>JAPTHN010000014.1:21645485-22845485 GCA_026936325.1 Platynereis dumerilii | reverse complement strand
GAAGGCAACAATTGAAAGAAAAGTCATTGCCCAATAAGTTGAAGACTGTTTCAGGATTATTTTCTTTACTCTTCTTTTTAAGCTATTATGGACCAATTTGCGGTGTGGAGTTTAGTTATACCTAATGGGGTTTTTTTTATTTGGGGGTCTCTGGCGTTTTTGGTGAAACGTTACCCCTGCCAATTAGCAGATTAGTAAATTTGGCTATCCTCAGGAATATATTGACAAGTTAAAAATGCTCATACTCACAAGGTACTGCACTTTTAAGTTTTTGATAGGACTGGCCCTTCATTTGATGATCTTTGATGTAAAATCCAATGCACATGATCTGATCAGCTTGAAACTTTCTCTCTTTTTCAACAGCATGCCCTTGTGGTGGCGCCACAGGCTGGTAACTAGTTTTTCAGCCCCCTCTGGTGTTGAACATTTTCAGCAAGAAAACCAAAATGGCGATGGAGCAGTATCAACTGCTGCTAAATGCGATAAAAACTACCCAAGAACTCAGAGCTAGTGTTGCTCACGTCTTTGAAGATTTCAGCGATGGAATTAAGAAGTCTGAGAATTCCATGGAACATGAAAAATCCTTCATACAAAACGTACAGAAGGCTCTGTTGACTGTCAACAATGATCTCAGGTACAAAAATGTTCATTGCTAAAATATCGCTCAGATAAATAAGCCGGTTGTTATTGTTGGGAATTTGTGTTGGTTTAAGGAAGAAATGTTTGTGATGGCTATGTAAATTAAAGGTCATTGTTTTCAATTACGAGAAGAAGTTAAGTTCTGGCTTTCAAATCGTATCCGCATCTTTGCATGCGGAGTTGTCGGTGGGAGTCCGAGGCTCCTCCACTCTTTCGCAGAAGGGTTAACCTCGAGTCAATTGGCAGTTCACTTGTGTTACAATTACAAGGAGCTGGTTAGTTCTGCCTACATGGTCTAGGTCCCTTGCCAGCTGGACCTGTGTTGGACTGCTGTTTCAATCATCCTTCACCAAGTTCACCTCATTGAAAATGCCAAATCAGAAAAGCGATGTGTTCCAATTAAATTTGTCCGTGGATTTCATTCATCATGTGTGGAGACTCCCAGAGACAAATTAACTCGCTGATCAAATATACGACCAGTGTTGACCAATGTATTTTTGTATTTCAGTGAACTGGAAAAGATCGGCAGTAAGCTGCAAAACAACACACTTCAGTTGCCGCCCAATAACATCAACATGTTGACCCTGGATCCTGTTATTGACAGAACAAATCTTCATTCTCATCTCACAGCTACTTACAAATGGGCAAAAAGGGTAAAAGGATGCATCCTTAAGTGATGGCCTATATATGTTTATAATAATTTTTTTAAATTTTATCAATGCAACTTGTATTATGCCTTTATTAAGTTTGTTTTTATATTCTCTTTCCAGCTTAATGAACATGCAACAACATCAGTTCAGTTACTGAGTCAGAATTCTTTGCGGAGAACGTACCCCACCCCTCCTGGTAACGTCAAAAGGGCGAGAAGAGTTGTGTATGCTACCCATGACGTTAATCCGTAAGTGGAGTTACATTTTGACACTTGGTGACAGAGAAGGAGTTTAATAATTAGCTGGTATTATTATCAGGACATTCAAAAGTTCTAATGTCACTTTTACATAGATGTAATGATATAACTGGCAGAGAACCTTTTGTCATGTTCAAGATATTGGATTTGTACATAGACCTACACATTATATTATTCTTTGCGCTTTGTAAAACGAGCTTCCTGAGTTAAACAGAACTTTTAATAAAATTTTGTCTTCCTGGATGAAAATAGAGACATCTTGTCATTTACTCATCATTTGCCTCATTGCCGTGTCCTCCTCCTGACCATGATTAGCCTACCAAGTGCATGAATACAGGACGTAAAGCCAAATCAATCTATCCATCAACTGATCACTCTTCAGCAATGTAATCTGAACTTCTGGGTTAATTTTTTGTTTGTAATTTTGTAACCTGTTTATTTGCAGCAATGTCCTTGACCAAGTCATGAGGAACATTTGCCAGAACAAAGATGTCAGTAAAAGTATGTCATTGGAGATATTGAGACCGATGGGCAACCAGGCTGTAGTCCAGGTATGTTGATTTATGTTCGTCCTTCTCAATGCAATGTTTTAAATCATGTGTCCTACAAATGAAAAAGTCCCGTTTTATGTGGGGGGAGGGTTGGTCTAGCGGTAGCGTGCTGGACTGCCAATCGCTGGGTCCAGGGTTCGAATCCAGCTCTTTCCGGGTCACCTGGGCTTATGTTGGATGGCTCTTTCAATCATCCTTCACCTCATTGCTGTGTCCTCCTCCTGTCCTGATTAGCCTACTAAGTGCATAAATACAGGACGTAAAGCCCCACTAATCCATCCATCGTGTCGTTTCAATGTTCAATTTGCATTAGCCCAGGTTTAAAAGCCAATTAGTCTTTTGTTATAGAACATAAGTTGTTCTTGGTCCCAGGTTTATCCATGACACAGTCTTTTGTTCTTCTCTATCTAACTGTCTGATTCTTTGTATGTCTGTGGTTCTTTCTACCTGTCTAATTGTCTATCTCAGCTTCAAAATAATTCAATTTTCCCTTTCAGGTGACTCTAGGTTGCACCCTCAAAGCCCTTGTGGTTTTCCGAGGGGCTTTCCTTGAGTGGGTCACGTGTGTGGGGTTAAAAGAAGATCTCATCATGGAAGACAGCAGAGTGAGTACAAAAATAATTTGGAAAAATATTTTTTAGATCGTAAATTACAACCAGAGCTTATATATTTGGGCTGTGGAATTAATCCCCTCAGTTTAAAAACAAAATTTATTGAATAGCAGAGAGTCACTCTTAAGGATTATAAAAAAAAACGGGAAACATGTCTTATATAAATGCGATTCCCTAATGTTCTTCAAAAATGTTTTACTGCCTTTAATTTTCCGCTTGTGAGTCGTCTTAACCTGGAATTAAATATCTCATTTGCTATGAATAATGAAAACTGTTCTCTCAATTTCAGCCAAACATTTGGGCCAAATCAAAGTACAAGGTTTTCCAAAAGGTTGGTACAAAATTTAATATTATTATTCTTTTATTTGATGTGGTCTGAATGAAATAATTTCAACAAAATTTTATATTTTGCGACTTTTTTTTCTGCACAGTTACTTCTTTTTAACTGTTTAAGCTTGCACATTTCACAATGTAACTAATTAATCTTGCATTTACAGGTCTCAGAAAATATGAATGCAGCAACTCTTCAGTATTATCGCCCCGTGAACCCAGAAAGGATGATTCCTGTATTCTTTAATGTGAGTACTACTGAGTAGTATCTTCATACATCTGAAAAAAATATCCTTGATAAACACGTATATTTAGAGTCAATGGTTGTGTTTGTATTTTACTAATTTTGGCTGCTTAATAGCACTAGAAAATATATGTTTTTCTTTTGTTATTCTCCCATTGAAAAGATGAAAGTTATTCATTTAAAAGTAGAACTTCCTAGAAATATTAAATAAATATTTATTACAATATTGTTTTTAAGTGTTTAAAATGTAATGCTTGATTTATAATACACAGATCTATAGATATTGGTTTTAAATTTGATTTTAAATTATATTTCAGATTTGGTTGTTGAGCTACAAAAATCTTTTCTCTGCTCCTTGCACGAAATGTGGACATTTATTACAAGACAATTTACCTCCAACGTGGAGGGATCCAAGATTTGGTCATCCTTACCATGAATCATGTAAAATGTAATAGGAATTGTGTATATTTATTTTTGTACAGATATGTTAAGTATTGTAAATATCACTGATTAAAATGTATGTATATATATATATAAAGATTAAAAAAATTGTATTGAATTATGTTTAATGATTGATTCTGTCTGCTGATTGAGGATCACTTTTAGAGAGTAGGCCTAACAAGTGTAAATTGAGATAGGAGGCCCAATGGTCAGGGCATTCAAAGATTTTTTGCGTGAGTTTTACGCATCCTTTGCTGATACGGTTGAACTGAGTTCCTTCTTAAAATTGTTTAAAGGCAGGTCCAGTTGTTGCAACTTTTGAGTTGTTTTGGCTAGTTGTGCTGAAACGCTCCATAGAAATGTATTGGGTTTTCTAACACCTGCTGAACAATTCTTGGGAAATTTGAAAAAAATTATTTTGCAACTGTGTAGGGCTACTGTTCATGGCTTACTAACTTTTGACGTTTAATTTGTTGTTAATGCATTTCGTTCACTGAGTTGGAAGCTTATACATGGCACAATTAGAATATTTCAACAGGATAAAAACAGTGTTCAAGGTCAATGCTCTTTAGTCTAAAGGGTCCACTACCCGTTGTCTCCTAGATAAGTCCTAAGGATTTGAATGATGGTCAACCTACCACTCATGCAGTTTGTGTCTTTGTGAGATAGTTTGGGCCAGGCAGTACGGTCCGCAACTCACTCCCCACCCGCGTTTTACTGTTGCTTGTTTGCAGCCCTCTAGTGGCGGATGTGGCAAACTAATTTTGACAGCAAAAAATGAATTTGGATCTTGGAAAAGGTTTACCTCTTGACAAGAAGTTTGTCAGTGTGAAACAACCTCATGGAAACGAAGAAAGGACCCCTGCCTTGGTAATGGCCGAGTTTTAGGGTGTGAATTTGGGTGGAAGATGTGATTTGGAGGGAGTAAAGTTGGGTGGTGCAATATCATTGTGAGCGATAATACAGCAACAGTATGGGCTGGTCCTGAGTCAGTCTATTAAAAGAAATTAAAGGTTTATTTGCATGTGCAAATTAATAATAATACATTTATGCTTACCGTGGTACTTAGCCGTTGCACAAGTAGGCCACCGTATTATAATATACTGAAAACATCTGTATGTTAGGGGGCTACCGATTAGTCTCTGGGGGGGGCCGCAGTGATGGAAATGGGGGGGAGCTCGGGGGAGCTGAGCTCCCTTGACCAAGAAACAGGGGGAGCTGTACCTGCTACAGCTCCCCCAATGACCAGTAGTGAAATTACAATTATCATGTTACTTTTTCAGTCCTCATTGTATTTTTAGTCAAAATTATTCTTTGGTGGAAGAATTTTTTCCCTTTCGAGTGGCGAGCCGCTGCCGCACGGGCCGAGAGCTCCCCCGACGAAATTTTCCATTTCCATCACTGGGGGGGGGGGGGGGCTTGGCAGTTTAAAAGCAAGAAATTATTATTTTTTAAACTGAGTTTAAAAAATAATTTCTTGCTCAGTTTTGAAATAAATTCTTTTTGGGCAGTTTTGAAATAAATGATTTCTGCCGGGGGTATTTTTTAACAAGGCGTGACTTGATTTAGAAAGGAATATTTGGGGATGTAGCACACTCAGAATAAATAATAATTAGGCCTACTGTCCCGGACTCGTGGTTACCTTGAAATAGATAATTTCCAGCCGTTTAAAACTTGAAGTCCTCCCTGATTAATTAAAAGGTTGCAACCTTATGAACGCAGTTTGTTTAATCCTCCTCCCTTTGTTACTACCCTACCGAACTTGTACATGTATAAATAATGGTCAAGAAGTTCCAATCATCCAACCAATCCGCTGTTCGTTATCTTGTTGTTGCAGCACCCCAGATGGTGCGAAGAAATGCAGTTCATCGTGTACACTGCAGCACCCTCTACTGACGCTGATGAAGCCACTTGGCAGGAGTGGAAGGAGAGGCTGGAATTCATTGAGGGAGATCTCCATGCTCTTCTGAAATTGCCTCATGCTAAATTTTGGTGCCAGGTAACTCACTCACTTGTCTGAAGTCGGTAGAACTTCTCAAAATGATGGAATAATGAATGATGTGCAAACTATTTGAGTGGTGTCATATCAAAGGTGATATATATTCTGTAGAAAAAAAGGAGGACTGGTCCACTTGACTGAAGTGGATTAATTAAGTTTTTGAGGACAGTCAGGACACTTAACCCAGTGACTCAATCTTTTGCCAAAATTGATTTGCTTAATTTACACTTCCAAGATCTCGGCAACAGATTTTCGTGACATTAAAAAAGATGTATATAATGCCAGAAAATGCTGAAGTGAAATTTGGTTTGTGATAATCCGCCATCACTTGCGTTATTTTGCTGTACTTTCTCTAACAATTATGATAAGTATAGATTAGATGTAAAAGATATTTGTCATCTTTTGCAGGTTGTTTTTGATGAGACTCTGCACAAGTGCTTGGACTCCTATTTGAGGCATGCTCCAAGGTATGTTTCTTTTAATATTTTTTTCAATCAGGCCTCAGAGAAAATCTTATTGTAATAAGCTGATGAGGGTTGGATAATTAGTTTCTTCGTTCTTAATGCTACATAAAAGAGACAAAGCAATCAAGCGTATTTGTCTCTTAAATTTATATGTCTTTGTTTATGAAAGCTGCCAGTTAACAGCTTACTTTGGGTCTCCTGTTACAGTGCTCAGTAGAAGAGATAAAAGTTTCAAACGTAACATCAAAATGGTATTTCCTTTTTCAGGCCTCATGATAAATCGTTCCGCATTCATAACATCGTGAAGGAGACACACAACTCGATCCACAAACTTTTCTTTTTGGTTTATTTGCGAATGTCAACACACAAGGAATCGAAGGTAGCTATTTTTGAAATTTTTGGGAATTTGAATTTCCTATTTAGGAATTGATATATACAGTGTCTTTACGCATCTCAATTTTCTAAATGGTCTAATATAAAAACATCATAATCCGGATCCAATATTTTGAGATGTTTTGTTCATATTTAGATGATGTTAGTTGTATGGATATTAGGATACACTATTGAAATTTTCCTTTTTTCCACCTTCTTAATTTCTTTAGTATCTAATTTATGCTTTTTATTTGCAGGACGACTTCATCACGCCAAATATCTTTGGAGAAATCCTTTACGAGAACTTTCTCTTTGACGTTCCTAAATTGTTAGACATCTGCATTCTCTACGGACCAAATAATCAGCCGCTAGTTGCAAAAATGATTGAAAATATCTTCTCCAAACAGCCGAATTATAATGATGATCTGTACCAAGTTGTTCCCACTGTTTTACAGGTAAAATGCTTTTTCTATCGATTTTGTAATATTACCCGGGGATACTCCTTTAGTTTTCAAAAGCATTTAAAGTTATTCTAAATGTCAGGACCATAAGTAATAAGTATGTGCCATGATGCAGATGTGTCGTAATTAACTATCAAGTAATAATTCAAAATTTTGAAGGACCAATAGGTTTTTTTTCTGCGTTTGATAATTACCTACCTCGGTAATATCTCTTATATTAAAATGATAACGTACGGGTTTTATCTCAAGTTATACTCAATGCTTGAGGAAAACTCCAAGCCCCCCTTTAAATTTAGTGGTCGCCCCTAACAGGATAAGCAGGGAGAGTGTTTTTAATAAGGTGCAATATTCATCTAACATTGGTAAACCAGATAGTCCATTGCTAGGTGATAGCTAGTGATGCACGGATAGTGAAAATAGCTGGATACCGGATACCGGATAATCCGGCAACACCAACTGCCGGATACCGGATAGCAACCGGATAGTTGGAACCGGATAGTAAACATACGAAAAAGGAAGTTTTTTGGCATTCGTGGTTGATTACGAATATTTTTTATGAGAGCTGAGACATATCGGTCCGGCAGGAGGACTGTTCCTCTGATGGAATGTTTTGTTCTGTAACTGAATTCTGATTTTGAAGATGTTGACATAATGTTGTTGACTCTGTCGTGGTAACGTTCCTTTGGTTTTTATCAAAATTTTAGCCTTTCATTAAGTTTTGAACAGGCCAGATATCGGGTTCTGATATCCGGTTCTCATACCCTCATTTTGCCGGATACCGGATATCCTGCAAATTCCACTATCCGGCCGGATACCGGATACTGTGCCGGATATCCGTGCAACCCTAGTGATAGCATAGCAATTGGGACTAGAACACTTCCATAGCAAAATCAGGTAGCTCAACAAGTTCACGCACTTGGTATTACACAGGCCACTCATCCATTCATCAAATTTGGCAGATAGAGGCAATGTATACTCATCAGCAGAAAAGGGATAGTTTAACTGACCTCCTAATATGGGCCAATTTTGTCCTCCAGTCCCAGGTATTCAGCTGCAAATGGCGCCATGTATTCATATTGGAGAGCATGCGGAATGCAACATCCAATCAAAGCTCACATGATACTGTTATGTCAACAAACCCACGGAGTTACAGATTGATATGCCAGCTAAAAAATGTTTCATTAGGCCTATAACAAATTTATATGGCCCCCATTCAAGCAAACAGCTGCACGCAGCGGCTTTACAATGAAATTTAATAATTGAATTATGTTTATAATCATAAAAGCTTTCGCGCCAATTATATGTTGTATGTGGAAGCTCCCCCTTTGGCCTGTACACTTTTATAAAAAAACAAATTCCAGATAGTTTTTTAGTAAATGTTCATTCGTCCCCCCCGTACGACATTTTCTGGCACTCAAAGTGGGAAATACTTGTGACTGGTAGCTAACAAACTAAAATAAATCATTTTTTCAATTACATTTGCACTAAATAACCATGAGCCTATCAAAATCAACAAACATCATGTCATTGCGACAAACCGTATCATGATAGCTATAACAAAACGTCAGTTTGCATGGTGTGTTCAATTGGGCCACAAGTGGCGCCATCTATAACATACCTGCACATGAAAGATATTAATTTAGGATTTCTTCTAAATGTTAACATTAAATATTAATCCTAATAATACCAAAACAATTTGTCCATCCGTAACTTAATGTTTAGCTAAAAATATTAATGAAAAATGGTAACCACGAACTGTAGTGGAGGTTCAAAGATTGTCCTCACTACAACCAAGGATTAACATGTACGAAAAGTATGAGATTCCAAAATTCCCACTATTCTTCCCCTTTCACTACCCCTTTAATGCACGATGTGGCCTTTAGTGGCCTGACGAAACATCGTGCTTATTTGTGGATCCCGGGTCACTGGGATAATCCTAGCAATGAATGACAGTGCGTACAATGTTAATGAAGATGTGGAGCAGCCCTGAGCTGCTGATCGTCCGAGTTTATCTACTGGATCTTCATCTCCCTCTTCTGTCGTTGTATGTTTTGGGTGCGACCATTTAGGGCTATTTCATTTAAAAGTCTGACGATTTTGACCCCCCCCCATTCATCTAAAACAATTTTTTTTTACCCCCCCCCCCCCATGCATTAACTTCGATTTTTTCCACCCCCTGTACATACATCTAAAATGAATTCCGCGAGTGCCCCCATAGCATCTACATGATATTATCGCTCACCCGTACATGCATCATACGGAAAATAAATGGGTCCGACCGCCCCCCCCCCCCACAGTTGTTTTAAATGGAATAGCCCTTAATAATTTTGGGAGTTTTCCTCCGCGGAAAATTATTTATTTCATGGAAACAGCGACTGTGATTATTTAACTCAAGCATCACGTGAAGACAGTGAAGTCCCCGAATATTCATTCCGAAATCAAGAAAAACCCCTGCACAAATTATTCATTTCAAGACTGCCCAGAGAGAATTTATTTATTTCACCAAAACTGAGCAAGAAATTATTTATTTAAAAAACTCCACCCCCCCCCCATGCTACAATTCAGTGTAGTCAAGCGTAAATTATTATGTATTTTTTCTTTCAAAAGAGAATTAGTGATACTGGAAATGTACTTGTGTAAGTCGCAGAGAATGTGCTTCCAATGCTTTTCTCTAGTCTTATTAATAGTAGTCCTACTGCAAGTAAACTTGAAGCTATAGTACCATGGTAATATTGATGTGACAATTGAGAAACTTATATGCCGAGTCAGAATATATGTACATGATGTAAAATTCTCATCGTCTATTCTTAAATTTTCAAATTCACCCGTCTGTCCAATCCATCCAGTCAATCAACTAGTCTAACCATTGTCTCTCATCAATCAGTTAGATCAACAGACACTTTAATCAAATTTGCAGGTGATCGACACTATTGAGTCAAAACTCAGTCTTCGAAGAACTCCTGCTTCTCCTCCTCAACTGCTTTCCGAGTCTCAAGGGCGGGATGCCCTCGGTAACCTTGGTTACGGTGAAAGCTACGACGTCATGCTGTATCTGACGGACACCGTTCTTACTCTTGGGTCGTTTGTTGATCTCTATCCAGCTTCTGCGAAAGTATTCAGGACTGAAGATTTTGTGAATAGGTCTGTACTTTGTTCTCGAATTATTTTCAAAGTCTGATTCAGAATACTTTCATAATCAATAAGACAAATTAATTGAATTGGGTATAGAATTTTAGAATGTGACAGGGATTTTTCTTAAAATATACGGGGATTATAATAAATTAGTTTCAAGGAATCTGCTAGGGAAAACTATCCAAGTAAACAGGGTGCATTTACTTTAATATGAATTTGGAGAGGGGGTTTGTCTCAGTTTTAGCATGATTGATTGCTGGGTCCAAGGTTGGATTTAAATGTCTGGCTGGGTCACTTTGGCAGTTTCAATCACGCCTCATCGCAACCAGCCTCTTCCATGCATAAAATACAGGACATAAAGCCTCAATCATCCATGCATCCATGTCACTGAAAGTTAGCAACTATTTATTTCCCTGCATTTCATCATGGGGGAGGGTTGGTCTAGTGGTAGCGTGCTGGGCTGCCAATTGCTGGGTCCAGGGTTAGAATCCAGCTCTTGCCGGGTCACCTTGACTCATGTTGGATGGCTGTTTCAATCATCCTTCGCCTCATTGCCGTGTCCTCCCCCTGTCCTAATTAGCCTACCAAGTGCATAAATATAGGACATGAAGCCTCAATCATCCATCCATCCATCCATCCCTGAATTTTTTCATGTCTTGAAATAAAATTTCAGACTGGGCTCCTTGTACGACAGCCTCGTATCTTGTCTGCCTCCTGCGATAAAGAAGAAAGACTGGACTGATGCTGAGAAGCAACAAGTGTCGGAAAAACTCCACCAGACGCAATTTGGTTTGCTCAACCTGTTCAGAAACATTGTGTTCCAGACGTGCTTGCAGCCTCTGTTTGATCTGAAACCAAGGTATTGTCTTCTTGTCTCCATATTTTACTTTCTGTTTTGTGTTGACAACGTTGTACAAAGTTAAACAAATCAAGTTATGTAAAATTTAAGAAGTTTTAGAGCAAAATGTTTGGATTTATCAGTGTTTATGGAATGGCAGTATTATTATGCACAAGCCTGTTTAAGAAAATGTCCTACATACAATGTCATGAAATAAAGTATTTAAAGATAAAGTATAACACAATTTTGAAATATAAACAATTTGCTCTAAAATTTCTTAGATTTAAAAAAACTTGATTTTAATACAAAAAATAAGAATTTTTGGATATTGACTTTAATTAAAGATTAGCTGTAGTTAGAATTTGGTATATTCATATTTGGCATTTATGAGAATTACTGCCAATGGCAATACTAAATAAATGGTTGTCTATTTTACAGTGAAAGTGACAAAGCTGAAGAATACGTGGAAGACTACTATGGAGTCATGTCGTCCGTTTTGGGAGAAAGAAGGTAAATGATCATAAGTTTATTTAGAATTTTAAATCATACTTTGCTGATTACAATCTCAAATTTCCAAATAACTTTAGGCCTATTGCTCAATGTCTTTTCTTAATTGCAGATTCCTGGGTCATTACGAGTCCCTCTTTCCATTCAGCGATGACAGGGACCTGCTTGCTGTATCTCCTTACGTTCTGTATCCTTCGAGTTGAAATTAGATTACAAATATCATTGTAAGAACTAAGAACTCAAGTGTGTTGTTTAATTTAGTAGTTTGATTTTCCAACCTCAGTTGATTGATTTTCTCTGGTATTGATCTGAAACTTAGTCAATCTAGTCAATTTATAGGCTTATTGTTAGCTTGGATTGTAAAATAATTGGGTTGTTCAATTTCATAACCACCGATAGATAAAGTTAGCTTGTTGGAGTCTGATATTTCAGCTACAGGAGCTTTCATCTGTATCACAGACAATAGCTCCTGTAGCTCAAATGTTTGACTCCCAAAAAGGTAACTTCGCTGATATGGATTAATTAAAAATGGAGTCAAATGACAACATTTATTATGTTTTCTTTAATGATGAAATGACGCTTTCAAATTTTTATTGAATTGGAATGCGCATAGTGTGCCCTTCAATTGGACGAGAATGTGAAGTAGTCAATTCCCTTTATCATATATATATGTCTAGCAGGTTACAGCAGCCTGCTTGTTTGCGAGCGTTAGCGAGCAGGCTACAACATTTCATTAGTGGTGCTCTATTTCACGTCCTCGCTTACTTGCAGTTCTGGCAGCCTGCTGCCCAGTTCTGCTGAGTTCTGCTGAGCGCGGACCTGAAAGGCAACAGCGCGGACTTTAGAGGCAGCAGTCCCAGTGACCTTGAAGCCAGTTCGATGTCCATTTCGATCTGAATTTCGTCAGTCTGCAGCCTCGTTGCTCGCCTGCTTCTATATATATCAGACTGTTCTCAGTCAGTATGTCTAGACCACACACTGAATCTTTCCTTTTGCATTTTCTTAGAGGGGCCTATCTATAGTTCGTAAATTGGTTCTGAATGCTTCTGTAGCTAGTTCTAAACATTTTAAGTTCTTTAACAAGTTCAGGGATGAAACGAGAATGCAGTTCCTTGAAGAAGGAATAACTGAGGCATTTGCCACTCATGGAAAAAGCAGACACCATTCGAAAAGTTCCAAACTGCCCCCAAGATCTTCCAACAGTACGAAGATGCCCTCTGGAGGAAATGGGAGTCAGCAATCTTGGAGAGATGCCGCAGTGGCCCCTAGTGGATTTGCGGGAAGACAAGAGGAGGTAGGGCCGAAGTCAAATCTGAACGATTCTTTTGTGAACTTGGCATTTTATCTTTTAATGAAGGCTGTGTTTTAAGATAAAAAACCAAGATTCCCAAGTCTTCGCCCAAACCGAATGAGGAAAAATTATTAAGACTCATATAAAATCTATAACTAGTTTCTGATAATTTCATTGTCACAAAATTTCATCAGAAATTTCTTCTCAGAAGTTTAGGCCACATTGTACTGCTATCTGTCATCAGTGTCATGTTGTATGTACAATGTATTGTTTAAATTGGCTAATTATCATTTGCAGGCTGGAGCTTCGGCAGCAGTCAAGGAGGTTACTGCAGTTGAAATGGATTCCATGATTATCAATGTGAAGGACTTACTGCCAGATCTTGGCGATGGATTTATACAGGTTTGTTGTTTGCTGGCCATCCATAAGATATTATTGACTCTCGTGGATTTATGTATACATGCATGTT
Organism: Platynereis dumerilii; assembly: GCA_026936325.1. Classification (NCBI taxonomy): domain Eukaryota; kingdom Metazoa; phylum Annelida; class Polychaeta; order Phyllodocida; family Nereididae; genus Platynereis; species Platynereis dumerilii. The sequence continues at coordinate 22,832,229 of JAPTHN010000014.1, read as the reverse complement.
ACAAAAGCTAAAATAGGGACAATAGTTTTGTTCAACTAAATATGAAAAGAAATCTTTAGTATTTTTATCTGTACAGCTCTTAGAGCCTCAACCATCATCTGTGTAAAGTTTTAAATATCTTGTGCATTTAACTGACAGTTGTATTTATTTTTGAAGACCAATTTTTATTTTTTAAATGATGTTTGAAACTTAATGAATCAATCAAATTAATTTATTTTCAGCTGTGCTTGGAAGAATATAACTATGACCTGGAGACTACCCTCAATAGCATCCTAGAAGATAGGTTACCCGAACATCTTGAAAGTTGTGATAGGAATTTGCCAAGGTATTTCTTTCTGAATTGATAAGTCTTTTGAATTAATATTAAAATTTTTTGTTAGCCTGATTTATTGTAATAGTAAAATTCAGCGTATTCTGTGGCTTCTAGTTAATAAACTCTTGATGAATGCATAGGTTCCAAAATTTAAATTTAAATATTTAAAATACAATAATTATTTTTTTCTTCAGAATACAAAGAGAGTATGATGAAGTCCCAGACTCCTTAATTAGTCGCAGAGCCAATGTTTATGACAATGACCAATTTGACGTCTTCAGTAGGGATAACATCGACACCACTGGTATCCACATGGGCAAAAGGTTTATGTTTTTTGTAACATTTTAGTAATAAGAACTGTTGGGTCAATTTATTTTAAGGCCAAATTCTTGGTGTATCTTTTGTTGAATGTAAATTAATGTAAATATTTGAAGTGAATTAATTACTAAAATCAGTATCGCCTAGTATGGCTGCTGTTTTGGATCGTTTGACATCAGAATTATTTGTTGAATATTTTTCAATCATTGTCACACTTCTGGTCAGTGATTGTAGATGGTAACCTTTATTACTATGGTGTCTGTTCATAATATTAGATAGTTCAAAGAAAGTTAATCCAGACAAACTTCTGAAAACAGCGAGCTGCATAACTGTGAGCCTGATAATGACTCTCATAAACACTTTTAAAGTCTCCTGAAACCCCAATGGACTAAGAAACATTTGTGAGAATTATCTTCACTAGTAATCAAGAATTCATCTCAAAAATGTTCTTTCAATTTGACTTCATCTCTATTACAGAGAAAATGAGCCAGTCGTCCTACAAGACGCAGTCGCAACAGAAGCCACGCGAGCCTTAGCCCATCAATACAGCATAATAGAGGAAGAAGAGCAGGTGGGAGGGGTCTATGATGATGAGTATGATGACACCTATGATGACAATGCTGTGGGGGCTCATGACGCTGACTCTGCGGACGAACTGACCAATCTGAGGTGAGTGGTCTGTCCCAAAATAGTAAATATTGCAAAAAAGGTTGGAGTTTGGTGTAATATGTTAGGTGCTAAGATGTTCAATTGGCTTTAATATCAAATAATATCAAATATCTTGAAATAAGATGTTTTGTGAGGAAATTAACAGAAGTCAATGCAAATGAATCATTTAGATTTGATATATCAGACTCCATTTGATATGATTTCAAAGATGCAAGAATGGCCCTTAATTGGACAAAACCCTTACCAGGGACAACGAAGCTTGTCTACTTTCAAGAATAAGATAGAATTGTTCTTTCGAAATGGCCTGCTGTATTTATTTCATCAGGAAAAAGTAAATTAAGTTTTGTAAAATATGTCAATTTTTGTAATGAATTGATATGATATAGATATGATATTCCTTATAATTAATTACAGACCTTTTACTCGACCGAGAGTGCTTGGCGGAGACACAAGGGGAAGAGGAAGAGTGGAAACAGAATCAGATGTAAGAATAATATATGTATTTCATCGATAAAATACATAGGCCTATGTTTCTAGGTTTGATTTTAATGTTAAATCAGCTTGCATGATCATTTTTGGGCAATCACTGAAAAATATTAATAGTTGATGAAATTTTTGGTGAGTTTCTAACTTCTCATATGAAAATAATTATTTTGTTCAGTCAAAATATTTGCAAGTATGTCACCCATTCATTTTATATGCACTGATGAATTTGTTGAATAAATCAAATCAAATCATCCCAACAATAACTATATAATTTATGCCAATTGACGAATACATAGTCTCCATGAACGCATACAGAGATTATCAGTTTATGAGGATGCATAATTGGAACAAATTACATGTTCTCTCTCTGCCTTGTAACAAATTACATGTTCTCTCCCTGCCTTGTAACAAATTACATGTTCTCTCTGCCTTGTAACAAATTACATGTTCTCTCTCTGCCTTGTAACAAATTACATGTTCTCTCTCTGCCTTGTAACAAATTACATGTTCTCTCTCTGCCTTGTAACAAATTACATGTTCTCTCTCTGCCTTGTAACAAATTACATGTTCTCTCCCTGCCTTGTAACAAATTACATGTTATCTCTCTGCCTTGTAACAAATTACATGTTCTCTCTCTGCCTTGTAACAAATTACATGTTCTCTCTCTGCCTTGTAACAAATTACATGTTCGCTCTCTGCCTTGTAACAAATTACATGTTCTCTCTCTGCCTTGTAACAAATTACATGTTCTCTCCCTGCCTTGTAACAAATTACATGTTCTCTCTCTGTCTTTTAACAAATTACATGTTCTCTCTCTGTCTTGTAACAATTACTTGGTCTCTCTCTGCCTTGTAACAAATTATATGTTATCTTTCTGCTTGTAACAAATTACATGTTGTCTCTCTGCCTTGTAACAAATTACATGTTATCTGTCTGCCTTGTAACAAATTACATGTTCTCTCTCTGCTTGTAACTAATTACTTGGTCTCTGTCTGCCGTGTAACAAATTACATGTTATCTTTCTGCCTTATAACAAATTACATGTTCTCTCTCTGCCTTGTAACAAATTACTTGGTCTCTCTCTGCCTTGTAACAAATTACATGTTCTCTCTCTGCCTTGTAACAAATTACATGTTCTCTCTCTGCCTTGTAACAAATTACATGTTCTCTCCCTGCCTTGTAACAAATTACATGTTCTCTCTCTGCCTTTCAGGAATCTGACGAAGACGACAGACCCAACCGCGACAATTTCGTGGAGGACCCAGCGAAGATCCGAGCCAGGCAAGAAGAGAGACGAGCGGTCAAACAAGCGCGGAATCAAAAGAAGCACCCCCCAGGGAACGCCCCTCGCAACAAAGACGTCACTGGTAACCCCAAAGGACAGGGGCAAGACGCCCAAGTCGTGAGAAATCGGCAAAATAAGGAAAAGAACAAATCCACCAGGGTTAACCACAATAGGAAAGCTATGTCTGACAAGAAACGTCTGCCGAAGTTCTAAAACGTTTGGATTTCTGTTGTTGTAAAAATATGGGATAATACTAGATATTTGGTGACTGAGGAATATAGTTGGAATCGCAACATGTGTGCAGAATTTCCTGTTCAAAGACTTCTTGAACTTCCTACCGTAAATTAGAACTGCCGATGGTTAATTTGTTAATAAATATTTCAAACTAATTTCACTTTTCTGTCTGTCAACATGTATTAATTCAGTTTAGTGTGTCTAGTGGTCACTGGTCAGATAATGGTAAGATCGATTATCCTCGAATAACCACCACTTGCGTTCATAAGTCATTTTTCTATTATAAGAAGCGAACAATGGCTGTACTGGGAAGACTCTGACAATCATGTTCTATCTGCTAATTGTGGGGCATGCAAAATCCAGCAGGGCCTTTCAGAACTTGTCAAGAATCAAACTATGGACTACAGCAATTAAATAGACACAATTGAGGCAATTGACGATGTGAATAGCCATTAGCAAGGAAATCCCCGTAGCAAGGGAACCCCAACTAAACGTTCCGGAGTACTCCCATTTCATTGGATTAAAGACCATTTTCTCCCGGGAGAGAAACGTCACTTCCGGATTGGTCAAGAGTAGACTGAATCGAATGGGCCGATTGACCTTCCTAAAAATAAATTTCCCAACCTGAAACCAGAGGACATCACAAGGTACAACACTTCTTCCATTGGAAATTTTATTGTTCAGCTGGAAATTCAGAGCTTTGAACAAAATAAGCTCCATAATGATCAATCAGAATAGACCTTCAGACACTGTCACAACACCAGACCTAAATGCGAAACAGAAACCCAGAAGCAGGGTGCCCACCGAACATCGCACAAAATATAGCGAATTTCTTACCGTAAAATATAGGAAAAACAGAGGTTTTCGCCTACTTTAATAAGACAATATAGGAAATATTTGACAGTGCAACCATTGGCAAATCACGGGATCGCTTCCACTATAAGTCGAAAACTTCATTTCGCGGACAAAAACGTGTCTGAAAATTCATATATCTGGGGGGAAAAGGAGCTTAAACTTTATATCGCAGACAAAAACGTGCATATACGTGTGAAATATCTTGAAAACTTGAAAATTATAGGAATTTATCCAAAATATAGGAAATTATAGGAGGCCTTAAAAAATATAAGAATTATAGGAAATATAGGAGTGGGCACCCTGCAGAAGGCTGAAGTGTTGAACCCGAACTGCAAATTGCCAAAAGATTACGGAGGTTTTCAATAGCCGATACTGAGCCATTATCAATTTTAAATCTAAGTACAGGCCGTAACCACTGGGCCACTTGCTGCTTCCAAAGATCCTAGGTGATTATTTAAATTCCCATTATTTCAACAGACACGTACAGTAAGATATGCAAACAATTTATTTTACAAAAATACTACAATGAAGAAACAATGGAATCTTAACCAGATAACCTTGGGAATATTTTCCAGTTGAATTTCACAGAATTTAATGAGCCGAAAGTATTTTCTAAAAGTTTTCAGTATGGTAAGGTTGTAAGTTTAGATTTGAGTTATTTCATAACTATCAGGACAACTTGTCACATGTCATACACATATAATCTGTAATATAATCCTATAATTTCTATAAGTTTTGTGGTATATATACGCTGCCGCCACATATATTTTGTGTGTAATGAAGTTTTGAGTTATTTACAATAGATCTGATAGTGTCACATAGTGATACGCCCACCTTTGGTCTTATAAAATTGTTTACATGAATTGTTTACATGATCACATAATGAATATATCTATATTTGTATCGTAATGAAGACAATAATAAAAACAATTTAAACAAATCATTCAATGGTCTTACAGTTTAACAACTAGGATTGAACAATACACAGCTTAACATAGGTCCGACAACACTGACAGAACGGACAAAAAACATCGGAATTAGAACAGTCGAGACGTTTAACGTAAAACCAAAGACACCATTAATAATTTTCAAATAAATCTGTTGTATCTTTTCACAACATATAACATTGATAGTCTTCAGTACTTGGAATCCGCCAAATCGATCAGCACATAATTTTTTCAGAGTACTTTTCAGTATTTCCGAACAGTCTAAATAATACTAATAGCAATGTCACTGAAAATAACTCGTGTGTAGTAAGGAGTTCATAGCACATAGTAACTTTACAGCAACTTTACAGTTTCCGGGTAAGCCAAAAATGGTATAAAAACGACAATTTTCCGTAGCTGGGTTGCCCACTGGGAGCCTCATAAAGCAGACTTCGCATCAGAAATGAAATGGATGACGCACTACGTTCACTCAAGTCACATGACACCGTCACATGACATCTTGACGGGAATCTTCCGATCTTCAATTCGAGAAAGACTCTGAGAAGTTTAGGAGAACTCCAAAGAATTTGAATACCTCCATGAATATCACGAAGGACAGAGAAATTCACGAGAATCTTCCCAGAATTGCGAAACGACAGACTCCCCCACTTTCACATCTCACGATAACATTCGCACAGTTTGTTTTATAGTTCTTTAAGATGGAAAGGGGTACTGACGGGGGGTGCTCTACTTCCCGTCATCCCCTCCTTCCTCCTCGTTCTCATTGTGTGTATGCCAAGTGAGTCGCTCTTCGTAAAATGCGATCACTATCTGCGGACAGGCGATGTTAGCTCGTCGAGCGGGAACCAGATCTGCCTCGTCACTGTCTTTCCTGAAACAAAAAATTTTACCAAGTCAGTAAATATTAAATTAATATTTACAAATGCCTTTTCGTATCATGTAAGTGTACTCAATTATACAAGGAATATCTTCACAATAAATGTGTTTTATAGTTTTCATTACTAAGTCAACATAAGTTGTGATGGGGGGGGGGGGACTATAACTTTTAAACCAAATGTATAAAATTATTTCTCAAACTTTGCAAAGAAATTATCTTTAGAATGGCAACTTTTCATATTAGCTGCAGTCATTCATTGAAGTTCTCATGATACCCATAATACTGATCACTAAACTAGGATAACTACATCAAAGAGTAAAGACGTCATAACCGTCGTCTTACCATTTCATTAAGAACATGAGTTCACCCCCAGTGTCTGTAGCACCGATGATACGTTCCGGCTGGAGACCTCTGTCAAAGCCACGAGGCTTGTCGTCCTCCTGAAACCAATAATGTCAATTAGGACAAATTTAGACATCGCTGAAGATGTAACATCTGGTATTGCAAGTAAATGAAGTAAGGAATGTTAAAGTAGGGTTAAACAAAGACTTGTAACTTCAAAATCACTTTGTGTGGTCAAACATTTCCGAGAAATTTTACAAATTAATTTTACAAGAAATTAGAATAAACTGTTATGTCCAGAATTGTTTCAGATCATATTCATATGCCTGGGGGGAAACTAGCCCTGGGACCCATGCGGAGCATGGGTCATGGGTCGTCCCATTCAAAATCTTGAGATTTCGACATGGTATCAGGAGAATTGGTCTATACTAAACAGTTTCTCTCCAAATTTAATGAAATTTTGGATCTGTGTAGCCTACATATTTTATTGCTGACGGCACCACTTTTGAAAGCATTTCCACAAAAGTTTGTACTGTAAAAATTGATTTTAAATGAGAGAATTGCCAAAAATTTGTGAGAAACAGCCATCAGCCTCACTTTTATGTTTGATGTCACCATTGTGACGTCACTAAAAATACCTATGACATCATAAACGTTTGTTGTGACATCACTCTCTGTCACCCAATGAGGAGACGCCATTTCTTCAATGTTTAAAGAAAAAAATCATTTCTTTAACTTCACAGGGTGAGTGTTCATTTATTTCAACATGTAGAAATATAGAAATAGGTGCCGTCAGTAGGAAATGTTGTCTATTTTCAAATAATGTTTTTGGTTTCGCCATGACTATAAAACTAACAGAGCAATCTAAATTCTCCCAGACCCTTTCTGTAAAATCTCATGATTTTTCAATGCGACGATTCATGACCCCTGTCCCACAGGGGTCCAGGGCTAGGGGGAAACCAACTGGCAAAGTACTTATCCAAAAACAGAATACTGGGAATTCAACAATTACATGACAGATATAATGCAACAGAAATTTGAAGAACCTAAAGTTTAGACCTTCATTGGCCAGTAAACCAGCAAAAAAGTACTTCAAATAGGTAAATCAGTAAAATCACTCTTCAATATCTTACGCAGGCAGAATTCTGCTAAGACTCATAATAACGATCTTGTTCATACCTCAGCGACCTTCTTCTTCCTCTTTGAGCTTCCTTCTTCATCTCCCTGAGATTTCCTCTTCTTCTCCTCCTTCTTCTTCTTGGCCTTCTCCTCGTAATCTGCGATCAAATCGGGACATTCCAAGTTCTCTTCGGGTTCCCACGTGTTCTCTGAGCTGAAATCAGAAAAGTTGCGACTTTAGATACCTCCTTAATATATAGATACCATGTGAATCTTAGGATGGATAGATGATTGGGGCTTTAGGTTCTGTACTAATGTACTTGGTAGGCCAATTAGGACAGGACACCACAATGAGGCAAAGGATGATTGAAACTGCCATCCAACATAGGCCCAGGTGATCAAGCAAGAGCTGGATTCGAACCCTGGACCCAGCAATTGGCAGCCCAGCGTGTTACAACTAGACCAGCATTAAAATCTGTTTCATTATTTTTAACCTCCGTGGCCTAATGGTTATGAGTGCTTGTTTGCACAACCACTCGCTCTGAGGGCCTGGGTTCGAATCCCACCCCGCAACTCAATTTAGTCTTGAGCCCATGGGACATTAAATGCGGCAGTCACCAAAAATTAAAGTGCACCTCCCTCCACAAATATGGAGGTTGAGCTGCCCCAGCTGATCCAGGGTATACCAGCACAACAAAAGCAAGCAAGCAGCTCGCAATCTAAGAATGTTCAATAAGAGACTCCATTTTATAACTGTTAATAATTCACGTACTCTGGGTAACTCTTCCACTTGAGGAGGTACTCCCTCTTGCCTCCTTTGACGATTCTTACGTCAACCACTTTCTCTACGGTGTATTCTTCTTCGTCCTCGTCATCTGCTGCAGCTACTTCTGTTTCGTCTTTCTTGTTCTTGGACATTTTGGCTGAAAGATTAATAATTACATAGACATCAGCATTTTAGTGCTTAAGTGCATATATTATGCAATTTGCAAATGAAGTATAATTAGAAACTTTAGCACATAAAGCTTAATCCTGCTTACAGATACTGACTTCTCCTAGCACCAATAGACTTCAGTAATAGAACGAGTATATATGCAGACTGCAGAGGCAGGCTCTGCCAATAGCATTGTCTGTCTATTTGCAGAGCCCGGCTGTGAATAGACTGACAAGGCTATATGCAGAGCCCATGCTATTTTGGCCTACCTCATCAGGCAAAAACTATCAAGAAATAAAGTTTCTGACAACGTCCACGGCCAGATCGCTGCATTTTGTTTTGAGTGTGAACTGTAGTTGAAGAAAGATTGCTGCCATGCAGCTGGGCTTGTAACACAGAGCTCTGCAGAGGGCGACACAGTACAGTCAATATCCAATCTGGGCTCCACGGTCATTTATGACCTTAGGCACATAGTGAGTTCTGTCACAAAGCTTTTCTCAATTGGTGACGTCACTTTGATTGTTTTCTAGACCAATTTTTGTTAAATAAAAGCACATTAATTTACTGATGCGCACAAGCCAAAGAAATGACATTTTTTCTTTAATAAACAGGTTTCATGTTGCGCAACTTTTTAAAATAAAAACATTTCAACATGTCATACAGAATGAAAACCCAACATCATCAGAAAGCACCAATTCCCAATAGTCAATACACAAACAACGCTTAAATTCATAAACTTGAGAAAGCATTTTTTTCTTTTTCCAAATAACACTTTTTTACCATTAACAGCCGATGAATATGCATACTTACCATATACCCTTTTATTGTACAGACATGGCAAAGTTCGAGGTCTTAGAGGTAGAGCAGAGAACTTAGTATAAAGACTGAAAGAGAGGGTAAGATAGATATGCCCAAAAGGGGGTTGCACTTTCTTGTCCTTTTAAACCCCCCCCCCCCCCCATTCTTGGATCCCCCCCCCATTCTTGGATGTCACCTCGTGCTTTCACTCGCAGAACCGGCGACGATTTTGGTGTGAATTGCAATTACGGTGAATTACCCCTCTTATTTCCCAGATCGTGCATCCAAAAGAACAAGCAGGGGCTCAATTGCACTCAGGGAGATAAAAAAGCAAGCATCGAACTTTGCAAAGCCATTTAGAAGTGATTTACCTTTGTTAAGGCTAACATCGCCTTGTGCGTGGTCAGCCATTTTGAAGAATTCAACAAGATTTGAGTGACAGCTTTTCTAGGCCCTAATTGAATAACATACGCAACAATTCCCAAATATACAAGGTCGTGATGACAATCTACAAATACAGAAACAATCTCATATGCCAAAAAGCTACAAATCGGACAAATTCAGCTAAAAACTTACCTATCTTCGAGACCTTGCTTCAACCACGACTTCCCGGCTTTTACCGCGCACCGGCTCTGCATCCGGGCATTTGGCATCTCATTTCGCGCGGGAACCACTTCGGCAACTTTCGCCCAAATTCTTCAACTTTATTTTAAATTTTACTTCTTTGAAATAATCTCATAAATTAGGCTCAATCAAAACTAAAATATTGAGATAACTTTAGCTGAAAAAAACTAGGCAGGTGTTCAGATTGATGAAATAAATTTTGCCGAACTTCACCGATCATCGTCACGTGACTTGTCTCTGTCGGCGTGCATTCAAGATGATGAAAGAGGTCAGTACACAACTGCGTAAATTGCTTTAGTTTAACATGGTTTGTATCGAAATATTCGTAATTTTATGGTGATATGCGTGTACAATGTACTTTTAAGATCACGCCTATGTAACTTCGAAGTCTGATGGTGTTGTATTTACTTTGCAATTGGAAGTTTTTGTAAACATGTTTTGTGATCGATGTGTGGAAAATGCGCTTCTGTTCTGATTTCCCCCAGACAGACAATGCGTACTTCTAATTTGCTCAATCTTATCTCTTGATTTCTGCAAAAACTATGATGCATTAATTCTCTAAGATGTATTATTTTGATGTTTGAATTGTTATTGTTGTGTTTTGGCTTACTTTGCATAATGTGGATTGAGTAAATAGGTCAATTATCCAAAGAATTTTAAAGGGATTTAAAATGTGTATTCCCCAATCCACAATCGACCACATGTTCTATCTTGAATCTATTTGACCTTTAATATGATTTCCTGGTCTGTTTCGAAAGTACTCTAAATTTCTTGTGCATGAATTTCTTCTTTTTGGTACTGTTTACTTTTATTGTGTTGGCTTCCTTGGCTGCTTGGCCTATTGTTTCTTTGTTGGTTTTGCTGGGACAATGCTTGGGTTGGTTAAGTACACAATGCTGGTGCTGTACCTGGCCTGCAGAGAAGCCATGATTGGCCAATGTGCTTCATGGCTATGCAAACATCATAATTGCTTCATATTCATAATTGCTTGAGCCAATTCAGACTTAAATAATTTCAGTGCTCTTCCTTGGACCTAAATGCAATTAGCCATACATGCCAGTTTTAAATGGAATGCATGGATGTGTGGCTAATTAGCATGCAGATATATACGATTTTCATTAGCAACATGGATAATGCATTAGTCAATGCAAGGTTTGCTTGCTTGAGACTATGCAAGAAATTCTTGAAGAATTTGATAGAAATAAAGTTAAAAGCAATTTAATTATTTGGCTAAGCTAAATGGAGTAGGCCGACAGATTTCACCACATTTCCAAATTTAACTTATTTTATGGCTAAATTGGGGTGCAGAATGTGCATAACCTTTGCAAACGAGCAAGAAAATATGTCTTTTGGTTTAGGTTTATCTAAAGACGGACTTTTTGCCTGAACTTATAAAATTTCTCTAGTCAATGATCCAAGTCCCCACTTCATCAATTCATGGTGCATTGGCCGTTGCTCAATATCATGCAGCTTAAATAATGCTGGGTTAATGTATACATTTGCAGTGAGTAACTGAGACTAGCAAAACAAATAACAAAGATCTATTTTGGCCTCAAGCCATCCCTGCCTGCTGCTCTTGCCAATAGATCCAAGCCAACATTTTTGGCTTTCTGTCCACAAAATATCTAGGTGCTTGTAGATGGAGTCGATTCTGTTAATGTTTGCATACATAATCAATCAATAGCTATAGCCTATACATTTACTTAAATGTAGTATCACAGAATTAACCAAAAGTTCAACATTTTCCAAATAGCTAGTTTGAGGAAATATGCTGCTTAGATTTTCATTCATGATTATTTGGTGCTTGGAAAAGTCAGTGTCTGTAAGCAGGATTACGATCCTTCAAAATTTTAGGACGTCTTTAAAAAAAGCTAGTCCTGGAATACTCCGAATTTGTGCCAGTCCTTCAAATTCCTCCTGTATGTACCACTGGTCAAAGGACTGTAGTCAGGGTCCCAGATTTCCGGTCGTCTTATCTCCCGAGACGCCCAGATTTTGGGAAGGACGGCTTGGGACGCCTAGGTTTTGAGAAGGATGACCAGATTTTAACATGAAACAATAAGCTGGACTTTCACAATGTCGGGAAGGATGCCCAAGAGCTGACAATGAATCTGGTACCCTGACTAGTGCATTCCACAATTGGGTATTTGGGACTAGAATTATTCTTTAATCGACATGTTTTCTAATGAATAATTATTTATTTTCAGGACAAACCAGAATCGGAGCAGTACCGAAAACTGTTCATCGGCGGTCTCAGTTACGAGACAACCGAGGAGAGTTTGAAGTCATACTTCGAGAAATGGGGAGAGATCGTGGACTGCGTGGTCATGCGAGACCCCAACACCAAGAGGTAAGCGTTTTGTCTTTTGTCCTGATAACCATAACGAGGCTTTTGTCCAGTCTGAATATGTGTAACGCGGCTAACGCCTGTAACTGACCTCTTTTGAGCCCAGCTTGGCAATGGAAATTTTAAAGTAGCTCCAATTCCCTGGCCCGGCTTGCATAAAGAATTAACTATATTGTTACCACTTTACTGTTCCAAGTCCTACATACTGCTACAAGGTATTATATGTATTAATAATATGATAATTTTATTCATTTTCAGGTCGAGGGGTTTCGGCTTCATCACTTACAAGACCGCTAGCATGGTTGACGAGGCTCAAGATGCACGTCCCCACACCATCGACAACAGAACAGTCGAGCCCAAGAGGGCCGTCCCCAGAGAGGTATGTTTATGGGCTGTGAAATGATTAAAATGATACAAGTAATTTAATGTAGATCAGAGTCAGACTGCAATGACATCAGTCCCTAGTAGACTCCCTACAAGTTGCATAAGATTGTCTTAAGTATTGTAACTCCAGGTGGCTCCCCTGTGTCACAACTAACTTTTCTGTGGCTGTATATTCTTGACCTACAAAAAAAGAGTGTCTCAGATATCTGAGGAATATTTGAAGTAAATTGGCTCTCAGATGAAATTTTAGAACAAATTGGTCTATCTTCTTCATCCAATTCCATAACAACATTATACTTGCCAGTTTTACTTCTCCGTGTATTGACCAAGTCATCAGAATGGATTGGCGAGTAATATACTTAGCATCTAATCTATATCTTTTTATTCGAACAGGACTCGGGCAAACCAGAAGCCCACCTGACGATCAAAAAGATCTTCGTCGGAGGAATCAAGGAAGACACGGAAGAGGGCCAGTTGAGAGAATATTTTGAAACTTTTGGAAAAGTCGACAGCGTAGACATCATCACCGATAAGGAGACCAAGAAAAACCGAGGGTTCGCCTTCGTCTCGTTTGACGATTACGACACCGTTGACAAGCTCGTGTGTAAGTGTAAAGATTGTGACTGATCAAATTTGATATTTAGGGTTGCTGGTGTTATTAACAAGAATGAAATTAAGAAATTGATCTGATTTATTAAGGACGAATTTGCACAAGTTTGATGGAACTCCTAATTCTAAGCCTGATGTTTATTGGTATTTGATGAAGAAATACAGGACGTAAAGCCCTAAATGATCCTTAATGATTCTTAAGTATTTCTCAGTCATGTCGAATGGTAGGATCTCTACTGAGGCCCTGTGTTATATTCTTGCCAAGTCTATACATGCAGCTCCTCCCCGTCTTAATTAGCCTACCAAGTGCAAAAAATACAGGACGTGAAGCCACAATCATCCATCTATACATACAGCATGTGAAGTACCAATCATCTGTCATCCATAAGTTAATTTGCGAAGTTCTCACCTATTACATTTTATCTTGCAGTGCAAAAACACCACACCGTGAATGGCCACCGATGTGAAGTTAAGAAAGCCATGTCGAAGCAAGACATGCAGAACGTGAAGCCGAGAGGAGGAAGAGACTTCGGAGGAGGAAGAGGAGGCCCGAGAGGAGGAGGCAGAGGAATGGGCAGAGGAGGTGGTGAGTTGATTCGTTTCAATTAATAAAATCTGGCTAAATCATTAACTTCATTTCGTTCTGATTTGCCCCGAAATAGCCCACAGTGGTGACTGTGGTGCTGATGGAGCGTAAACCACGAACTCGTGTCATTCTGATTCCTTGGCACTTGCTTAAATGAGACTCTACAGCTTAAGAATTTTTGTCCCAAGCACTTTAAGTCTATTCCAATACTGAGCAGCTTACTATCGCTTCTGTTAGTCACAGAAACTATTGGCGATAAACCATGCATTTATGTCCCTCTGTCCTGATAAGCCGCCAAGTTGGATAGATATAGGACATCTCACTTTAGCATTCTTTGCGTTTGTGGAGTCTTGTGGCTTAGGAATACTGATATCATTTTGAAACCTTAATAAGCCTGTCAAGTGCGTGAATACGGGACATTTATGTTTAAGCCCGATTGTCCATCCATCTACTGCATTCACTATCAACTGGATATTTGTCTAGATTTAAACTTCCAAATTTTCTGAAATCAGATTACTTTATTCCTTGATGTTATTTTCCAGGTTGGAACGACCGCGGCAACAACTATGGTGGCGGCGGCGGCGGCAACTTCAACAATGGCGGAGGAAACTTTGGTGGCGGCGGCGGCAACTTCGGCGGTGGCGGCGGCTACGGAGGTGGCGGCGGTGGCTACGGCGGCGGTAAGAACAATTTCTATATTTTTTGTTGTCCTTTCATTAATTCATATATGCTTATTTAGCTTGTGTGTATATTTTTATCTTTGTGTTTTAACCTGTTTCGTGTATCGAGTATTTACTCTCAATTGTCAGTATTAGGACTATTAAGCTCGTGATATCTTGAATGCTTATGTCGAACTTGTATATACCATGAGTACTGTAGGGTTCCGTCAACTTTAGATGAGACTCAAGATAAGACAATTATAGTGATGATGATAATAGGAGTCATTGGCCATCCAAAGCCAGGTCAGGTCTTGGAATTAATTGTATGCTGGTGTGCAGTAGTATGCTTGCAATTATTAGACATTTGTTAGTCTCCAACAGCTGAAATAGGCAACTGGCATTTGATACCTAATTCTTAGCATTACTTGCTACTCACAATTTATCCAAAAACACAATGATTATTGTCTGGCATATATATCTGTGTGCTATTTACTACGCTTTACTTATTTGCATAGAATATTCTCTTGTTTAGTTAGGCCCCATGTCACAGTGACAGAATCATTTAGAGTTACGGAATTCTATCACTTCGATAACGATGACATGATCCGCAATATTAGTAAGTAGATATTGAATGAAATTTGTTAATGAGCACTGCTAAGAGAATGCACCGTTCTACTTCAAAGCAATAATAGGAATGCATGAGCACCCACTCCTTTGAAAGACGTTCAATTTATGCTAGTTATCAATTGTTCAGGGGAGTTCAGGTCATCGGTCTTCGGTACCCACAATTGGTATATTTTAGTCAGAAGTTATTATAAACTTTTATTTGACAAACTGGATATCCAAGGAGATACATGTGTCATCAAAATTATAAAAAAAAACAAAAAAACAAAGAAACGAGCAAAATCAATGTCTACACTAATCTATATAAAGTTTAAAATGCAATATATGTTATTTTAAAATTCTGGTCCCAGTTCAGGTGGTTACGTCTATAATATATAAAATTTATAGCGCCCCTGTTGTTTAAGTCGTGAATAGATAGGGTTACTGGAGTGAGATAATCAGATTTTGTACACTTTTAATAACTCGGTTTCTCTTGAGTCTTGACACTTCTTTATTTCATTGTCATCAGAAAAGGAAAAAGAAAAAAAAGGTTAGTGTCACTATCTAAATCTTAAAAAAAAATTCAAAGTTACTTTGACTGAAAATTTGAATTGGTTCAATTTCTAGTTATAATTTCTGATAAGAGCCGATTTACTTGCTTGAAAGTCCACCAGGTGTTAAAATTATTTACTGGAAAGTCCACCTGGTGACAGTGTAAGTGCAGACATGGGCCCTGTCACTGTCGTCCAAGAACCCCCTCAAAGGCTCAAAGCCTCACTTTGAACTTCAGCCTCACTTTGAACTTCAATCTGATTCAGGCAACAAAGAGCGCAAGGCCAAGTGCTCTGGAAAGATAAAAAATTGAACTGTGTAATTGAAGAAGCAACTACAGCAACCGTGGAACAAAAGAATGACATGAAATCTTCGGCCTCAGCCTCGGCAGTAGTAAGTTGACCCTACTCAAGGCCGTTTTAACGAAAACCAATCATGTTAGGATGACACGATGACTGTCAATGATCATGATGGAATGCAGGTGATTTTTACAGCCGGAAAGGAGTGATAATCCATACCACTGTGGGCCGAGATTGAGAGTCTCTAGCCATGTTACTGATCTAATGCATTATTTTCCAGGCCAACATGAAATGTATGATTGCTGGCCCATGCGTCAGAGGCGGGGCTATCCATTTAATGACAATGTACACCAAAACCAAAACATCAACTGCAGCCAATGGCAGCACAGAAGTTACTCCCATTTCCATGACAACCGACATCAATTTGATCAAAATTATTGGTGGGGCTTCCGTCCTCAAGATGAGTGGCACTTTGGTCATCCTCCAATTCATAACAATCAAAGGCAAAACCGACTGTATGACTTCCCTGTGCGGAACGAAATGGTGAACCCCTCAATGTTTAATAGGCAAATGGCACAATATCCCGTCAACCACTTAGCCAACAAAACTGGATGGCGGAGACCCCGATGTCGCCCAGCTGTCAGTAAATCAGTCCGAAGGCGGGTAGTCCCCAAGCCAGTTTCGAAACCAGTTCCAAAACCAGTTCCAAAACCCCCAGTCACTAAAGCTGCTCCCAGTCCCCCAGTCAGCAGATCAGTTCCGGACCCCCAAGTCAAAAAAACTGCTACGAAAGAAGATCCGGAGTCTTCCGTAAAGAAAGTGGCTGCGAAAGAAAGTGATGGTGCATATTCCCCAGAAGTCAAGAAGCTGCCTTCTAGTCTTTCAACGAGACAAATACTGGGAAATTTAAAGCAGAATCTGAAAGACTCCAGGTTAAAGCAAGAAAAAGACAACTTGCTTATCAAGCCTGAGAAAGACGATGCTAAAACTACATCCGTAACGCAGCCAGAAAAGAAAGAAAATGAGCCTGTTAAGAAACAAGTTATTACAGAAATTAAACCAAGGGTGGAACCAAAAGTGAAAGCAGGAGTTTCCTCAAAAGAAGTTAGGTCAAAAGAAGTGGGCTCGAAAGAAGTTGGCTCGAAAGAAGTTGGCTCGAAAGAAGTTGGCTCGAAAGAAGTTGGCTCGAAAGAAGTTGGCTCGAAAGAAGTTGGCTCAAAAGAAGTGGGCTCAAAAGAAGTTGGCTCAAAGGAATTATGCTCAAAAGAACTTGGCTCAAAAGAAGTGGGCTCGAAAAAATTATGCTCAAAAGAAGTTACTAAGTCGGACGAAAACATTGGTGGTGTCTCCATAAAGCAGGAAAAATGTGGATTGAGTAATGGGGGAAAGGACGATCTTTTAAAACAATCAAGTATTGTTGTTAATCCTTGCATCACTCAAATTAAAGATCTTGATCTTTCTGTTATTAAACGAGAGCCGGGGGTCCCTGACATGCCTAGTCCTCGGACAGCTTCCATGAAACGAAGTCTGGATTCTATCCTTGACCCGGAGGCAATCTGCGTCAAACGAGAAAAGCTCGACGAGGGTAAGAAGGCACTGAGGTCGTTCCGTATTTAAAGTTGTTGTGGACTTGGCTCGGCTGTCGTTCAATGTTTATACTAACACATTTCGTTGATTTGTGTTCAGCAGTTGGTGTATGCGGTCATTTGTGACTTATCTATTAAAATATTATATCAACTGATATAGCTGTGTCCTGAAGAAGATGTCATACACATCAGATCTGCCTAAAATCTACGCTTTTTTAGAATTTCAGTGACTAGTATTAGTCCTCTACTGTCCTCAAGCTATCCAATCAGTTGTTGGAAGATCGATGTAAAAGACCTAGGTTCCAGCTCAAGATTCAGATTTTTCAAAAAAAAAAGAAGTTTATCCCTATTTTGCCAGCCTTAATAGAGCGATTATAATCAAACAACTAGAAATCGGGTAACCGCGATGCGGTGACAAAACTTCACCAATCATATTATTATTGGCATTGAAATTTAAGTGAGAAAACACGGAAACGATATTGGACATGAACTTGAACATGAACATGAACTCGAACATGAACTTGCACATAAACTTGTACATGCAATTGCATGCGTCTTGCACATGTTACATAACACGCAATATCACACAATATCACTTGCAATATTATGCAATATCAAACATGTCAATCGGTTTGTGGCCATACACTGACTGATTCGCTGACTGATACACTGACTGATACACTGACTGATACTGATGATACACTGTCTGATACACTGTCTGATACACTGACTAATACAATGACTGATACAAAAATATTTGACAAAAAAATGTAATTTTGAGGGTTGGGCGTTCTTTTATACATCAGAGTTACAAGAAAACATTCAGAGAATGAAAACTAGAGGAAAATTTGAGCTTGCCGAATATTATATACAGAAAATAACATGGACCAGTACTTGGTCCAGTACTTGGTCCAGTACTTGGTCCAGTACTTGGTCCAGTACATGGACCAGTACATTGAACAGTACATTGAACAGTACATTGAACAGTACATTGAACAGTACATTGAACAGTACATTGAACAGTACATTGAACAGTACATTGAACAGCGCATTGACCATGCATCAACCTGTGCATCAACCACTGCATCAACCGGAACATAAATCAGTACATCAACAGTACATCAACCTTGGAATTTTAGGAATGCATTGGCTAAGATATTTCTAGTCCTGAAAACATTGAAATGAATGCAATTTCTGAAAACATACATTTTTCAGGGTCCGGCGATCTTTTTAACCGTCAGTGATACAAGAAATTGTTAAATGTAGAAACTAGAGGAGAACTTGTGCTTTCCAAATCTATTTTCAGATTCTCAGTAACTTTATTAGGACCGGAGATACGGCCGATAGAAATTATGGTACAATTCAGAAATGTGGACTTCAGAAATTTCTGAAAAAATGTAGTTTTTCACTTAAAATTAATCTAGAACAAAAACGGTTCAATGGAAACATATATAACTTGGCAGGATTGTGTGAACGAAAAATGAAAGTATGCTCAAATAGCTTCATTAAAATAAAATGATTATTTCCTGGTCAAAATGATGATAAATTGTGAAAATTTGACAAAAAACATGAAATTTGCAGGGTCCGGCGATCTTTTAAACCGTCAGAGATACAACAAAATGATCAGAAGACGAAACCTAGGGGAGAATTTTGCCTTTCCAAATCTGTTTTCAGATTCTCTGTAACTTAATTAGGACCGGAGCTACAGCCGATTGAAATAACGCTATCATTGAGAAATGTGAAAAAATATCGTAAATTTTTCCCTAATTTTTTGACCTTGTGACCTTTACGGTCTAACGTAGGTTAATCCGAGGACTTTGAAAATTTTTACGATGCCTCTAGACTATTGTAGCAAGTATATGTGACATTTTTGTAACAATATTTTGATTCCTTGCCTGTGTAAAAAAATCAAATGTCAAAAAAGTAAAATTTTTCATCATGTTTGACCTTGAATTTGACCTTGAAAATCATTTTCTAGGTCAAAACCAATATGATTTTCAGAATCAGCATGAGAAAATGGGGGGATCAATTAATTATTGTAACTCTCTCTGATCGATATTTCCATGTCCAAAACGCAATAATTTGTCATTTTTTAACATTCTCCGGTTTGCGATATTTGGAATTTTGTAGAAAATTAAGGTAAAATGTTAGAGGAATTTGGGTTGGATATTCTAAATGCACATATTTTTTTCTATCTAGAGATAATATATCAAGGTGATATCATGAAAACAACATAATTTTCAGAATTTTTGAAAATAAGCACTTTTCGCACTTTGAAGAGCCAAATGACCTTGAAAAATGAGGTCAAGGTCAAATTTGAAGGTGGATATGGGGGTTTTAGGGGTATCTTTGGGGGGGTTCACAATACATTGTTATGGCCTAGAATCGATATTTCAGGGTGAAATTGCCAAGGTCATTGGTTGTGATGACGCGGTTATTATTCAAAATTACATAACTCAAAAACAGAGCATGACATCATCACAAAAATAACTTCTTACCATGGGCCAGACATTTGGGCATCAAACTGCATCAATTTTGATACCGTATGGATCACGCATTTTGATTCTATGCGAAACAATCTCCAACAGTAAATATGGACCTGTGCAACCTTGACCTTGACCTACTTTCTTGAAATTGGGTCAGATTATGTAATGTACTATTAGCACTTACAACCTAAGTGGAAAATTAAATATACATGTAATTGCCTGTGATATGCTCTTGGGAAACATATGAAAAAACGAACTTTGAAATGGGCTGTGACCTTGAAAAATAATTCAAGGTCACTGAAACTGGGTCAGTGTAATGAGGTCATGTAATACTACATACCTGATTTTTTTGAAATTTTTTTGAAGAAACTTTTGTGCGGAAAAAAGAAAAAAAATAATAATAATAAAAATAAATACGAAAACAAGAAACTTCACCTATGTAATAGGTGAAGTTTAATTACAACATTTCAACCTCTTAGCCTTTCAATGCTGTCATGGAGATACTAGAAACAGTTTGTCAGAGTGCTGAGATCTAAATATTTGTCATAACGGCATGTGTATTAAGCCAAGCTTAGGGTAGGACATGATTATTTTGTCCGCTAATTTAATTCAAGTAATGAGGATCTGCGACTCATGTACTTGAATGCTATTCTTCTTGCATTTTAATTACAATTTTCAAAAGGATTAGATCGTACAAAGCATTAAACATAGAAAATAATGCCTATGTAACATGCATGCCACAATGAGCTCCATTGCTACTTAGTGGTTCTATATATTTGTCAAATACGTTTTTGCGGCTACAGTATATTTATGTAGTATGGTAGTTATGCTTAAAGTTATTTACTCGTTGAAGCCATTGATTTGAATTGCTACTGATTAACAATGTGTTTATGTCTCTGTTGGGAACTTGGTTTTCGGTTCTTGATGGGAAAAGTTTTGTTCCAGCAACTTTTCAGCGTTTATTTAAAAAAGCCTATGCACACTCTTGAGGTACCCTGCACTTACTAACATGGTTAGGAATATATTTGTCGTCCTGTTAGGCCTACTTGAGAAATACTTGAAACAGTTAGTTTGTAGACAGCGGATATCTGACACTTTCAAACAGAAAACTTGTACTATTGAAGTGTTCTCGCTGTGTAGTGTCGACAGTATTGGACATGTTAGGAAGCAAATGAGTACTTAAGATTACTGATAGGCAGTTTTGCAAATTGAGGATGTTTGGTTTTTGCAGAATCTGATGTAGAAGATATTGATTTAGAACTATTCTAGCTTATATGAAACATTCAGAAAGATATATCTTTTGTGAAGTCACAGACTTAACAGTATGGAAGAGATAGGAAACTACAGGTAGAGGCCTCAGAGGCAATAGGCATTACATGAAAAAATGCCTTTTGAGGCTAAAGAAAATATATGATGCGATTACTTATGAGCATTTAGAGTTGGCACTTCTGCATTGCTTGAAAGAGCATGCCGTTTTGATGTGAAATTGAATTGATCAATTAGTTAGTGAGGTCATAATCAGTTGACTTCTTAGATCTCCATGGAGTGGACCTGGATAGTCAGGTTTAGCTGTTTGACTCGGATGTTAGGCCTACTTTTGAAAAGAAAAAAAAAAGCGAGTGGTATTAGGTCCGCATCAAGAAGTACTTAAAGCCTGGAAGGCTTCCGATAGATCAATGTAGTTGATCAGCTGGCCGAAAGTGCCAAGTAATTAGGCAGTATTTGCAGGGTTCAGGCCTATGTTATTAAGTTCCAATAGAAGAATTGCTTAAAATTAAAATTTCTTGCCTTGAAAGGTGAGGTTTGTATCTTGGTTCTTTTAGCGAAACAGATTTCAAAGTTCATTAAAAAAATGGAAATGATAATACTATTGAACATAGGCCTGCTGGAGTTGCATATGGCTTTCGCGGAATGTTTAGAATGTAGTCGTCATGGAGACACGAGACATTCTTTTTCTGAGAGGAGTCTCGGATAGTTGTGAAACAAGTCTCATAATGAGGGAAGTCTCTTTCTATTGGAGACGTGCCTCGAGATTGATTTTGAGACCGGAAACTGATTTTGAGACGTCTCAAAGATTAACAGGAATCTGAAGGTTGTCGAATTGAGACACAAGTTCTGAGCAGTCGGCCATTTTGTGCATTTCAGGAGACCGAGACCGTCAAGGTGGAGACCGCCGAGATAGAGACAGGAGCAGAGATAGAGGGAGAGATGAGAGGAACTTAGCTAGCGCAGGGGGCAGAGATTTCAATAGAGGAGGAGATAGGCCGAGGATGAACAGAGATAGAGATAGTGGCATGGGTAGAGGAGGAGGAGGCAGAGATGGATTTAGGGGGAGGGAGAACTTCAATCAAGGAGGGTTCAATAACCAGTCCGGGAATAACTTCGGAGGGGGAATGGGAGGTAACAATAACTTCGGAGGGAATCAAGGAGGAAACTTCAATCAGGGAGGAGGGTTCAATCAAGGTTCAGGAGGCGGGTTCAACCAGGGTTCAGGAGGGTTCAACGGCAGCAATCAAGGGTCAGGAGGGTTCTCAGGAGGTAACCAGATGGGCGGGGCCGTAGACAACTTCCGGGGGAGTGGCTCAGGGTTCAATAATCAGAACCAAGGGAACTTCGGAGGTGCGAATAACTTCGGCTCCGGAGGGGGAGGCATGGGAGGTAACTCTAGCTTCAACCAGGGATCGGCAGGGGGAGGTAGTTTCGGTTCTGGGAACCAGGGAGGCTTCGGCAGTCAGGGAGGATTCTCGTCAGGTGGCCAAGGAGGATTTGGCTCACAAGGGGGCGCTGGAGGAGGGGCCCAGGGGGGTGGAAGTGGCTTCGGTGGTGGTAACCAAGGAGGCGCCTTTGGGAGTTCCAACTTCAACAACTCTCAGGACAATTTCGGCGGTGCCAACAACAACCAAGGTTTGTAAACATCAACAACAACAACAACGAGATGTAGTTTTAGTCAACGTAGTCTTTCGCATCATTTACGCTGCTTTATTTAGACGGCAGTTCATGTTTTCGACAGTTTGGCAATGAGCGACCTATCGGCTCAGAATTTGTAGCTCTGATTCATAAGCTGACATTTAGTTTAGGTTCAGAATCAATGGATCAGTGAGCTAGCTCATATGCGTAGATATATATTCCTAGGTAAATAGGTGATCTTGAGCTTTAAGGCCAGATCCTTAGATAGTTCTAACTTCTTTTGAACTTCGATAGTCTTGATTCAGAATTTCCATCTATGAAATTACTGAAATTTTATTGGAGGGCTTGAGTTGAAGACCCTTGGCTCATTGTCTAAATGAGCTTTTAAAGCTAGGCTTTGTGAGAAGAGTTTAAGATACTCTTAGACAGATTGTGAACTTTCTCAAATATGACATAAGCATTGAGATTTTGAAATTCTCATTGAGATTTTGAAACTCTGAAAAATTTGAGGTTAGTTATAGACATTTAATGTCTGAACCGAGGCATGATTCAGACCGGAAGCCAAATAGACTGATTGGCTTGCTAGTTTAGTCAAAGGCACCTCTATGTATGAATTCCAGGAAAGTGGCAGCTTAGTAAGGAACTTAGGAAATTTTGCTAGTATTGAGAAAGTTTAGAAATTCCAAGGGTTTGCTGCCACGCAGCCTAGGTCTTGTAGTTCAGAAATGATCGTTGTTTCGATTGGTTTTGGAGGTGTCAAAATGTAAATTGATACAAGTGACTAGCACTTCTTCTTGTATGTCTATATGAGACACTTAGCTAGCCAGATTTCTTCCAAGTTAGTGAAGGATCGATTACCTGAATGCTGGAAATGTCCAGTAGAAATAACTAATTCTGTTGAAAATTCATTGAATTATTGGGATCGAAGGTTGAATTATTGGATTGAAACATTTGTTCAAATTTTATGTATGATTTATATGACTACCAAATTTATGAAATTGAATAATGATGAATTATGATATTATCCGTTGTTTGTAAATGAAATGTTGAAAACTTAATTGTATTACCTAAACCTCAACTCAAACTCTACTTCTATCTCTTTCTTGAAAAATTCTGTTATCTTTACAAATTCCTACTCAAAACGATATTTGGTCGCCATTACCATATTTGGAGATATGCCATATTTGGAAGTATGAAGAATCATTTTGCTTAGATATTCGGAAATGATTGAAATGATTGACATATTTGGACATGTTAAAGAAGTAAAACCATATTTGGAAAAGGAGTTCCATTTGTTTACCTTATATGGTAGTGATGACCATATTTGGAAGTTCCGTATTTGAATGTACTGACGTAGTACTACCTTTTTAGGCGGCGGCTACGGCGGAGGTTACAATGACAACTACGGAGGAGGTGGCGGCGGCGGCAACTGGAACTCCGGTGGCGGCGGCGGAGGAAACTGGAACTCCGGCGGCGGTGGCGGCGGCTACAATGATGGATTCGGTGGTAAGGCTGAAAATTTTCAGCAAAGAGTACTCACATAAACTATGTACTGAACAGAAGTTAAAAGAAATGTTGTACGATGGTTTTGATGCAATACAATTGTAATTTGAAAGTATTTCTTAGTAAATTGAAATAGGATTGAGACCTTCTAAAGCTGGTTAGAAGCTGATTATGATGGAGTCTTATTTGCCATTTATTTAGACATTCAATTTCAGCTTTAAAGCAATTTTGCTGAATTTTATTTCTCTGAGTTAAAGATACGAAGTCGTGTGTATAAGAGCATTCTTCATCATGCAAAGAGCATCCATCTTAACTAAATCTAATTCATGTTTTTCTCTTAGGTGGCAGCGGCGGCGGCAACTGGGGCGCTGGTGGCGGCGGCGGCAACCAAAACTTTGGCTCTAACTACGAAGGCGGTTATGGCGGAGGACCCCAGAAAGGAGGTGGCGGTTACTCCGGCCGAAGCCAAGGACCTTACGGAGGTAAAGATACAACTCAAACAAGTCAAACTACAAGTCAAGCAACTAGTAAGTCATTCAGTTCAAGGGGTCAATGACCCACAGGTCAGCGACCCCAAATATGGGCATGAGAGAGGATTTGCATATCTTATGAAAGGTAACAGCTGCAGATTTGCATATATAAAGCAGGTTAAAGTTGTAGATTTAGTGGAAGTTATTGTAGAAGAGTTCAGTATACCAGTCTCTCAAGACTTTTAAATAGCTTACAGATCTGTAATTGAACAGTGTATTACTTAATGAATGTTGTCTGTACTGTGTGTAGCTTCTCTGTGAATAGGTAGTTAGTATAAATGTCCGCCATTGTGATAAAAAAACAAATTTATTGATCACTTCTCAGTGAATGGGAGATTGATTTTATAAAATATCCTTAGCTAATATGTCGGAAACATTCTTAGGTGATATGTAGGCTGTAGAGAAGATGCTAGCAACCTATCTTATGAGGTTTATTAATAGATTTTTAAGGAATAAATTATTCCTTGAAAAAGAAAAGGCTCACACTCTCGCATGCCTGTTGGTTGAAATTTCGATTGAAATTGTGTATTTGATGGTTTGGTTTCGTGTTGGTGCTCCTCCCATTATGATTCCTGCACCCTCCACCAGGTTGTAATTGTGTTGTTTCCCACCAGGTGGCGGCTACGGAGGTGGCGGTGGCGGCTACGGAGGTGGCGGTTACGGACGTCGCTAAAACGTCACGACATTCCTGGTCGAGAAATTGTCTTCCAAGTAAGTAGTTGTTGAAAAGCCGTACAGGTAACTATAACGACGAGAATAGAAAATGGATAGTTTTATAAAATATAGAAGAGAAAAATAAGTAATGAATAGGAAAAAAAAAGATTAAGACTTAGTGAAAAAGAAGTTAAGATATTAAAGTTCAGGCCTTATGATAATTCAGTAGTAATAGAAATATTCTACAGTAACAGATATTTAAATGTAGCTCTATTAAAACTTGAGAATGTAGATTAAACTCTAAAACAGTAATAGATTTAAGAAATTTAGTACAAGTAGTAAATGAGTAGTTAAATTTAGGTGTCGATAGATGTATGTTATATGCTTTGGATTTTATTTTGTATTCAGGCATTTATGGTCTATAGAGGGCTTGTCCCCATATCAGACTCAGGCAGATTAGAGTCCCGTTAGACGAGGATCAGAGGCTATTTGCGGTCAGAGGCTATTTGCGGTCAGAGGCTATTTCAGAGGCTATTTGCCCTGAACAGATGCAAAGAGAAAGTGAATTGGCAAGAAAGTGAAACCAGCTCGGTACGAGGTCGTTCGTACGATCAAGGAGGCCTTAGGAGGGTTAAGTTACGAGTTCCAGAAAGACAAACTCAGAACAGACAGACAGGCAGAGAGAAAGAAAGACAGACGCAGGATTTTTACCATGTACCAGAACGTTCTTTGCACCGTATAAGGGGTTGCAGCATAGAACAGGAACAACTACAGTATGCAGCGGGTAAATCAAGACATCAGGCGTTATGTACTGAATTCAGTGACTTAACGGATAGTGTTATCATCTATTTATCATCTATACAAGGTCTGCTATGAGGTCTCGTAGGAGCCTGTTATCCTCATCTATAGTAGGAGCTATTTGGCTGGTCTGTGGTTAGCCAAAGTCTTCTTACTTACTACTTAAGTACACAACGTTACTATACAGCATTTACACAGCGTTTATACAGCAGCTAAATGGGTGACTTTGGAGGAACATTATTTAGAAGCCCACAAGGCTGTATACGTCTAGCACCTAGGATCATTTGGGCGAAGCTAAACGCCTAAATATGAGCCTTGACGAGGCTACGCAATGTTTGATGCTCTGTAGCATTGACCATAATTGCTTGGAATAAATCATCTTGACTCATTACGAACTCACGAGCCTTTAAAGCAGCCGCTTTAGCTCGAAAAACGAGTCAATCGAGATCAGTCATTTTTTCGATTGACTCTTTTATTAATCGGGACTTAAATATCGTAGCTACTACCGTGCAGTACCTTGACATACCACTAGGTGTCGCAGCGTTTTTATGTCACAAGAAAGGAACATTATTGACTTTTATTTATCGATTTATGTCACTGTATATTTTACTGGTCCTCCATTCATTATTTTGTATTATACATTGTGCTTGGTTTGTTACGTGTCATGAAAAATGGAAAAAGATATTTTGATGGAAACTCATTCTCAGAATGAGCAGATTATATGTATTATGGAATTCAATCTTTCAATAAAGATGTACAATTATTCCTAGTATGTCAAATTAGTTACGTTTTGTTTGGGTAGAGGGCACTGATTACGGAGTTAATTAGTTGTCTCTCAGTTGTTAATAGTTGATTAGTCAAGTAGATATCTTGTTTGGTATCTGATGTACTAAATGTAGGCTGCTTATATTACCAGCTTTTGGGTGGATGTTGGGTTAATTGCATTTTACTTAATTTTAAGAGCAAATGTATTGATATGTAGCTTGTTGGATTTTGTTGGGGGTTACAACTTCATAGATGTGTTTTATAACCGTTGTTTATAATGCATATAATAATAGTTGCATTGTTAAAGTTTGGATATTTTGGTAGTTGTTTAATTGAAGTTATCATTATTGATTAAACTTCAGATTGGTTATAAATTGACATTTTGGGATATATAGTTGCCTATGAACAAATTAGTTGTTATTAGATGTAACCATCAAGCAACAGCAACTTACAATGCACAACTTAGCCTGCAACTTAGACTACAACTTAGGCTGCGGCTGGCAGCTTAGTCAACGAAGGAGGAGGGCAGAAAGGCGGGAGAATTAGAGACGCAACAACTTAAGTTGCGGCAAATTAGACGGTACCAAAGATTGGGTAGAGTAGCCTCAACTAGGCCTAACAAGAATGAACAAGGAGTCGAGAATAGGAATTGAGGAAGGTAGGTGCCAAAGGTACTGACTGTATCCTAGTATGTTCTAGATGAATTATTATGTAGATGTTTAAACTCATCTTTTTCATTCATTACTAAATTCGTTAATTTGTATACTCGTTAATTGAATAATTTCTTCGTTCATTCATCATTCATTCATTTAAATGTTATTTCATTGCAGATGTAGTTAAAAGTAAACTCATTCACTTATTGCAATCATCGATTTAGTTTCTTAAAATGCAGAAGTAACCTTTCGTCATTCTTTCACATGCAAAGTCATCCATTCTTTCTTCCGTATCCACTTTTATCCTTAATTTCCTAAAACATTGCATATAATATTGGCAATCATTCTTCAATTTCTTAGTCTATCCAATTGGCTATATTCTCTATTCAAAATGTTCCATTTAGAATTCTTCTTAAGCTCCGTATTCTTCCATTCTGTGTCCATTGAAGACATTCCAATTTAGATTCTTCCATTCTAAATTGTTCCATTTAGAATATCCTTTGGTATGCGTACTTTCAAAAATTGTTCCGTTTAGAACTATTAAGATTATGCTAACCAGCGATTTGTCCTCCTGGCGCCATCTTGAGGTAAAATGAAGAAAGTCCAAATATTCATAAACCCTTTCGTTATTTGATACTGATATATTTATGTATTTGACAGGCATGATTATCTTACTCTGAAAGTGACCTTTCCAGTTCTGTCGCTTATTTATATGAAGTGTGGTTGTCGAGGTGTGAGGGTGTAGCCTAGTGTATGTTGTTGGAATGTTATGACCATATTTGGAAACAGTTGATAGAAAGCATGAGTGTGTGAGGTTCGCAGAAAAAATAAAATATATTTCGTCAAAAAATTGTAAAAATCGATACTTTTTTTTTTGGTAAAAGATATATAATTTCTTTTTAATATAGATTCTGAGAAGTTTTTACGTAAAAATTTAATATAAATTTAAAAAATAATTGTATCAATTTTAGTAATTATAATCTTTATTTTTAGATTTGGAAGGATAACTGTTTTGTTGAATGATCAAATTATTTTTAAGCAGCACTATAGTTCCCTTCTGCCGTTGCTGGGAATCATCTTTTCCATTTTCTCTCTAGGTGGCACTAAAGTCAACTAGAGATTGATGGACCCGTGCAGACACCTAGGTGCTGATTCCCGTACTATGGATCATTTCTTCGGTGAGTGATTACAATGTGATCATTGTGATGCAATATAAGTTATAGATTTGGGAAATATTATTTGAAATTTAGTGAAAATTAAGTTTGGTATGGACTGGATTATACAATTGACCTTATATCTTACACAGAACTTTTTTGTTACGATTGCTTCCGTTTTGTTTAGGCGGATGACGAACAATGGAAGGATTGATCCTCCCGAGTCGAAAGGGGCGTCCTGTTTTAGCAGGAAGGAAGGAAGGAAACCATGGCAACTCTGAGCAACCTGCAGCCGCCAAAGCAGAGAAACAATAAAGAGACTGATTTCTGAATTGCGCTCAAAAGTTTCCTCTAAAATAAGTTATGAAAGTGGGTTGCTCACGTAACTCAACTATGACTTGGGAGCCGGTTTCAAATGAACTTTCCACGAGCTTCTGTGATTGCGTTAACGCCAGTTTTTGGCTCGTTACGGAGTCGTTAATGAGCTGTATAGAGTGAGAATGGCTCTGATTGGTTGGTTATGACTCATAAGCTGTGACTCGTGACTCAGTTGAGTTGTGTTGGTTGAAATAAATATTATAAAACTTAAAAGTCATCACCCAACTTAAGTAGATATTGAGATAGAATTTGTATGAATCGAGTGGAGTGTAGTTTAACGGAAGCAGATATAGGTTTTTATTCGCGAAGTCTCCCATTTCTAGGGCGGTGGTTGGATTTTTCGTTCACTCCATACTGCCCTACTCCCATTTCTGGATGCCGTAATATCTTAATTGCACGTAGCCATTATTACAGGGAGCCGTTGTTAGCTGCTGTTAGCTAGCTGCCTACTACTGCTGGATGATGATAATGTAGCTGCTGCTAGCCTGCTGGTGCTGCTGAGTTGAAGCCTGTAGCTGTTAGCAGCAGACTTCCATGCTATGGGTAGGCTCACATGTTGAGAGGGGAGGGAGGAAGGCAGGACTGAACAGCTCTGAAGCCCCAAACGCTATTATCTAGAGTGCTGCTTGCCTGGATCAGTAGGAACAGTCCATTTTCTTCAAAGGGGACACAGCCCCTACTACCTGCCCCCCTCCAACATGGGCTGGCATGGCCCGACTGCTGCTACAGAGCTGCAGAGTGGGCGGGGATGATCATATCGACATAGTATTGCTCAGCCCCCTACAGAAGTGTGCACTTTTTCACCACCCCTGCCAATATTAACCATAGCATGTTACGAGTTCTCTTGAAATTTTAAATATTATTTACTTCTCTTGAAGTTGAAATGCCCTGTCTTGGATCTGATATTGTGGAGTCATTTTCAACTCCACACTTGGACAGTCACACTGACTTCTGCTGTGTCCACTCAGACCCCATTCATTTGTATGGTACTGATTCTTGTCCGCAGTCAAGCTAGCATAGGCCTAGAACTGTTATACATGATTTTGCTTCTAATAATGAGCAAGTAAAACTTCCAGCTTCTTCATACAGTAAGGTATTCTCTGATTGATTGGATCCTTGTTGTGTGAGCAACTTGCCCGATATGACCTGTGCCGAACTGTGAACTCAAGGTTTTAAAGACCACCTCTAAGAGACCACCTACCAATTGAACCCAGCCCCTCAAGTGAGACCAACCTCTCAAGTAAGACCACGTAAGTTCACTCCTTATCAGGGTCTCCCAACACAAGCCCCACTGTAGCACAACAGCAATCTACAGCAGCTATGATCATCTGAAATCAGGTCACCAGCAGGCTGCTCAGCCAGCCAGGTGGTCAAAGCATTTAACAGCTCCAGAAAAAGTATTGATCTTCCCCTGAACAACTGTTCAATAGTATATAATATATATGGGCTGTTGAGGTCTATGGATATATATACATTATCATTCATCAATATACATTTTCAGAAGATGTTTTGGCTCCACAGCAGTTTCAATCATCCTTCACCTCATTGCTGTGTCCTCCGGTCTCAATGAGCCTGCTACAGTGGATAAATACAGGACGTAAAGGCATTTTACAAAGCCTCTGCAGTTCAACCATATTTTGGCCTGATTGGTTCAAATTGGTTCAGACATACCAATTGGTTCTGAGATCCATATTGGCCAATTTGAGGCCTATTTGAAAAATAAAAAAAAGCCCATAAATTAGCCTAATTAGGGCTGATGAAAGTTTCATGAAACTTATAATTTAAGTAGACTGAGCAAGTTAACGATATGGATTTAAACAAAATTTGTTTTCTTTGTTTGAAAAGGCAGATTTAAAAAAGACCCAAAAAAAGTCTGCATAACTGCCTGTGATTTCATCCAAGGGTGTTTTGTTTGTGGTTTTGATTTTAACAGAAAAATGTCATCTGAAGTTTCTGGACTGTCATTGGAATTGCTTATTAAAAGACTTGCCCAATAGTCTGTGAATCTCATTAAAATATTGGTGTAATATGTTTTTGGTGCACTTTGGTTCTTTCAAATTGGTTTGGTTGTTCTTGGTTTTTGTCCAAAATGGTCTTTCAATGTTGAAAAGTATTTGTGAATCGAAATGGTGAACATTTTGATTCATATTTTTGTTTCTTGAATAGCTCATTTGATGGTCATAACTTGACATGGTGGTCTCTGGAAGTTCAGTTCTTTTAAAAGGATGTCATAAAAGTGATGAAAAATTGTCAATTTGGTTCGCATATTTGTCTAAAATAAGTTTTATTTGGAGACTTTCCTGGTGATCATATCGAAACGCCTCAGACTAGCGTTAAAAAGATGGTGTTTGAATTGAGAACCAACTTTCGGACGATTCATATTTTCAGTAATTGTCAGATCATACTAAAAGGTCATACCCTGTGGTCTGTTCATTCTCGAAAACCGGTGAATTTTTGAAAATTTGCTCCTTTTAGTTTGAATTGGGTTAATTTGATGACTTGTTGGTATTGAGAATGTCGATTCTTCCAAGAAAGATCGGGCTTTTAAAAAGGCTAGCGAAATGGTCTTATGATTTCATCTAAAGTAATGATGATAAAGTTCGGTCAAAGTTGTTGGTCAAAATTGTTTTTTTTTTTTTTGTATCTAAGTGAGCTTTTAAGTGTCATTGTGAGGTTCTATTATTCACAGATCAATTGAAAAGACTTGGCACCATGGTTCCCACTCAACCTGGAAAACCTTGAAAACCTGGAATTTTGGGTTGTGCTTTTCCCGGCCTGGAAAAACTTGGAAAATGTGATATTTCCACCAAAAACCTTGAAAAAGTCTGGAATTTGGGGTTCTCTTGCCAAAATTGAAACGGTCCAACAAATTGTGTACTTCGACGACTGTACGGGGGCTCAAAATCAGTTTGAAAGAATTGCAGGTTTAGACCTTGAAAATTGGTCTTGGCAGTCTTGAAAAACCTGGAAAAAAACCTTGAATTTGAAATGGTAATTTCTTTAGCCTCATTTCCGTGTCCTCCTGTCCTAATAGGCTTATCGGGCTATCAAGTGCATAAATACAGGACATAAAGCCCCAATCATCTATCTCTGGTGGTGGATTTTTAAAAACTAGATTTGTCTTCAAATGTTCAAGAAAGTTCCTATTGATGATTCTTGAAAGCTGTTTGAAAATGTTGATCTGTTTTGTGTGGTTCTCTTGGAGAAAAGCTGATTTGGTCAAAAGTTAGGCAAACAGATGTATTAAAGGACTTGTCCAATAGTCTGTGAATTTCATCAAAATGTGTACTTTTGGTATCTTGGATGAATGGAAAAGGTATCATATCAGCAAAATTTGGTCTTGAAAAGTTTGGTTCTTCATTTGGGTTATATTAAAAGACTTGCCCAATAGTCTGTGAATGTCATCAAAATGCTTGTGAAAAATCTTTGAAGTTGGTTCCTTAATTTGGCATAAGTCTGCAGACGGCTGTTTTTATCAGACACACTCGCCCATGAAAAGACGGACTCAATAGTCTGTGAATATCATTCAATTTTAATCTTGGGATGTATTGTTGATGATCCCGAAAAATTATGCTGCCCCTTTGCTATGTTCGTGATCGTTAATGACCAATTATCAACTTATGCAGTTTTCTGGCACCTCCGTATAGAACTTCGGGTCGTTTAAATAATTCCTGGAAAAAAAAACCCCAACCTAGAACTGTGTTCTAAAAGGTTTTATCGGCAGATCAGATATTTCCTTTGGGTCTTTATAATTAGGATCAACTCACTTTAATCAGTCACAGTAGTGAAAAGGTGCTTCACGCCAGCTGTTGAATGATGAGGACTTGCTACATTTTTGAAAAAAAAAATCTTGAATCTTCTTTTAGGTTGAAAAAGGTTATCAAAATTCGTCAAAAAATTGGTTCTTTTTTAATTCTGCATTTTCTGTCCTTCGTTGGATCTTGCTTGTTTCTACTCTGGGGTAGGCCCATTTTTTGTCTCAATCTTTCAAGATAATATTATGGCAAAGGTTTAATGAATTATTGGATGATCTTTGAACCATCTTGTCATTATGTATGTCTCAAAGAGGTCTCTTGTGAACAAAGTGTCATTTCACGAAAATCCACTAAAATGGATCAAAATCACTTTAAAAAAATCTTTTTTTAATTAAGTATTGCCTGTGAATAGTAATAGTCAGAACCTGGGTGTTGAGACTCTGGAAGCTTTCAGAGCTGTGACTACATGTAAAGATGACAACTGCATTTCTGTGAATTTGTTAGCACGTTTTAAAGGCCAAAGACCTAAAGGTGCTGCAACAATGGATCCAAAATTAGTTCTATTGTATTTCCACTGACTACTGTGCAACGAATGCTCCCTGTGCGCTGAAATGTCTCTGTAGAATCTCTATTGGGGGTCAAGGCCGTGTGGGGATCGTCTGGTAAACGTTCGAAATAAAGAAGGTTTAATTTTCTTGATAGAATTTGAAGAGAAATGGATGAAAAATGTGTAATATGATTGGAGAAATCGATGTTTGTTTCTAAAATGGCCGAAAATAGTTGTTAATTTGAGCTGGAGGTATTTATTGATTGAAAAGTTCGTCTGCCTGTAAAAATGGCGCATTTGCAGCTAGTGACCCCCCTGAGCCACTCCCAACACAGCCCGTCGATATAGGCGACGTTGGATGCAAGTGGAAAGCGCTGCCAGTAAAATGAGTGAGAGGCATAGCTACAGCAAAATGACCGACTACAGTCATGGCAATAAGGCCTTCCAACATGTTATAGGTGAGTTCTCTTTGCTTATCACTTCTGTCATGTGCTTTGTTGGGAGTTTGTTGGTCCCGATCCTGGGCCATTTTTGTTGGTGGTCGCTCGGCCACGAAACTAGGGTTCGTGTGTTGTTCTAGAGGTAGAGCAACCCCAAAGCTCCAGTTCATTCACATTGCCAGGGCGCCTGCTAACTTAGATCTTTACTATCTATCTCTCATTTCCATGTCTGTCCGACTGTCTTGTTGGTTTAATTGTATATACTGTGCTGTTGTTAATCAGAGTGAGTGTGCTGCTAGCACTTGGTCAGTGTGTGTTTGTTCTGTTGATGATATAAAATGATCTCTCTGCTAGTGGCGGGAATTTTCGATCAGTGCTGTGTGCTGCTACCATTGCATCGCGTTCCATTTAGCAGACGATCCTCAGTGAAAATTTCACTCAGTTGATTTTAAATCCACTGTTATGTCTTCTGTCTTACATGAACCTTTATCAAATCGTATGTGAACACTTATAATTGTGCAAATAGTCTCTTGTTTGCTCTTATACAAGGTTTGTGTACATTGCAAAAACACGTGTACTATAATGTACTAGTTTGTACCACCACACACTATAGCTGCCTGCAGTTCATGCTTAGAGCTAATTGTAGGCCCTGCCAAATTATACCTCTATTTCACTGTGATCAACTATTAGAAACGAAGAGTTTCAAGTTCATAGTTATAGTAGCCTTGCTGTTGCAGTTGAACATAGTTAGCCTAGGGTTGGATCATATTGAACACTGTTCAAGCCTATTCCCCAGGGTACTTGATAATATTGTCTATGGGGGCAATGGAAACCCCCTGCCAATGGGGTAGATATTATAGTATTGGGAAGTAGGCCTAGTTAGCTCTAGTTCAATGAAATTTAATATGTCTTCTCATTACTCTAGGCTGATGATCTTGCAATGATTATGTACAGGCTGTTTTTAAAGCTATGTATGTGTATTCTGAATCCCTTGTATGTGTATTGTATCATTTTATTTTGTGTATTTGCTTCTTTGGTTCATTTTGTAGGACGTCTTTAACATAATATATTTCAAAATTATATGAATTTAATTGTAAAATTCAAACTTATACGCCTTAGCTAAATTTTAACGTGTATACCCATGTCCATGCTTTGGCTGGCTGTATTATATGCTTGAGGGATAATGTCTTTAAATGGGTCATGTAGTTGTTTTGGATCCTCGGATTTAGAGAGAGAGGGGGTGGTTTAAATTTTAACCCCCCCCCCTTATTAAGCTCACTCTTATACTCCCTGGAGCTGTCTGCTAATTAGCATATCATTAGCTAAATCAGATTTCCAAAAGGGTCTACTCTTCTCTAAATGCAAAGTGTTGCTAACTTCTCTCTGTTATATTTCATTGTTTCATGTTAGAAACGTTAACAGTCTTCGAGTAAAATGCAAGGCTTTAGTTCAAGTCAGTTTCAATATCCCCTCCGTATGATATGTCACTGAACTGCTGAGGACTGAGCCAAATATTGCACACTATTCCTTGTAGGTGGTCAGGCATATATAGTGCAACCCTCTGAGGCTTGTTCTTGGCACTAACAACTTAAGGGTTGATTATGATGAATGAGAGGAGACCACAGGAGTCCCCATGTTTGGGCTCTTTACTTGTCCATCAGAGACACTGCAAGGACCACAGATCCTTGAGTTTGTCATAAGGATATGTTATATTGTATTGTATTAATGTTCATCTAACGAAAGGATAAGCAATACATTTATGAACATTTGAGATTTTGACAAAACTCTTGTCTTGGATTTGTTGTTTCACCACAGTGTGATTGCCCTCCGAAGTACATAAATGCAGGAGGTAAAGACACAATCATCCAACCTTCCTTGAGCTATATGCCTCACTACTATATAAATACAAGATCCCACATTTGGGTTCAGGGAGTACCTTTCAGTGGATTCACAGTTTGTCATCTCATGACATTATTATGCTTGCCAAGTGTTGATAATCGAACAATTTGAATAAGGAGAACTGTTTAGTGTATATTTAATGTATGCTCAAAAACTCATTGCAAATATGTATTTTCACAGTTGATTGCCCAAGTACTCATTTAAGTACCTGGTAGCAAGCAGATCCACTTTTTCACCTTATGCCAGAGGCACTGCATTGACCTGGCGGAGTTCATTGCCCCCCCCCTTGACAGGAGCCTTGCTACGCCCCCCCCCCACCAATTATTAAGTGCTGGATCCGCCCCTGGCTGTGCAGGGTTTATGATTGGCCCGATGGGTTTACGCTACTGGGCATAGGCAAAAAAGTGGGGGGGGGGGGGGTTTAGGTGTATGGATCAAGTAGGGGGCTATACTCAGAAAATATGGAATATTATAGAGAGAGAATATAGACATGAACAAAGGACTATAGACGAGAAAAGTAAAGATATAGACAATGATAGACATAGATGGATATATAGACATATGTAGACAGACAATGATACAGGGCGAAATCCTATTTACACAGGCTAGTATGAAAGGGATATTAATTTAATGAGACAGGAAATGTAGACTAGTTTTAATGGAAAATCAATTCAATTTCTCAGTAGAAATACATAAATACGGACAGAAAAGTCTCAATCATCCATCCATCCATAGATAGAAATGCAGACTAACAATTATGGATAAATAGTAAAATATAGGGCGAAATATGGGTCTACCCCTGAGACTGGAAACCTGTAAAATGTTAGTAGGTATAGGCCAACTTGGGAAGTACAATTCAAGCATTACATGGTACTGAGTGTACTGCTGACCCTCAAGTACCTGAGAAGCTCCAAGACCTGTTGCGTATAAACCTATATAGGACCAATGTAGGCAGGATTTTATGGATAGTCAGTGGTATGAAAACTACATTATTTAAAAGTAAATGATTGAATTGAAAGGTCAATTAAAGAATAGACAAATGATCGTGTTAGGGGACCACCATTTAATCTTAAGGGGGGGGGGGGGCTTGGAGTTGTTTTTTTTATAAATAATTTCCTGCTCAGTTTTGGTGAAATAAATAAATAAATTCTTTCTGGGCAGGCTTGAAATAAATAATTTCTGGAGGGGGTTTTTCTTAAGAAGGCGATGCTTCATTTAGGAATGAATATTTATACGATTATTAAATGGTCACCCCCTAAACCAATGTAGGGCCAATGTGGGCAGGATTTTATGGAGAGCCAATAAATAGTATGAAAACTCTACTATTTAAAGGTAAATGATTGAACTGAAAGGTAAATTAAAGAATTGAAAGGGAGTTGAAAGGTAAATTAAAGAATTGAAAGGGAGTTGAAAGGTAAATGAAAGAATTGAAGGGTAAATTAAAGAATTGAAAGGTAAATTAAAGAATTTACACAAATTTGTGTTGGTTGACATTATGTAGGAGTTCAGCTCAACAAAAGTTGAAATACCAAGGAATATAAAGAATTCCAAGATCTGATGGAGTTCTTAAATACTGTCACTTGCCTGGTTTTCGAAGGAACGTGTTCGAACTTTCCGAATGGAACTTTCAGAAAATAATTTTTTAAAAATCCATAATAACTTTGCAGAAGTCAGAAAGATAAAAGTTGGGCGCAGACAATGCTTCAGGGAGATATTAAAGGAAAGAGAATTTGATAAAGGACATTTTTGTTGGCTTCAAATTTTCATGGCTAAAATGGACAAAGAATGTTGGAAGCGAGACTTTGATGTGTACCATTAATTAATGTGACAAAGTATGAAGCTTTTGTGTTATAATATTATGCTAATATTACAGCGAGTACTAACTGTATTGGTCGTCCTATCAGAAACCCACACAATTTCTCAAATTCTCCTGTTTCCATTTCCAAGTTTTTAAAAAGATTGGTTTATCAATATATTATGTGTGTATTGGTTGGTAACAAAGTGCAGCTCTATGTGGTAAGTTGTTGCTTCTATGAAGATGCTGATGGAAACATTTTAGGGCAAGAGAGAACCTCTGCCAGGCTCTGGGAGCCTGGTTCATTCCCAGTCTGGGAAACCCATATAAGACGGATGTTTCATCCTGTGCCAAGAGTGCAACTCACCTCACTACCCTGGTCCATGCCTGTCCTAATTAGCTTACCAAGCACAGGCATTACAATCATTTTGAGAAAAAAGCTTGTCACTGCAGTTATTGAATTTATATACAGATATGTTTAGCAATGTGAGATTTCTGTAAGAAATTATGATGCCTGTGTTACCAAGTGCAAAAATATAGAACGTAAAGCCACATCTCACTGAGCAAAGTGGGAGGAGAAGCTCAGTGATGGCGTGCTGGGCTGCCAAAACTGGGTCCAGGGTTCGAATCCAGCTTGTTGGGTCACCTAAGTCTATGTTGGACGGCTGTTTCATCCTTGGCCTCATTGCCCTGTCCTCCTGTCCTAATTAGCCTACCAAGTGATAAATACAAGACGTAAAGCACTGCCTCTCTCCAGAACAAGAGATCAAGCAAATAGCAATACAGTGCACATGAATGCATTAATGGTTACTAATCATGGAATTCCTTCACAAGTTTTCTGCCTCTCTCCTTGTGAGAGCATTCTTCCTTCCGCACAAGGCCGTTCTGTGTCTTTGTGCAGTAATTCTCAATTCAGACGCTGCTCCTTTTTAATCCCTGGTAAATTTCTAATTAATTAAAAGATGCAAAGTTTGAACATTGTTGAACGTATGCTTTGGTTATATATGTGGTAATTGGTGAAGGGCCTATAGCCTCCGTGGTATTATTGGGTGTCCACCTCTGGAGTTCAGGTTCGAATCCAGGCCTTGGCAATCCTTGGGTAGCCGATGTTAGACAGATGCTTCGTCCTGTGCCCCCAGAGTGCACCTTGCCTCATAACAGTGCTCCCTGCCTTTCCTGTATGGCCCTATGAAGACAAAAATACGGGATGTAGTTCCCTTTTACTCCCTACCACTCTTCACTCTTTCATACCACTGACGAAACAAATTTACTTGATTGAAGCGCCAAATAGAGGCCTGCCTTGAATAGAGGCCTGCTAGGATATTGATCTGTCCCTTCTCTGTATTATCTATATATTTATTTGTCTATTAATCGATCTATCTGTCTATCTATTTATCTATAATTTTATCTATCAATCTATCATTCTACCTGGATTGGAGCCTATGCATCTATCTATTGTTTTACATGCCTTGGAGCCTTGGATAGGCCATTTTTGGCAAAACTTGGGGGGCCATAAAGGCCATGGCATACATTGTATCTCTCTTGCTTTTCTGGCCTTTTCTTTTTGTAGCTGTTGCAACAGACCATTTTTACCAGCAACAAAACTTAACTCCTTGAGCATTTTGAGTTTTAGACTGCAAAAATATTAGCTGAAATATTTTTGCTAAAATGTTAAAAACAGCCAACACATGAGGATGTCTAGCATTGTCTTAAAATGCGCATGTTAAACATGTTATAATGCAAAATCATTAGCTGCTGTTTATAATACACAATGGCTCCGAATAATTGTTTAGCATAATGAATCGTACGAGCCATTAGAACTTAATGAATTGAAGAGCAATGCAGCTCTATACAATAAGTTATTGCCTAACAATGCATATCAGGGTTTGCAGAATAATCTTCATGTATCCTGTTTTAGAAGAATACCTTACAAAGTGGATAGACAGACAGACAGATAGAGAGAGGTGGGTAGGTAGGTAGGTAGGTAGGTAGGTAGGTAGCTAGATAGATAGATAGATAGATAGATAGATAGATAGATAGATAGATAGATAGATAGATAGATAGATAGTCAAAAGATCGAATAAATTGAACAGCAATGCAGCTCTATACAATAAGTTATTGCCTAACAATGCATATCAGGGTTTGCAGAATAATCTGCATGTAGAAGTATTTGGTTTAGATATAGACATTACAAGGTAGATAGATAGAATGGTATAATAACCAAAAGAAAGATGGGCAGACAGATGGATAGTCGCACAGTAACACAGATATACACTGGACAGAGCGATATTATAATCAGATAGATAGATAGAATTATCTATAGATAAGATTTTGTAGATAGGTAATTAGGTAGGTAGGTAGATAGAAAGGCAGCACTTGATGAAAAGAAAGGTGGATAGAACAATGTAGAATGGTTGAATGATCAAAATATAGATAGACAGATCTGTAGATAGATGGATAGACAAATATCTTGCGAAGAAATGATAGATAGATACATTTCTGATAGATGAATGAATAGATAGATCACTCAATTCCTGATATAGAAGTTCCAGTTGGTGAAAGTCAAAATGGTGAAAAAATGGGTTTCACAGCTCCAGAAGGCTTTCAAATAAAAACGCCATGAGTGATAGATATGTATTGGTAAAAATTGGGACGTTTACATGATAAATGGCATAAGATGGTTTCCCAAATTGATCACGGTTGACATAGTGGAATATATAGGCTGTATCTCCTATCATCAATCAACCTATATAAGCATGATAACTTAAATAGAAGTGGATTGGGTTGGATTGTACCTCCTGTATCTATGCATAGGATTTCAGGCATTTTAGCAGCTGGGTGGCAGAGTGGTTAAGATGCCCGCCTGCTCCGCTGAAGGTCTGCATGGGTTCGACTCCCGGTTGGGGAACCTGAAATTTTCAGTGGACCTTAATGAGCAAAATCCCAGCTGGATGTCGTTCGGATGAGACGATAAATTGGCGGCCCCTTGTATCAATGTCTGTTCTGGGCAAGTAAAAGATCCTTCATATGGGGTAAATGTGTGACATGTTGATAACTCCCGGCTCCCGCTCTCTCTCCAATCTCATCAATCAACCCTCGTGAGTGCCCAGAACTGGGCTTATAGGTCTGCACTTACCATATCTATCTATCCATCTGTCTGATACAAGTTATACTTCATGTTACAAAATTAAATGGATGGACACATACTTCGGACGTAGCTCAGCGGTAGAGTGGTCGGGTGCTAACCTCTGGGATCCAGGTTCGATTCCCAGTCTGGGCAACCAATGTTACACTTATGTTTCATCCTGTGCCAAGAGTGCACCTCACCTCATTACCATGGTCCCTGCCTGTCATAATCAGTGGCGTAACTGGGGGGTCTCGAGCGGGGGGCACCTGGGGGGCACGCGATCCTCTGGGGGGGCACCCTCCATACTAACTGTATATTTTAGCCAGAGTTGGAAAGTTCATATGGGGAGGCACCTGGGGGGCACAGGTCCAATATGGGGGGCACGTGTCCCCCCGTGCCCCCCCATAGGGACGCCACTGGTCTTAATTGTGACCTATTAAACCTTGTCAGTGTCCCATTATGCTTACCTGGCAAAATTAACAAACTTTTCTTCTCTTCCCTTGGATACGTCAAAAATAAATTTTAAAAATAAATGTCAGTTTGTGACAAAGACATTGTCTGCACGAGTCTGACTTTTGTAAGTTTTGTTCATATTTCTATTTCAGTAATTTGAACTAAAAAATCATCCCCACATTTTAACTAGAACAATGCTCAGTCATTGGTCTACCCACTCTGCTACTCTGGTAAATATCTGCCAAGTCAAATTAAAAACTTGCCCACTTATATTTATTATTACATAGATTATCATATAAATTATCATATAAATGATATATTGGAAATGTATATGTAAATATATAGTGTAAATGTCAATTATGTGAGGTATATAATATTAGTTCATGATACTAAGTCTTAGCCCCCTCACTTCAGATTTCTGTGGAGTTGGAAAATCTTGAATCTTAAATTTCTGTTAAAATCTACGAGTTAACGTGAATGCCCAACAGCAGAATTTGATCAAATTCTGGTTTTATGAACAAGTTTTACTAACTTGATAGGTAGATCTCTAAGGTAGGAAGATAAATAAATAGATAGATAGATAGATAGATAGATAGATAGATAGATAGATAGGAAACAACAATAGAAATGTAAATAGTAATATATGTATAAATATAGAAAGTATGGATGGATGAATGATTGGGCTTAACATCCTGTATTTATGCAATTGGTAGGCTAACTAGGACAGGATGACACAGCAATGAGGCAAAATATGATTGAAACAGCTGTCCAACATAGGCCCAGGTGATCCGGCAAGAGCTGGATTCGAAGCCTGGACCCAGCGATTGGTAGCCTGGCACGCTACCACTAATTTAGAAAGAAAAGATTATTTACACATAGATAGATAGATAGATTATATAGATAGATAGAAATCAATGCTGATTGATAGATAGACAGTCCACATATAATCTATTTCTGTCCCTTTGCAATTGCCCTTTAATAATCTAGACCTGTGATATTTGGTTCTAGTATTGGACCCTTTGAAGACATTTTCGTCTAAAATGGTCATCAATATAACTAATTATCATTCCTGAATTTTAATTAACAGTATTGAGTTTCAGTTTGCGAGCTTTTGTTGAAAGATTTTTTTTCCCATTTAGTTGGGAATTTTGCAGATATTTTAGTTGCGCAATAATGTTCCTTTGTTTCATGCGACGGAAGAAAGGTTGAAATGTTTTACAGGGGGAATAGATAGATATTGTATGGATAGATGGATTGATGTGGACAGATAGATATGAAAATGGATAGATAGATA
This sequence comes from Platynereis dumerilii, assembly GCA_026936325.1. Classification (NCBI taxonomy): domain Eukaryota; kingdom Metazoa; phylum Annelida; class Polychaeta; order Phyllodocida; family Nereididae; genus Platynereis; species Platynereis dumerilii. The sequence goes on along the minus strand of JAPTHN010000014.1, from coordinate 22,789,665 downwards.
TAAAGATGGATAGATAGACATAAAGATGTATAGATTGTTCGAATAATAGATAGGTAGACAGGTAGGTAGTCATTTACAAAGATAGATTGATGGAAAGATAGATAGATAGATAGATAGATAAATACATTGATATATATATGGTGAGTGACCCACTTTCCTATTAACCAATCTTTACATCTATCTATCAGGTAAGCAGGGTAAAGGGGTGAGCTGGGTGGAGTCTGATGGGTCAACCTCTGGCCCAAGGTTTGATTCACAGTCCAGGCAACTCATGTTAGGCAGATGTTTCATTCTGTGCCAAGAGTGCACTTCACCTCATTACTGTGGTCCCTGCCTTTCCTGATAAGCCCAGTCAATCCTGAAATACAGAAAAATTGAAGCGATGCTTTTAAGATACGTAGAATAGATAGATTGAAAAATTATGCCTTTATCACATATATGGGTAAGCTTAGTTGGTAGGGGTCTTGGCCCCAAATCGCTGGATTTCGGATTCGATTACAGCTCTTTCCGAGCTAACCTGCTAACTTGGACCTTTTTTGGGCAATTGCTTCAATCATCCTTTGGCAATTTTCATTGCCTCATTGTTGTGCCCTGCTGTTCTAATTATAAGTAACCTACTGAATGCTTAAATACAGGACATAAAGGCCCAATCATCTGTCTATTTTAACCAATATCTGCCAATTTTTCTTATCTTTATATATCATATATATCTTTCTACCTAGTATTAATTTTCTCCCACCCAGCCTATAACCATTAATTGAGTGGACCATATTTTCCAATGTGATACCTTGAGTTAAGTACTTTGCAGCCAGCTTGCTCCAGAAAATGAGCCGGAGGAGAAGAGGGGGGGGGGTTTATTCTATATATTCTTTTGGACTTATAAGACAATAGGCGAATCAAGGCCGTAGATTATTTAAATGCTATTAAAATAATTTCGCTAAGTCTCCTTAGCTTTTAGTGATTATCCGCTGATCTGGTAAACATGGTGAAAATTTAATTGTTTCTTTCATTCAATGCAAGCTGGCCCAAACACGTTATGATTGATTAGGCCCAACTGTTGTGTCTATTATATCGCAAACTATACACCATATGTATATATATATGTTATATGTATATATGTAAGTAAGTGTATACTATACGGTGTACACATTTCATACAGTGGACATTTTCATTGAGGCGCGACAATACAAATTTTAGTAAATTTTAATTCATTGTATTTTCACGTTTAGAATTGGTAAAGGATCATTTCTTTGAGATTCAGATATATCTATCTATCTATCTATCTGTCCGTCAAAGGCACAGAGTTTGAATCCACATTGTCATGCTCTCAAGGCAGACATGCTAAGTTTCTAACCACTGGGCCTATTATGTTAGAAATTTTGAGGTAGTTTACCATCTATTGTACAACAGGTTGGACAGATGGATGACTGGGGCTTTGCGTCCTGTATTTATGCACTTGGTAGGCTAATTAGGACAGGAGGAGGACATGGCAATGAGGCAAAGGATGACTGAAACTGCTGTCCAACATTAAGTCCAAGAGACCCTACAAGAGTGAAAATCAAACCTTGGACCCAGTGGTCAGAAGCCCAGTGTTCTACCAACTGAGCTAACCTTCCCCTCATACAGTAGAACAACGCGTCAATTCATTTTAGTAATTGTTGATATCGATAATCATTCTAAGTCTGGAATCAGTGTGAAAATCGAGGAATGATAGAACGCAGCTCTTGCCTTTATTCTAATGTTGGCCCGAGCTACTAATGGAACTTATAATTTGCCGACTGCAACGGAACATGCTGAAGCACTACACCTGCTCTATACTATACAGTGACATCTAAAATCGCTCATATTACATCACAGACTTCTACTGAAATGTATTTGAATCATTGTAGAATGGTAAATATCATGTCTAGAATTGTATGAAGATAGAAGTGAGATCAGGTGAAGAACCTTTATTCCGATGTTTGAGCTACTAATGAGACTATATTATAACACTGACCACCCCTGAATTGCATTTTAAATCATTCTAGAATCGCAGATAACATCTTTAATCATTCTAGAATCATAGTGTTAAGATAGAAGAGGTAGAACAAAAGATAGAGGGAAACAGAGCCTTCATTCTGATGTTTGAGCTACAAATGGGCCTTTGTATAACACAATGACCACTACTATTCAACATCATTCTAGAATTACGGATAACATCATTCTAGAATCGTAGTATTAAGATAGAAAAAAGATTGAATGAAAGATAGAACAAAGCAGAGCCTTTATTCTCACATTAAAGCTACTAATGGGCCTTTGGATAACACACTGACCACTACTATTTAATGTCATTCTAGAATTGCGGATAATATTCTAGAATCATAGTATTAAGATAGAAGAAAGATAGAACGGAGCAGAGCAGATTTAATGCCGCCATTTGGCATTGAAAATACTCAGCGTGATCTAAAATTCAGTATCATGCTAAGGCGAAGCATTGCTTGAGCCCCATGCTACATTAGACGTAGCAACGACCGTGTATAAGAGTTATAGGCTCCAGTATTGCCATTACATGCTGTTCATGCAGGGGAAAGGTGCAAAATAACTGATTTTGAATAATATAATACATGAAATGTTGTAGGAGTACATGAAATATCTTCAAATAATGTTTTGAGGCAGAAGTATACCATTGCCGTTAGAGGCTATCTGTTGCCACTATACATATTGGCGATAGATGCAAAAATATAGTTATGTCGGAAATATATTGCAAGTACACAAAAATCTGAATTGAAGAAATGTCAAAGGGCAAAATATGCAGAGACATCCAAACTGGTGAATCGATGTATCAAGTGCAAAATTACAGCATTGAACTTCTAGTTTTAAAAGATCTGACCACCCCAAACAAAAAGGCGGAGTGCTTGAGAAAGCCCCATGAGTAGCTGGGTCCAACATTAGAATAAAGGCTCATAAGCACATTCATTCTGCATTTTAAAAGCATGTGCTATGATTCGTAATACCACAACTGATTAACATGCTAAATTGTAAAGTTAATGAATGCATTGAAATGCTCTGTTATGATAATGTGTAGGTGGTGTACTGAGGTAAAATTTACAAAACAATTGGTACTTGGTAGATATACGCTTTGGGGCATTATGTCTTGCTATCTTTATCCTAACTTCCAAATATCCATGTTTCTTGTATGATTAAGCAAGCCATAGTAGACTCTTAGTAGTAATGATAGTAGTCTGAAATATTTTAGATATTGTGGAATACAGACGTTGGCCATTATGCTTGCTAATTCTACTATTAGTGTATTTATGAAATTAGCTAAAATCATTTAGATAGTATGCTATATTGGATAGTATCTGCTCCTATCTTTCATGTGTGCCATGATTCTGGCATGATTTTACATGCTATAGTATAGTTTGGGCAGTGGTAGTCAGCATAGTACTTTAGTTATAATAGTCAGCATGCCATGGCAGTGCCCATTAGAGCTTGGTCCACCATGTTAAAATGTGAGCACTGTCGAAAATTTGCTATTAATTTTACTGTGCAAGGCAGAATATAAATAGGGTATGTGACTATGTGCCAGACTCCCAGTCTTTTCGATCAATCTTCAAACGGTGATCACCAACACTGTAACATTTAGAAATACAGTACGGGAACCTTGGGCAATGTTCCCTTATGCTCTGCCCGGGCTTGCCCATGGACGTTGCTCAGTCACTGCCTGAGCTGTTATCATTTCTCCCACAACAGGGGACCTAGGAGATAAACAAACAAACAAACAGAAGTCCTGAGGGAGTTTAGCGCAGTTGGAAGAGTCCTAGGCTTCTAATCGCTGGATCCAGGGTTCGATTCCTGTCTGGCCGGGTCACCTGGACCTATGTTGGACTAGAGCTTCAATCATCCTTTGCCTCCTTCATATATGCTCCTCCTTTCCATTCTGAGCCTGCAAAGTGCGTAAATGAGACAAAAAGTGAGATCCACGATGCTGCCAACTAAGCTGATCCGCCTTTCAACATTGTATAGGACAAGCCAAGCAAATTGTGTGTTGTAAAACGAATGTAAAACAACAGTAAAATATGACAGAGAGCCAACTGGGACCCAGCCCTAGTATTGTTCCCAATAGACAATGTTAAATTAGCTTTTAATGGCTCCATGTACTATATATATATACCTGCTTCCAAAATAGGTTAAAATGCAACACTCGTATATATATATATATAGACACATTGAGAAAAATATACACGATGTCATGGGCAATTTGTACAAAGTTGCACAATGAAAATGAAATTTTTAAAAGTCTGTTCTACTTTTCCCTAGCCATCTTGGTCGTGTAATTATGTGAATTTAATGTTGAATTCATTCATTCAAAATCATTTGAATCGCTCGAATATTGTAGGTATGCATCAGCCATCCAATGCATGGTTAATATACAATTTGGTACACAATGGTATAATGCTGGTATTGTCCATTGGACCAATGTATTGTACTGTATTGTATTGGATTGTATAGCATATTATTGAAACTTCGCCCATTGAAAATTTTGTCATTTCTTGTCCCAATGCATTTTTGCCATCCGCTTTTACCCTGTCGGTGGATTCTTTTCTTGCTCCTGCGTAGGTGGACTTAATGAGTGAAGAGAAATTAGTATTGTACTTATCAGTTAGTGGCCAGTGCAGCCCTCCATTGCTGGTTCATGTTCGTGCCAGTTAATGCCTCGCCTTTGAATTTTTCGCAGAGGTCGCAACGCCTCCAAGGTTCGGCATTTCTCCTGCGTATTCACCCATCTGCCAGGGGGGAGGGTTGGTCTAGTGGTAGCGTGCTGGACTGCCAATTGCTGGGTCCAGGGTTCAAATCCAGCTCTTGCCGGGTCACCTGGGCCTATGTTGGACGGCTGTTTCAATCATCCTTCACCTCATTGCCGTGTCCTCCTGTCCTAATTAGCCTACCGATTGCATAAATACAGGACGTAAAGCCCCAATCATCCATCCATCCATCACCCATCTACCAAGAATTGTACCGATCTCCACACCTGTTTATCCATCTATTTGTCAGACCTGGGGTTCGATTCCCAATCCAGGCAACCCATGTTAGACAGATGTTTCATCCCGTGCCAAGATTGCACCTTGCCTCATTTCTGTGGTCCATGCCTGTCCTAGTAAGCCTAATCAGTGCATAAATACAGGATGTAAAACCACATCACAACCCTCTCTCATTTACCAACTAATAATGGTCTTCAATAATACTCGCGAATATTAGACGTGAGCCCTCCTACTTACAAGCAGCACGTAGAGGGCGAGTTGTAACGATATCATGGATATGCCAACCCACGCTATTCCGCCATACTCCGCACTGTTGCAGCTAAAATTAATCAATTGAAAATTCCTCCCTTTTATCTGAGTGGAGGAATTTCATTTGGAGAGTGCATGTCATTTCACTAATAGGTCATTAATTGTTGCCATTGTGTAAGAGAGTAAGTATAAGAACACTGTGCAGCTTAGCTATGATGCTTTAGCTATAATACGTTAGCTATGATGCCTTGCTGTGTTGTTAATGGGGCCTCTGAAAGTATGCCTCCTACCAACATCAAAATAGCTAGTGTAGCTTCTTTAATTAAACACTAGTATTAAATGGATGTAATTTCGACAAGACATCTAAAATGTATCTAAAGATATACATGTAGGCTAATATTGAGTATATGCAGTTAACCTGCAACCCAAGATTGTAGATGATAGGTGGGGCTTTGCGTCCTGTATTTATGCACTGATTAGGCTTACTAGGACAGGCATGGACCACAGTAATGAGGCAAGGTGCGCTCTTGGCACAGGATGAAACATCTGTCTAACATGGGTTGACCAGACAGGGAATCGAACCCGAGTCCCTGGAGTTAGCAGCCCAGCACACTACCCCTAAACCATAGAACCAGGCTCCGCTAGGTATGGCAAGTATGTTTACTAATACTCAGTACAGCCCTCTTAGGCAAGGTCTTCCTCCTCATTAGAAACTTTAGGAGTCCATAGTTTGTTACACTTGATATACTAACTGTGTTAAAATCCAGACTTAATGCAAGAATGGGAATCAGCTCAGTGGTAGTGTACTCTATTGCAAACCTCTGGGATCCAGGGTTCCACACCTGGTCTGGCAAGTAATGATAGACACATGTAATAAGATGGATGTTTCATCCTGTGCCAAGAGTGCACCTCGCCTCCTTACAATGGTCCCTGCCTGTCCTGGTCAGCCTTGTCAGTGCATAAATACAGGACATAAAGACCCAATCATATATCCATCCATCCAATGAACTTACCTTTTTCCTTGCAATTGAACCTTTTTCCTTGCAATTGAACCTTTTTCCTTGCAATTGAACCTTTTTCCTTGCAATTGATCCTTTTTCTTTTTCCTTGCAATTGAACCTTTTTCCTTGCAATTGAACCTTTTTCCTTGCAATTGAACCTTTTTCCTTGCAATTGATCGCAGTTGAATGATGAAATTTGTGGACATGTGTCTGGAATTTTGTTTTTTACGCTGATTAGTCAGAACTCAAGAAGGGTCACTAACCTGACTAATTGTTTCGAAGAAGAATGTATAATTAATTAATTAGCCTCCTCATAAGGTGCATTTGCTTCCTGGTATTCTTTATGGGTCTCCTTTTATAATTCACTTGTAATTGACTAGTAATTAAGTCCGGTGCATCTGGGATTTGTATTTGTACAGATGATCTGGTGAAAAGTTATTAAAATGCAGATGGGTTGTGATATGTTGAACTTCTTTTTGATATGGTTGTGATATGTTGAACTTGATATGGTTGTGATATGTTGAACTTCTTTTTGATATGGTTGTGATATGTTGAACTTCTTTTTGATATGGTTGTGATATGTTGAACTTCTTTTTGATATGGTTGAGATATGTTGAACTTCTTTTTGATATGGTTGTGATATGGATGTCCAGTGACTTCCATCCATGACTCCTGCTTTTGAGTTGTTAGATGAATAGATTAATCGATAGATATGATTGCAAAAATGTAAATCTTGCACTGTGATCCTTGCATTGAGGACTGTTCTCAGCAAGGTTGAAGTACAGTGAGAAAGTGTATTTTTTCACAGCAATGAGGGGACTCAAGAAAGTACAATTGTGAAGTAACCCCATTCTTTAACGTTTTCTCTTGGACATTTGTCAACTTTTGTCAACATTTTTCAACATTTCCAATGCAGTTTTGGTGTGTTTTGGTTCCCTGCTTCAGTGGTAGTACATGTATTGGACTGCGAACCTCTTGGAGCAGGGTTCGATTCATACCTCAGTGCCAAGCAGCCCATGTTAGACATATGTTTCATCTTGTGCCAAGACTCTTGGCCTATGAGTCCATTCACCTCATCTCTGTGGTCCCTACCTGTCCTGTTCAGCTCGTCAGTACATAAATGCAGGACGTAAAGCCCAAACAACTGTCCATCCTTCCATATACTTGTAATCACACAAATATGCCTAATATTTAACAAGAAGCAACTTATAATTGACTTTTTCCACTCAACCTAATTATGTTGTGGCCTACAAGTTGTACCATTTGATGTCACAGTTTTACCAAGATAAGAATGGGTCTATAATTACAGGTGGAGCTGTTACCTGACCAGTTTAGTTGCCATGGTTGCCTTTGTCCTCTGTGTGAGGGGCAACCATGCAGTTAATTGTTGGTCTCTACATTACAATGGCCAACTTAACTTTGGTACTCCGTACAATATATTATGCAAAATGTCTGTGTCTCAATTTATTTTTGGGCAAAATGTTACATGAAAATTACATGGAAATGTGTCTTTATCGATTATTGTTCTATTCTAATGTCTGATTGGGGTTTAGCTCTATCTTGCGAAAAAAAGTGAGTGATAGTGCTGATAGGGATTTATATTATGAATTTTTGCAATGGAAACTCTAGTCAAAAACATTATTGCTATGTAGGACAGGCTGGGACCACGGTAACAAGCAAACAGTGTGCTCTGAAAGGTACAGGATCAAACATCCATCTAGCATGGGTTGCCGCGGCCGGGAATCATTCCCATGTCTCAGCCCAGCATTCCCGCCTTGCACACGGGAGGAGGTCTAGCTTAGTGGTAGCATGCTGGGCTGCCAATCGCTTGGTCCCGGGTTCGAAACTTCGAATCCAGTATTTGCCGGGTCACCTGGGCCTATGTTGGATGGTTGTTTCAATCATCCTTCGCCTCATTGCTATGTCCTCCTCCTGTCCTAGTTAGGCTACCAAGTATGTAAATACTGGACGTAAAGCCCAAATCATACATTTATCAGACTTGCACACTACTACTGAGCTGGGCCCCGTCACTGGCTGTGCTGTTTGTTGTGAAATAGACGAAGTGTATACACAAATAGCGAATTGGTATAGTGTGTTTGTTAGATTTCATAAAAACTTGATTGGTAAGCTCTTCTTTTTGTGTCGTTTGTCAAAAAAGCAAGAAATTGTATGAATTGTATCAATTGAAAAGATATTGCATTGTCTAAGCATGCTAAGACTTGGTACGGATAATCTCACAAAATAATGTCAGACAAATACATATAAGCAAAATGTCGATATGTTTATGCTATTATATATTTTGAACAGACTGTCACTGTTCTAAATGTCTAGATATTGATTGTAGGTATTGATTATTATTATAGTCGTTAAAAAAATTAATGATTGAAACAGGTGGTTCTTGAGGCAGATGCCATGAGGAGAGATACAATTGGATAAATAGATATGTAGCTATTTCAATCTATATATAGATGGGGTAATGGATGACAGATTATTTGAGCTTTACGTCTTGTATTTATGCACTTGGCAGCTAGTAGGGACAGGAGAAGGACACAGCGTGCGAGTCCTGCATTTGGTAAGCTAATTAGGACAGGAGGAGGACACAGCAATGAGGCAAAGGATGATTGAAACTGCTGTCCAACCTAATCCATGCAGGTGACCCAGCTATAGTGGGAATCAAACCTAGGACCCAGCGATTAGCGGCCAATTGCTCTACCAACACAGTTTGATATATTATATATATAGATCTGATAAATAGGCCAAAAATTAGTAAAATAGATTGGTTGATTGATTGATTGATTGATTGATTTTCGATTTAAGAATGGACTCTTCAATTGGTTATCCTCTGTTATCAGACTAGTTTTTGGTTCGGGGTCAGCTAATGCCTCATCAGTTGTCTCCAACTGTTGACATGTAGTAAACTCATTTAAATTCTGGTGCAAATGGCAAATTCACCACCGGGTGTCAGCCAGCCGAATGTAATAAAATATTGTCTAATATTTCTTTGGTCCAATAAAATTGAATTGAATCGAGCCATTTATTGATTGGATATGCAGTTATTAGGCCTATGTGTGAGGAATTGAAAGAGTGGGTATTTATAGAATAATTCGGATTAATTAATTGGTTTGTTCTTTTACAAATATTTATAAATTTAAAACCATATGAATTATCACATTTTCTACAGGTACGCAATAACATGGGCCAAAGTATCGTATCCCAAACCAAGAAATTAAATCCTCCAACTTTTTAATGCCTGTAACCAGAGGAGTTAGCATTTCCTATAATACCATTATTGAACAGGTATCATTTCATAATGTGATCCAAATTGATGTTAGAATTGTGCTATTTTTTCTCGCTTTCATGAAATAACTCAATTTTCCAACAATAAAAATAGCTTTCTTCAATTGTCTGTGGGAAAAATGACCTGATGGTATAATTCCTCTTATTTTAATTGTTCTATAATTTGCTGTGCTGTACAAATAGTACTTGTAAGGCAAAAATCTTGATTGGATTTCCCTGAATTTAAGAATCAAACCTTCCCTGTGCCCTATATGATATATTCTCCTATTGTGCTGATGTTGATAATTCCAGTTCACAAAAAATTTGTTAACAACAGGTAAAAGAAGCACTTGTAATTGTGTTTTTGCATTTATGACAGTCTTTGTTTTCCTTTGTTAAATACGATCTGCAAACATCTATCATGCTTTAAAGTAATTTCCAAATATCTGTAATAAGTATGAAATTTATTTGTAGCTTTTCCTGTCACTACGTAATCCGTCTATGTCTCTTTGTCCATCTATCTATCCATCTTTTTGCTATCTATCTAATCATCTATCAGTCTGTCTGTCCGTCTATCATTTTGAACCATTAATCTCTCCAAGAGATGTGGGGTGGGGAAATCTTGGGGTCAGTGACCTTGTGGATCTGCCATTAATGCCCCTCTCGCCTAAAATCTTCCGCGGTCTTAACTCCAGCTTGTAGTCTAGGGCTCTAGGCCTCTTTCCATGGCACTGCTTCTATTTGCTGGGCTCTTTCCTCTAACTTAAAGTTAGCTCAAAGTTGGAGAACAACTTAAAGTTAGTGGCAAGGAAGAAACCTAAACTTTGCTGCAAGGAAGGACCAGCCTGAAGTTAGCAGCAACAAAGTTTGAACTTGAGGGAATGGATGAACCTAAAGTTAGCTGCAGAGAATGAGCAACCTAAAGTTAGCTGCAAGGAATGGAGGAACCTAAAGTTAGCGATGGAGCCAGCAAGGAATTTCAAATTAGCTGCAAAGAAATATGAACTTTAAAGTTAGCCGCAAGTTGGGATGAGCTTAAAAGGTAGATGCACGCTGCAGTACCAAAGAAGCAAGGACCTGAAGTTAGCTGCAAAGAAGTTAATTTTAAAGCAGCATGTTGGCAAAGCTTAAAGGTAGCTCTGAGTTGGAAGGGATTTAAAGTTAGCAGCCAGTTGGAGCAGCAAGTTTGGAGGCACCAAAAGTAAGCGGCTATTCGGGAAAAGCTTAGCTATACACATAGAATCAACAGAGAAGAAGGGAAAACTTAAAGTTAGCTTTGATGAATAGAGGAACTTTAAGTTCCTTCGAACTGGCAATTAACTTTAAGTTAGCTATGCAAGGAAGGGAGACACTTGAAGCTTGCTGCAAAGATGACGGAACTTAAAGTCAGCTGCGAGATGGGAAGAACTTAAAGTTAGCTGCAGAGAAGGAAGAGACTTCCAAGTTCGCTGCAAAGAAGGGAGGAACTTTGAGTCAGCTGCGAGGAAGGAATGAACTTAAAGCTAGCTGCAGGTTGGAGCGTTTGGAAGAGGCCAAAACAAGAGGGCAGGGAGGCAGGAGTAAGGAGCGTGGTCCTCCCTCCCTCCCTGCCCTTGCGTGAGACCGTGTCACCTGTTCGCTGCCCCATTATCACCCATTCCCCCATTATCACCCATTCCCCCATTATCACCCATGTGCCCCATTATCACTCATTGCCCAGGACTGCTCCGGCTCCACCCAATCATGGCTCAGCCATTATAACATTTTTTTCCTCTTAAGTGCTCCCCTTGAAATGTCCCATTTTGTTCTGCAAACAGCTAATATTTAGGGCAAATGTTACAGACTGTGGCCTCCTGAATTAAAGAAATATGATTATGGAGCTGTAATTTTGGACCTATTATCTAAATATACATTTTATTAACACGCCCAGACTGATAATTGCTGACTGTTCGTCCAGGTAATGTCAATGCGGCTTAAAATAGCAGCCAGAAAACTGGAGTAATTACAGTGAATATAATTTTGTCCCAAACCAGTCCTGAAATTGTTTACTCCTACATTGGTTTTACCACAAAGGAAGAAGTAAAGATGGAAGGAGACGAGAGTCCATTCAGAGAAAATGTGAGAACTTTTAATCAGTGAACTACTGGAATTGAGAAAAGGTTCTTTCTATCTATCTATCTGTCTATCTATCTATCTATCTGTGGCTGGAGGGTATAAGCTCAGTTGGCAGAACTCAGGGTTTCCAATCACTGGTTCCTGGGTACGATTCCAGCTCACTTTGGGTCACCTGGAGTCTTGTCTTGGACCTATGTTGGACAGCAGTTTCAATCATCCTTCGCTTCATTACTGTGTCCTACTCATGTCATAATTAGCCTACCACTGCATAATACAGGAGGTAAACATCGATAGATTGATAGATTAATAGATAGAAGCACTGTCTATTTAATTAGTATGTACATATTTCTTTTTGTTGATTGACTTGGACATTATTGTATAGGATTAATGGGTAGTATTGGGTACAGCAAAAAAAAAAAACTGCATTTATTATCATAATAATGAACATCCTAGATTATGGCCAATTATAATCTGATAATCTCTTTCACAAATTTACAACAATTAGAGAACTATTTGATATTGTTTGATCTTAAATGACATGAAATTTACAAATTATAACATTATTCGAAAATTTTGGATTTAAATAGTACACATTACATGCCTATTGCAGCTTTTGAAGTGTATATACAGTCCTAGGCAGGTCTGCTCAGAACTGCTCAAGTTGAGCAACCCACAATCTTGCCCAAATGGGGTGTTAATTCAACCACAAACCACAAAATGACCTGTTATAGCCCCAGTCCCTTGGTTACCCCTTTCGATGAGTCACATCTGGATTTTCAAAATCCCCAAGTAGCTATGTTTACTACATAGTTTAGAGTTACATTGCATAAAGTAAAACCAAAGGTAGATCTGCCTTTGGTAAAACTATAACTTACATTCTACCATGAAGAAACTAGAGCTGCTTTTGCTATTTATTTATGTAAAGTAAAGTGGCAGTCATTGAATCTTTATTTTCAAATCAAGTGTAAAAATAAAAGGTCATGCAGCTGATGCAGGAGGTGGGGGGGGGGGCAAGTAGAGCAACCTTTCATCGCACAAGAATGATCTAAGATGTGGAGTTACAACAATACTATTTACCTACCTATCCATCAATTGATCAAAATATCCATCTGTCAGGATGGGTGACTGGGGCCCTACATCCTGTATTTATGCACACGGTAAATCAATTAGGACAGGGTGAGGATACGGTAATGATGCAAAAGATGAAAGTGCTGTCTAACATAGGTTTAGGTGACCAGGCCAGAGCTGGAGTTGAACATGGGACACAGTCATAGAATGATGTGAGTGCTACCAACTGAGTAAGTCCCGTCCCACCATCTATCTATCAATCTATCTATCTATCTATCTATCTATCAATTTATACCTAGTGGTAGCGCGTTGGACTGCCAATCGCTGGGTACCGGGTTTGAATCCAGCTCTTACTGGTCACCTGGGCCTATGTTGGATGGCTGTTTCAATCATCCTTCACCTCATTGCCGTGTCCTTCTCCTGCCCTAATTACCTACCAAGTGCATAAATACAGGACATAAAGCCCCAATCATCAGTCATCTATCTATCTATCTATCTATCTGGATAGACGATTGGGGCTTTATTTCCTGCATTTGTGCAATTGGTCAAGCTCAAGATTTGATATGACAGGCAGGCTAATAAGGACAGGAGGAGGACACAGTGCTCAGTGAAATAAATGATTATCAGATTATTGAAACTGCCGTCCATGCATCGGTCAAAAGGATTGGGCCAGATTGGATTTGAACCCAGGACCCTTGTTATTTGTTAACTTCAGAAAACACATTGTCTTTGAACATTTCTCAGTTGACTCAGAACTGGAATGCAATGTTATAAACTTGTGAAGCAGCCAACCAATTTTGGGAATGTCAACAAAACCACAAACAGTTGCAAACCCAAATCTGGAGTCTCCATCACTGGAGACATTAAAGTAGCAATAAAAGGGCAGAGGGCAAACCACAAAAATGCTCAGGAGATAAGACTCCAAAACCACGGGGTAGACATGCCTAGGACTGTATAAGTGGTTGAAAATACCTTACTATGCCCACTGAACTATAGTATGAACTATAGTATAAGCTAGTTTAGCTCTACCATGGCATAGTTAGGTCTGCCGTGTACACACAGACCATGTGTGTATATTATATATATAATATATCTGCCATTCATGGTATAGACTGTGATCAATACTTGGCCATGGTGTACAGCCTGCAGGCGAGTGAAGGTTTTCACTTTTTTCTGTAGATTTTTTTAGAGAAAAATTAAATGAGTTCAGAAAAGAAAAGGATTATGACAGGGTGGGGTGATTGGTTTTGTAAACTGGGCCAGTTGTTAAGGTGGTAGGGAGGTGTATTGGTGTGCACAGGTCGTGGGTTCTGTCTCTGTACAGCAGAACTCATTGTGGTTGTGATTATATAAAGATCAATATATTTTTATTCCTCCAGTAGAGTGAACATGCAAGTGAGATGATTGGTTTTGTAAACTGGGCCAGTTGTTAAGGTGGTAGGGAGGTTGTATTGGGTGTGCACAAGTCGTGGGTTCTGTCTCTGTACACCAGAGCTGCTTGTGGTTATATTGATATATTTTTGATGTTTTTTTAGTCCCCTGGCATTCAATGTTGTGGCAGACCTATAGGTGATATACATAATGTATGACTGAGCCCTGAAATTACCTAGCAATACTCAATGATACAAGCATGTGATGGTGCCACTTAAATATTCTGCAATGCTTATGTTGTGATACTTTTATTTTGTGTAGCCCAGTGGTTTAAGAATGTCTGCTCTTTTGAAGTGCGTCCAAGATTCGATTCTTGATGGGGACCATCCAGTTTGCTCAGCTTGCCAACTCTCCTGAGCCTGAAGGTCCCAGGCCCGTGGTTAAATTTCAGTTGCCGGTGGACCTTTTTATCCAAAGTTGGTGGAGATGATCCTGTCCTTTTCGCTGTTCTCTTTTTTGCTGTTCTCTTTTTCGCTGTTCTCTTTTTCGCTGTTTTCTTTTCGCTCTCTTTTTGCTTCCCTTTTCTCCTCTCCTCCTCTGTCTGCTGCTCCTGTCTCCTGAACTGAGTTTAGAGGGTTGCACCTGCCCTATCTATCTATCTATCTGTTTATTTTATCTATCTATCTATCTATCTATCTGTCTTTCTATTTATCTTATCTAATATACCTACCTACCTTTCTTTCTCCTTTTCTATCTATCTATTTCACTATCTATCTATCTATCTATCCTGTTCTTTTAAAATGCAGGCTTCACTCTTTGTGTCACTATTTAGCTATTACGCAGACCTACAATCTCTTATAGCATTGTATCTAGCTCATGTAAACCCACTTCCACGCACGACCTATTTAATCTTTGTGAATTTCTTGGGAGTGCCCCCCCCCTGCTCTCACTCCGTGTCCTCAACCCAAACAGAACTGAGGCCACAGCCAGAGCTAGCCAGGGTTCGATCCACTAATCGAACGTTCAAGACATACTGCTACAGCCAGAGCAACCCAAAAATAGATAGATACATTGTAGATATACAGAAATTAGAGATGGGATGGATAGAGACAAAGATAGAGATAGGATAGATAGAGATAAGATATGGACACAGAGACATTGAGATACTAAAATATAAAGAAAGATAAATACATTGAGAGAAGAGATAGATAGATAGATAGATAGATAGATAGATAGATAGATAGATAGATAGATATAGGTAGATAGATAGATAGACAGGATAGACACATAATCTGACTGATAGAGGAATTGATCATTGAATAGACCTGTAAGCTGTTTGATCTGATAAAGGATCATAAATTGAGCAATCTTTTACTTTGGTGTCTATCTGGGTATACCAGTATCTGCCACTACCTAGGTATGCCTATACATGAAGCTGTATGTAAAGCTGTATATAAAGACCTATACTCAGGCCATAGCCCCAAACCTAAAAGGCTAAAACAGACTTTGAACAGCCTTGAAAATCCCATGGCTATGGATAGGCCTTTTCTGCTGATAGCTATAGTCCATGAGAACAAGCAGCTGAAGCAATTATAATTTTATGCTGTGTAAGTTTGTTTTGGTGCAAGAAGCAAGACGGGTCAAATATTTGAGGGCTCTAGGGTTTAGGGTAAGGTTTAGGGTTGTTAGCAAAAAAGAAAAAAAGAAAAAGTTCAGCCTGTGGGTAGTATAGGTATTTGCAGTAGTACACTCTAAAAAATGTCGGGACAAAATTGGTTTTTTAGATTCAAAATGGTTTTTTGAAAAACCAAATTTCAATGCAAAACCAACATGGATTTTTAAAAAAATCCATGTTGGTTTTTTGCATTGAAATTTGGTTTTTCAAAAAACCATTTTGAATCTAAAAAACCAATTTTGTCTGAATTTTTTGAGAGTGTACCATGCTGGACTACCATAGACTCAAACATTGCCCATTGCTGCTTATGCATTGTGTTGGTGATGTGGTGTCATAAGAGTTTTTGGTGAAATTGGAAGTATTGAATTTTTTGGATTATAAATTTATTATTACTGCACTTTTGGTAAACTATCTGCTAATTCTGATGGAAACTTTTTTTGTTATTGTTTTCTTTCTTTAAAGTTTTAGTGATTTGGTCTGAGCACGGTGTTGTAAGATTATGGTAATTTAAGAATTTCATAGTAACTCTTTGAGTCTTGACTTTACCAGAAGACTACAGGTCTGCCAAGTGTTGACTACCAACTTGTATAGTCATTGGGTACCATTGAGTACATTTGAGAATGTATTTTATTTGAATTTCTGCTCTGCTCTATACCTTACATTATAGCATGCAGAGGTGTGAAGTATAATTTTTGAAAATTTTGAATTTAACTTTTAACACTGTTTGACTGACTAGAGTACAAGACTAAGAGCTGTTCCACTCTACCTAGTAGGCCAGTACCCAGTACATGCTTTAGGCCAAACATAATTGATCTTTAGCTTTTCTGGTCTTCGAGGAATTTTTTTAGGGTCGGTTCGTAAAAGTAGCTGAAATCTCAAATTTTTATAATGTCAATTTGATAAAAATTGTGGGTATGGTCAATTTTTCTGTTGGGTTGGTCGATCCGAAAGCTAAAAATGTAAAAAGTCTGGCCTTGGTGGCATATTATATTGTCCATTGAGTCGTTGCAAATTTCCATGGTAGCATGGAACTTGACTTAGTTTAGGGCATGTGTTTCGTGCAGGCCCTTGCATGTGTACTGCAGTCAGTGAACTGCAGGACAGAGCTAGAGTTCTCAGTTCTAGTCACAGTTGAGTTGCAGGGCCCTGCAGGCTGCAGGGCTCAATAGGTGCAGGGGTCTGACTGCAGCTGGCTGCAGGCAGTGGAGAGCTGTGTAGCTCCAGGCTTTGTTGCTTTTTTGTGAGCTTTTTGTGGGTCTCGGGTACAAAACCCTGGACTGGTACGGTGCAGGGAGTGCAAGAACAATGGCATGAAAAGAGCAAATCAACCAGAATAGTTCAACCATTATGGATAGCATTGTAAAATGTTCTACACTAGTCTCTGTAGTGCGAAACCATCCCATGGAGTCTCCTTTTGTCATTTTTTCTCAGTTAAATGAAAGTTTAGTGAAGGTCATGCTGGGAGGTTGCATATCGCAGGGAGCTCTTGAGAACGGCGCTTTTCGCCGGGAGGTTGACCGTCGGGAGTTTTGCCATTGGGAGTTTTTGCAGAGAGGTTGCTTGTGGTGAGAGCTTTTCGTAGGGAGGTTGCTGGGGGAAGAGTGCCCCTTGCAGAGATATTTGACGTCGGGAGCTTTTTCGCAGGGGGGTTGGTGGCCTTTCGGTGTTTTTCACAGGGAGGTTGGCCATTAGGAGTTATTGCTGGGAGGTTTCCTTTTCGCAGGGAGTTTTTTCATGGGAACTTTCACACGGAGGTTCCCAGGAGCTCTTTTTTGCAGGAAGGTTGCCCATTTGAGCTTTTCACGGTACGGGTTCTCATTTGAGCTTTCCTTGGGAAGGTTGTCCGTTAGAACTTCTTTGCATGGAGGTTGGCCGTTAGGAGCTTTTTTTGCAGAAGATTTGTCGTTGTGAGCTTGTTTGCAGGGAGGACCTTGGAGGTTATGTAGGAGCTTTTCGCAGGGAGGTTTCCCGTTTGGAGCTTTTTCGCAGGTTGCTTGTGAGGAATCCGTTGGTGTTTTTCGCAAGGAGGTTCTGCTTTTGCGGGGACCACTGTATGTTTAGGATCAAGGATGTTGTTCTGCACTGTCCATAGGACCAGGATGGACTGTAGTGAAATTAGGAGTTATTTTGAGCCCTATCTTTGCATTGAGAGTACAGGAGAGTACTGCTCTGGCTGGGTACTCTGGAGGTGGCTGGGGGCATCATATTAGTGGTAGGCCCTGCTTGGATCCACTGAAGACCTGCTAGAGGTTGCTAGGCCCATTGGCTAGGCCCTAGAAGCTCTAGACTACATGCAGTCTCGATGTAGAATTGAGCCAGTTTTCTAGGCCTCTCTGTGCACTGTTCAAACAGCCTGAGTGAGGCCAGCCCCAGCTCTATTGTACACCAGTACTTCAGGTCACCCTCCCGCGATGCAGCCTAGCAGCTCTCAATTTGACCTCTGACCTGACCTACTTAGCTTGGCTCTCAGCCAATCAGGGGCGTAGCTGGCTCGTTCCATGTTCCAATCAATACAGTGTGCACATGGGGGGAGGGGGGGGGGGTTGTTGAGGTGAGGGGGGGGGGGGATATAGAGGGGGCTGCCAGAAAGGGGGGGGGAAGGGAAGGGTGCTGTAATGTTGCCTAACAGTAGTGGACTGAAAAAATGTGGAGGAAAAAAAGGAGGGCCAGAAAAAAATGGATCACAGAAAAAAGGCAAAGAAAAGAGAAAAGAAGAGGTACCAGCAATTAGGTCCATACCTAGTGGCACATATATGTATAGTGTGTATACCTAGCAATTAAAGGTACTATAGCAGGAAAATATATTTTATTGGAAACAGCCCCACAAACTGTACAGGAGTTGGTTTTAATGGGTTTGGATCTCAATTCATCAGAACGCAAGATACTAGCCATTGTTTAATTAAGCAATTAAAAAAAACAAAGCTTGATGACATGAGACAGAGCAGTCCTCAATATGTTACACATTTCCCCTATGTGTAGGCCTGTGGGGTCGTTTGCTTGCATAGAGTCGCTGGTACCTGGATGGATGATTGGGGATTTATGTCCTGTATTTATGCACTGTGGGTGGCTAATTAGAAAGAAGAGGACACAGCAATGAAGCGAAGGATAATTGAAGCTGTTGTCCAGCATCGGTCCAGGTGACCTAGTCTCATCTGCCAACTGTAGGGTGCCCGGAAACTTGGTGGTGTAAGGCATGCTGGGCTGGCAATCGCTAGGTCCAGGGTTCGAATCCAGCTCTATGCTGGGTCACCTGGGTACTTGTTGGATGGCAGTTTCAATCATCCTTCGCCTCATTGATGTGTCCTCCTGTCCTGATTAGCCTACCAAGTGGATTAATATAAAGAACGTAAAGCCCCAATCATCCAACACCCTGCCAAGCAAGAGAATGTGTCACTTCATTCATGTGAGATTCCAGTGCCATATGTGATTAGCACCTGCTCATGTACTTAGAGGTTGCATGCACTTATTAGGGAAAATCATTAACACTTCGATCAGCTATAGATTTTAGATCTCCACACCTCACCTGGCACTTAGGGCAGCCTGTAGGCATGTGGAACTGATAAGTCAATGTGAAGTTAAAATTACCTACCACAGACTGATTCAGATACTTGATTCCTGACAATTAGTTGGATTATTGTGACGCAATGGTAAAAAGTTAGAATTAATTCTTAAATTTAAACGATTTTGACATGGCTGTATTATTGTGATTGTGTGATTATCAAAAGAGAGCATGCACATCCTAATTAATGTCATTAAAGTTTGTCTAACATGACTTCATCCATAACAATAAACAGACTTTATTCAAACTTAGCAAAAAGTAAAGACTTCGTGTACATTGTATGGAATTAGTTCACTGTTGAATTCTTTATATTAGGGTCCAACCTTAATAGAATCATAATTAATTGCAAAAAGTTAGCTTTAATTTGGTTCAGGGATGAGATTATCTTGCCATCATAACATCTCTTTTCATCGGGTAGAATATGATCCAAACCGGCTGTATAAGAATGACACTGAAAAGAATAGGATTAAATGCTAATTTAATTGGCCTTTTAAAGAGTTGAATACTTTTCATTGACTTATTGTACTGCAAGAGTTGAGTCAAATGCTATGCAAAGTTGAGCCAAAAATGTAACTATTGTCCTTTAATGTTTGGCTGTTTTCTCGCATCATATTAAATAATATTAAATAATAGTAGGATGAGTTCATCACGATTTCAGTGAAAGTAAAGTGAAGTCGAAATTAAATGGAACCAAAGGATTATGAATTTATAGTTTTGTGAAAATTATATTACTAGTGGGAGGTTGCACATTTGTATCGTATGGTCTAGCACATTAAGAGAAATCGTGTGACGATCCAAGTAAATTGTCTTGTTTAATTTTACCAGTCTACCATTCTGTTCTTTGCAGTTCTTTACTTTAGGGTGAACCCCCCCCCCTCCAGATAATTAGAAATCCGCCCATGGAGAATGCATATACCCCCCCCCCCTCAACATCAGAAGAGTTAGCTAGAACCGCCCATGGCGATATCATGGAATTACTCCCCTTCATTTAAATGTGTAGCGCTGACCCCCCCCCCCTCTTTCCAAGAATTGGTTTTAAAATCCGCCCCTGGTGGATGTTGCTACTGAGGTGCCCCCTTACAATTAGTGTAGATCCGCTCCTACTTTCTCCATGGCTACGACGCAACAGCAACCCCCCCCCCTTCCATTTCCCCCCCCCCTTCTTTCTTCTTGCAGTTTAGAGGTGAACGAACACACAAATTGGTGGGGAAAAATTTTACTCCAGCCTATACCACAATCTATACGTTATATTATATACCATGTTTAGTCTGTTCCGCTTGAATGCCAAAGTATTGCGCCAAAATTCATTCAGGTTATAAGCTATATTTCATATCTCTACAAATATGAAATGCTCCTGGTCCTGCCCATGCCCCCTTATAATGGGGTGGGCCTAGGGGCAAGGGTACCTCCCCCCCCCTCCTTCACGAAGATCCAATGCCCTAGAAATATGAAAAAAAAGAAGAGAAAAACATAGCAAGGAGAGAGGTAAAAATACTGAAGTAAAAAAGGACAAAAAATAAAGGAAAAATCAAACATGTGATTAGTACGTTCAGAGAAAAATAAATTGGCAAAAATGGTAAATAAAAAGGATAATGTACTTGTATACATGTTTTCATAATCCTAATCAGTGCAAATCATATAATTATGCTTATCCAATGCCTTTCCAGACTACTTTTCCTGAACTCGTAGTCTGATAAAGGTTACTCTATGTTTCAAATTATGAATTGTACTCTTCATAAGTTAGCCATGTTAACTATACTCTTCAATTAGCAATATCAACCTCAGGTAAATGCTAATTAAAATTCTTCTCAACAACCATTTGCCTTTATTGATTAAATACATTGTAGTAACCATGCTCTAAACTGAAAACTGGTCACTTGAAAATAAAATCAATTTCCAGCTGATTTCTCCATGCTTTCCTGTGTGCAGGCTGACATGGACTGTAGGCTGCAATGTACCAATGGTACAGTGCCGCCTGTAAGTAAGTGAAACGCATGACATTGTGCCATTGCATCAATGCTAAACATCCTCAGCCAAACTGCTTGTTGAGGCATGAATTCTCATCGGAAAGGGAAACAAAATGGGTCATGAAGGCCAATGTGTGAGGCAAGTGGGATAAAAATAGCAACCCCTTTTCTTTGCTGTAGTCAGAGCTGGGTGTGGGTCAAAGTCTTTGACAAGTAAGTGAACCAACCTTCCCTATGTTTTAACATTGGGCCTGCGTTTCACTTACTTATCAAAGAGTTTGACCCATACCTAACTCCAACTACAGCAAAGAAAATTGGCTGCTATTTTTATCCCACATGCCTCACATATCGGCCTTTATGACCCAAAAAGTTTTCCTCTCATCGGATGAGAATTCGTCGTTCCAGAAGCATTTAGGTTAAGGATGTTTAACATTGATGCAGTGGCACAATATCATGCGTTTCACTTACTTACAGGTGGCACTGTACCCTATACTGTTCTGTATTTTCGATGCATGTAGCAGCCCTGCACTACGTCATTAGCTTTATAAGTTCTGATTTTGATAAAAGAGAATTGGGCACAAGACTTAAAATGTAAACCTTTGTTGCCTGGTCGTACCTATTTAATTGGCCTGTATGCTGCCTGAACTGTGAATTGGCTGGATTTAGTCACATGTGACCATTGAACTATTTGATCTGTATGTGGAAGATCTGAGTAAAAAAGCAGGTTATCTATCTGTCTATCTATCTATCTATCTATCTATCTATCTATCTATCTATCTATCTATCTATCTATCTATCTATCTGTCTGTATGATCAATATAGATCTATGTGTCTTATCCATCTATCCAACTGTCATCTACTTGTCTGTCTATCAACTTATCTATCTGCAATGTATCTACCCACCTATCTATCAATGTCTACCTAACTATCTGTCTATCCAACTGGCTTGTTTCTTCCGGTTCCTGTACACAGAGCATTCTTTTTTTCTGCCTATCCTAGTGAACTTCCGGTGAACTCTTTGATTAACTTTCACTTTGTTCTCTTATTTTTTCTTTTCATTTTTTTTTATCTCATTTTTATTTGTCATCCTGTTGAAGTTATGAAGCAGGTTTTATTCAATTTTCAAAGTTTTCATTTATATATTTTTTCTTTGAAAGCAATATAAGTTCACCTGAGTTTTGCGGTGTTCAAGTGTTCATATTCTGGGCCAAGACCTCTCAAAGTTATCATTTATCCAACTAATTTACAAAGCTCTATGCAATCATATATTCATATATATCATCTGTACCTACATATTGTCTTTTTGCCATCTTTTGTTATTGTCAAACAGACAAGTTAAAAAAAAGCTTTTCACATCTATAGGTTAGTGTCATCACTGATTTGAATCAACCTCCTTCTATTAGAAGAGCAGGGGGTTAGTCAGTAGGTAGTGGTATGGACTTCCCAATAGCTGGGTCCCGGGTTTGGTCCCAACTCACACCAGGTCACCTGGACATATATGTTGGGCAGCAGTCTCAACCATCCTTCGGTTCATTGCTCAGGGTTCCCACAGTCATGGAAAGTCATGGAAAATCAAAATATTTTGAAAAGTCATGGAAAATTAAAATTTTGACAACAATTTGCGCTAAAATTAACACATTTCTGTGGTTATGATAGACGGTTGGTTGATTTGATGGCTGGACAGTTGACGATGGTCATCACGTGAATTTGTTGCGGGGTGAATCTCGGTCTCAATGACAAAAGCATTGGTCATGGAAAATCCAAAATTTGGTCAGGGAAAGTCATGGAAAAGTCAGGGAGTTTCCGTCTTAAGATTTTGTGGGAACCCGGATTGCTGTGTCCTCCTGCTGTCCTAATTAGTCTGCTGAGTTCATGAATACTGGCCCTAGAGTCTCAATCATCCATCTGTCAATCTGTCAAGAAGACAGAGAATTACTTTCAATCTGTTTTTAGAATCATCACAGTCAAAACATTTAGCTAACATTTGAGCAAATGTGACTGCCAGTTGCTGCGGTTGAAAAAGGTCTTGTATTGTGGCAGTGTATTGTTGTTAATGTGGTTGCCATGGTAACTGGGAGTGGTGTCTCTGTATGGCACCTTTTTAGGTTTCTTTAAATTCAATTGTTTCAAACGAGAATAGCAAAACCTGTGGCTCTGTGGGAAGACAAGAGAGGAGAAGGGGGGGGGGGGTTAGACTTTTCCACCTACAAACTCAAGTCAACTGGAGCCCACACTCTAAAAAATGTCGGGACAAAATTGGTTTTTTAGATTCAAAATGGTTTTTTGAAAAACCAAATTTCAATGCAAAAAACCAACATGGATTTTTTTAAAAATCCATGTTGGTTTTGCATTGAAATTTTTTTTTTTTAAATCCATGTTGGTTTTGCATTGAAATTTGGTTTTTCAAAAAACCATTTTGAATCTAAAAAAACAATTTTGTCTGAAATTTTTTAGAGTGCACTGGCAAGGCAACACTGCTGATGTGACTAATATTGTTTTAAAAATGTTCATCCATATTATCAATGATCATTTTCGTGTATGCTTTCAATAGTTTTTCGTAAAAAAATCGACTTTTTCCAGAAGTGAGCAGCGGAGAGGGTTGGCTTAGTTGGTAGCACTTTTGGCTTCCAATCGCTTGGTCCCAGGTGCGATTCCTGCTCTGGCTGAATCACTTTGACTTTACTTATGTTGGACAGCAGTTTCAATCGTCCTTTGCCTCATTGGCATTGCCAATTAGCCTGCCAAGTAAAGCCCCAACCGTCCATCCATGAATGTTGAGTTCGAGTATTTGGGAGTCCTCTTGAGCGACTCCAGTTATTGGATTTCAACCTCGGTCCCCTGCATGGGAGGACAGACCGTTATCGCTTGTCGCTAGCCGCCAAGCGGGAACCACTACACTCTCCCCTTCTTAGTATGATCCACTTTTACTAATGTTGCTCTTGCCTGCTCTTACTAGCAAGCCAAGAGGTTAAAATGATATATTTACTATATGGTGGATACATTACATATATAGGTAAAATTTATGTCATGACCAGACGTCGGAATAAACCCCAATTGGATACAACGTAGACTTAAAACTCAGTTAACAGGATTGAAAAACATTAGTACCAGAGACTTTCCTATGTTTACTGTAAGCTGTGGTAATAGGTTTGCCTGCATACGTCATCAAATGTTGTGTGGTATAGTTCACAATATATATATGCATATACATATATATAAGCCACCTGTTAATTGACAGATTGATGGATAGACAGCCTGACAGATATAGACAGCTAGATGGATGGAAAATGAAGCATTGACAGATAGATGAAAGCATGAAATGCATGTATGACTGAGAAGTGCTCTGTGGTGTAGTTTGAGTGTAATAGTCTGTACCAGGGAATGGCAGGTGTGAGACTGTGCTGTGTTGCAAAGTTGCAAACTCTCCTTTGCACTTGCCATTTAAACTTGCCATCTGCACCTTTGCATTATCCACATGTCATTTACACCTTTGCAGTTACACCTTTGCAGTTTCATTGTTGCAGTTACATCTTTGTAGTTACACCTTTGCATTCACACCTTTGCAGTTACACAGTTACACATTTGCATCTACATCTTTACATTGACACCTTTGATCTTACTCCATTGCATTGACAATTATTATTTGCACCTTGATTCTAAACCTTTACATTTACACATTTGCTTTTACATTGACAGCTTTGCCGTTACACCTTTGTCTGTACACCTTTTACCTGCACACCTTTGCCTGTACACACCTTTGCCTGTACACCTAAAAATTGCCTTTTAAAACTTTACATTGTCACTTTTACATTGCAAGTTTTGCTTTTACACGTTTGCTTTTGCATCTCTTTGTTTCACCTTTACCTGTGTGCATTGTTAAAACTTTGCTGAGCAGTCTCTTTTTTTTTCTTTTGTGACCACCACTGCTGCACTGAACAAGACTGATATAAAAGTTTGCCACATTGGAACAGACTTGTGACATTCTTGTGACATTAAACGTTGAAGATTTTATCCCTGAAAATGTTTTTTGACTTGTGAACTATGATTCTTGTCTGAAAATGAGAATATAGTCAAAATTAGGCCAGACTCTTTAAATTTTTAGCTTCTCGGATCGAACGACGCAGCAGATTTTCTGCCTGCGCAAAAAAAGGATATTCCCACAAATTTTATTGAGTTGACGAAGTAATCTGCTACCTACGGACCGACCTTAGAAAAAGTGCCCCGAGAAGTTCCGAGAAGCTAAAAATTTAATTTGTCTGGCCCTGAAAGCCATGGTGCTCAGTACTGTTCATCGAAAGGTCAATACATGCTACTACTACTGCTGCATTTACTAGTTATGTACTTGTGCAGAAAGTTGATAACTAGTGGCTCAGTTGGTAAAAGCATGGATCTGCAAGTTAACTCTATGGTAAAAGATATAGTGGTCTCCCCACAAAGGTCTGTGGTTCAGTTCCTCGCCTTGGTTTTCTCGACTACTGCTATCGGAGAGTGATTTTCAATTTAAACCCTAATCTAAAACACAACAACATATCCCTTCAACCATTTAATAAAAGAGTTATGTCGATATATATTTTTGTTGTGTAAGTGAAAGATGAGTCTCACAAAAATCCTTCTTTTATTTTTTATTTCGAGGAATTGAAAGCTCTCTCGTAACTTGCTACGGAAGTTGGTCATCGCACACTTGCATACTTTGATTATACAACTTTTGTAAGTGAAAGACGAGCGAAAGACAATCTAATAAATGATATTGTCGACTTCTATTTCTGCCCGTCATCCTATTTCCCCTCGGTGAAGTTTAAAACAAAAGTTTCCTTAAAAACAAACGAAAGTCGAGAAGGATCACGGTGAATGGGTGAGCGTCATGTTAGTAATATGTGTTATACTCTTAACATACGCAATAGTGTCAAAACTTTGAAATTGACATTGATAGTAAGAAAGTTTAGATTAAAGTACTGAGAAGTGTAATTGTCCTGAAGACAGTTTCAAAGTGGTAAATTGGCACTCTTTGGTGTCCTCTTAAGCCATGAATAGTTTCACAAACCTGGGTTCTCTTAATTAGGTGCATTAACTTTTAACTTGCAAATCAACTGCAGTTAATGAAGAGCCATTCCTTTGAATTTCCTTCGATAAAGGGTATTTGTGGTGTCCCGTGTCTTTTTGAGAGATTTTAAAAGATATGATGCAGAAACTTGGGTTCTATGATAAAGTACTTATAAATCAGCTGAAGTAGAATAGAGAATTGAGATGTAACTATTCCTGTATACCTGAGGTGTCCACTGTCCACTTTGGTCTGGAGTATGGCACAAAAATCTGGGTGTTTAGATACATCTAACTCTCAAGGTGTTTTGACTGTCACTTACAGATCACCTGCATGTCTGGTTCATTTACTGCTCATGAGCCAGACAACAGTTCTGATAATATAACAAAGGTTCATGCACCTGAATCTACGTAAGAGACTCGTGCACTTAGTTTGGCGAGTGCATGACTTCCTTTAGCCTGTACATTGGAGTACATTCTTACATTGGCCTCTGATGCATGGATGTTGACTGCATGAACCTCAAATATTTCAATGTATGACTTGCCTCTTCAATTTCCCATAGATGGTGATGCTTTTGGGCGTTTCGTGTTTGTAAATCGGTGGTCCAGGAGCAATTACTACCAGGAACGGATCAGAGAAAAGAGAAAAATTACACCAAACAGTGTCAATCTCACTTGTAAGAAGAAGAAGAAGAGATTGGGACTCCAATTGTCCTCTTGTCTTCTGGTGATGGCTATCTTTCGTTGCTATTTCCCCTGTTTCAGCAGTGAACCAGCAATCCCAATATGTGCCGACAAGAAAATTTAGCAGATCAAACTGGACTCTATCAGTATCAAATCTCAAACGAAGTCGAACTTCACTGTCAACCATTGTCATTTGAATCGTTCTCTGTAATCATTATGGATTACACTGTACAGTGTACACCTGCCCTAGGTTCATATACCTTTAAGACATGAGCCTCCAGTGCATGTTCCAGTGCATGTTCAATTGTTCATGCACTAGCTATACAGCAGCAGCCCTGCCATCTCCAGTGCATGTGACATAGCAGCCATGCACCCACCAGGCTAAGCAACCTAAGTGCACAAGTCTCTTGCGTCTCTTGCGTAGATTCAGGTGCATGAACCTTTGTTATCAGAGCTGTCGTCTGGTTCATGAGCCTCTAGTATAAGCACCTGTACGGGCTGGTCGGCTGGACGGGTACAATAGTACGCCAGCCTCCTGTTTGTTTGTGTACAGTGTAATCAGATTTGTGATGGTTCGATACCTTCGATGTAATACCTTGGTATCTCCAGTCCTTCCGAGGCGTTAGTAGGACCATTGGCAACTTGACATCTTCAATGCTTCTAAAGTTGCGCCAGCCTCAAACCCCATGTACATGTACACTGTACTTTTATTTCATGGGTATCCTTTCCAATGTTGGGAGGGTCTCCATAGATTATACTTTAGCCTTTGCTTCTACCGTATGAGTCTAAAGTTGTGTTGCCCCAATCTCAGATTGGTCTGAAACATTTTACCATTCCTGGATGGACTTTGGAGAAAGACTTGTGCTTGATACAGGATTCTAGATTCCAGTGCGAATACCGTAGTCTCAATCTATGGTGTCTGGTGATGATGAAGGCTTCTGTTGTTGTTCTATACATGACCCTCTAACTGGCGTTAGACATCACCCAGATACTTATACCATTGGAAAAGCTGGTATCTAACTGACAATTTTGCATGTTAGCGCCCGGCAAGGGATTAACTCGGTTTACAACAGCAAACAAACAATCAGATTATTGTTTATTTTGCAAAAATTAGAAGTTAAAATGTATAATAGAAGAAGCGTATGATGTCTAAGTCAGTTAGACACCTCTTTGTCGGGTCCTAACATGCATTTTTGTCAGTTAGAACCCTCCAAATCGGTGTCTAACTAATACTTTGAGCACTCCGGTGTGTGCTCCTCAACCTACACTACTGATTCAGACTCCTCTACCTTACTGGTTCAGGTGCCCTGAAACTTCTCTGTATGAAACTTTCTCTTGTATAATATAGAGCAGCATGTCACAAGATCTAGATACTTCACACTGGCCCTTGATCACAGGCTGGACTCTCAGAATGCCTTTACATCTAAATGGCGTCTACTTATGTTGGATTTTAATACATAGGCCTCTGAAATTGACATACTTCTTGGACACAGGCCTCTAGCACATGCCTCTCTGCTGAACATGTGCCTCCAGTCTAATGCTTCTGGTGCTATTACATGGATATCTGCTGCAATTTGTGTAGTTTGTTTAGTACGTGTGTTCTGTAAATGATCCCCAACCATCTGAGCTGTGGATACTTTGACATATTTTGCAGTACCTCTGATAGTGATGGGCAAAATTCGATTCATTGCACATAGCTGAAATCAGTGCCTATCTATGACCTCTGGCTATTTCTATCAGATTTTTGTCCGATTCCGGAGTTGGTCAGATTTTATACTTCTTGTGCGTTGAAAGTGAACATCAAGCACTCATGTCTTCAACATTGGAGATCTGATTGTGAAAAGCTGAATGTTCTATGACTATCTGTCTTTTAATCAATTTGTCTGTCTACATGAATTTATGTATGTGGTTGTGGAGCTTGGCTGCTGACTTTTTGGACCCAAGTTCAATTCCCGTCCCGAGAAACCAATGTTAGACGGATGTTTCATCCTTTGACACGAGCAAACCTCGTCTTACATCAGTGTGAAACACAGGACGGAAGGCTCTTTCACCCAATTTCTGTCTATCTATCTTTGTGTCTATATGTCTGTCTGCACTTTACACAATAGGAAAAAAGCCACCTGTGGTCCTTTTCAGTATTTTTCCACTCTTCTCAGCTAATTTTTCGGACTGAAATTTTTTCGATTAAAATTTTCTCGCTTTGAGAAAAAAAATTATGCAAACCAAGAACTTTAGCGAAGTGAGTTTTACGTATTGCTGCGTAACTTCGTAAGTGGTCTCCTTGTGAACAATGGCGAAAGAGTCTCAACAATGGCCCCCTGGAAAATAATTGTCGCGATTGCATGGAAATAGCACTCGATACAGATGAGTTCATTTTTGTGCAATGACCAGCGAGTGTGGGAACTACTCACTTACCCCGATGGGCAACGGACCATGTCCTGCAGGCCTGCATGTATACATATATATCTACCATATTTATATATATATATTATATATATATATAAATGCCCTGCATATAATGACCTGCATACAATATAGACATTAGGAAAATATAGAAAAATGTAAAAATAAAAAAAATGAAGAAATTTTTACCAAGAAAAAAAAAAGAAAAACATTTTTTACAAAGAAAGAAAAAACTAAAATGCACACAAAAAAAGAGAAAAAATCTGCTCAAGTAGTATGCAAATGTACTGCTAATGTGTGTGCAGTGAAGTAGTTGATTATTTTACTTTAAAAATACTGATAGGGCACGGAGAAGTAGGTCCACTATAGATACAATACAAACTGTCAATAGATATGACCTTATAGTTAGCATTTCACTGACTCGCCTTCATACCACAGAGAATGGATGGATGATTGGCCTTTTGGTGGCTTTATGTCCTGTATTTGTGCACTTTGGTATAGCCCGGCTAGGCCTGATTAGCAGATTAGGACAGGAGGAGGACACCAGGAGGACACAGCAATGGGAGGAAGCATGATTGAAACAACCATCCAACATTGGTCCGCGTGATGGGGCCAGAGCCCGAATCGAACTAAAAACCCAGCGATTATAAACCAGAGCGCTACCCGCTGAGCCAACCTCCTCGATAGATTAACAGATATTAATAGATAGATGGATAGATTAATATTATAGATAAATAGGTCATCAACCTTCTTATCAAAAGGTAGGGAACTCCCTCTTTCTCATTGAGGGAGGAACCAGGGGAGGCGACTTGACTGACTTATTGAAGGGCTGACCCACTGATGGACTGCCCCACTGACTTGCACCAGTGTCTCGCACTCCTCAAGAAGACCAAATTACTTGGTTTGGTAATGCTATGGGCCTATGGTATAGACAACCAACAGCGTTATCTTAAAACTAGCGCAAATTCATGATGTTAAAATTTCATTCATAATGAACGCCACATAATGTGCCTTCTCTAATTCTCTATGCATAATATTCTGTATAAGTTATGATGATGCTGTAGGTATGCCGCGTCGTTGAATCTTTGCTGATTTTATGAAATATTTTTAATATTTTACTCGTAGCTCGGAGTGGAGCGAGCGTGCTTTTTTAATCTGCTGCTGTCTTTGTTCCGTTTTTGGTTTTAGAATTTTTCCATTTTTGCTGCGTGTCTGTTTTTTGCCCCCTTTTATATAATATTTTTATTTTTTATTTGTTCGCTTTCATTTCCTTTTTTAACCATATCCCCTTGCTGAGCTTGCTCCTAATTAGCCCCAGGGAAACCCACTGTGGCCGCGAATCCTCCTCTGCACACTCAAGCCGCCAAATGCATTTGCTGCGGGGCTGCTCCGAGGGAACTAGTCCGAAGTGTTGGGTGGGTGGATGGATGAATGGATATTTGGGGCTTATGTCCTGTATTGCTGTGCTGTTTTGGCAGTTTTAGTACTAAGTGATGAAGGGTAGGTCTTCTTCGGTACTCCTCTTTTTCACGAGAAGCCTACCAGAGGCAGGTAATAAGTCAAAGCTCTAGCTGTATTAGTCCAAAGTTTGAATGGATGGATTGTGGCTTTATGTCCTGTACTGCTGCGAAACTGCTCTTGCAGTAGTATTAGTCCAAAGTGTTGGACAGATAGATTGTGGCTTTACTGTATACGTCTTGTAGTACTGTGAAAGTCGGGGCTGCTCTCACAGTATTAGTCGGAATGTTGGATGGATAGATGATTGTGGCTTTGCGTTCTGTACTTGCTTGCACCATACATTTTTGACGCACTCATCAAACACT
The DNA here is from genome assembly GCA_026936325.1 of Platynereis dumerilii. NCBI lineage: Eukaryota > Metazoa > Annelida > Polychaeta > Phyllodocida > Nereididae > Platynereis > Platynereis dumerilii. The sequence goes on along the minus strand of JAPTHN010000014.1, from coordinate 22,758,437 downwards.
AAGTCTTCAGACTAACTCTGGCCTAGTCACCTAGACATTTGTTGCATGTCGGTTTCAGTCCTTTGCCCATTGTTTTGGATGGTACAAATTACCACTGCTGTGTGGCTAACATTTGAATTTCACGAAATGAACACAATTGTAAGTGATGTTCTTCTCTAGTGTTTGGTGATTTTGGTAGTCAATATGCATTCTAGGCTGCAAGCAGCCAGATTCTTCGGACTAGTGATGCGTTGGTAAGGATGCTCCGCTTTGGCAGCATCAGCAGCTTCGGCAATAGCCGTCCTCCTCTGTTCCTGTATAATATTACATGCTAAGTATTGACATTCGTATTGTTACTTCAAACGCCGAATCGCCCTCCTCACTTTCTGCTTTTCCTCTAAAGTTTTGCACTCATGCATTGCCCCCCAGTCACTGGCGCGGTCACCTGACACCGGTGATTGTGACGTCACAATGGGTGTGATTGTGATGCAATTGTGATGCGATTGTGATGTGATTGTTTCATCACTCAAGTAACAATGGGGCCTGATATGATTGATATTGTGTCATTGTTTCATCACCTAAGAACTTTACAATAATGGCGATGTCCCATCTTGTCAGTGTCAATGGTGATGTCACAGTGGTAATGATATCATGTGATTGTGATACTATAACAAAACAACCCAAGTCAGGGTCACTGAGTAACAATATCACGAGCTGTTGTGTGAATTAATATCACTCGAGCCCGCAGGGTGAGAGTGATATTAATTCACACAACAGCGAGTGATATTGTACGAAGTGCCCTGAAGCGTGGTTGTTTTGTTTTTATCACCTGGTTTTACCTCAAATTTTCAATTATAAAGAAGGACTTTTTTCCGCCATTACAAAATTGTGACGTCGCCATGGAGCAACAATGGATGTGACGTCACAATCCCATTATTCTGGCCCTTGTTTGTTTGTGACATCATCAGGCAGCTGAAATGCTGGTGATGTCATAACCATTGTTAAATAATATCGCCCTTGAAGGGTGGTATTTTTTACAATATCATAGGCCCTGATATTTTGACTGTAAACAGTGATATTCACAGCCAACCAGGTGATAAATGTGATTGTTTCATCACCATATTAACACTGAGAATGATATAAGTTACAATAATGGCTGTAGTCTTACGTCAGAGTCAATGATGATGTCGCAATGGTAATGTTGTCATGTGATGATGACATGTGATTGTTTCATCACCAATGTACCAATGAGGATGATGTTGTGATTGTGAGGTAGGCCTAATTGATTGTTCCATCACCTAAGTTATGTTTGGATACGATGTCACAATGGCTGTAATGTCCTGTTATTAGCTATACCATCTTAAATAACAATGGGGATGATGAGATGTGATTGTTTCATCACTGATTCAGAAGTAGACAATTGTTATGATGTCATCACTGTTGGTGATTTTGATGTCACAAATCATGACATCAGAGCTCACTGGTTGAAACTTGGAAGCACTGACTTCATTGACAATCACTTTGCAGCCTCTTTTTGATCATTTTAATTATCATGATTACACAGATGTCGTCAGATGAACTTTATTTTGAAGAGCTTAACTCAGAACTGATAGAAAAGTACGGGACAATGAGAGAGCTAGACATTGGCGTCAGCTCACTGGTATTGACGCCAATGCACGAGGGTTGATGCTGTGGTAGTTTGGTGCCTGCTCAGTTCTTAAAACTTATCTGGAGTTCTGTTAATGGCTGCCTCAGCATGGTCCTTGCTGTCCTGATTAGCTCTTTCATAATATTCAGGACATGCAATCTAATTATGTGGTAATGTACCAGAAATTAAGGACATACAATCTAGATTTAGCAAAATCGAAGGACATTATAATCTGATTTCCCGGAAAATTGTGCTTAGATATACCGGATATTCAGGACGAACTGTTTAGTTAGCGAAAAAATAAGGACGACCTATCTAAATCGCCCGGAAATCCAGGCCTCGTAATCTAAATTTTCTGGAAGTTAAGGACACATAATCTAAATTTACCAGAAATTCAGGACACGTAATCTAAAACGCAGGGGTGTTGTCATAAGTAGCTAACTGGAATCGTCATCAAAAATGTAGGCTAATTTCCACTCACGTATTGCCTATACCTGCTTTTGTAAATCTTACTCATCAGTTACATGATCATCACATGATCAGCGAACAATAGGAATGACATCACAATGGAATGTTTGAGTGACGTCATAATGCTGGCACATCCTGCAGCCTCTACCTGATTCAGGTGTTGCAGCCCGCGTTGCAGCCCTGTTGCTCCAGTGCATTGTGGGATGGCTGACATCATGTGACAGGAGTGGATGGAAGTGAAAAAGCCCTTTGATGTCTGACTTCACTGCTCCCCATGACATTGTTAAATTATAGCTCATGCTGGATGCAGGCGGGCTTGCCGGGCTTGCCTCTCTATACCGCATCAAGCTCTTACAGACTGATGGAGGGATAGATGGATAGATAGAGAGATAGATAAGATAGATAGATAAGATAGATAGATTGCAGAAAGATAGATTAATACATGGGGGGATGCTGGATGCAGGCGGGATTGCCAGCTTGCCGCTCTAGTGCCTCAAGCTCTTACATACTGATAGAGAGATAGGGAGATATAGGTAGATAGACAGAGAGATAGATAGATGGCGGAGAGATAGATAGATGAATACATGGCTTGATGCCGGATGCAGGGGGGCTTGCCGGGCTTGCCTCTCTATACCGCATCGAGCTTTTACAGACTGATGGAGGGATAGAAAGGTAGATAGGATAGATAGAGAGATAGATAGATAGATAGATGGCAGAGAGATAGATTGATGAATACATGGGTTGATGCTGGATGCAGGTGGGCTTGCCAGCTTGCCGCTCTAGTGCCTCAAGCTCTTACGGACTGATGGAAGGATAGGGAGATAGAGATCTATAAAGAGGTAGAGAGGCAGATCGAAAAGATAAGATACATTTGGTGATAGAAGAATAGTTGGCTAGATGCTGGTTGCAGGCGGGCTTGCCTTTCGAAGGATATAGAAAAGCAAATAGATAGAAGGGATAGATGGAGAGACGGATATCCTAATAGCACTTGGCTCACCCTGATGTAGCATCCTACTCTTTCAAAATTCAAACCGGCAGCATCAAACGTGCATCAGAAGTTCAAACTGAACCCCAACGGATGAAAAACACTTTAACAATGAACAGGTCTTCTCAATACTACCCGGTCCACCCCCTTCTCGGTGCTCAGCCTCCACCATGGACTCCCAAGTCTCCATTGTTGAATAGTTCGGAGTGAATCCGAGTGATGAATCTTTTAATTAGTTAAATAAGTTGAGTGACATGAGAGGATATTGGAAATCTAATCAGTGGCAGATAGAAATTGCGATATCACTCGGAGAATAATCTCGGAATATAGCCCCTTTGTTGTCCTTTATATATGTGAGCGATAAGCGTGCTTGCGAATAAAGCATTCGGCTATTTTTACATGCAAATGTCTGATCTCAACTTTTACTATGGAATTCCATCATTACGAGATAGCTTCGAGTATTAACGTGTTGTCTAAAATGAAGTTCTGAATGCGTAGACTATGTTCATCAGACTTATGTTCATCAGACTATGTTCATAATTAGAATTTGTCTGTGAGAACCAAATTTAAGACTTTAAAATGAGTTCAAGAATGTACTTTACATCATTACTGTAGTCCCAGCATGTCCCTTTAAGCCAAATCAATGTAAAAATACAGGATGTTAAGCCCTATTACACACACACCACTAGAGGGCGTTTATTGGTACGCAAAGTGAACACCAGTGGCGCAGTGGTAGTCAAGGAGACTTTTTGAAACAATTGTTATGCATGGTCGTTGACTCCTTGATTGTAGGACTTAAATATTAGTATTTTAACTGATATATTTAGTTTTCTTACATTTCATGTTTTAAATTGTAATTGTAGCTATTTATAGATCATTCTGCCTTTTGTCAGATCGGTCATTGTGCTGGTATAACCCAATGTCATCTGATCGCATTGAAGAACGAAAAAACATTCCATTGTGGAATCTTTTGAGATGAACTTGATTGTTCGCTGCAAAAGAAACGGACAAAAAAATCGGATTAGTCTTAAGAGTTTTTGCCTTTTATGATATTACATGTTTATTATTTTCATTCATGGGTTTTTTTTCCCTGGGTCGAGCGAAGATATGCATTTTGCATTACTTCTAAGGCCTCAATTTCGATGACGTCATAACATCTCTCCTATTTGAGATTTTTTGGAATTTTCCTGGGTTGATTGATCGAAAGATTATTTGACTATAACCAGACTTCCTAAAGGTCCGTTCGAATCAAAGATTGTCTCTGGAAAGACAAGACTGAGGTCATTGTATGTGTTAACGGGAACACTCTAAAAAATTTCAGACAAAATTGGTTTTTTTAGATTCAAAAAACCATTTTGAATCTAAAAAACCAATTTTGTCCCGGCATTTTTTAGAGTGAAGTACTGCGATTGCCTGTGGCATACTAAACTTATTGACAATAAATCTGATACATATCTCTCCTTCTTGTGATGTAACCAAGAAGAAAACAGAGGTCGGACCGTACATGATATATTTTCTCAGGTGATGCATTGCGAAAGATTGAAATTCAGAATATGCGAATAAAAACTTAATATCGATACTTATATTTTCTGCCTTTAAAGTATAAGTGTTACTGATATTTAAGCCGTGGGTCAATTTTACACTTCCTGCCGAAGGAATCTTGATTCGTAACTGAGTCAGTATAGGTCCAGATGGATCATTAATTGCGTCGTCATTTAATATTTCTTAATCCCTTTGTATTTGTGAAATGGAAGAGATCCTATATTAAGAAAGGCGCTGGTTGTTGGCAGGTTGAGTTACAACCTAAATGTACCAAAAGCGGGGGGCGGGGGTGGGGAGTGTACAAACTGTGCTTAGTACGTACGATTTCCCCTCCCCGTCACAAAATATAATAATCCTAGTTATCCTTCTTGTCATTGGAAGACATAGCCTCTAACAGTTTGATTGCAAATTTGATCATATATTTCTCTCACGGTTAATTTTTTTCACCGCGAGATTATTGACGTTTACAAAGTTCTTGTTGGAATTTTGTTTAACGTAATCTGTGTCTGAGTGCGTCCCAGTGTCTCATTAAATTATACGCAATTAAACTAATTTGTGGTTCAGTTAACTTGTGGTCCAGCCCACAGGCATTACAATTTCTTACAAAAAGCTCACAAATGTTGCTAAACATATCCTATATACAATACATACAAGGTTGGCAACTCCCTAAAGTTTCCTGGTTTGAGAATTCCTGCTGTAATGCTGTCTCAAGCAAGAGCATGGATTCTCAAACCAGGAGTTGCCAACCTTGTATATAAATTCAATAAGTGCAGTGACAAGCTGTTTTTCTCAAAATGATTGTAATGCCTGTGGTCCAGCCGGTTATTATTGATGATGATATTTTAAAATGTTGTCGGTGAATGACATTACTTCTGGTTTCATGACTATGTGACTAGTTGCACGTCACATGAATTACATGTAAATGTAAATGTATTGTAAATGTTTTACGATTGTTCCCAACACTCCTGCACTCACCCATAGGCTTTGTCCCTCTATAGACACCCCAAGGCAGGCAAGTCTAGTTTGAACTACCCTGCTGCAACTTAGTGCAAATTGGGAGCAGGGTTGTTAAAACCAGAGTTACCTGGGACTTGCCAACCATCCTTGTACTGTAGTGACCTGATTTTCATATTTAACAAAAGTTTGAAGTTTTGCTCACTCAATACCAAAAGTGAGGATCTTACAATCATCAATTTCCTTGTACTATTATTGTTCTGAATGCCAGACCTATAAACTGTGTTGGCAATGATTGTAAAGTCACTAATGTGCGGTTCATGTTAAATTTCTTTTACTAATAGCGTTATTTTTGGGTGTCTTTGCAGCTATGTAAGTGATGGAAGGACGCATCTCAAGTTCTTCGACAGCAGCAACAGCGCCCCCATTTGCCAGTAGTTCGCCTTCTGCCCGCGGTGGGCTGGTCCCTGCTCAGTCGTTGAACAGCAACAGCAACAACAGAAATCCTGCGCAACTTCGAGGGGGATCCGACATGTACACCCCTGAGGGCCAGTATCCGCCGTCGTACATCTCCTCCATGCCCAGTACCCTCGGGTACCCCCAGCAGAACCAGTTCTCCCTGTCCATGCAGCAGAGCTTCAGCCAGTCCGCCTCAAACATGTACTACTCGTCGCATTCTCAGTCTTACAGCGCCAGCCAATCGTACGGCATGAACTCAGGGGTTAGTTACGAGGAGGAGTTCTCCTCTCAGTTCATGGGGGGAGATCCCCAGGGGGGCGTGATGTCACAGGGGTTTTCCTCCCAGCAAGGGTTCAACGCCCAGTCGGGATTCCCCCCTCAAGGGTACAGCTCCCAGCAGGCGTACGCCATGCAGCAGGGTTATGGGGGGAATCCCCAAGGACAGTTTGAACGCAGAGACATGCAGTTTGGCCAAGGGCCCAACGGACAGATGATGTACCAGGCTAAAGGCCTGCAGTATGGTACTGACGGTACAAATGCGAGATTCGCAGCGTTCAGAAATGTGGGAGATGAGAATGGGTTAGGGTTTTCCCCAAGAGGAATGCCTGCAATTATGGACGGTTCAGTAAGGGCCCCTGGTATTAGACCAGGCACCCCCAATATGAGGTCACCAGGTGGCAGCATAAGACCCACGGCCCCTGGATCCCTGCAGAGCTACTCCCCTCGACCTGCGGGGTCTTTCAACGCCAACCTCGAACACCAGAACAGCCTGGGTTCAAACCCCGATCTGAGTTCCCCGAGATCTGCTCTCAGTTCCCCCGCTTCGGCCAGTCTCAAGTCGCCCCATCCAAGTCTCGGTTCCCCTCGGGCTAGCCTCAGTTCCCCGATGTCGACATCGGCCCCCACTTTGAACTCTCCCCTCTCTGAGGTCAGTCCGTCTGTCGGTCCCCAGCAGCAGCAACGGAACTTGGGTACGAGCACCCCGGATGGCAACGTCACCCCCAACCAACAGCCGTTCCCCGGCAGGGACCCCCAGTACCCCCCTCTGCCCAACCAGAACGACTTCAACTCAAACTACCAGGACAATAAGAAAAACCTGTTCTCTAGCAAGAACCTAGATGGCAGCATCGCTGCTATTGAGATGTTAACAGAGCGCCACCTAGGCAGTGCCATGCAGGATCCAAATTTCATACTTCAAGCGAAAGCAAACGGAGCAGAACTGTCACGGTCCCAAAGTGTCCCCGCTGGTCACGGTCAGCCGAACATCGGGCAGGAGAAATTCTTGGAGAAGCAGTTGAGTGAAGGGAGCTTATTATCTCAAGAAAACAGTAACTCTGGTTTGAGTAATAGGGACAACCACACGCCCCTCGGAGCGGGGGCCAGCGCTCAATCTCCTCGGTCCATACAGGGTAAGCAAGAAGGACCTTTGCAGAGTCCCGAGAGTTCTTGGGCTAGCTTCAACTCTCCTCCCGGGCAGAATTCCCCGATGACGAACGCCGAGGGACGCCCGTTCTCTCAAGAATCGGTCGGTAACGACCCCAATGTCCCGACTTCTCTCCCCTCTGCTTCTCCTGCTCACAGTTCTCCTAACGTCGACAGCAAGGCTTACGTTCAGAGCCAGATCCAAGCCGCCCAAGCACAAGGGGGCGCTGCTGGTCAAATGGGTCAAGGTCAGATGAGCCAAGGTCAGATGGCTCAAGGTCAAGGCCAAGTTCAGATCAAAGAGGAGCAAGACGTGAAACCGTTCACCCCCATGTCGATGGGAAGCCAGCCGAGTCAGAGCCCAAAATCTCAATCTGACTCGCGACCATTTTCAAGAGGTTCCTCAGCTATGGACAGCACGAAACTGACCCAGAGCAGTCCGGGGACCCCCTCTCATTCGATGAGCTCCCCGATCGCCCCTAACGTCGACCAATCATCGCCCTTCATGCCTCACCACCAGGGGGGGCCACTGGGCGACCAAGACGGCTTCAACATGTTCCAACAGCTCAACCAGCAACCACAACAAATGGGACCTCCTCACCACGATTTACACGAGATCGGAGCGCTACAGCCGATGAACCATCAGCAGAACATGAACCATCAACAACAACAGGGCATGAACCAAATGGGAATGAACCAGCAGGGCATGAACCACCAAAGGAATCAACAACATCAACAAATGAACCAGCAGATGGGTCAGCAGCAGATGGGTCAGCAGCAGATGAACCAAGGCATGAACCAACAGCATATGGGTCAGAATATGATGAATCAAGGCATGAACCAGGGTATGAACCAGATGAACCAAGGGGGGCTACCCTCGATTAATACGTTAAAGATGAACGCCCAGAACGACTCACACATGCAGCAACATGGCCACCCCCATCAACAACAAGGCAACCAGTACATGTACAACCAACAGCAATTCAACCAACAGCAATTCATGTACAACCAACAGAGACAACAACAACAACAGCAACAGCAAGGGGATTTCCAGTTCAGTAACTCCAGCTCGGGCGGAGGGATCCCCCCGATCTCTCAGATGTTGAGTCCTCCGGACATGCCTCCTCGGTGGTCCAACAGTCCGCTCGTGGACCTCCCTCCGATGGGGGCTCCCGGATCGCTGACGGCCGATCTCGCTTCTGACACCATCGACTCCTCCTTGCCCAACTTCTCTTCTTTCCCGGACAATAACGGTGAATACGATTTCAACGAGGACGATTTAGATGACCTAAACTCAGAATGGAACCAGCATTACCAACAGTTTGCTTTCAATAAGCGCAAAGCCCCCGCTGCTCCGAAAGGGGCGAAACGAAAACGCAAATTGAAGGCTAAAGACGGAGACTGTAACCAAGTAGTGAGCTTGGACGCTGTGGACATTATTTGTCCCGAGGGGACGGACGTTGCCAGTCGCTTCTTGTTGCTAGAACGACAGTTGTGTGAGGAGCTAAGGACGCTTAAATTCCGCTGGCCCGTCACCTACATTTATAACCCCATAGACTATGCGTGGGGGGCCCACACGGAATTTGTTCGGAAATACCTCAACTCGGAAAAGAAGATTCTCTTCATTGGGATGAACCCTGGTCCCTTCGGGATGGCTCAAAGTGGGGTATGTACACATTTCTTTATATATTTTATTATTTCATACTGATATGATTCTTTACGAATGACCAAAATTGACCGTTTAAGCACCGTCCCAAGCCTGATAGTCTAGTCTTTACTTGTTACTAGTCTAGTCTTACTTGTTACTAGTCTAGTCTTACTTGTTACTAGTCTAGTCTTACTTGTTACTAGTCTAGTCTTACTTGTTACTAGTCTAGTCTTACTTGTTACTAGTCTAGTCTAAGGTTCTATGCGCTGAATGAGTCTGTAGACTTCTTCCGGACAGAAAATGGGTCACGTTTGAACTCGGCCAATCAGAGAAGCTTTACTAACGTAAGTTTAACAAAACCTTCTCTTATTGGCTGATTCTAAAAATGACCTATTTTCTGTCCTGATGAAGTTAGCGGCTCTGTTAGAGCGTTGCACCTTTGAAAAATTATAGCAGTGACAAGCGAAGAAAACTGTTAAGCTTGGACCTGTGGTTAAGTTTTGGAAGTTGTGAATGTCGCAGCAGTTTCAAGGAGCACGCAATTTTAGTGGTCAGGGCATTTTGGCGTGATTTTGATTGGCTGAAATACCAATGAGAACCAATAGGATTTTCTAAAAGTGCTGCGTTAGCAAGTCGGTAATATATTAAGAATATATTGTTTGCTATCCGTACATACCATTTTATAATTTCTTCATTTGGTGTGCTTCATCTGCGATCGCCCGGTCAGCTCAACCTATTTCAGAGAGCATCACTTTACCATATGTTTACCATCGGCTCAGCAAGCACTTTTTCATAAGACCTTATCCTCACCATTGTTTCAATGCCCCTTCGATGATTTATAAAATGCCACACGGCCAGGCTTTGAATCCTCGGATTCTTGTGAAAATGCTTCGAGGCAAGTCAGAATTGTCCTACAGAATCATATACTTAGTGAAACTATCGTAAACTACTGTAAAACTACTGTAAAACTACTGTAAATTTGAATATAAATCTCAGTGGTTGAATGTAATCAGGTGCAAGTTCAATTGAAAGTGTTATCAGATGGTGTGTGCATCTTCGATAAATGTTTTGTACCTGTTATGTTACTAACTTATATTCTTAAGACGCAAATTCTGAGTTGGTAATTTGGTAATAAGAATTTATGATCACGAAATGTCGCAAATGTGATGAATTTTCATCAATTGATGAAGTTGTTAAGCCTACTTCATGATAATGAGCAGTTTGGCAAAATTGAAATGTGTGTAATTTAGAAAATTTGGAAAGTATGTAAGAGTTTGCCTGCTTGTTTTAAATTACCTGAACATGAACTAAGTTGACCAATTTTCGCAAGATTGATAATCTTAAACTACCTTTTTAAGTTCCTTCGAAATTGTTCATATGCTGGTAATTTAGGAGATTTTTTTATTCTGTTAAAGTTGTCTTGTAATTTTATGATAAATGAGGGGTTGTTTATTTATTTAAAATGTATTTTCATTGGAACTGTGTCAACCTTTTTATATACGTTTCCTCAATCTAGGTTGTGAATGTTGAATAGGAGAATATTTTTCAACTTTTCCATATATAAAAAAAAGAAAAGTCTTTATTTGATCTTAACATTTTAGAGTCAACCTTTTTTATAAAGTTTTAACTTTATTAATTGTAATGTAGTTTATGACATGGTCTTCATATCAACCCATTGACCATTTCCATATACATATATTCTTGTAAGATAGGCCTATAAGTAGTAGGCTGACACTAAAAGTCGTCATTTTCTTATTTTAACTGGGAAAATGTTTTGTTTTACAATTCTAAACTAGAAACAACTATCTACTATTCTGTCACCAACTTTATTATGGAAATACAGAGATTTCTTTCCTATACAAGCTCGCCATGAATGACATAGCCAGCTACAACCAGCACACATTGGGAGCACGTCCGCTCAATGATATTTCAAGAGAGCCGCACCTACCGCATCAACTCCCATGTTTCATTGTAGCACCATTCAATGACCAGTTTCAAATAACTGTTTCCTGGTGTTATAGAATTATAAAAGATCTATTCTTATGTTTCGACATTTTTTTTGAAAAACGTATTTGAAAAAAGTATCTTATTTGTAAAATGATCGTTGACTCCTGACAAGACTATTTATTACACAGTCAGCACATCCGGTGTTGTTGACAATTTAAAGAATTCAAATTTTCTAATTGATAGGCCTACTGCGTACTTCAAAATTTTTTTAGCTATCCTGTAGTTTAAATCACAGATTTAATAGTGATCATAGTTGAAATGGTAAAATACAGAGTCAATGAAGTATTAGATAGAAATGGCTATTAAATAAGATGTTATCTTGCCTTGCTTTGAAACTTGAAATACGTTTTATAAAAACTAAGTATCTGATATTATGAATAATATATACTATTTGACAATATCCTACATAAAACTGCAAATCCTAACAATTTTGCCTTTACTTTAGGTGCCTTTTGGTGAAGTGAACCTAGTCCGAGACTGGCTGGATGTTCACGGGGAAATTGTTAAACCAGTAAGAGAACATCCCAAGAAACCTATTCTTGGCTTCGACTGCACAAGGAAGGAGGTGAGAGAATGTTTTTGATCATTTTTTAATTTTTGATTGTTGGACTTTTTACATTGTTTCTTGGATGTTTTAGTTGTTGTTGAACTACATTGTTCTCGAGAGGTTTTGTTGTTGGGTTGAAGGTTACGAATGTAATGTTGGAGGGTTATAGACTGAAGGTCTGTTAGGAAGCTTAGGAAGTTTGCTTTTCAGAGTTCTTATTCTTTTGCCATGCAGAGGACTTGCCATACATGCATGTTGATTGTTGAAATACAGGATAGATCTACATCTATAGAATGAGTTTAAAGTTGACTGATGTACTTAGTACGTGAAAATATATTACTAGGAGGCATTTTCTTTGCTAGCTTTATTTGTGAAAATACAAGTATTTGACTTGAAAAAAGTTGTTTTTTGAAAGCAATTTTAGAACGTAGGGCCTAAGTAATGAATTGGTGACCTTTTAAAGCAGCCCGTGGATTGAGTATCGAAGTTGCAAATGATATTTTAGCCAAAGAAAATATTTGAAAAATGCAAGCTATTTGAATGCTGCTTTGATAGTTAACTTGATATTGAATTGATGACGTGTTACAATCATAAACATGCACTTTTCAATTAGGCCTACATCTAAAATGTTTTAAAAGTGACTTTGTGGATTAGTAATGATTAATACAAAGTAGCCACTTGTAGTTTGATTGCTGCAAATTGACCAACAAGCTTAAGGAGTTTCTTCAGGAATGATTTTTTTTAGGTTTATATATATATATGTAAACTCAATAGTAATTTGATCTATCCAACAGTTGCCTGACACAGTTGATGAAAAAACGTCAGCTGTTTAAACAAGGCACAGGCTGTGTGTCATAGTCGTCAAATTAAGTTTCATAAGCTTATGGGTATGTTGTTAACTTCTGACATATTATAAATGATGATGTCTGGTCAAACTTAACTTTGGTTTAATTACTTGGAAGTCTATCAATATGTAGATGTAGCTACATTTGGGAAAAGTCATTAAATCTATGTACATCAAGACTATACCTCGAAAAACTAGCGCAGGTACCCTGTATATTCTAGTAATATATATATGTATGTATTAATGGCAAATGTTCGACAATAACAATATGCCTATTTCAAAATTAGTCCTAGGTGGTAAATACAAAAATATTTTGAGTGTACCTATAGGTACCAAGAGGAAATCTAAGAAAATTGCTGTAAATAATTATGAATTTGTTCCAATATTACTGAAGGTAGATGGCAAATTTTTGAAGCAGTATACTGTACAGTGTGCATGTAAGCAGCACTGAAACATGCATGTAGGTAGCACTGGAACACATGTAGGTGGTACTGGAACGTGCATCACTCTAAAACCAGTTTTTGCTGCTGTTCTATATGTACTAATTGCTAGCTCCCTAATTTCCATTTCTGCTGAGTACAAGTTCACTACAAAATGAACTAATCAATATAATATTGGGTTTGCAACTTTTCTTATAAAATTCTGATTTTATTTCCCACTGCCTCCATTAGCTTTCAGGGGTTGATTTGATTTGTCTGCCTCTCTATTCTTCCTGAAGAAACCAATTTTGTCTGAATTTTGGAAATAAAAATCACCAATGAAAAGCCCATTTTCAAGAGGAAGGTTTTTGAAAACTTTTTTGCTGCCTTTGTGATGCTAATTGGTTTGGTGAATTAGACAGATAGATAGTCTGGTGTGGCAGCTAGACAACTAGACAGGTAGATAGATCAGTAGATACATTTAGTATGTCATGCACGCAGCTTCTCAAAATCTCAAGCACTCTAAGCTTCAATCGCTTGGTCCAGGGTTCAATTCCAGCTCTTGCCGGGTCATCTGGGCCTATGTTGGACAGCAGTTTCAATCATCTGTCACCTAATTTCACCTCCTGTACTAATATGCTTACAAGTGCATAAATACAGGATGTAAAGTCTCTCCATCGAAAAATCAAATTTCCTTGTTTGGGGTTCTGTCCAAGATAGGTTTCCTAAATGTATATCCTTTCAATCTCTAAGGTCCTTAAAAAATTAGATATGACTAAGACTATCACAAAATTGACAAAAATGACATAGAAAAATCAGTGTGAAAATCCTGGGTCTTGTTTGCCACATACAGACCTGTGTACAAACGAACCATATACACAAACACACACACTTTGACACACACATATACACGAAGTATATTTTAGAAAAAAATTCTGAACCAAGTTAGCTTTGAAGATAATTTGCTTGCAAGCCTGACTGAGCTGTTCGGCTGTAAGTCAACATGGCTTGCACTGTGGATATATACACAGGGAGTATGTTCATAGGGAATATGTTCACAGGCTTGCTATGCTTTCTAGGCCTGCTTTCTAGGGCCTGTAGACACACAAGGCTGTAAAATCACAGCTCTGTGTAATGCTGGAATATTACCAACATATTGCTAATCTATATGGCTAGGTGGAGGGGAGGGATTGGGAGGAGATGGTTTAGGAAAGGGTTGGTTTTGGAAATGGATGGGCTGGGATGGGGAATTGGATGGTAAATGGATTTGTTAGGAAATAAATGATTTCATTGTTTGGTAGGAGGATAGATATATAGGAGTCTGATAGATAGAATAGTTTTGATTTCTTGATTGATTAACAGATATATTGAACGATATTGATGTGATCATTATATATCTAACTATAGTTGGTGTGCCGATAAATGGTTTTAAGCAGAGAAAATGATTGGTTTGTTTAATTTAACTCTGGTTAGTTGATCATTGTCCCAAATATCAAATATGTCCAACTATACAATTACCCACAGTCTTTTCGAACTTGTGAGCTGTTAGAAGTCTGGAAGAGTAGACGTACTGGTAGAAGTTCTTAAAATTCAACGTCTACAATTTTGCAATTACCATTAACAATACCCGGTGCAGGGCCAGTACTCTCTGATCATTATGGTATTGTATACCAGCATGGGAACCAGCAGCTGCAGTGCAAATTTCCACACCCCAACTTCACTGAAGAGTGAACAATGCCATTCCAAAACACTCCACATGGAACTCTAGACATGGACACTCCTAAGCAGTGAATAACTGAACAGTGAGCAACTAAATAGCGAGCAACATAACAGCGAGCAACGGAGTAATGAGCGTACAGTGAGCAACTCCCGGGGGGGGGGTACTCACTATGAAAGAGTGTATATAGAGGCGCCGCTGGATGGTTTAGGTTTTTTGGCCTTCTAGGATTAAAATGGTCTTGGTTTTTTGGGATTTCAGATTAATTTGGTTGCCCTTTTTGCACCCCCAACATGTTTGGTACCGTTAGAATCGGCTTGAAAAGACGATTACAAGGGTATACAAATCATAAAGATTAAATTGGTTTTGGATATTTTTACAAAAAGATTAAAATGGTTTGTGGTTTAGGCGTTGGTTCCGGATTAAAATGGTTCTGGTTTTCAAAATCGCCGTGGCGCATCCCTACACAAAAGTCCGCGAAGTACGCCCCCCGGGAGCAACTAAACAGAGAGCAGCTGAACAATGAATGACAGAACAGTGAGCAACTGAACAGTGAGAAACTGAACAGTGAGCAATAGTACAGTGAGCAATAGCACAGTGAGCAACTGAACAGTGAGCAACTACATGTAGTCTAAAGACAGACTCATTGCATTTTCGTGATCAGTGGAAGGTGAACCACAGGTGAACAATGAGCTTTCTCCCAACACTGTACTTTTTCGTGAACAGAAAGTAACTAACAGTGAGCATCTCAGAGAATTTTCTTACCTCTGAACAGTGAACTACTGAGCCACCGGACAGTGAGCATTCTAAGAATCAAACAGCGAGTATTTTCTGAACAATGTACTACTGAATGTTTGGCAACAGAACAGTGAGCATAAAGGCCTATCTGAACATTGAACAACTAAACATTGAAACAACTTTGCAGTAATAATACTCTTAATTAAATGTCAAACAGTGAGCAAACTGAACAGTGAGGAACTGGTGAGCATCTGAACAACGAGCATCTGAATAGTGAGCAAAACTAATGAATACTCAGGGTGAACAATGTTGTGGTTCACCATTGAGCAGTGAGCTCACACTAGCAGCATCTTCTGAACAATGATCTGAACAATGAGCTCACCACTGAATAGTGAGCAAAGGAACATTGAACACTCAACTCGAACCATGTTGTAGTTCAATATACCAAATCTTCAAAATGAGCAGTTAGCATGCTACATTCTGAACAGTGAGCAAACTACTGAACAGTGAGCACCGCAAGGTAGGATAATGAAATTGTTGTGGTGAATTGAAGAGGGGGCAAAAAAGGTGCTGCAATTAGGTGATAGGGAGGAGTGTTTGCCTCTCATTTAACTGCGGCGAAATTGCCCAACTTTTTGGGGAAATTAATAAGCATAGAGGAGGGGGTTTTTCATAGAGGATTGTGAGCAGCTTTGATCGAGTCTGTTGCAGGTTGGGATGGAAAAAATTAATAAAAACCAGAACAGTGTAGAATGGAATGGAAGGGATGGAGAAATTGTAGGATTAGGAAATATAACCAATGGAGCTCACTCTTAAACGCATAGGTGTGTAGAGATTCGATGAGGCCACGGCCTAGCTGCTAGTTTCAGCCATGTCAGTCTCGGCTAGTCTCAATCAGCCTATTCAGTCTCTCAATCAGCCTAGCCAGACTCTCAGTCAGCCTTTTATAGAACTTTATACTCAGCCACTCAGCTGCCAGCTCCAGCTCAGGTAAGCAACTTATTAAAAGATGGCTGCTAGCTACCTCCATTTTAAGCCCCCTTCCCTCAATTCTCTCTTCTAGTCTCCTGCAGTATTTATGCTTTAAATATGCTGTGGTTGCCCATCTAGTCCTCTCTGTCATAATATTAATTTATTTCCAATTCTTTTCATTTCATTTCCATCCCCCATTTTTTGGAATTATGAAATTTAATAAAAATTTGATCAAATGAAGCTTTGATAGAAGGGGATCAGAGATGTCAGCTCAAAGGGATGAAAGTGAAAAAATACTTTTAAAAAAGTTTAATAGGCCTAACCAAAAGTAATTGAAAAGAAAGATAGGCCTATTAACCATATCAAGATATTAAGATAGGCTTGAGTTTGATGTCACTGGTTTGTTTTATGACATCAGAATGATAAGATGTTGTTTACCAAAGCCTCAGGGAAAATTTATATTACTTGTAAATAGTTGGTGATAATGTGAAATTATTTGGAAAACACTAATATTTTGAAATGACATGCTAAAAAACAGTAAATTTAACCAATAAAAATTACTTACAGTGATGTCAATGACCATTGTGAATTTGGAAGATATGTCAAAAATTACACAAAAGAATGTTTCTTTTTGCAATTTTAATTTTTTTTTTGAATCGTGGTCGCACCACTGGTAGTGTAACTGAAGATGTTACCGCTTGTATATATGGCGTCACTTATATGACGCAATTACTATATTTTAATCTTAAGGTTTCTCTGGATTAAGTGCTTTTTAAAAGGTTTTTCTTCATATTAAATTATTTCTAATGTACCTTTTTCTTGGTATAAATGATAAAAATAACAGCTCTGGCCCTCAATGTAACCAATTAAACTTTTTCTGGCTGAATCATAACACGATAGTGGTTTCAACTTCCTCACTAGAAATAATTGTTGTAGTCTTTTAGAGACATTAATTGCTCCTGTACTCTTCAGCCTATTGCCCAGTTTAGTGTTACTATTTATTTTTATTTGGCGATGCAATTAAATCTTAAATGTGTTGAGGAATTGCGCAGTAGATATAGATTTATTGGTTTGTGTAACTCTGGGAGCGAGATTTGAACCTGGGTTCTGTGAAAGAGTATCATCTATTGCACCATAGAGTCACCCGTTGATGCAATGGACACCCCCTGCCACCTACCGGAATTGCTACATTCTCCCCTACTTAGAATGAAGCTTGTCCGCAAGCGTCGTCTTTGTGACTCTAGCCTGCTCTAACTAGCCAGGCTAGATGGGACACAAAGTAACTACATATGAGGCACCACTATAACAACTGTAGGAACAGGATTCAAACTTCGGGGGGGGGGCAGGAATGTTATCCACTACACCCGGAAGAGACAGTCGTTTGTGCGAGGGAAAAACCCTGCCACCTATCGGGAATCACTACATTCTCCCCTACTTAGAATGAAATTTGTCCCAAGGTTCCTCGTGGTACTTCAGACTGCTAACACTAGCCAGGCTAGTTGTCCACCAGTCACTTAATATCAGGCACTATTTAATAACTCTAAGAGCGGGATTCAAACTTCGGGGCAGGAGTGTTATCCATTACACTGAAAAGTCACTGGTTGGTGCAAGCGAAACACCCTGCTACTAATTCAGAACAACTACACTCCTACTTAGAATGAAGCTTGTCTAGAAGATTCGTCATATGTGAGCCTAGCCTGCTCTAACTAGCTAGGATATATGGGACACAAAGTCGCTACATATTAGGCGCTTCTGTTAAAACTCCAGAAGCGGGATTTGTACCTGGGTTCCTGATATGTAAAGGCTCCGCCATGTCAAATTTTCATATATTTGACAAGTTTCCAGACAAAGGAAGTCCAACTATAAATAAGAATAGTTTCTACTACTAATACCATGGTTTTCTATAGGTCGTGATGTCACAACGTGCCTCATATTGGCAATATCAGATTTATATGGCTCTGTTAGACTCAAAACTAACCTTTCTGCAAAGGACAACTGTAAACCTGTTATTGTATATCACACTATTCTTTCAGACTCAATTCTGACTGACTATAAATAGTTAGCTTCTTATCCTGTTATTTGTCTATCTATCTTTCTATCTATCTCTTCGTATATCTATCTATCTGTCTATCTGCTGAAGGTCTGCATGGGTTCGAATTCCTGATGGGGAACCCTAAATATTTTCAGTGGACCTTCAAGAGCAAAATCCAAGCTGGATGTTGTTCGGATGAGACGTTAAATTGGCAGCCCCTTGTTTCAGTGTCTGTGCTGGGCAAGTAAAAGATCCCTCACATGGGGTAAATTTGTAACATGTTGAGGACTCCCGCCCTCTCTCCCTTCTCCACAATCAGCTGTCGCAAGTGCCAAGAACTGAGTTAGAGGGCTGCACTGACTATATCTATGTATCTGTCATGTACATAAATTTCTAGTAGCAAGTAAAAGATCCCTCACATTGGGTAAATGTGTAACATGTTGAGGACTCCCGCTCTCTCTCCCATCTCATCAATCAACCCTCGTGAGCGCCCAGAACTGGGCGTAGTGGGCTGCACTTACCATATCTATCTATCTATCTATCTAGTTATCTATAGATCTACCTCTCTATCTATCTATCTAGCATATTACCAGTCTTGATTCCAGTATTTCTAGCTGAAGTTCCTTCGCTTGGTGGATGGAAATTTCACGTCGCTCGTCGAACAAGGGGGAGTTATTTTTGCTGTAGCTAAAGGATTTTAGTTGAGAGAGGATTTTAACATGTTTAAGAGCTTTATAAGGTTGCCATGGCAACGTGATATCTAGTTGCTGCTGCCGATAGGAGGATGCTAGGTCTGCTTCGATCAATATATTACGAATGCTATAAAATTGTCAAGGATGCAGGCGATAAGTTTCGAATACTTTTCAAGTTTCCATGGCTACGAGTACAGAGGGGGTCTAGGATTTTTTTCCAAGTATTTTGCAAAGTATCAAGTATTATGCATTTCGCACTGCATGACCATTAAATGCTTGATGCTGTATCAGTGTATAGTGGGTTGGAATCATCGGAGAGCCTTCCATTGGAACGAAAAACCTTCCATTGTCATAATCTGGGGTCAGCGTCCAATCAGTCATGAAAACGGCATCATCATATCATTATCTATCATATTTTGTTGAACTTTGTCGTATCTATAATTTTACACGTTCCATATTTAGCAGGTATCGGGTTTGGATTTAAGTTACAGATTAAGAAATTATTATACCCAAGATCTCCTTCCATCTCATCCTTTGTCGATGTCCATTTGTATCCATTTGTGTCCATTTAAAGATAGTTCATTTGCTTACGAGCCATTGTGAAAATATACACCCGTTGAACAATTGAAAACCCATCTTCATTTCAGTCCAAATGCAGGACAATTCAATTGTCCCATTAGAGGAAAGAGTATTATTACAGGAGTCTGTTGTCACGGACAGATACTAGGACAGATACTAAGACATACACAGACATACAGATAGCGGAAGAATGATAGACAGATAGGGTAAGTGCAGCCCTCTAAGCCCACTTATGGGCACTCACAAGGGTTGATTGATGAGATGGGAGAGAGAGCAGAGTCCTCAACATGTTACATATTTACCCCATGTGAGGAATCTCTTGCTTGCCTAGCGTAGACGCTGATCCAAGGGGCCACCAATTTAATGTATAATTTCAACATCCAGCTGGGATTTTGCTCATGAAGGTCCACTGAAAATTTTGGGTTCCCCACCAAGGCTTCGAACCCATGCAGGCAAAGACCTTCAGCGTGGCAGTCGGGCACCTTGTATGAACGATAAAGAAAGCACAGGTGTTCTGCAAGCAGACTTTTTGGGAGGGCGAGCAATACTTAGCCAAATATTGTGATCTAGATTTCATAGGTGTCATACCATTTTATGTGGCATATTTTGGGAGCCACTGATTTTCAAAATATATATCATTTGCCCCAATTTTTAGTCTCCTTGTTCAAATTTTTGTTCACCCTCCCCCCGCCTCCTTTCAGTCCTCTGGTAATCCTATGGAAGAAAAATGTGTAATGTGTCCAACACATTTTAGTGGCCGTACATTTCACTACTAAGGCCACACATAGTTGATCTTTAGCTTCTCGGATCTTCTCAAGGCACTTTTTCTTGGGTAGGTCGGTAGGACAAAAAAAAAGATGAAATCTCAAATTTTTATAATGTCATTATAATAAAAATTGTGGGTATGCACAATTTTATTTTTTCAAAGGCAGAAAATTTGTGAAAATCTGTTGGGTCGGTCAATCTGAGAGGCTAAAAATTAAAAAAGTCTGGCCTAACTTTGACATTTAGTCTATTGTAGCTTGACATCACCAACAGATTCCATCACTGTTGTAGGCCAGTGTAGGCTGAT
The DNA here is from genome assembly GCA_026936325.1 of Platynereis dumerilii. Classification (NCBI taxonomy): domain Eukaryota; kingdom Metazoa; phylum Annelida; class Polychaeta; order Phyllodocida; family Nereididae; genus Platynereis; species Platynereis dumerilii. Next base: position 22,737,713 of record JAPTHN010000014.1, on the reverse strand, counting down.
TTTGTCATTACTGAAAAGAAGTGCATTGTTTTACAAGCTGCCGGAGCTAATTCTTTTCATGTTCAGTCTCAATTCTACTCCGATGAATTTGCAAAAACGGCCTCTTAGAATTACTAATGCACTTGATAAGGTTACGACATTAAGTTGACTCTTAGATGATATTTACGTCGAAAATTGACACGTAAAAGAACTCCGTTTTAGGAGAAAAAAATTGTCAAAATTGTTCAGACACTCGATGCTGAAAGAGTTCGGAATAACCTAAGTGTATCTTGTACGATTGTGTTTAAGTTGCAGTTCAATGCATTTCCGATGGTTTTACCTTTCAAGAGTAATTTACGCAGTTTGCAACTGATATGCTGGAAACAAAACTAAAATTTACACTCTTGATATTGATACGAATAGTACGAAACTAAAAACTCTTTATATAGATGTGTAGAATACCAAACTAAAATTTGCACTCTTGATATTGATACATAGAATACGAAACTAAAATCATGATTGATGAGTAGAGTACGAAACTATTATTTACACTGTTCAGCATGACATCATGAGCTCTAGGAGGCTAGTTAGTGATTGGTCAGTAACTGTTGCCCAAGCTGTGTGACATCATCAAGCTGAGAGCTTGCCATCATGCTTGTAGATCAAGCATCAGATTCCAAATGCAAGCAAACATGACACCACATTTATGTATCAATTTCAATGAGTGTAAATGATACAAAATTAGGTTCCTAGTTTGCTGTATGACTGTTTTTACAAGAGAAAATTGTGTATGATTTTGCTTCGCAAATCCCGAACCCAGCCTAAAGGTTACCCTTTTGGAGTGGGTGGTATTTACTTTTGGCATCGCAAGATTCAAATTTCAAAGGTTGAAGGAGGTCTATTTTTAAACACTGGTCAATGCTACTAGTGGTGCCACCTAGCTGCATGTGGTCATGAAATTAGGAAGATTAAGATTTGAGGAGAAAAAAAAAATTCTTTATCACAATTACTAAAAAGTGCTAGCTTAAGGGAGGTCAATATTAAAGAAATAGGAGCTATAAGAGGCAAAAAAAATCCATGTTCGTTTTTTGCATTGAAATTTGGTTTTTCAAAAAACCATTTTGAATCTAAAAAACCAATTTTGTCTGATTTTTTTTAGAGTGTATGGCAGGCAGACGTAAATCGTGATTTATCTTTTTTACATGGTTTTAGATTATAGAAAAACCGAAGTATCAGATTTCAAAGATAAACCACTGGTCAGACGACGCATTTCATGGAAGTCGTCATGGCGTTATTACTGGAGAAATGTATGCTCTTAAGTGCCTTGTTATTTGATGTTTAAATGTTAAATGCAGATCTTTTACACATCTTAAGTATATCTGTCATAAAATGAGCATTATTATAATATTGAGTATTGCAGTAACCTATTTCTGTCAATTTGAGCTTTGTGAAGCCTTTGAAATGTCTTGAGTGAGAGCAATTTGCCAATTTTCTGCACTTAATAAAACAATACAGACTACATATACGAGACGAAACGGAACTATTAGCAATAGTAATCGTCGTTTCGGTTTGCAGTTGGGTGTCACATGACGTCTTTCCTCGCCTCTCATGTTCGGATAAAACGTCAAAAATTTCAGGCGACGTCAATTAAAAAAGGTAAAATTGGGAGAGAGGCGGAAAAAAAGGTGTCTAGTTTCATATGCTGCCTACTCGAGTTGCAGTTGGTTGAAAATGAGGAATCGCAAACGAAAATCACTATGAGCTAGGCATGATTCACAGTGAGAAGTTACAGTGAAAAGTCGCAGTGATGAGAAGTTACCGTGAAAAGTTACAGTGAAAAGTCACAGTGAGAAGTCACAGTGAGATGTCACAGTGAGATGTCACAGTGATAGGCAAGGCGTAAATCACAATTAGAAGTCACAATTAGAAGTGACAAATCAGAAGTCACAATGTGGAATGATAATCAGAAGTCACAATCAGAAATCATAATCATAAGTTGCAATCATAAGTCACCATCATTAGTCACAATGTGAAATCACAATTGGAAGTCACAATGAGATGTGGAATCACAATCACAATTAGAAGTGACAAATCAGAAGTCACAATCAGAAAGTTCGGAAGTCACAATGTGGAATGATAATCAGAGAAGCCACTAATCACAAATCATAATCAAAAGTCACAATCAGAAGTCACAATCAGAAGTCACAATCAGAAGTCACTGTGTGGAATCACAATCAAAAGTCACAATCAAAAGTCGCAATCAAAAGTCACAATCAGAAGTCACAATGTAGAATCACAATTAGAAATCACATTTAAAAATCACAATGTGGAATCATAGCAGGCAAACGAAACGGAATTGTTGGTTGTCGTTATTGGCAAATGAGCTGCTTTTTTTTTCCTTTTTCCTTCTTTTTTTGTCATTTTTGCTGCAGATAAATAATGCTAATTAGCTTGATTACTATGATAACCATGGCCATTGAACTATGTTCATGCCATTAAAGTAATTAGCATGTTGAATAGCTGCTCCGTCCTCCTCTCTGCACTGCAGCTTTTTGCCAACATGTGTTGTTTTGAAGTAAGTTCTTACTGCAGCTCTACTTCATTTTCTGTTAGTAACTTTTAGATGATATGAAAGGTAGACTCATGTGCAGCCCTCTAAAATAAGTTATTGCTACTAACCAGGCTCTAAGGAAGATACCACACATGTTGGTATTTGTGAATCTGATCGTGAAGAATTCATGTGCTGAGCAGCTTGCGAATGTAATGCATTCTTATCCCACATCGGGATTAAAATTCAGTGACGATAGATAGATACATAGATAGATAGCAAAATAAGACATATACATGTATGCAGATAGATAGATAGATAAATATATAGATATATAGATTGATAGACAGATACATAGATAGACAGATAGACAGATAGAAAGATAGATAGATAGCAAAACAAAGACATCAACAGATAGTCTAATAAGACAGAGAGCACTATCATAGCCTAGATGAAGGGAAAGAAGGGAAGACCACTTTAGGAAGTCTCAGTCTTTACAGGTTTGCATCAACCTGTTTTTCTAAGAGGCATCATCACAAGCAATTTCAAGTAATTAGCAGCATTGCACTTTGCAGTGGCTCAGCTCAGAGGCACAGTGGGTAGAGAGCTTTGTTTGCTTCTTGCTGGTTGCAGAGTTATGGGTTCCAAGCTCAGGATATCTTAGCGGCACCCAACAATACTCCGACTGCTCCAACTGCTCTGGAGTATACGTCCGACTGCTCCAGAGTATTGCAGAGTTCCGCTAAGACATGCAGAATGTTAAAGAGTGGAGTTAAGTGATCTGGAGCACCGCTCTTAATGCTCTCTTACTGCACCGAAGCACTACTCCAAATGCTCTGGAGCATTGCTCCGACTGCTCCGGAACATTGCTCCGACTGCTCCAGAACATTTTCTCTGATCGCTCCGGAACATTTGCTCCGACTTCTCTGGAATTGCTCCGACTGCCCTGGAGCATTTGCTCCGAATGCTCCGGAACATTTGCTCCGACTGCTCCGGAACATTTGCTCCGACTGATTTGCTCCGACTGCTCTGGAACATTTGCTCCAACTGCTCCGGAACATTTGTTCCGACTGCTCCGGGACATTTGCTCCGACTGCTCCGGAACATTGCTCCGACTGCTCTGGAACATTTGCTCCGACTGCTCCGGAACATTTGCTCCGACTGCTCCGGAACATTTGCTCCGACTGCTCCGGAACATTGCTCCGACTGCTCTGGAACATTTGCTCCGACTGCTCCGGAACATTTGCTCCGACTGCTCCGGAACATTGCTCCGACTGCTCTGGAACATTTGCTCCGACTGCTCTGGAACATTTGCTCCGACTGCTCCGGAACATTGCTCCGACTGCACCGACTGTTCCGGAACATTGCTCCGGAAAACCAAAGATTACTCAATATTTTGTTCAATAAAGTTAGCCTCCAATGCTCATTTTCTCCCTACTGCCCGTAACTGGGCTTAGAAGTTTGAGGGCTGCACTCACCACGTCTATCAGTTTACCTTCACTTTGTTGCTTTGTACTGCTCCTGTCTTATTTGGTTTCCTACTCATCCGTCCATTCTCTGTACAACAACAAAAAGAAAGATGACATATTCCAATTTCTTAAAGAAACACAGACCCAATAAAAAATATCTTCTCTGTCATACAACTACAATGTAGCTTAGCAACTTTCTTTAGATTTAGAATTTACTTTAAAAGTAATTTTCATGGATAATGATTCATGCTCTCGGTAAGGTGTCACTGCCTCTTGGTTTTTTGGGCAGTGTGGTTCATTTTAATAAACAAGTTTTAAGGTTATTCAATGCCAGTTGCCATCAAGTCCCTGTCAAGTATAATGGCTGGCATTTTGAGCAGTGTCATTACTGTCTGTCTGTCTGTATAATTATCTGTCTATCTGCGGTGGTTTTCGTTAGTTTTCTCACTTTTCTGTGGTCAAAAGTGTCGAAGACAATGGAAAGTTGGTTAATTGTTCTGGTTTTATAACTCGGTTGAGGTTTAAAAAAATTTAACCTTTATCCAAGAATTGCAGTGCTTGGCTTTTCTGTTCAAGATATTGAGTCATAGACCTCTATTTTCCTGTTTTTGTTTCCCACCTCAAGAAAAAGTTGTCGAAAAAGAAAATCAAGAATTTTCCAAGCTAGATACGTAGATAGATAGATAGATAGATAGATAGAGGCAAGTGCAGCCCTCTTAGGCCAGTTCAGGTCGCTCACAAGGGTTAATTGGTGAGATGAGAGACCTCAACAAAACAGTCCGAGATACTTGGTCCTCAACATGTTGCACATTTACCCAATGTGATTATGTGAGGGATCTTTTACTTGCACAGCATAACACACTATAAGACACTGATACTTGTGTTGCCAATTTAACGTAAGTAAATGACGTCTCATCCAAACAACATCCATCTGGCGTTTTGTTCATGAAAGTCTTAGGGGCCGACCAGACGATAGTTGGGGGGGGCTATGGACTTTACCCCCGGGACGAACTTTTTTTTCGTTCGCTATGCGTCGACAAACAATTTTTTCGTATGCGCACTCGCGACAAACTTTTTTATCGGAATTTTAACATTACGGTACCCTAGCTACAGGTGGAAACAAACTTTTTTTTTTTTTTCCATATGGAAACAATCTTTTTTTTTAACCAAATATCCATAGCCCCCCCCCCCCCCAAAGATCATCTGGTCGGCCCCTTATGGAAATATTTTTGATTCTCAACCTGAGGTTTGAACTCATGCTGGCAACTTTAGACCTTCACCCGACATTACCAATGCAGCACCATTATGTGTAATAATACCCCGGGGGGGGGGGGGTACTTCGCGGACTTTTGCATACGGATGCGCCACGGCAATTTTGAAAACCAGAACCATTTTAATCCAGAAACTGCGCCAAAACCACAAACCATTTTAATCCTTCAATAAAATTTTTTGCAAACCAATTTAATCTTCATGGTTTTTAAACCATTTTAATCCTCTTTTGAAGCCGATTCTAACGGTACCAAACAAGTTGGGGTTGCGAAAACCAGAACCAAATTAATCAAAATTGTCAAAAAACCAAAACAATTTTAATCCAAGAAGGCCAAAAAACCATTACCATCCAGCGGCGCCTCTATATACACCCTTATAGGGTGAGTACCCCCCCCCCCGGGAATAATACCAAGACAACCCAATATTAGAACTTGTTATTCATTTATATGCTAAACATAAGGTTTGTACCTGTTATGATAATCTCCATTTTCAACGCAGAAGCGACTCGGGTCATTGTCCTGTAGGCCAGTAACTAAGAATCCTGACTTAAATTGTCTTCATACCAAGCTGATTATCAGGGCAATTGATTGGTATGTGCTTAGGATGGCCTCTAATTAGGTCACTTAAGTAGGTCAATGCTCTCAGGAGGTCGTGACCTCCTAACTGGGTCAAGGACTCAAGGTGACCCAATTGTTTCAGGCTTTAATATGGTGCAGATTTCAGGTTCTGCTGGTGATGGTAATGGAAGTTTCTCACACTTGGTTCAAATTGGTTGTAAAGAAAGATAAAAAAAGAAAGATAGATAGATAAATACATAGATACATAGATAGATTACATCGATCACAAAAGAAGATATATGTTGTTTTAGATGATTTCAGGCATCAGTATGGTGCAGACTTCAGGCACTGCTGGTGGTAATGAATATTTGTCACACTTCTGTTAATATGAAGTAAGGAATCTTAGGATAGATGTCAGATTTATGACTGACTAATAGGTTGATTGACTGATAGGCTGATTGATTGATTGATTGATTGATTGATTGATTGGCTTGGTAGAAAATATCTGTAGATGGTACTTGTAACATGGCATCAGTCCTCTTACAACAGTGGCATCTGCCCTGAATCACAATGAAATGGCAGGGTGCCCAACACATAGTTTATAGCCATTTAGTCACAAGCTTTAGTAGTAAATTAGTACACTGCAAGTTAAGATCCCACTGTATTGGGATTAGTTAGAATGCCATTTATAATTAGATGTTTCCTAATAGCCAATTGTGTAACCTGCTATTGCAGCCAACAAGCAATCAGATTTCAGAACATGTGCTACTCTGCCATTAGTGGTAATGCAGCTTAGTGCTGATGCAGTGCTGTAGCCATGTTTCTACGTCATGACCTAATTATGCCATGACCTCATTAGGCAATACCTTATAAGGGCAATGACCTTTGGGTCAACCTTGTCATGTGACTTGTGTAGATACAGGTGGCAGGGGGCTATTTGGCCTAATTAGATACTGGTGGGTACATAAATGATGAATTATTCAATTGTTCGATAGAATAGGCTAATGAATGGTTAGGCTATGGCCTATTTGAACTAGTTTGGGATTTAGGGTTGGTGGAGATTTAAATTGACAGGTCACGGTGACCCTCCGGGTTGATTGGTCCAGTGGAACACTTCCGAACGACACGGATTGATGGAATGATGGAATGGGGACCCACGTGGCATCAAGACTGGCAGCATGACAGTCACGTGAGTGATGGCTGCCATTTTAGTTGATGACGTCATAATGGCAGGAGCAGCATCAGCAGCAGCATGTGACGTCATAATGGAGTTTTGATGACGAGTTGTTAGTGGTTGCTGCTGCTGATGCTAACAGCACTCCCCCCTTGCTTGCTCTCCCCGTGTGCACATCTGCGAGTTCCCATTTTTCCATTAAGAACAGAATAGCTGCTGGTGGAATGTTTTAGCTGTTAGCTGTTGCTGCTGCTGTTGCTGCTGATGGAAGTGTACTTCTGCTGCTGCTTTTGCTGTAGATATTGAAGTGCTGTTGATTGCTGTTGGAGCAGGGTTAGCTCAGTTGGTAACTCTATGGCCCCTGGGCTTCCATTCCAATATCTGTGTCTCGGGTTCGATTCTCGTCCTAGGCTTGCCCCACCTGAACTTATGTTGGACAACAGTCAATTTCAATCATCCTTTGCCTCATTGCTGTATTCTCCTCCTGTCCTAGTTGGCCTTCTGAGTGCTTAAATAATGGAGGTAAAGCCCATCATCCGTCCATCTTATCTGTTGGTTAGAAATAGGAGGTTAGTTGGCTGAGGGAAAGGGTGATTGCTTCCTGGAATCCAGGTCCATGTTTTGATTTCAGGTCAGTTCTTAGAACAAAGCTGGGATGTTGATAATAGGTTAAAATTTAAATGGTTTGTTCAGCGGTTTAGGTTGTGTGTAGACTTTGGCGGTCATACAGTTTTGATATATTCTGATACAATCACAGATCTTGACTTTAACAAAAACCGGGTTGCTCAGGCCAGAGCTGCTTCAGTGTGATTACCTCTGTGGTCTGGGCGCTCGCTTCTAATCAAAAGGTCTTCGGTTCAAACCCAACCTGGGGCTTCGGCCCTTCGGGTCAAACGTGCATTAGAGACCGACGCCTGATCCTACTCCTTCAAAATATTGTATGCAAAAATACAAGATGTATCCTAAGTTCTGCCCAGTCATGATCTCATCAATACTTTACTAGTCTGTTGAAAGCAAAGTAAAAACAGACTTGGCTGTATTGCTGCTGTTGCTGTTTGGGATTGGTACTGTCACAAAGTTTAGCTGTTAAAGTTACTGTTTTTGCTGCTGTTGATTTTGCTCTGCTGTTGGTCCTGTTACTGTTGACTCTGGTCAAGCTGCTGTTGCTGCTGCTGTTTTAGTTTCTGTAGCTGTTACTTTTCAGCAGAGCAGCTGCTGTTGAAGCTGCTGTTGAGCTGCAGCTAGCTGCTGTTAGTTTCAGCAGAGCTTGAAATTAGCAGCTGTGTAGTGGTTCAGCTGCTAGCAGCTACTTTAGCAGCAGAGTTGTTGAAGCAACTGCAGCTCAGCAGCAGAGTTTGAGGCCAGCTGCTTGAGTTGCAGCAGAATTGCAGCAGAGTTGCTGAGCAGTGCTGAGTTTTTCATATCAACTTGAGCTAGCTGCTAACATTGCTGCTACAGCTAGCTCAGCCTAGCTCTGCCTTGGGGGTCGCGTTTTCTGCATCATTAGGAAAAATGCATCAGATATTTGACATGAAATTTTGCTGCAGCAGTTGGAGCTAGTTGGGGAGGAAAAATAGCAGCCATTTAAAATCATGGATAGAATGGATATAATTTAGATAGAATCGTGGATAGAGGGACCACCAATGTATAGGCAAGGGGTACATATTAGATTTAGGCCAATTGATCTCCCAAAGATCCAACTGTAGACCTGCATGTACCACCAGTTGGAGAGGAGAAATTACAGCCAGTTAAAATCATAAAATCATCATGGATAGAATAAAATCTGAATCGTGGATAGAGTATGAATCAAAGAGCAATATTGGATATATCTAGGTGTAGGGTACAATCACCCCCCTCCCTCCCCCAGTAAGGTCCATGTCTGAAGCATGTAGGATAGTTCCAACAAGATACCTGCAGAACCTTTCACAAACTACAAAATAGGTAGAATCAAGGATAGAGGATTGTTCAAGAACCAAGATACATTGGATAGATAGAGCTAAGTACAATCAGCCATACATGTAGGAAGGTGTGTGTTAGATGCAGGCCCATAAATCCAAGTGTAGGCCTATGGATCCAATTGTTGGCCTATAGTTCCAACTGGAGGCCTACAGTTCCAACTGGAGGCCTATAGTTCCAATTGTTGGCCTATAGTTCCAACTGGAGGCCTACAGTTCCAATTGGGAGACCTATTAATAGTTCCAACTGGAGGCCTATAGTTCCAACTGGAGGCCTATAGTTCCAACTGGAGGCCTATGGGCCCAACTGTAGGCCTATGGATCCAACTGTAGGCCTAAAGTTCCAACTGGAGGCCTATAGTTCCAATTGTTGGCCTATAGTTCCAACTGGAGGCCTATAGTTCCAACTGGAGGCCTATAGTTCCAACTGGATGCCTATAGTTCCAACTGGAGGCCTATAGTTCCAATTGGAGGCCTATAGTTCCAACTGTAGGCCTATGGATCCAACTGAGAGACCCTTAGAACCAACTGCAGGCCTACAGATCCAACTTCAGACCTGCATGTACCTCCAGACCCTTTCAGAAATCTACAAAATGATATATATTAAAGAGAACCATGGTAGGCCAATGGTAGGCCAATGGTGGCTGCAGAGCCCAAGTTTGCAAGTTTGTCAATACTGTGGCGTTGTGCTCCAGCCGCGGATCCACTTTAATATGAACGGGGGGGGGGGTAATCAGGGGCGGAACCACGATCTTTTCAAGGGGGGGGCAATACTTATAGAATTGGGTCTGTTCCCATATGAAAGATTTATCTGACAAAAAGGGGGGCATACCCCCTGTGCCCCCCTGACCCCCAACCCCCTGGATCCGCCTATGGGTATTGGACTAGACTGGAGGAAGGGGGGGGGGGTCTGCTAATAGGCACCCACGGGCCACCTTCAGCGCTATTGTTGGATTTAGTTGCAGGGGGGCACCCCGAGAAATTCTAGCTGTATGGATCGATATGGGTCTAGTATGGCTCAGGCATATAGCATTGAAATAGCAGGCAGGGGAGGCTCAGGAAGCATGGTGAAATATATAGTTGTTGCTATGGTGTGGTAGTGAACAAGCATGGTTTAACTCTGCTTTAAAATGTGGACCTGTGTAGAGCAGAGGCCATTGCCCATTGCCCACTGGCCAAGACCTGTTAGCTCAGTAGTAGAGGGTTTGGCTCTCTGTCATTGGTCAATGGTTATGGGTTCTGTTCCTTGTTTAAGCTAGCTGTTTTGGATCTATGGTAATGGTTCAGTGGTAACCCGATTGCTTTATGTCTCTTTATGAGTCTCTATTGGCTGTTTTCAAGCTGTCAAGTAAAAATACAGGAGGTAAAACCCAATCTATTCATTATTTTACTCCCCTCAATGGCATAAGCTCCTGTGAATCTGGTCCTTGCAACTTGCAACATGTAATTGGGATAAGACAAGTAAAAGAGCCAATTCCCAAAGTGGGATACACTGATTACATGAAGTAGACTCACAGCCTTGTCAGGTCATCATTATATCTGCCCCCAGTTGGCTATGCAATATCTCTGGCTAAACTCACAGACCATAATATCTGTTCAACACTACAATACTGTGTAGTGATGACCATTTTTGACCTGCAGATTTAAAATATCATTTAACTATTCCCCCACTACCCCCCCCCCCCCCCGCCCATTTAGCTCTACATGCTCAGCCCTGCCAATTAAATCCACCAGCATTGTGGAATTGGCTGCTGTGGGCCCTGCTGTAGGCCAGCAATTAAATGTGGACAATAATTAGTCTTTAATCATCATTACCATAACATTGTGCTGATTAGGGAGAGAGAGGGAGGGGGGGGTCTACCATTGCACTTGCATAGAGCACAGAGGCATGTAGGTCTGCACAAGTTATAATATTCAAATGGCAACTATTGAACAAGAGCTGCTGCTCTGCTGTGCAGGTTGTATTTTTGTGGCCACTCAAAATTGCTTTTGCAGAATAGTATTGAACCAGTATTTGGAGCCCTCTGTGTGCATGGTTCACTGTGGCTCAATGGTTAAAGGGTAAAAGCTGCTCCTTTGAGTTGTCTTGGAGGTTCTGAGTTCAATTCAAGTAGTCCTACTATAGATTTGGAGTCTTGGGACTTGCAATTGTATTTTGCTTTCTCCAACTTCAAACTGAAATATTTCAAGTTTATGTTATGTGATGTATTTGAGTGAATAAAGTGTCTTTCACCAATCTGTCTACCTATCTGTCTGTCTGTCTAGGGGACAGGTTAGCTCAGTTGGTAATGCTCTGGGATTCCAATCGCTGGTTCCAAGGTTCGATTCCAGTCTTGGCTGAGTCGCCTGGACCTATGTTGGACAGCAGTTTCAATCATCCTTTGCCTCATCGCTGTGTCCTCTTTCTGTTCTATTTAGCCAACCAGAGTGCGCAAGTAAATACACAGGACGTAAAGCCTCAATCATCCGTCTATCTATCTGGAGGCGCTAACTAATCCATCCTCCAATTTGACATATTTTACCGCAGCTTCATCTGTCTAACATGTTGAGTCCTGCCTATTCCATCTGGAGTTCTCAAAAAGTCTTCACTATAAAAGGGCTGCACTTTCCATCTACTTACCATGCAAAAAGCTGTTGCTAACTATCAATATTCTTAAATCATAACTATGCTGCATAACATTCTATCTCTAGTTTAAATTGCCCCGATTTCCAAACTAGATCGGTAAACGAGGAGGCGAGGTTTTAAGTTTTAACAACGGTTCATATGATTTCCACTCGAAGAATATTTTAAATTTTTAGTTGCAATGGTGGTGGCCGTGTATGAAAGCTCAGCTGAAAGCCGCAGTGAAAAGGGCTTTAAAACTTCAACTTCTTGAGTAGGGAGGGGGGGAGAACTTGCTAAGAAAATATGATGCAAAAATGTAGAGTATTTATTTTGGGTCCAATATCGGCTGACCGGCCTGATAAGAGGGGGTTAGGTGATATTGGAATATTTAGGGTTGAGGGTGGAGGTTGCCTTGGGGGTTTGGGGTACAGTACTGGCCTGATCGCCCCACAGCAAATGTACCCTGTTATCGCTCAGGTCAGGGGGGCACTAGCGAGTAATTTGCTCTGGCCATTGCCCTCTATAATGGAGCAGACCGCGGAGCCTGGCTTGCAGAGGATGTCAGATGCAGTGTTCTCGATTCATATGTACCTGTGACTGTAGATCTATGGATTTGAATAACACTAATAGATAGCTAGAAATACAAAGATCGATGATGAGTTTAAACTTTAAATCATACACATAGACAGACTGATAGATAGATAAATAGATAGATAGATAGATAGATAGATGTAAACAGATAGATATAACATGTACAGCATAGATTGATACATTGTACAGGCTGGCTAGCAGGACAGCAAGACCCCGCAAGAAATATTCCAGCCTTTTTCACTGCAGCTGTCATACACGGCCACCACCATTGCAACAAAAAATTATCTTCATGCAAGTGGAAATAATATGAACCATTGTTAAAACTTAAAATCTCGCCTCCTAGTTTGCAGATCTAGTTAGGAAATTGTGCAATTGAAGCAAGATATTTCATATCTTTACACAGGATAGATAGATAGAAAGATTAAGAGAGAGACTTAAAGAGATAGATTTAGAGAGATAGATAGATATATTGATACTATTTGATAAATAAATTGATCTGGTATGCAATACTTAAAGAGATAGATTTAGAGAGATAGATAGATATATTGATACTATTTGATAAATAAATTGATCTGGTATGCAATACTCATGGTATCCAAATGTAGACTGGAAATGGTACATGGTCAACACAGTAGACCTCAATAACGACTAAGTCGACTATCAATATAGTTTCCAAAGTGTTCTATACTTTAATTGGTTGATATTCCCCAGGATCTAACTAGACGAAGGTGGCACTGAACTGAACAATATGTCGGCCATTAAGCCCTCTGTGCTTCTGCTCTAATGATCTTTGACATGGCAACCAAGAATCACACTTTGATTGAGCCTCATTCTCACTTGAACCTCGTTCTCAGTTGCCTCTGTTTCTATGACTACCATCACGTTCTTTCAATTGATTGAATTCTACTGATTGTCATGGCATTCTTTTTCTTTAGCCGCCATCTTGTTTTTTGGTGGTGTCACTTTAATTGTAGAAAACCCATACAAGTACAGTTGGTTAAATGTGTCCACTTTTGAGTAAAAAGAAACTAGACCATCAGCATCGCAATTCTGTGTGTGCAAAATCGTGTCGAACATTGTGGGCAGTTCTTCATTAAACTTCATTAAATAAATTCAAGTTGAATATTCAAATGGGAATTCGATCGTGGTCCTTCACGTGTACGATGGATGGATGATTGGGGCTTTATGTTCTGTATTTATGCACTTTGTAGGCTCATTAGGACAGGAGGGCATGGCAATGAGGCGAAGGATGATTGAAACTGTCATCCAACATTGGCCCAGATGACCCGCCAAGAGCTACTTTGGCCATTATCTGTCTTAGTCTATCATCTATCCCTACATTTATTTTATCTGTCTATCTGTCTTTTGTATCGTTAACAGAGTTTTCTAACCCTATATAGAGACATACGTAGCCCAAGTTCTTTTTGTTGTTTTGAACTTGGAACGTAAGTGCAAATTCTTCGCAGTTCGTCTTGAACTGAATAATTATTCCCGATACTAACAATACATAAAAAGTTGGAGAAGTTTTGATTGAGAAGTTTTGATTGAGAAGTTTTCCTTGGAGAGTGGAAAAGAGTCGACATAAATGTTTAAGAGAGAAAGCAGACGTTAATTGTGTGGTGTACTTAATAGAATACTCCAGACACGTGTCAGCCATTAACGCCTTCCATTGTGACGTCATAACCAAGATGATATTATGGGTTAAAATTACAATTGGATAATTCCTCATAAATGCGTAATGGTATAATTTGAATAAATTATTGCACAATATTTAAAGTTGAATATTATGAATTTCCCTCACTTACGTAATTGGAATTGTTTGGTTTCTTATAACAATGTACGTCAATGTGCGATACTGCGAACTTTACTAATGGATTATAAGCTTATAATAAGGCGGATGTGTTGGAATACTCAAGAATGAGATTATAATCTGTATTGCTTTAACAGGCAAGTCATATAACTAGGTCAAGTCTCATTTCAAATCCGGACATTCTTCCTGAGGTCGTTTAATTAGGTCAAGTCTCATTTCCAATTTTAACATTCGTTCGAAAGTCTTCTAATTAGGTCAAGTCTCATTTCAAACTTTGGACATTCTTTCTGATTGGTCATATCACATTTTGATTGATGACGTCTTAATTGGGTCAAAACTCTTGCTTAGTGAGACTGATGACTTTCTAATCCATAGAAGTATCATTCTGAGTTCAGCCTTTGACCTTCTAGTAAGTACCATTCGTAGTTTAGTCTTGGACATTCTAATCAGGTCAAATATCATTCCATGTTTGAACTTAACTTTCTAATTATCATTCCAAGTTTGACCTTTAAATTCTAATAGGTTCAAATCTCACTCCCAAGTTTGACAAGACTTTCTAATTAGGTCAATCTTCATTTTGAGTTTGACCAGACTTTCTAATTGGGTCAATTATTAATCTAAGTTTGACCATGGACTTTCTAATTCGGTAAAATGTTTAGAGCAATTGTCATTCTTTGTCATAGTTTGAGCGTAGACTTTCTAATCGGGGCAACTGGCATTCTTAGTTTGTGCATAAACTTTCAAATTGCGTCAATTATCATTCTCAGTTTGAATGTGGATTATCACATTGAGTCGGTTGTTCTTCGAGAGTAGACTTTCTAATTGAACCAATTGAACCACAAGTTGAACGTTAGGCAGTCAACTACGAGTGTTCTTGTGGTCAATGACCAATTTCTTGGACGTGTCTATTTTCAAGTTCATAATGGTAGGCCTATGTGATGAGATATAAATGTTGATAACTTTATAATAACAATTCCTGTTTGTGTTTTCCAGGTCAGTGGAGCTCGTTTCTGGGGCTTCTTCAAGCGATTCTGCGGCATTCCTGAGGTCTTTTTCCGACACGTGTTCGTCCACAACCTGTGCCCTCTCCTCTTCATGAACGACAACGGCCGCAACTTGACGCCTCCCGATTTGCCGATCGCTGAACGGCGGCAGCTCAACGAGATCTGCCACCGCAACCTCTGTCAGGTCGTGCGGCTTCTGAACGTCCAGATCATCGTCGGAATCGGCAAGTACGCCCAAGAACGAGCCAAGTACGCCATGGAGGAAGCGGGACTCGGTGCCCAAGTACGAGTCGAATCGATCTTACATCCTTCGCCCGCCAACCCCTCGGCGAACAAGGGTTGGGAAGAAAGTGCCATCAAACAGCTAGAGGAACTCGGTTTACTCCATTATATTCGACCGGACAACCACACCATTAGCTGAAGTCAGCCCTACTACTAATAGTATATTAATATATTCATTATATAATTATGTATCAAATCTATCAACTCAGATCTTAAATTTATTAGAGATATGTTATTGTTGGTTATTTACTGTTTACGTATACAGAGCTAGTTGGATTCCCATTTCACTGATTATTGTATTCACTTTTGATCGCTGGTGATCACTTGTTTTTTCCGTTGCCATGGTTACGGAACATGGAACATAGAATGCGGTTGCTAGGCGATGAACTTTAAAGTTGTCACCACTGCAGCTGCGTTGCTACGGCAACGGTTTTGCCATATTTATGGATTTATCATATGTTTACGTACAATTGGTTTATTTGAATTTCACCAAATGAGGTTAGGAGATACAAATAGCACAAACAGGGTACATCATGATACGGTGTTTTTAAAATATGTTTCTGTGGATTTTTTAGTGACTGTTACAAATGGTAGCGTTCTTTGCATGACATTTACTAAAAACAATGTACGTTGAATTTCAATTTCGAGATTTCAATTCGAAATTTCAATTCTGAATTGAATTTCATATAATTGAATTTCATATAACAGCATTGTAACAATGCGACATTGCTCAAAATCGGTGGTTTGTGGTTGAAGTCTAGGTTGGGCACCAACCGAAAATGGACGTTTTTTTCTTGCTAATTTTTATACAGGGGTAAAACAAGAAAAGGGTAATTCCCTTTGTGTCAGGGTGACAGTTAAACAAATGCCTCATTTATATATTTCAATTATTGATGCGGTTGTTATCACACTTCACGTTTACCAGTGACGTTTTCTAATGTATATTTCGTGTGTATCAATATCCTCGTTCCATTTTGACTTGCCATTCGATTACCAAGTGAATTTCAATTCATGATTTGTCATTTTCTTACTTTTCTTCATGTAGCATACAGTTAGGAAATGGACTTCGCCAAAACACCTGTACCTGCATTTTGTATCTGTATCTGAGTTGTTAAAATTCGCAATATTTTATTCCCAATTGTAGTAGTCTCTCAGTATGTAGTACCTTATGATCCAGTTTCTTTTAACGCACAACAGTTCCAGAACGGTACTTTTATTTCCTTAATAACGCACAAACATTCAGTATAATATTTAAAGTTGATCATTGACATACCGGCTACTGTAGAGTCTATAGGTAGTCTTTGGTGCATGATTTAAACTTCACATATACCTCATAGTAGATCCTAGATAGGATATCGATGAATTTAGAAAATATTTTAATGATGACAGTTATTTAAAACATGCCCAGTGCTTATACTGCTTAACAATTCGATTGCTTTAATAATGCCATCTTGACCCTTCCTAGTTTCATATGGACATTTAAAATTAGTTATACACTGACTAAACTTTGTTGAAATTTATAACATTTCACATAAATTAGCCATTTTTGTCTCTATTTGTCTGTATTTAAGTCCTAAACGGTCATTTTACACAATTTCCAAACCTATTATGCGCACCATTGCTCGCTAGGTATGTGCCGAGCCTAATCTTTCTTTCTTCTTAAACTTGTACTGCTGGTGACTCACACTGTAATTACATATCTTAGCTGGTGTAATTACATACTTTTAGATGAACTTTCCCAACGTGTTTGTCGTTTTGCGCGTCTGTAAATGACAGTTTGACAACAATGAGTCTGGTTTCTGTCAAGCAAAATACGAGACGTTTGTTTTGTTGATGAAGTGTAGTTACTATTTGAGCATTTCTTAATAGTCTTATACTTGATAACTTTTAATGAAACTTCACAAATGAAAAATTCTCAAAAAGAAAAAGAATTCACAGAATTGGAATAAGTTATATGACTTAAAGAATAGACAAGATGGATCCGTTGATCGCTCAGTCACAAAGTAACAAAGGTCAAACGAAAGTTCTATAACTTTATAAATTGAAAATGTCATAGTTTCAAGTGTTAAACTTTCTTGACTAACTTCATGTATCATACTTAATTAAGCTTAAAAATACCACGTGGTAATTGTTTAACACAATTCAGTGTTGTAAAAGCAGGCAAATATATTTAGTTCAATTCGAGTCATTTGAATTCTAGAACTTTTTGAATTTTAGTTCTTACTGGACAATATAATATTATTATAACTTTGACTCAGCGCTGTTGGATTTGGAGAGTGGCTTTATCAAAATGGAATTAGATTTATTTCCTGAGTACTTCCGGAGGCCACCTGTTAATATTTTCATAATGATTTCATACCTACATAATTCTTTCTCCCTCCCCACACTTTTAGCGTTGTTGGTCGCCATGGCAACCAAGTTGAACTCTCCTGCCATTGAGGCCAATTTGTGGGCAATCATCACGTGAATTAACTGTGATCAAGTCAGTTTCCATGGAAACACGAAATGTGCTGCCCTCTGTCGGCAGTGGCCTGTACTTCCACTCAAGTGCTGCTCCCAGCTACTCTTTTTTTTCCCCCAACTTTTTCTTGTCCCCTTTTAAGAGTTTTGTGACAAAAAGGAGAAAGAATTATCTGAATATTAAAAGAATGTTGTAATATTTTGTAATATTAAATAGAACACATAATGTCCATATTTTAACTGACCTAATTTATGTACAGTCATTGTATAACATTATTATTGTGTTGAAAGACGGTTCGCACAAACGCAGACAATGGAAAATATTCAAACAATAAATTCAAATTCTCATCCTCGCTGACAAGGTTAGTTATGGCAGGGTAGATGACTTCTGATTCAATTTATTGGAATAGTTGTGAAACTTCTGTAGTTGTTTGGACAATTCTTATTATTCATCGCATTGTAGCAATCTATAATAGTAAACAAAACAGTCCGATTTTTGAGTTAAAGTAATATTCAATGATTTGAGGTCAACTTTTGAATAATGTATGTAATTTTAACTGGTAATTTGCCTAATTTATTACATTTTATGTTGTATATTGGTTATTCAATGCAGGTGCAGGTGTTTTGGATAGTTCTTCATATAATGAATCTCAGTCTTTCATCATAAAAAGGGTTTATATTTCTTGTACATACATCTTTTCAATCCATATAATTGCAATGTGAATTCACATGGTCATTAATTCTATGACATCATCAAGACTTGGCAGAGTAAAGCTAAAGTAAGGGCCTCCTTTTCTAGTTTCTAGCTGGTTCCCAGTACTCTAAGCTCACTCGGCTCAGACAGGGGCAGATATGGTTCTATAAGGCCGCTGCCTCCCTCTAGTGTGAAGTTTGCTAATTACATTAGATGTATAGTAGTCTTTCCATGTGGATTTTAGCTGTTGATAATAGTTCCAATTTATAAATACGAATCATGAATATCATGAATTAAATAACAATGCCATTGACTAAATGTCATTGACGTTAAATGTATAAAAAGTACCAATTGTACATATATATGTTATAGGTGAACGTGGGCATTTTTGAACGATTTAAATTTCATATTAGCTGGGGTGATTTTCTGTTTTCTCTCTTTTATATACAATGGTGCTCATACTTGTCTTATTCATCTTAGGTCATATAAAGTATGGCGTTTGCAGCTGTTGAGTATGTAATTGTACTAATACAATACGTTAATACAATGTAAATTATGTAATACATGGTAATACGATTGTTGAATATTTATATTTAAACACTACTGAAACTGGTGATAAGAAAGTGCTTATTCGAAACGAATGCACTTTTCTATTATTACTCATAACTCTATACTGTTATTAATTGGCCGTTGCTATTAGTTACGACGGTGTTATTGCCCTCTTAAACATACAATATGAAATATATTATAATTATTATAATTATATTATACAAACGGTACCTCTCATATTATAATCAGGTCACTCCTCACTGCAGTGTAAAGAACTTTTGCAACTTGGACCTCAAAATGTTGGAAATGACCTGATTTGTAATTAGTGATATGACGATGATAGATGACGATGATGATATTGTCCTAACGGCTCCTCTTTCACAGTGCAATATTAAATATTATCGGCTGTCATATTTTGACTCATTGTGACTCATAACTCTACTTCATGGATCATATTATGTGTCGTCTCTCATGCAATGATAATATTATGAAGCATAACTCAAATTCCAATCATATATGCTGATATTATGACTCATAACTCATAATTGTTATGCCTCACGACTCATAATTCAAGTTATACCTCATGGCTCAGTTATGTTTTGTGACTCATGATTATTATGCATCATGACTTCTAGTTATGTCTCTGAGTTATACCTCTACAGAGTTATTCCTCACAAGATTCATGGACTAATTATGCCTCATGATTTATAGTTATGTATCACGATTCATAATTATGCCTCATGATTCATAGTTATGCCTCATAAATGATTAGCTCATTGTTTGATTCACGACTTATAGTTATGTTTCATCACTCATAGTTATGTTTCATAATGACTCATTTTATGACCCGATATTGGCTGATATAAATATAAATACAGCCGAATTAATGGTAATGGGTAAACATGTATTATAATACAGATTATACTGTCGAATAATTATATATATAGATGTATGTGATGTAATTTTATAAACGCTAGAATTTGATATATATATGAATTGATATGAATTGATATTAATATTTTGTGTTGTTGTTTCAAATTGGTCTTTTTTTCTGTACTCGATTTTATCACGTTTTGCTGATGTCTTGCATAATGATGTTACTGTTGTACATAGGACATATGAGTATATACATAATTATATGATAATATATATTAAAAGATTTAATTAATACTTTCAAGTAGCAATAACAAGTGAGATGTGTACATAGACATGTATCGGTGATAGAAGGGGAGGACGCTCTCTTGTTGACGTTATTTGCGGTCAAGACGAGACATTACAAATCCCTGTCACATGGTTAGGAAATTCTTTTTTGAAAATGAGTTGAAAATATTTGCTCAAAGGCTTCATATATATGATATATATTCACTGATTTATCCTGGAAGGGTGTCTGTTGAGATTTACACGACCCGCTTGCCGCCATCTTTGATTTCCTTGACCCAGATTACAATTGCGCTATTAAGGATGGTCTTCAGATGTCTCAATCTTTCTACTGCAATTGGGTATACAGCTACTTCATGATTCAATTGCAATTTCTACACAATTTTCTTTGAACTTGTGACGATATGAGCATATCCCAGATATGCATTTGTAATAAACATTATAAAAGTCTGTGTACAGTACACAAATGTGTCATCAATTACGCGACAATATTGTGTTACCTATGTACGAGAATATGATGTCTCATGTCCGTTGTATGAGTCTATGACGAAAGTTAAAACGTTAATTTTATCAAATAATGTGTCACAGTGACAACAGAATCTGAT
Organism: Platynereis dumerilii; assembly: GCA_026936325.1. Taxonomy (NCBI): domain Eukaryota; kingdom Metazoa; phylum Annelida; class Polychaeta; order Phyllodocida; family Nereididae; genus Platynereis; species Platynereis dumerilii. The sequence goes on along the minus strand of JAPTHN010000014.1, from coordinate 22,717,004 downwards.
TCTGGGGTCAAGGACATAAGTAGGTCAGGGTCAAATTGAATCTGGGTCAAGGAAGGTCAAAGAAGGTCAAAAGGTCATGATTCTAACAAACACTTTTCCCATAATGCCTTCTTCTTGTCTGAGCTTATGGATAAATTGTATGACTACTTCTAGTATGGATAGCGATTTTGAGTAGCGGAGAAATTTTATATATATTATATATGAGTATATATATATATTTAAAACGGAATTCATGGCATTAAGAGTCATAATTTGTTGTTTTGATTATTCGTTTATTGTCGTTGTTTTGTGCGAAACGAGGTCAGCCGTTGTGTGCTGTTGTTTACTTGTGCTGCTGCGATTGTTTACTTGTTTACTCGTTTGTTGTGTTGTTTAGTTACCATGGTAACTGATGATGATGACAATGATGATGTCAAATGATGATATAAATATGTTCGGTGATATTTTTCATGTGCGTCGTGCAGTTGTGATGATCGCGAAACTCTTTAATTAATGATGACCCAAATATTTCTTTTAATCGCTTTTTTTGCTTTTCATGAATTTCATCGTTTCATGGCTTAGATGTTGATGGAATTTTTTAGTTACAAATGGTTCACGAATCTGTAATTTATAAAGTTTACGATTGATGTAAGTTCAAGACTGATCTATGATTGGCTGAGAAGTCCCATACCATAATTGTCGACATACTAACTTAACTTTGTGCGAATCTGAACAGCGTCATTTTCGTTCACTTATATTATGATTATATTGTTACTAGTAATATTATAGTGATCTTAGTTTATTTCAAATATATTTAATTAAATATGTTGTAAAATGGAAAACTTGGCATTCATGAATCTTCGTTATGTGATGTCTTGGCTTTGACCTATTTAATTTAAATAGGTCAAGTCAGTTTGACCTTTGACCTCTGTAAATAGGTCAAGGTCACTAAAATAGGGTTGATGGTGACATAGTTTGTTTTTAATACCAAATTTGTTTTAGGGACTGTACATGATTTTATAATTTGGTGCTTGTAATTGTGATATAATTGAAACAGTTTAAACTTCTTTATGTTATGATGAATATAGGTTAGGATGTTAGTTTTATTGTATTTCTTTCTTTTAAATTTAGTTCAGTCTTTTCACATAACTCTTAGTTCGCAAAATATAATCTCTACAAAGAGCAAAAAATGACTTAATAGGCGGAAATTCAGAATTGCTACTTTATATATATATATATAAGAGAAAAAATGCAGGAAAAATAAAAGTATTGTCAATGTTTTATTAAAACACTTAAAGCTAAATGTAAAATTTCACGATATTCTTCATCATGTCCAATTTTGTATAAAAATAATGATCATGTTTTTTTTACAAGAACATTTCTATTGGATGATGACCAAAAAACGTGATAGTTCAATTTTGCAAAATTTATTTGAAATTGACCAAAATTCATTGAGATTGAGTCGATTAGCTAATACAAGATACAAATAAAAATTTTGGAAATATACTTCAATAATTGATCATACATACTACAAATGAAATTACATCCCAATTTGTTAAAAAAAAATAAGTTTTAAAAAATGATTCCAAAAAATTGCAAATTACTACATATATTTCGTACCCAATTATCAAAAATAATGATGATAATGATATTTCTTTCTTGTAAAGATCATCGATATGAAATATCTCTCTCCGTGTCATTTTAAATTTCGCAAAGTAGCAATTCCTCAATTACGTCATTAATATTCTTACGCTCTGTCTAAAATAAATTGAACACTTAGGTAATCATGATTTATCGTGATTTACACTGTAAATGACTCAATTTAGCAATTTCACAGACATATGATTTTGAAGCGTTTTTGAGACTGAGATATTTTTTATAAGATATAACTGATATGTCATCTGACTCGTCACCTCTCGAATCTTGCAGAACCGTTTTTTGTTATAATTTGACCAACTGCTGAACCTTGTGATCTTACTATTCACCTCATATAATTTTACCTCAATATTGCTAATTATATAATTATTGTATAACTATAATATAATTATTATGTTAATTATATCATAATTTATGTAACGGAGTAAAGCTGAAAACCAATTGAGTGATAGATAAACCAGATCGCTTCCTTTAAGATGTTCAATTCACAATTTAAAAGTAAGACTTATTTGACTTATTTTAATGACAACCAAAATGATTTCTTAGAGAGAATGGTGAAAATTGCTGATTTGATATTATATTAAAAATATCGATAGTTATAGGTTTTTTTCAACATTTTCAGTTTGGTGAAAAAAGACTTCTGGATTATTTTATTACATAAAATAAATGAATTCAATAGGAGTTTAACTAAATGTTTTGAGATTGCATCAACTGGAAAATTTATTCAATTTTTAGAAAATCTTTGGAAAAATTGGGTTTTCTATCATCTTATTCGAAACAATTTTTCCAAAGATTACTTTAAATTATTCCCAAACCTGAATTGCGTCAGTTCCTTTCACCATTTTCTCTAACTTCTTAGTTGTCATGGTAACTTGTGATATCCTATATTTACCATAATCTTGTTTTTATAATAAGCTCTCAGTTGTACCCAGTTTAAAACTGTTTAAGTGAAACTTATTACTAAGGCAAAAAAAATTCTCAAATATATATAAAATCACAATAATTATTAGAGAACTATAATACATGCCATCGATAATTATTATATTTTGATAATCCTAAATTCCAGTCACATTTCAAAAGCACATTTATGGAAAAGTTACAAAAGTTAAAACAAAAGTTGTAGAAAAGGAAAAAGCTTTTTCATTGCCATGGAAACAAATTTTTGACGTAATATTTCTGAGTTGCCGATGAGTTTTCTTTTTCTCCTGTTATTTACATGAGAGCGTCATTTTCATTTTAATATGTGTTATCGCAATTTGAGATATAGACAGTATTCCCGTTACGACTTCTATTTTTGTGTACATACAACAACAACCTTTAGTTTTTGCTTTAACGTGAACAGCAATATTTTTCCTTGGGTCAAACATGAAATATATACCTCATTTCTCGTGCTGTTAATAACATTCTGTGGTGGACATTTACATAATTGCATAAATTTGCATAAATCGGAATAAATTTGCATATATTTGCATATGAATGTCATTGAGTGAGAATCAGATTTTATGCCGAGAGTCGAAAGAGTGAATGATTGATAGAATGATTGATTTAAGATTGATTGATTGATTGTGAGTAGTTAACACTGTAAAATTGCCACTACCCTGTTGTTCTGTGTGAGTGAACTGTCGGAATGTAATAATTTAATTCCTCAAACAACAAGCAACAATTGCTAAACTTTTATGCATTTCAAAAAAGGGTTTTTCAACATGAGCTTCAAAGAAACTTAACCGTTAGAATAGATCGAATAGTTGTGGAATCTGCAGGATTTATTTTTTCTTACTTTTGTCTAATTTGATTGTAAATTTTGTTTTAAAGTTCTGCTTTGAAAGTCTTTCTCAAATCTCAATTACAGTTTGAAACAGCTCTTTCCATGCTTCGCAAGTTCGCATTGAGAAAGTTCAATCGTCTTTTGATTACTCAAAAGTTCGAAAGAGTTTGAAGTTTCATTCTAAGTGGAATCTCTGCAAAGTGCGATCATAACTCATGCTTTATTCCGATTACAAATTATTTAATTCTGTTAATTCTAGTTTAAACGAATCAATTTTATTCAACCTCATTTCTCTAATAAGGTTTTACGATTTTGTGCGAAAAATGTGCTCTTACAGGACTCCGTAGTACCTTGAATATTATTTAACGCCACTGACGAATATGATTATTGTCAAATTGATCATGTTGGTATTTCTTTTATCATGTATGTCACTGGATTCATTATCATATATTGTTACATATTCGCTGATTCAAGTGCAATGTTTTTAGTCCACGGCTCATAAACTTTGAAAGATGTAAAAGACGATTGTTATGTATATGACTCAAAAGTGCATTCTATGGAATTCCCTTGCATTGTGATGGCATTATGATGTCATGAATGAAAATGAGGCTTAATGACTTCATCGGAATTATATAATACCATGAAACTGTCGTTACAATTGGAACCTCATCCGAATGTCACTAAGATGTCATAAGAATGTCATTGATATGTCAGAAGAATGTCCCAATGTCATTGGAATGCCAATGGAATGTCATAGGAACATCATGGAATGCCTTGATCCCTTGGAATGTCATAGGAATGTCATTGGAATGTCATAAGAATGTCATTGGAATGTCATAAGAATGTCATTGGAATGTCATAAGAATGTACGAGTTCTCTAATTGCTCAGTAGAATGTTCTAGCAGTTTCTAGAACATGCCTATTTGATACATTGTGACAGTCATATATAATATATAACTCAGTTGTTAATATACAGTCTGACCTTTTGAATCTTACGGTATGGCAAGAGCCTGTACAATCACGCATCAGGGTAAATAGTGTTAAACTGTTAACGTTTATTTTTATTCAGACCATGTTATTTGTTTACTGACTAATCTGTATTTATTTTTATTCGTCTTTACTTTGTTTTTTCGCGAATGGGATGAGAATGGAAGGGTCTTGGTCTTGAGATGGATGATATACGACTTTCTTATTAAATGCACGTCCGACAATTTCGCTAAATTATTAATCCTCATATATATATTCTCATATATGTTAAAGTGATTTCATGATTTCTTCAAATTGTATTTGATTTGTTGTGATATATAATGATTGCATTATGGGCACAGAATGACCATAGATATGTTATATAGGAGTATATAGGAAGTATAGTAGGAATTAATTTCAAATTTAATCTGAAATCTGTAAATGAAGTCACAAAAAAGCGTGAAAAATTGGGATTTTCATATAAAAATGTATAAAAATATTCTATTATATATATACTATACTATTATATAAAGGGGTAAAATGTATGAAAAATGTCCCAAAAAGACTGCAAAGTGACTTCATAATGGCCTATTGTATTTAACTTACTTGATAATGAATTTTTGACATCAATTTGAGCTTACAGAAAAAACAACATTGTATCATATATATATTAAAATTACAATTGTATATCTTATTGTATATCTTACAATGTTACATGCATTTATATAATGACAAATTATATTCGCAGGATATTGGAAAGTAGGTTTTAGATCTATGACGTTATTTTTATGAATTAATCATTTTGCGAAGTTGTCGGACGGGCATTTTACTCAAGGAGAAAACAGTGCGAATTTGTCAGTTTTAAATATACGATTATTTTTAACATTAACGTCAGGATTACAGAATAATTTGAACAATAATTTGAAGAATGATTTTCACAATAATTTTGCGGGATTACATAGTACATTTATATGACTGCATTTCAATTCATTTCGTCCGCATCCAATTTATGTAATCTTATTTTAGACTTAAGTTATTAGGTTTCATCGGCTATATACTTGAGGTTGGAGTTTTTGCAATGTTTCACATGTTATTTCGTCATTTATGTATCTTCCATTATTACAGTGGAGATTTTATATTCATTTTAGATTCTAACTCTCATTTCTTGCGGATGGTATTCGATCAATTTTGAATTAATTTTTTAAATCAAACTGTAAAATGATCACAGGGGATCACAAGAATGAAAAAAAAGGCCGTTTAATATTACTCGTTTTTTCATAAAGGAAAATTTCCGTTTAATCTCCGTAATTCTCTTTTTTAAACTCTTGTGATTAAAACGTAGACATATATTTTCTTCCGAAAGATATTCGAGCCCGACCATATTTGGAAAAAAATTAGAAAGATCGTAATAAAGAAACCTGTTGATAGGAAAATATGAAATTGAGAGAAATTAAAAGATTAAGTTAAATCTTGAGAAAATTAATTGCGAAAAGATTAAAGTCGTTCTCAAGGAAAAACCTGAGCAGGATTAGGACGCAGAAGTCCTCTAAAAATCTCAAAAAGAGGCTGAAAAAAACCTTCATTCAAAATGGTTTATCTCCGAAACTTTTTAAATCCATGATAAAAAGATGTAAAATTATTATTTTTAAAAATGAGGAAAAAAGTCTTTAATTTTAAATAATTTATCTCAATCTTTTTATAATTTCTTTTTATCTTTTTATATCAATTACAAAGATATTCTACTGGCTGTTTAAGTTGAAAAATAGGCAACTCTAAAAACATCTATTTTTCCGGTTGATATACATTCTTTGGTTTTATCAATATTATGTATTTAAAACTGACAAATGAACACTGTTTCCCCTATTGTGTAGTCTCAACTGCTTGTAAATACATTTTATATTTATTTCTGTAGTAATTTTTACCTCTACATTGGTGGCCCTCTCGGGCTGATAATTGTACATCTCCCCACTTTGTAATAATAAATTTTGTACAATAAATGTTTTTAATCCTACTCACAAGTCTTCTTGTTATTTCAAATTGTATTTTACTTCTGCAGTTGATTCGGACTTACACCAGACATCGCTGGCGTACGTCAAAAGTTCGAAACCTTCTGTGGGCATTGCACAATGCATGTGTCTTATGGACAGTTTTACGCATTGGTTATAACTCGTTTGGGATGGCTACAAAAACTATTCTATATTCTCAGTTAGTCCCTGTAGACTGGGCAGACAGTGGTTTTGAGAATGTTGACTTTCTCTCCACAACATAATAGCCTGGTTTTGGCCACACGAGTGATTTTAAAATCCAAATTGGCGATCTGAGTTCGGCCACCTTCAGTGCCCTTTTCAGGAGGGATGCACTTGAAACCAGAGCTCAATAACTCTCTGAAAAGTAACTATGTAAGACCCTGTAAACTGGGCAATCAAATGTACGATTGAGACGACAGTCACAATACAGTAAGGCCACACGTAATTGATCTTTAGCTTCTCGGATCTTCTCAAGGCACTTTTTCTAGGGTCTGTCGTCAGAACAAAAAAGAAAAGGTAAAAAAAAATTTTGTATAATGTCACCAAAAAAAAATTTTTTTTTCCCTCGGCAGGAAATCTATTGTGTCGCGGTGGGTCCGCGAAGCTAAGAATCAATTATGTGTGGCCTAACCGATATTATTGGTGTCAGTAATGAGCTGATTCCCTACTGGGCAATTCCGTAAAGTCATCAACCAATCAGTCAAAATTTCAAAATTAACATAGGTATGTGTTATGGGTGCGATAATGTGCCAAAATAAGTCTATTTTCAGGTACATAAAAAAACAATTGATTATCTAATTTGGTTTTTGATATATTTGCATTTAAGTAATGCTATGTTTGGTGACTTCAATTATTGCATTTTCGACACTCCTAATTTAAGTTGTCAGTGCCAGTATAGAAATAGGTTAGCTGGTTTCATTTTGCTGTCATTTACTACCTGAGGGATTACACTATCATTTTGCATTGCAAATTCTTGCACCAATCCTTGCGAATTCTGTCAGGCATTGACATTTGACCTAATAAGATTCTAATGTACGTCCGACACAAAAATTACTAAATAATTTTCCTGCTCCCAGGCGACTGATGTTAATTTCATGAAACGTCTAATACAAAGCAAATTTATGTCCATGAATAGCATGGTGGCCGCTTTAATTATTTAGACGTAATACAATTGCCAAGGAGAGCATTTTAAGGATGTACGTCCGACACGAAAATGGGAATGTACGTCCGACACAATATTATGAAAGTCCATCTGGAATTAAGGAAATGATACATATGTTGGTACACAGGCTTGGGCTCTTAAGAAAACATTAGGCCAGTGTATTTGGGTGAATCTTAAAGTAGTATAGGCCAAAAAACAGGAAATATATGGTGTCATTGAAGTTCGGTCATTTTTAACTCTGTTTTCAGCCATAAAATTAAGTGAAAGCTAGTTCATAGCATGTGTAATTGGCACGCAATTGTGTCACAAGCTAAGACAGGTGTCATACTCATACAAAATGAAAGATAAAATGATATCTACCAGTTTTGGCCCAGTATATGATGCTGTGATAATAAAAAAAAGCATACACAGAAATTGTCCGAAAATGGCAGAAATTCTTCATTTGTTTGCATATTTGTGCAAAATACCTTAAAAATTTTATTTGTCAAGCATTCTCTCAATATGTATTACTGAAATATGTGCAATTACGGTGAAAATTACAGGTATAACTAGTGATTTTTGTGACTTTTCTGTGCTAAAAATGCTGTAAATTTAAGGGTAAAAATAGTGAAAATAACTTAATGTTTGAGACATCCCATTTGGCACAAATATGCAATGCTGAAGCCATTTCATCAATGATAATTATTGGAAAGAACTCAACTTTGAAGAAAAAATGAAAATTGTGGATCATCAATGCACTGCTGGCATCCTCTACACTAGCAATTCACACGCGTACGTCCGACACGAAAAATGTGTACGTCCGACACGGAATATAAATGGCTACAGCTTTATGAAAAATGACAATATCGCCATGGAAATTAACCTGGCTGATGCCTTAAATAGTTTTCTTGATAATACAGGTCAGTTGATTAATTTTTCTCCATATAAATCACAGAGTTTTGAGAGACGAGCCATCAAGTCAGAAAAGTGCCATTTCTCTGTGTACGTCCGACACGATGCAATTTGTCCTATGGCTCAGCTCCTATTGCACTTTCAGCTTTGGTTGATGGCTTGTTTTAAAGCCCTGCCACAGGGCCTCATACCTATTTTACAATGGAATGACAAACATGTAATGGTAGGGCTATACAAGCTGTTAAAGTGTCTGATCTGTACGTCCGACTTTACGGAATTGCCCTACTACGATCTCAAGGCCACAGGTCGAGCAAAGTAGAACATATCTTGTTGGGTTGCTAACCTCAGGGACACAGGTTCGATTCCCGGTTCAGGCAACCCATGTTAGATGGATGTTTCATCCTGTGCCAAGAGTGAACTTCACACTCCCTGCTTGACCTGACAGTGCCTGTCCTATTTAGTCGTGCACTAATACTGGACATAACTTTTAAGCCCTATCACTGACTCACACACTGGTCTGAGGTTTAGTCAGCTTCTGGTGGCTGGGTGGCAGAGTGGTTAAAGTTCCCGCCTGCTCCGCTGAAGGTCTTTGCCTGGATGGGTTCGAACCCCGGGAGGAGAACCCAACATTTTCAGTTTCAACATTTTCGGTTGACCTTCACGAACAAAATCCCAGCTGCATGTCGTTCGGATGACATTAAATTGGCAGCCCCTTGTATCAGTGTCTGTGCTTGGCAAGTAAAAGATCCCTCACATGGGTCCCCAGTGTCAGTGGGCAATATAGGTAAAGCAAACACATGGACGGGGTGAATGTTCCCATTGTGTCTCTCTGTTCAGCGAAAACTTGCATGAGAGCGTTGCACGCTCCACTGTGAATTTATGCTTACTTATAAAATCAGCAGCTTCCAAAGAATGCGCTGAAGATTTGTGGCCCAATGGTAAAGGCTGCTGTGATTGTGTTGAGTCTGTTGTGGGTTTGATTCCCAAGCTGAATAAAGCTTGTACACATTTCCAGTTCTGTTTTAGATGGAAATGCCAAAAAAAAAATTATTCTTGCAATTTAATAACTGAAAAGAAACAATCTTGTGACTTGTATTAATGGTATTCCTTTAAAAGCAGGTTAGCTAAGCAAGAAAACGGCTTGGCATGGGTTTGAATACCAAACCGATAGAGCATTGCTTGCTTCAATTCTATGCAGGGTTTAGTCCCAAAATTTAGACACTTCCCTTTAATTTAGCTGCTTGTTGGTTCAATAAAGACAAATTTAGCATTTTTGGCTATAGGCCTAACTGAATCTTAGTTCTAATAGAGCAAGGGACGAACAATAAGAAAAGATATTTAATTGTTTTAAAGGTCCCTAGTCTAATATTATAGGTCAGTACTTGGCTTCATGTTCCATTCAAACTCTCCCAGAATGACCTGTGATTGGACAACCATGACACCTGCATGACGTCATTCCAATTGCAGCATTCCAATGCCACATAATGGAAGCCGCAGCAATTAATGCAACAGTCAAAAGTTTGAAAATGACAATTCCAATTTCATTTAGACCTGCAAATACACGCAGATCGTAGGGCTTCACTAAATCTTGGCTATTAACATTAATAGCATGCAAGGACTCACGCTGGCCTAAATGCAGGACAATTGTTTTTTCTAGTAACATGATTTGAATTGATAGGCAGGGCTTAAACCTAGAAATAATTGATTTTTAGCGTCTCGGATTTCAGGGACCTAACCGATTTTCTACCAAAAAAAGTTGAGCATGTGTTTTATTCATTGGCAAAATAAACAATTGAGATTACAGCCTTTTTTGCCTGCAGACCGACATTAGAATAAGTGCCTTGAGAAGATTCGAGAAGCTAAAGATCAACTATGCCTGGCCTAATGCACTGCCAGTATGAATTTTCAACATTTAGTTTTTCAAAAAGTTAGTTTTCTACTTCCAAACAATAATATTCCAAACTATTATGAAGTTTTATAAAACTAACAAATGACATTTTAAAATTTCACCGATTTAGAATTTTTAAGCAGAAATTTGCAAATTATTCCTGCCATTTTACCATAAAAATTGACGTGTCCAGTCCACTTATTTATTATGATCTCCATCTGAACAAGTGGTCTTTGACAATATATTTAAAAATACACCATATATGTAAAACTATAAAATCATCTGCAAAATTTGCTCTAGTTCTGGGTGCTCACCGGGGTTGATTGATCAGATGGGACAGAGTGGGAGTCCTCAACATGTTATGCATTTACCCCATGTGAGGGATCTTTTACTTGCCCAGCACAGACGGTGATACAAGGGACCGCCAATTTAGCGTCTCCTCCGAAGGACATCCAGCTGGAATTTCGCTCATGAAGGTCATCCCCACTGAAAATTTCAGGTTCCCCTTTTGGGGTTCGAACCCATGCAGGCAAAGACCTTCAGCGGAGCAGACGGGCACCTTAACCACTCTGCCACCCAGCTGCTTCATCATAATGTATGCCTCTCAAACAATAAATAAATTAACATTGTGTGGTTAAAGTGGTGAAAAAGGTGAAATGTCGAGTGAATTGCAATGCACCACTTTCACAAGGAACTATGCTTAGAATTTGATATTTACACGTTAATTGTGAATAAGTATATAAATTAAGTGAATTTAAGTCGTTTAATAGCAGTAAAAAACAAGACTATATGTCATTACACCTATTTACGGCCATTTAAGGTTATTATGCCACCAGTTTGTAAATCTTAAAAGGTTGAATTTCTCCACTATTCAAACTGATATTAAAATTGTGACATTTTTGCCAGGTGTGGTTTTATTAATTTATCATGGCAGTCCTACTGTTTCAGTAACTGGATATCTATAATAATGCATGGATCTGAACGTATACCATAATTCCATCATGATTCTTGAATTATTGTACTGCAATACCTCGGTTAGGCAAAGTGCAAAAACAAAATTGCAAATCGGATTGCAGGAATTAAACGATCCCTTTCGCCCATCAAGATATCGCCTGTTGGTTTCAAGACATATTGCCTTTTACTTAATCGATAAGAAATCGTAACCAGAGAAACTTGATTGCAGCTATTTCATTGTTTCAAAAGGCCACGATATCTCTTATTAATATTTTTCATTATTTTTTAGGGGATTTTTCAGAGAATGGTTCCGGTATTTAATAGGACACTGGCTGAAAAGATGCCACAAAAGAGCTATGAAAAAAAAATTCATCTGAATTTAGCCCATATCTCAATGAAATTTACAGAGATGAAATTATCATTATCTAATGCAACATAGAAACTTTCAGCTGGGTTGCTGAATGTCATTGCCTGCACAGGTTTGAACTCCGGATGGGGAACCTGAAATTTTCAGTTGACAATCATAAACTAAATCCCAGCTGGATGTCGTTTGGATGAGACTTTAAATTGGCAGCCCCTTGTATCAGTGTCTGTGCTTCGCAAGTAAAAGACCCCTCACATGGGGTAAATGTGTAACATATTGAGGACTCCTGCTCTCTCTCTCTCCCATCTCACCAATCAACCACCATAAGTGCCCAGAAGTGGGCTTAAGATACCTGCACTGCCACTGACCATATCTATCTATCTATCTAATTATCTATCAGTTTCGAAAGGCACTGGGGCCTAGCCCAGTGTTAGGGTACTGGGACGCTGGCATCTGAGACTAAGGTTCGAATTCCGGTCTTGCAACCTATGTTGGACAGAAGTTCCATCCTGTGCCTAGAGTGCACATCACCTCATTACTGTGGTCCCTGTCTGTCCAATTAAGCCTAAGCAGTGAATAAATGTAGGATGTAAAGCCCTACTAATCCCATTAAAAATATTTATTATTTCGTGCTCAAAGAAGACATCTTCTATTGCATTTGGATGAAATTTACAAGCCCTTTTAATCAGGTTTTACAGCCAAAGCACTGACACGTTCCTATGAGGTTATATTCCTATCCATGCCATGTTATTCTCTGTGACTCATAAGCAATTTGTGAGGTCATATCCTATACTTTCAATGCTATCAAAACAAGTCACCTACTAAGTCACAGCACTCATCAATGAGGTCACAAGTTACTCAATGACAATTGGCAGTTATCTCAATGCAATGGATACAGAGGTGGCGGAACGATTTGAAAAGTGGGGGGCACCAGGGCAGCTTGTCTACGGTAATTTTAAGGAATAAAAGGGGCATTTTATGTATTTTGCGGGGAGGGCACGTGCCTCCAGTGCCCCCCCCCCCCAGCTCCGCCACCTCTGAATGGACAGGGCCTGTTGCGAGGTCATTGATGGCTACAAGCAGCTGAATATAAGTAGCCTACTCGTAATTCCCAGGAACTCACTTTAGTCCGAGCCCATGCCCATGGGACAATAAATGGAAGCGGGTTGTATACAGTATTCTATGCTGGGGCAACTGAAAGACCCTGGACATCCCTGAATCAATAGGACATGTGCCAGACTCCCAGTCTTCTCATCTTATCATCATATGGCGGTCACCAAAAATGAAAGAGCAGCTCCCTCAAAAAAGATAGTGGTTGAGCTGCCCCGGCTGATCTGGGGTATAGGCCTACCAGCACAACACAAGTCAAGTCATAAGGAGTAATCATTTAAAGAACTGAAGGGAATTATTCACATTTACACCATAAAGCATCTTAATTATGTGCATATAAAAAAAACTAGATAAAAATATGAGATTATACTCCACTGGATAAGGAAAGTGTCCATGGTATGTCATAAAGGAAACTTACAACAATGTGCTGCAGATGATCCCAGATCCAGATTCCAAGTTAGTGCCCTAGTCAGTCGTTCAATTCACTCACCTAAAAATTCAAATAACACCACTAAATATATCAACTTCATCCAAATTATCGCGAAATTTAAATTGATACAAATGAAAAAGCCAATAGATCCACAATAAGTAATTAAATAGAACATACCTTTTTAAAATAATTTAGTGTCATGATAATTATTCATTTATGCCTAGCTGGTAACTGTTCATGTTGACTTCAAATGTTCAAGTGACAGGTAAATCTGTGTCATATATGCTACCAAAGCTTATTAAACCAGCAAAAAACAACTGTGACTGACTTGGTTGGATTGATGTAGTTCACACCTTCTACAATTTCTTTACAATGAGCAACTCAACACCCAGTTACACCCTCAATTCATGATCACCACCAGAATGGCAAACATTTAAACTCTTAAGTATATTACTATATTTTGATCAAATCATATGCCTTAAAAGAGCATGGTTGATATTCCACTGGACAAACCTATTCATATAGTATTGCAAACTAGACTTCTTTTGCTAAACCTATTCATGACATAACCAAATTCACCTGCAGCTATATTTTAATCAAATCACATGCCTTTATAGAGGAAAGAAAGGCAGTTTCATGGTTGATATTTCACAAGAACCTGGTCATAGCATTGCAAACTGGACTTTTGCTTAATCATGATATAACCAAAATCATCCCGAGATATATTTTGATCAAATCACATGCCTTCAGAGGAGAGAAAGGCAGTTTCATGGTTGATATTTCACAAGAACCTGGTCATATCATTGCAAACTGGACTTCGTTTTCTAAATCATGACACAACCAAATTCACTTGCAGATATATTTTGATCAAATCACATGCCTTTATAGAGGAAAGATAGGCAATTTCATGGTTGATATTTCACAGGGCAAAGCATGGTCATAACATAGCAAACTGGACTTCTCTAGCTAAATCATGACATAACCAAATTGACTTGCAGATATATTTTGATCAAATCACATGCCTTTATAGAGCAAAGAAAGGCAGTTTCATGGTTGATATTTTACAGGACAAAACCTGGTCATAGCATTGCAAACTGGACTTCTTTGCTAAATCATGACATAACCAAATTCACTTGCAGCTACATTTTGATCAAATCACATGCCTTTATAGATTAAAGAAAGGCAGTTTCATGGGTGATATTTCACAGGACAAAACCTGGTCATAGCATTGCAAAATGGACTTCTCTTGCTAAATCATGACATAACCAAATTCACTTGCAGCTATATTTTGATCAAATCACATGCCTTTATAGAGCAAAGAAAGGCAGTTTCATGGTTGATATTTTACTGGACAAAACCTGGTCATAGCATTGCAAACTGGACTTCTTTGCTAAATCATGACATAACCAAATTCACTTGCAGCTATATTTTGATCAAATCACATGCCTTTATAGATTAAAGAAAGACATTTTCATGGGTGATATTTCACAGGACAAAACCTGGTCATAGCATTGCAAAATGTACTTCTCTTGCTAAATCATGACACAACCAAATTCACTTGCAGCTATATTTCGATCAAATCACATGCCTTTACAGATGAAACAAAGGCAACTTCATGGTTGATATTTCACTGGACAAACCTGGTCATAGCATTGCAAACAGACTTCTTTCGCTAAATCATGACACAACCAAATTCACTTGCAGCTATATTTTGATCAAATCACATGCCTTTATAGAGCAAAGAAAGGCAGTTTCATGGTTGATATTTCACTGGACAAAACCTGGTCATAGCATTGCAGACTGGACTTATTTTGCTAAATCATGACATAGCCAAATTCACTTCGAGATATATTTTGATCAAATCACTTCTTTATAGATTAAAGAAAGACATTTTCATGGTTGATATTTCACAGGACAAAACCTGGTCATAGCATTGCAAAATGGACTTCTCTTGCTAAATCATGACATAACCAAATTCACTTGCAGATATATTTTGATCAAATCACTTCTTTATAGATTAAAGAAAGACATTTTCATGGTTGATATTTCACAGGACAAAACCTGGTCATAGCATTGCAAAATGGACTTCTCTTGCTAAATCATGACATAACCAAATTCACTTGCAGATATATTTTGATCAAATCACATGCCTTTATAGATTAAAGAAAGGCAGTTTCATGGGTGATATTTCACAGGACAAAACCTGGTCATAGCATTGCAAAATGGACTTCTCTTGCTAAATCATGACACAACCAAATTCACTTGCAGCTATATTTCGATCAAATCACATGCCTTTACAGATGAAACAAAGGCAACTTCATGGTTGATATTTCACAGGACAAACCCTGGTCATAGCATTGCAAACTGGACTTCTCTTGCTAATCATGACATAACAAATTCACCTCCAGCTATATTTTGATCAAATCACATGCCTTTATAGAGTAAAGAAAGGCAGTTTCATGGTTGATATTTCACTGGACAAAACCTGGTCATAGCATTGCAAACTGGACTTCTCTTGCTAATCATGACATAACAAATTCACCTCTAGCTATATTTTGATCAAATCACATGCCTTTATAGAGAAAAGAAAGGCAGTTTCATGGTTGATATTTCACTGGACAAACCTGGTCATAGCATTGCAAACTGGACTTCTTTTGCTAAATCATGACATAACCAAATTCACTTGCAGCTATATTTTGATCAAATCACATGCCTTTATAGAGCAAAGAAAGGCAGTTTCATGGTTGATATTTCACTGGACAAAACCTGGTCATAACTGGACTTCTTTTGCTAAACCATAACATAACCAAATTCACTTGCACCTATATTTTGATCAAATCACATGCCTTTATAGAGGAAAGAAAGGCAGTTTCATGGTTGATATTTCACTGGACAAACCTGGTCATAGCATTTCAAACTGGACTTCTTTTGCTAAATCATGACATAGCCAAATTCACCTCTAGCTATATTTTGATCAAATCACATGCCTTTATAGAGGAAAGAAAGGCAGTTTCATGGTTGATATTTCACTGGACAAACCTGGTCATAGCATTGCAAACAGACTTCTTTTGCTAAATCATGACACAACCAAATTCACTTGCAGCTATATTTTGATCAAATCACATGCCTTTATAGAGGAAAGAAAGGCAGTTTCATGGTTGATATTTCTCAGGACAAAACCTGGTCATAGCATTGCAAACTGGACTTCTTTTGCTAAATCATGATATAACCAAATGCACTTGCAGCTATATTTTGATCAAATCACATGCTTTTATAGAGGAAAGAACGGTAATTTCATGGTTGATATTTCACTGGACAAAACCTGGTCATAACTGGACTTCTTTCGCTAAATCATGACACAACCAAATTCACTTGCAGCTATATTTTGATCAAATCACATGCCTTTATAGAGCAAAGAAAGGCAGTTTCATGGTTGATATTTCACTGGACAAACCTGGTCATAACTGGACTTCTTTTGCTAAACCATAACATAACCAAATTCACTTGCACCTATATTTTGATCAAATCACAAGCCATTTTGAGCAAATGAAAGGCAATTTCATGGTTGATATTCCACCAGACAAAACCTGGTCATAGCATTTCAAACTGGACTTCTTTTGCTAAATCATGACATAACCAAATGCACTTGCAGCTATATTTTGATCAAATCACATGCCTTAATAGAGGAAAGAAAGGCAGTTTCATGGTTGATATTTCACAGGACAAAACCTGGTCATAGCATTTCAAACTGGACTTCTTTTGCTAAATCATGACATAACCAAATTCACTTGCACCTATATTTTGATCAAATCACATGCCTTTATAGAGCAAAGAAAGGCAGTTTCATGGTTGATATTTCACTGGACAAAACCTGGTCATAACTGGACTTCTTTTGCTAAACCATAACATAACCAAATTCACTTGCACCTATATTTTGATCAAATCACATGCCTTTATAGAGAAAAGAAAGGCAGTTTCATGGTTGATATTTCACTGGACAAAACCTGGTCATAGCATTGCAAACTGGACTTCTCTTGCTAATCATGACATAACCAAATTCACCCATAGCTATATATTTTGATCAAATAACATGCCTTTATAGAGGAAAGAACGGTAATTTCACGGTTCATATTTCACTGGACAAACCTGGTCATAGCATTGCAGACTGGACTTATTTTGCTAAATCATGACATAGCCAAATTCACCTCTAGCTATATTTTGATCAAATCACATGCCTTTATAGAGGAAAGAAAGGCAGTTTCATGGTTGATATTTCACTGGACAAAACCTGGTAATAACTGGACTTCTTTTGCTAAATCATGACATAACCAAATTCACTTGCAGCTATATCTTAATCAAATCACATGCCTTTATAGAGCAAAGAAAGGCAGTTTCATGGTTGATATTTTACTGGACAAAACCTGACCACAGTATTGCAAACAGACTTCTTTTGCTAAATCATGACACAACCAAATTCACTTGCAGCTATATTTCGATCAAATCACATGCCTTTATAGAGCAAAGAAAGGCAGTTTCATGGTTGATATTTCACTGGACAAAACCTGGTAATAACTGGACTTCTTTTGCTAAATCATGACATAACCAAATTCACTTGCAGCTATATCTTAATCAAATCACATGCCTTTATAGAGCAAAGAAAGGCAGTTTCATGGTTGATATTTTACAGGACAAAACCTGGTCATAGCATTGCAGACTGGACTTATTTTGCTAAATCATGACATAGCCAAATTCACCTCTAGCTATATTTTGATCAAATCACATGCCTTTATAGAGGAAAGAAAGGCAGTTTCATGGTTGATATTTCACTGGACAAAACCTGGTCATAGCATTGCAAACTGGACTTCTTTTGCTAAATCATGACACAACCAAATTCACTTGCAGCTATATTTTGATCAAATCACATGCCTTTATAGAGCAAAGAAAGGTAATTTCATGGTTGATATATCACTGGACAAAACCTGGTCATAACTGGACTTCTTTTGCTAAATCATGACATAACCAAATTCACTTGCACCTATATTTTGATCAAATCACATACCTTTATAGATTAAAGAAAGACAGTTTCATGGTTGATATTTCACTGGACAAAACCTGGTCATAGCATTGCAAACTGGACTTCTTTTGCTAAATCATGACATAACCAAATTCACTTGCAGCTATATTTTGATCAAATCACATGCCTTTATAGAGGAAAGAAAGGCAGTTTCATGGTTGATATTTCACAGGACAAAACCTGGTCATAGCATTGCAAACTGGACTTATTTTGCTAAATCATGACACAGCCAAATTCACCTGCAGCTATATTTTGATCAAATCACATACCTTTATAGATTAAAGAAAGACATTTTCATGGTTGATATTTCACTGGACAAAACCTGGTCATAGCATTGCAGACTGGACTTATTTTGCTAAATCATGACACAGCCAAATTCACCTCTAGCTATATTTTGATCAAATCACATGCCTTTATAGAGGAAAGAAAGGCAGTTTCATGGTTGATATTTCACTGGACAAAACCTGGTCATAGCATTGCAGACTGGACTTATTTTGCTAAATCATGACACAGCCAAATTCACCTCTAGCTATATTTTGATCAAATCACATGCCTTTATAGAGGAAAGAAAGGCAGTTTCATGGTTGATATTTCACTGGACAAAACCTGGTCATAGCATTGCAGACTGGACTTATTTTGCTAAATCATGACATAGCCAAATTCACCTCTAGCTATATTTTGATCAAATCACATGCCTTAATAGAGCAAAGAAAGGCAATTTCATGGTTGATATTTCACCAGACAAAACCTGGTCATAGCATTGCAAACTGGACTTCTTTTGCTAAATCATGACATAACCAAATTCACCTCTAGCTATATTTTGATCAAATCACATGCCTTTATAGAGGAAAGAAACACTATTTCATGTTGATATTTCAATGGACAAAACCTGATCATTGCATTGAAAACTGGACTTCTTTTGCTAAATCATGACATAACCAAATTCACATGCAGTTATATTTTGATGAAATCACATGCCTTTATAGAGGAAAGAAAGGCAGTTTCATGGTTGATATTTCACTGGACAAAACCTGGTCATAGCATTGCAGACTGGACTTATTTTGCTAAATCATGACATAGCCAAATTCACATGCAGTTATATTTTGATCAAATCACATGCCTTTATAGAGGAAAGAAAGGCAGTTTCATGGTTGATATTTCACTGGACAAACCTGGTCATAGCATTGCAAACTGGACTTCTCTTGCTAAATCATGACATAACCAAATTCACATGCAGTTATATTTTGATGAAATCACATGCCTTTATAGAGAAAAGAAAGGCAGTTTCATGGTTGATATTTCACTGGACAAAACCTGGTCATAGCATTGCAAACTGGACTTCTCTTGCTAAATCATGACATAGCCAAATTCACTTCGAGATATATTTTGATCAAATCACATGTCTTTATAGAGGAAAGAAACACTATTTCATGTTGATATTTCAATGGACAAAACCTGGTCATAGTATTGCAAACTGGACTTCTCTTGTTAAATCATGACGTAACCAAATTCACTTAGTTGACAAGATATCTTCAGCTATTGATAATGGTGATATTGTTGTTGGTGTCTTCCTTGATTTTAAAAAGGCCTTTGACACGGTTGATCATGACAGCATGGAATAAGAGGCAGTGCATTTGCATGGTTAAAAGACTATCTAAGCTGCCGAAAACAGTTTGTATTTTTTGATAGTGTAATTTCTGAGAGAAAATTAATTAGATGTGGTGTCCCACAAGGATCAATCCTTGGGCCTCTGCTGTTTTTGCTTTATATTAATGACATTGTGACTGTTTCTCAGATATTATTGCCTATACTATTTGCTGACGACACTAACATTTTTGTTTCTGGAAAATCGGTCGAAAGCGCAATTCAAGTCATGAACAGTGAAATATCAAAGGTTGTTGATTGGCTGAATGCTAACAAACTGTCACTTAACTTATCTAAAACGCAGTACATGATTTTCAAACCAAAACATAGGCTGCGCTGCAGCAAACCTTCAGCGAATAACACCTTTAGAAGATTACAATAATATCATAAAATTGGTGCGTTTACGAAATGGTCGAGTAGTGGCCTTCCATTATCTCTATTTTTCCAATGATTCATAAAGTGTTATACGCATCAAAAAGCACTGCTAAATTAATTGCATAGGTGATTTGTTTAGAAAAATGCATTACTGTATATGCAATAGTGGGGAAGTTTTGGCTCTGATATAAAAAAAATTCTTTTAAATATTTTTTCTCAATATTACAAAAACTATAGAATAGCCATCTGTCAGACCATGAAAAGGCACAACTAGACCATACAAGCCATATGTGTACCAAACGTCATCCATGTATATGGAATAGTGACCGGATGTTGAGCCAGAAACAAAAATAATCATTTTTATGTTTATTTCAATATTTGAAAAAGTATATAATATTTTCCATCAGACCTTTAAAAGGCACAACTAGACCATATTGGCCATATTTGTACCAAAGTTTATCCATGTACATGCAATAGTGAGCGAGTCTTAGCCCAAAAAACAAAAAAAATATGTTTTTATATCTTTTCTCATTTTTTCAGAAAGTATAGAATATCTGTCAATGAGACCATCAAAAGGCACAACTAGACCATATAGGCAACGTGTGTACCAAATTTCATCCATGCACATGCAATAGTGACCGAGCCTTGGCCCGGAAAC
Source organism: Platynereis dumerilii (assembly GCA_026936325.1). Classification (NCBI taxonomy): domain Eukaryota; kingdom Metazoa; phylum Annelida; class Polychaeta; order Phyllodocida; family Nereididae; genus Platynereis; species Platynereis dumerilii. The sequence goes on along the minus strand of JAPTHN010000014.1, from coordinate 22,696,061 downwards.
GAAAAAAAAAAATTTTTTATATTTTGTTAATTATTTCAAAAAGTATTTAAGATCTATTCATCAGACCATCAAAAGGCACAACTAGACCATACAGGCTAGATGTGTACCAAATTTCATCCCCATACATTCAATAGAGGCCGAGTGCCGGGCCGGAAATGATCTATCCGCCCGCCACCCGACCGCCCGCCCGCCCGCCCGCCCGGCGGACGGACAGCATTTTTACCCAAGTGATTACAATACCTTCTTCGAACTTCGTTCGCTGAAGGTAAAAATTGTCATTTAGCCATTACACCTGAACTACTGATAAATGGCCACAGTATAGAAAAAGTTGAAGAAACCAAATTTATTGGAGTAATCCTTGATCCTAAATTAGACTGGAGCAAGCACATTCAATACATAAAGAATAAGGTATCAAAAGGAATTGGGATCCTGTGTAAAGCAAGAAAAGTTCTTCCTAAGAGTACTTTGAATATACTGTATTATTCCATGATTTATCCGCACCTCATATATTGTATAGAGGTCTGGGGAAGTGCTTCGCAATGTCATTTATCGTTACTTGTTAAATATGCAGAAGAAGGCTGTCAGAATAATATCATCATCAGAGTATTGTGCTCACACAGAACCAATTTTTAAAAACCTTAAAATTCTCAAACTTTCACATGTGTACATCCAGCGTATAATGATTTTCCTATGGAAGTTTCTGAAAGGCCTGCTACCAGATATCTTTACAGACATGTTCACACTTAATTTTGACATTGTTTCAAGACAAACGCGTCAATCAAGTAGCTTTCATGTGCCTCTGTGCAAGACTCGTCTCTATTAAAAATCTGTCAAGTTCCAAGGTGTAAAATATTGGAATCAGATAAGTTACGCTATTGATACAAATTGTAGCATTCAAACATATAAGAAAAGGGTAAAAGATTATCTTATGAACAATTTCCACAATGTCATTGTTTAGCATTCTTCTCCATTTGGTCAACAGCTTTACGTTAAAAATTATTCAAAAGAAATTTTCTTCGGGGACGTGGCTGAAACCATCCCCAAATATATAATATGGGTGAATGTGATGGAAAAAGTGAATTAAGTATATAATGTGTTAGATGATGAAAAGTTTTAGATGTGGATAATGAATGTACGTGTGGCTTGTTTATGAATGAATTTTTGGATAATGTTTCACAGTTTTTTGTTTGTTGTTGTTTTTTTTTTTAATTATTAGTACATTATAATTTTACTGCAAATAATTGCGAAGTTGATAAAGGCAAATACGCCTGCATTGGCGTCAGCCTGCCATACATTTGTGTTGTTGTATATAGAAAATGTAAATATCACTGTATATATATGTTCAAATTATGGTCAATAAATACTTACTTACTTACTAACTTGCAGCTATATTTTGATCAAATCACATGCCTTTATAGAGGAAAGATAGGCAATTTCATGGTTGATATTTCACAGGGCAAAGCATGGTCATAGTACTGCAGACTGGACTTATTTTGCTAAATCATGACACAGATTGACGACAGAAGGAGGTCCAAGCAACGAGGCGAAGGAGGATTGGAGCAATGGGCCAAGCTAGAATTGGAATTGAACCCTGGACCAAGTGATAAGAACCTCAGAGTCAAGAGCGCTACAACCTGTGATTCTCACTGGATTCACCCCTTTCCGACCATGTTGGATGAAATTCACATGCCTATTCAAACGAGGCAATTTCAACTTTTATTTTCTTCTCTTTGCAACAGTTCCAATTTTCATACTGACATTTTAAGACGAGCTGAACCAATGTCCACATTATGACACCACAGATCAAATGGATGGATGGATGACTGGGGCTTTCCATCCTGTATTAATGCACTTGGTAGGCTAATTAGGACAGAAGAAAGACACAGCAATGAGGTGAAGGATGACTGAAACAGCTGTCCAACATAGGTAACCTAGCAAGAGCTGGATTCGAACCCTGGACCCAGCGATTGGCAGCCCAGCATGTTACAAATGAGCCAACCTTCCTCTCCCATCCCCCCCCCACCACAGACCACAGACCACAAACCAAGCTCTTTTTTTGTCGAAGTAGGTAGTTAATGACAACATTAATTTATTAAATGCCATGAGATACACAAATCGTTCATCTTGAGATCCAAAGACTTTAACAGGAAATTGGAGGAGTCATTAATCAACAAATCAATTCACAACAAGAGTAATCATCATCATCATTATAATTAGTATGACATCATCACATGATGACATCATCACCCGTTATTAAGTCCACATTAAAATAGACAAACCTGTGTGATATCTTACCCCTAATTAATTAATTAATGACTTATTAATTAATTAATGACAGTAATTGGCAATTAACATCATCAACCCTCAATGATAATAAAAAACACGTAACTCCTAAAGTGTGTGAAAAAGAAATAGACAAAAATTCAATAACGAACATTAAACAACCTGCCCTCAAAATTCCCTTCACAGATCATCTCTACACCATGCATGACTTATTTTTAAACCTTATAATAAATCATGCTCTTAGGTTGTCTTTTGCCTTTAATTTAGGCTTTTACCACCAGGGGCACTGCGATCAACATTCTTTGATGACATCATCCAATTGTCGCCATTATTTGGATGATGACATCATAATTATGACACCACAATTCACAGCAGTGATGTCACAATTGTTATCTTGACTGCAGTGCCCTCGGCTGTAAATACGACCTGTCAACTCCTAAACTTTTCGATATTAGACAACAACTTTTCACCAAATCATTCATTTGTAACATCTTTGATTTTCTGAATAACCAAATTAAAATTTTTTGCCACAATAATGTTTACTGAACATCTTCCATTCTTTTCCGTACATTTCTAACTTCTTGTACATGACAAACCTCATACGTCGTAAAATTGTACTTCCACAATATACACTAGAGGGCAGCTGAGTATATTAGTACAGATCAGTAGCACCAGGTACATATTTAAATATTCAAATATATTGAAATGATATAAATGATATATTTAAATGATGATATCTATAAAATTGATACAATGAGGTACATAACTAATCGTATGACAAGTGAGTACTGTATTTAACACATTCTTCTATTCAAACAGTACATTTCCGTTACATACTTTAATTACACATTCCAGTTATGTACAAGAGATTATTCATTCCTGTAGCACTACATAACAATAATTCTAAGGCATTCGAAGGTTTCAGCGCAATCGGACATCACACATAACATTTCTAAGTCTTTCATTAACTTTCATTCCATCAAGAACAATTCATATCTATTCACATTTTTACACATTTTGTTTGCGTAATTATTCACGCACATTTTTGTACACCTTGTTGTGCAAGTAGAAGATCACAGTTACACCATCATACATTAACATGTATACATACAAGAAGAAATTTAATTTCAAAAATAGTCAAATTCATCCTAATTGTTACTAGTGTTAAGTTAGTTAAATAAGTCTGACGATACAATATGAATAATAGTAATTTAAACACAATAAATTCAGCACACGACATAACACAAAAACTTGGACGATTGAAGGATTAAACAAAACGATTAGACAATTAAACAGTTAAATTTAAATTAGAAAATTGAACAATTAGGCACTGAGACAGTTAGACAAACCAATTAGACAAAACAATTAAGACAAAATTAGCAGACAAACAGTTAGACAAAAGGACAAATTGATGTTCATTTTAAAAATAAGAAAATAAATGCTCTGAAAGTTTCATATGACTAAGTAGTTAATAATACTGACAGCTATTTACCATGTATCATGTTTCTGATATCAACCATTAACTTTCGATTTAAAATGTCAGAGAGTCTGTACAAAAACCAAGTGCTAAAACTTTGCTAAATTATGAATGACGAATACTAGTAAATTACTGTAATTTTCTCAGAAAGTGCGCAACATAATCTCGCCAAGAAAGGTCGTTCTTGTAACCCTAACACTTAAGAAAATAACTGGGGTCAGATTTCAACAAAACTTTTTAATTGGATCATGTAAATGCAAAAAGTTGACTATCGGGTTAAATAAAGTAGGCGTAATTTAACAATTTGCGATAGAAAAATAGAAACTTTTATGGAATGCTCTTTCCAGTTTAATTTTATGCAGATAATTTACGAAAATTATGTGAAAAATTATGCAAATTATCCAAAATAGTTCAAAAATTAACGAAAGAAAGTTAAACATCCGAACTATTCAACTTGTGCGTATGAATATGGCAACATATCTCCGAAGAAAAGGACGAATAAATTAACAAATGAAATGCGATACCTTATAAGTATTGAAACATTCAACTCCAAAAGATTTAACATATTCGACGAATCACTCATTCTCAACTAGGCCTATCACTTCACGTTTCACACTGTAAAGTCCATTCAGTTCAACACGCTTTCAGAGTCAGCATTTAAAGATTCAAATGTAGTGTCACTGCTTACCACCAGAGGGCTACAAACTCACTGCCCCCTTGTGGAGTGCACAGCAACTAACCTGTTGTTGTTGTTGACATTTGAGGTCCATTATACATTTGATTACAGCTAGCTATTACAGTAATATTATTACAAGTTATCACTACATTATTACAGAAACAGTAGGAAACCAACAGACCCTTATAGCGTCAACCACAATCACATAACTATCACACTCGAAAACACACAAGGGTCGTTCATTCATGTTATTGCTCCTATAGTAAAGTCAAATACCTGATAATCAACATGACAAGAGAAATATTAAGCTAAACACAGAACTCGCAATCAACATATATGTTACATATATGACTAAACGGCAAAATACAAACTTTGAAAATACAAGAAAATTACCTATGTGAGCAACTGGTTTATGATGATTTGTATGATATTACGATCAACCACCATTTTCATCACAACGTTTCAATTCTATGTAGTATGTTTATCCCTTCACATCATGATGTCTAAAATATTTCATATTTTAATAACAGTTTATATATTTGTAGCACTCAGAACACAGACCGAATCTAATGCCATGACGGAAAGGCTGTAACTTAGTACAAGAAAAACAGAATTTAAAATATTAATTAAAATTCTAAATCAAATCGGAAGCCTATTTTTATAAGCTTACTTCATAATTCTTACTTAGTGTACATCACTGATTTTCACAGAGTATTATTTAACCCTTATATATTTGATTTACCCCTTCAGTTTGGAGTCACCCCTTCAAATTGGTTTCAAATATTCTTGAAGCTATCACATCAACCCATCCATAGTCATAATATTTGATTATTTTCATTTGTGACCAACACTACTTTACACTAGCTATCAATCGTATAAATAGTTAAATAAATAAAATTAACATAATTCGTTACACCGGAAAGCGCTAGAGTAATTGATACGAAAATCCAAAATAAGCTAAAATTAACTAAATGCGGTAAACGAGGTAATACCAATTAAACATAACATAATCATATAATTATTTGAAATATTATATATTGGTCGGTTGATATATATGGAAAGCTACCTGATTAACATGACTTTCTTCACGTTTTGATATAAATTCAAGTTTCAGAAGTCATATTTCAATTCAAATTTCAATTCAAATTTCAATTCAAATTTTCAGATCTTCGACCTCCGTTTCTTGAGATATAGCCAACAGTTTAATAATTAAATGAACTGAGATATTACAATACATATACCGTAGTTATACATCATAGCATTTCAGTATTTCATATTTGTGCAGTTTTCAATGAATCCTGGTTTATACGGACTTAAATGACGATTTATGTGTGATAATAATTACGATACACAAGTACGATTAAATGTTATCATAGATATTTAGTATTTTTCAAGGTTGGAAGAATCGGTGTGATGCTTTAATCGTGAAAAGGAGGCACAATCAAATATATGGTTCTCTTTGGCTACACTAGAGGGCGACACTGCCCAGTGATGCAGGAAGTACTTTTGGAATTCTATCTCAAACAAAGGAGAGCTTCACATTGTATTATCTTCAGTTGTGAAATTAAAAGACCCCATCTATGCGGACAAGGAGTACCATGGTGTAGACAAACTGCCTTATCTTATCATTACGTTGTATTGTAAAGTCTGTTGGAAATGGCTGCCCGACTGTGTACTCCCCAGGGAGTTGAAAAATGCTCATGCTTGATCAGGACTACCAAGGGTGTATTTGCATTGTGAAGTCTGTTGAGGCGGACTTTGTGTAATGGACTACATCTACATTTACGTCCGTCTCTCTATTAAGCAGAAGTAGCCTCAGAGCATGTACCATTGAGACACTGCACTTGGATAAATGGGTATATTTAGCATAATTCATCAAATTAATATGAATAATCAAGATGGCCAAAAGTGCCTTACAGAAAATATTTTCATCATTAAACTAACAAAATTAAAATTTCATGTTTGTATAGGGCAAAAAGTCAAAACCGCTAATCTTTACAACTTATTCTACAAGATAAATTGAGTGGAATTTTTCATAGACCTTCCTTTTCAGAACGTAAGGATCATCTTCACAGACTCTATGTTTTTTCCTCTTTCCAAAATAAAATACACAGTAATTATACCATCACAACTGAAGATAATACAACACGATTCTCTCTTTATCTATTATATCAGCTGCCAGTCTTACGAGCATTGGATCAAATGGAAATTTCAGGTGGGTCATTTCAATAAACATCATGAAGTAGACATTTGCACAGCATTCATGCATGCTTTATAACATTCATTTCAGCGAAATCCAGTCATTTATACCTCATACAATTATTGGTACACATTGCGTAATGAGTTATGATGCTGACAGTGGAATCCCTTAATTGAATACACAAGTGAATTTATAAGATTTCAAGATTTCTTACTGAAGGTCTTTGCTTGCATGGGTTCGAACCCCGGGTGGGGAACCCAAAATTTTCAGTGTACCTTCATGAGCAAAATCCCAGCTGGATGTCGTTCGGATATCTATCTATCTATCCCAGTCAAAGGAAACAATGTTAGATGGATGTAGCGTCGTCCTGTGCCAAAGACCCAGCAAGAGCAGAATTCAAACCCTGGACCCAGCGATTTGCAGCCCAGAACGCTATCACTGAGCTAACCATACCCCCTTGGCCCAGATGGATGGATGACTGGGGCTTTTTGTCCAGCATTTATGCACTTTTGGTGGACACCGCACACGATGTTCTTATACACCAACCGCTGTTCTTAATCAAGGGACTCCACTGCATCAATGTTGAATTAATGTATCTATAAATAACTGTTTGTTGGCACTAGAAGGGTTATGAAGACTGCAGGTAAATGCGCTTGCACCTGTGACCCATAATGGAGCAAATGTACGATTACCGTAACTTCTTGATTAAAATGCTAGTCACACATCTACCAAACATTCCTAATCGCTTGTAAAGCTGTAATTTATGATCATTCTGAGATGTTACTCCATAATTTTAATTCAAATGTCTAAATAGTTCATAATTTTAACTTCCAATATTATAATTTGATATTCTAATCTCATTGAATTAACTGAGGAAGTACGGTATCATACAAATACACAGAAACCTCGAAGACATTATGAATGAGCACAACATGTGCCTCTAATATTCAAAATGACATGATTTTACCTCAATTTTACCTTTTAAATTCACAAATACAGGAGTTATTTTGGAATTATCACCACAGAAAAATCTTTACCCTTAATTTCAACAAATTTACCAATAAGAAAGTTCCTTTTACTAGTATCTAAGATGTTATAAAATAAAATCGACATATTTCAGAGTCATTTAGACAAGATTATAAATATTATATGGATGCATTCTTAACAAGTGCAACAGAGAAAAGATTACAGATTTATCGTCATACCCCATACTTCATTTGAATATTTTATATAAGTTAATTTCAGATACCTACACACAGTAACAGCAATGAAAAAATAATAATTTGAGAAATAGCATTAAATGCTATATAGGCTACACTAACAATAAATACAGGCTTCAACAGACGGGTATATTAGCATGCAAGGGGTTATGTAATTACAATTTTATAATCGTAATTATAATCGTAATTATAATCGCAATTATTATAATAATATGTTGACAACTTTTAAAGAGACATGGCTGAATTGCGGCTGAACTTTTTTCACTTATTATCACAGAAACCACAAGTTTAAATTGTACAACTACGTTAACTAACAGTGACGTCAAATTTGATTAACTAAATTCCCAATTTTCTCGTAATTTTACCGTTTTTCTGACATTTCAATGAGGAATTTCTAAGGAATTTCTAAGATTCTTTGATTATTTTTGGGCGTTAGGAGTGCGAGCTGCCGGAGTTTGGGTCGCGAGAATGTTCAAATTAGAAGCGACAGGATTGGAGGTCTGAACGCTACCCATAAGAGCTTGCTCCAACGTTCCTGAACCCCCGAGAAGATGAGCCAGGTCTCCTTGGAGTAGCTGAAGGGGGTACGCGACCTTGATGCTCTGATTGGCGTTATTTCCTCCTGCACTTTGCATTATGGGTAGCGTATTAATCGAAGGTAACGTATGACTGACGGTATGCGATGAAAATGGTTGCGTATTAAGTGTACTATCACCCCACACAGAGTTCAGCGTCAAACTACCCGACGTCAAGTTGCTTGTTAAGCTCCCACCTAAATTGCTGCTTATGTTTAAGTTACTTGTAGTCGCTTGGGAGTTTCTTAATTGCGGCATTTCTGAGGTACTCATTTGGACATTAGAGATATTTGTGTGATGTTGACCAGCGGCTAAAACCGTCGAGCCATTGCAGAACGGCAACTGGTTGTGCTGCGTCACTGTGGCGCCATCTAGTGTTGACGACAACGATGACACTAGCGTCCCCTGGGGGCTGATGGTCAAAGCAGTCCCTCCGAGGGTCGTAATGTTCCCTGCGATGTTTCCCGTTAAGTTCCCGGTGATGTTGCCAGTGAGATTCGACGGCATTTGTATCGTCGTCAACTGTCCGCTAGATCCGAGAGTTCCTTGAGCGAGCTGGGCCGCTATTAACGACACGGCCGACTGCTGACTGACTCTCGCATGATCGTGACTACCAGCGAGACTGACAGCGCTGTTGACTCCGTTCAAGTGGTCCTGCCCATGCGAGTGGTGACTGTGCGTCGTATGCAAATGAGCCCCTGGGAGACTATGACCTATGACCTGATTACTGATGACCTGACCTTGACTGATGACCTGACCGTGACCTACTTGTGACTGTGATGAATGCTGTGACAATGCAACCTGACCCGATGACTGAATGAGAGGGGAGGAGGAACCATCGTGGATGTTGAGAACAGTACCATGGCTTACTGAATTACTTAACCCTGGATTCAGTCCACTATTTAATCCGGAATTCAGAGCATTCTGGACTCCGTGGACTCCATGAACCCCCGACAATCCAGTACTCAATGTCTGTGATATAGTCTTTAACTCGGCCGTGGATATATTGGCCAAATCCTGCAGGTTGTCTCCCTGATTCAAATCTCCCTCGTCATCCTCCAAATGTCCGGGACTCCCGAGTCCTTGGTTGAAGATTGACGCAGCGATCTGTTTCGTCAGTTCGTCTTCCGTATTATTGCTGCCCATTAGTTGCCCCAAAGTCTCTGCGTCCAACTCTTGGAGAGAGTCATGGACGTTCCCTATGTCCCTGTAATAATAACAAATGAGATTATTAGAAATGTTGAGAAGAAATTGGGGAATCGCAAACCTAACGTCCAGTCCGAGTTGAAGTTTAATCAAAACCTTCCACCAGGTTTGAAATAGCGCGAGTCTAAACTCTACCAGGCCATAGAAATTTTTTTCTATGAAATTCACTTTGCACTAATCCATTTCTGTTTCATAAGTTTAACTACAATTGTCTTTCTCTTTACAGATGGTAGTCAAAGCAAAAGTTGGTGTTAAAGTTTCTGAAGATTTTCACTCGATGCCGTAATATTATTAGGATTTTATGAGTGATTGATTACAAGACTGAAGATTCAATATTTATACGAATTTCCGTAAATAAATACACAATTCAATACTGTTACCCATTTCTTCCAGTAAATTTACTTTAATCTATTCCACTATCATTATAACAGTAATATTGTCTTTACTGACTCCGAGAATCAGAAATTAAACAATAAAGAAAGAACCACTTACAGCACTTGACTGTCTTCGAATTCCCCGTTCTTTCCACTGAAGATGTCGAATGCTTCGTCAGGTAATCTCTTCAAGACGTCATTCATGTCATACTCATCCAGGAATTTAGTAGCAAGTTCCGAGTCCAGAGGTAGCTCAAGCGATTTGTCTATTGTACCTGAAAGGCAAGATTGAAGATGAAAGACATTGAATTTAAATGTTTAACAACACCTTAGACTTACAATGGGCATAATAGCTAGGAGCGTTTAATTTATCAAGGTTTCTACTCAGTTTAGATATTCATATAATGCACGCTAATTTAAAATCACACTGAAATGCTTCAATCTCCAGTGAAAGGAGGACAACTATCTGCCAGAAAATCTGCACAGTTGCCATAGCAACACCTAGTAACTGCATCAAAACACCCAGTTGCCTAGCAACATACACTAAGATCAGATTGTAGACCAGGAATAGAACTCAGAACCTTCATTTCAGATGGCAAAAACCTCAACTACAGTAGCAGCCACTAATATGTCAACAAATCAAGTTACCATAGGCTATTAGCAAGGCTTAATCCAATAACAGAACACCAATCTTTCTATTATTATTGCTCAACTACTCCACATCAGAAGGAGGGATGATTGGGGCTTTACGCCCCGTACTTTTGCACTTGATAGGCTAATTAGGACGGGAGGAAGACACAGCTATGAGGCTAAGGATCCCCAATTACTCCCCCAAAATGACATCCGGTTCTTACCTGGCGACATGGGGCCCAGATCTGGCTCGGTGTGTTCCATCTGGCTGGTATCCATGGAGGTGTCGATGGTTGCCATGGACTGCTCCACCTCCATCTCCTCTTCCTCCTCCTCCTCCTCTTCCTCCGTTGTCGTGGTAACCGCCCCTGATGTTGCCTGGTTGATGACTAAAGATAACTTGGACTCCTGAGATTCTTCCGTTTTTAAGTTTAGCGGAGGGTTTGTGTAGACTGCGTTACCTGCAAATTAAAGGACATTTTAATTAATTGTTTTAAGTGGCAGTTTCCTGTTCATTGACTACTAAAACACTCAAAGGAAAAAGGCGGCAGTGAGATACTAAAACATTTCATCTATAGAAGTTGAATGGTAGAACAGTAGTTTGGCTAACTTCCACTAGAGGACTCCAGATACAAATAAACATTCCTTCCTCAATGATAACTCGAGCATCAAATATAATTCCAAATTTGGGACAGGCAAGGGGGAAGGGGCAACATGAATACCAGACAAACTTGGGCCTAATTTCACATCACAATCAAACTGATATACATGTACTGGTTAAATTTAACGAGGTAGTGTAAACTTTAGAACCATTTTAAAAATATCAGAAGGAAATTTAAGCCATACTAACACATTTCACCCATTATAAGAATTCAATATGACACTAACCCAAAGGTTCCAACGGAGGCATAGGTTTCTGCGGCCGTAGATTCCGTTTTTGATTCTTTTTCTTCTTGCCTTTCTTCGGCGGTCTCGTTAATGCCGAGGGTTTCGTCTTCTTTCGAGGTTTCTTTGGCTTCACTTCTGGCTTCTTGTTGTGATTATCCTGCAAAATACAGGCAATGACCAGTTATAAAGGGGTATAGTACACTATAATCCAATTACTAGTGTTGTAGTGATCAACGGAAATATCGCCGATAATCATCGCCACTTTCAACATTGATTTCATATTTTTGCAACAATACAAAATTGATTTTCATCTTTTCCTATTTGTATGGCGACTATTAACTCCACATCCATCAATTTAAAGCTCTTGAAGAGATCTATCTACCGCGGGAAGAATTATATCTGTATGTCTTGTGTTATAGTGCAATAATTGTCAAGACTGAGCTAATTTCTCAATGAGAAAAATAATCGATTTACAATCGATTATCGAATCGGAAGGTCATCAGATAATCGATGTTGAAAATCATACCGATTCCCATCACTACCAGTTATAAAATAAATTTATCAGTTAGATTAAGTTACATAGAACTATTACTTTTCTTTTGAGCATCCTTTAAATCGGCAGCAGACATAATAGCTTTAAACTCTCTTTAAAACAGTATAGTTTCTAAAAGTTTACAATCATACTCAGCAATTCTTAGAAATTAGAACAGAACATTTATAGAATACCGTATTTTCTCTATTAAAAGCACAGCCCCTAATAAAAGCCCACCCCCTCCACAAGGAACTAATTTTCATCAAAATTCCATCAAAATATGACTTTATCCTAAGTTTTTTATGCAAAAAATTATTAATTGACCATATCATCATTACTTCTGCCCACTGGGCGTTTAATAGAGAAAATACGGTACTTACAAACTTGGCTGCATGTTCTCGACACAACGGCAACTCATGCCGAATATCGTAGACAGGAACGCTGCACTGGGTGTTGTCCGAGAATTTAGCCGTACACAAGTCGTACAACTGTTGGTCTCCGTTGTACATTATGTCTTCACAGAATTAAGGAATATGACAAAATCGGTGGACATAGAAAGTGTTAATTTTTAATGAACCAGAATTGGCTGGATGAACAAATGGGGCTTTATGACAGTTTACGTCCCGTGTTTTTGCACTTGGGAGGCCACTTTGGACAGGAGGAGGTCACGACAATGAGAGTTAGCTCGCTTTTCGCGTCATGATTCTGATAAGATGAGATCAGGCAATGCACCTAAAAATACACTTTTACAAAACCTCAACATACTAAGAATCTATGAAAACCTCATCATCATCATCATAGAAAGGATACGTTTTATGCAGTGGTTTGTGAAGGGAAGCGCGTCTGTGGCACATCTCTTTTCTTGAGGTTCTTCGTCTCGGTGGATACATCGCTGTTTCCTTGGCGGTACATGACACCAGTTGCTATGGAAACAAGTAAATAATTCATGATCACATGTACGAAACAATTCGGTTAATAGACTATGAAGCAAGACTACGAACAAACAACAGATTTAGTACTGATTTACCAAAATAACAAATGTATTCCTTAGACGCTGCATTTTACCCATACAAATGCAAGTTTGAGACCTTCTAATTTAAATACCGTCACAATGAATTACGAAGACCAGTGCTCCAATATTGTATTCCTACAAAAGACATTAATATCATAGAGTGCGATACATTTAGAGTACAGTGATGCCTGCACTACAAAACTGCCCATTCTATTGTCATGAAGTGGTCTCACATGGGGGTACAGTCTCTCCAAAAAACACTTATAATACTACTTAGTGCAGAAGCAAAGTGGTCACACAAGGCAAGTTGGTTCTACAACAAAGGGTCTTATAATGCAGAGACCACTGTACATACTTTCAAATCCTGAATACTCACTTTTCTAGAGGTTCCAATCCAGGCTTCCGAACGCACCCCACGGCTTTCACGGCCGCTTCTTGATTGTTCTTCACACACCTCAAGAGTAACCCCAGAGTGGAGAGATGGTCTTGCCGCTCTATGACGTTGTCGTGTTGAGAACGCCGAAGCTGCATCAACTGTCTCCGACACTGCGACCGGAGAAGAGAGAGTTTGGTCATCCGAGCGGAACAGAGGTATTGCTCGTCGTGACTGTCGGGGAAAAAAAGAGAGAAAAATTCGGTCAACTTTAAAAACATGAAAAGCGTAAGAAGCACTCCAGATTAAATGTTTGACACCTAAAAAGCCAAAAATATTAACGCAGCTTTTGTTTTCTAATTTTTTTGCAAAAAACAGTATAAGGAATACCCATCCACTGTTATGATTTCCATATTCTAGGAAGGATAAGATGGATGGCTGAATAACAGGGGATTTAAATTGTATATTTATGCACTATGGAAGGCTACTTAGGATGGATGATTGGGGCTTTACATCCTGTATTTATGCACTTGGTAGGCTAATTAGGACAGCGGGAGGACACGGCAATGAGGTGAAGGATGATTGAAACAGCAGTCCAACATAGGCCCAGGTGACCCGACAAGAGCTGGATTCGAACCCTGAACCCAGCGATTGGCAGCGAAGGCTACTTAGGACAGGAGCAGGACACAGCAAAGAGGCAAAGCATGATTGAAACTGCTGTCCACTGTCCAGTATAGATTCAACATTGTTCAAATGACCCAGTCAGAGACGGAATCAGACCCAGGACCCTGCATTTGGCAGACCAGAGCCATTGTAAGAAGGTTGACAAATGGATGGATGATGGCCTTTATGTTCTTTATTCATGCACTTTGAGTCTTTTTAGGAAATTAGGACAAAGCAATGAGGTAAAGGATGATTGAAACTGCTGTCCAACAGAGGTCTAGGTAACCCAGTCAAAGCTGAATCAAACTCAAGACCCAGCGATTGGAATCACAAAGCGCTACCAACTGTGCCAACCCCACCCACCACATGATTGGCATCATTTATTTCCATTCAAACCACATGGTAAAACTTTTATCAATATCTTTTTGACATTAAACTACACAGAGTTCCGCTACTCAACAACAAAAAACCAAACACTTTGAAACACATTAGACGCCTAAATATGGAAGGGAGCTAGACTGAGCTAACTCATCGTAACTCAATAACGGAATGGAACTACCAAGTATGGAATGGCACTGCCATGTAGCACCATATAAGGCAGAGGGTATAATCTACTGGAGTAGCACTTGCATGGGTTTAGAAATCTACTTGGAAACGGTTGCCATGGCAACGCTGTGGCATCACAGAGCCTGCAGCAAAAGTAATCAACATTAGCCGAAGATTTTGCAAAAACATGGAAAGGGCTGGAAATATGAAACGGGCAAAAATTAGCAAAGCAATTTTATCCTTGGTCGTCGGTTGTTGAAAGTTGGTTGGTAGTGCGTCCCATGCAAAGTGCTAAATTGCTAATAGCACTTTCACAAATCACACATGGTCCCCACGTGAAAAACCGATTTATAGAAGTTATTGCATAACAACTAAAACTCCAATAAACATTTTACATGAGAAATGCAGCAACTGCCAACTGGCCCATGGCAAGTGTTTTATAAATATGTAATTAAATATAAAAGAAAGTTGTCAAACATTGAAAAGCTTTATTTTTTCCTTTGATGCGTTAACAGATGGGTCATTTTTCAGATTTGTAAAAAATGCTTATTCATACCATAGCAGGCTTGTATGGCTTAGTGATGATTAATATTTTCATAAAAGGAATATACACATCTAATCTTGCCTACTGGTAATTACACACACATAGAAACTAAAATAGATGACGATTTTTAGCACTGTTGATCATTATGTCAATTAAAACTAACTAAAATGGTGCATACCTGATTTTGACTTCCTCCAGAGGGGGGTAAAACCACTCTTGTTGCCATGGAGATTCATCCTCATTGTCAGAGTCATCTGAGTCAAACACAACTGCAACAGGCAAATGCTAATTTATTAATCGTTTTTTTAGTACTTTCAATAGAGTCATTTCAGCAAATCGTAACAAGGGTAACATTGTACTTAAAAGTACTTCTAGCAGGGTGTCTGCAGCTTATTTGAAACCAAATTAAAGGCTTTTTCCAGGCTTTTCCAGGCCAAATTTTCCAAAATTCCAGGCCAATTTGTTGATGAACTGACCAATTAACGACACGATACACACATTCTTTTCCGAACACGACATTCGTCCTTTGGTCCTATCATCGCTAAAAATTGCCAAAAATTTTGCAGTGGACTATTTTTATTTCCATATAAACTAAATTCCAGGCTTTTCCAGGCCTTTTTTTCAAAATGCAGGTTTTTTCCAGGCTTTTCCAGGATTGGCAAACACCATGTCTAGGATTATTTTGTTGAGTTAACAGTTCACATTGCTCGGCTCATGAGTTGTACAAAAACAAAATAAACCTTCACTGCCAAAAATCATGGGTGTTGAGGATGTTACGGGACCTCAAATCATAACAATATTATTCCAAGAACACAAGAAGACAATTTCATGAAGTTTACATTTGGTTTTACATTTGGGTCTAAAAGTTCAAAATGTCACATGATCAGATGATTATGAACATTCTCAAGTTTTCAAATTTTCAACAATTTTGAGTCTTGAATAAACACTGATAAATTTGCAAGAATTTGTGGCTTGCAGTGACACCATAGAAAAGTTTTTATTTAGGAGAAGGGTTTTTAAAATGTAACTAGATGTTTCTAAAATCTACAGAGAACTACAAATGAATATTACCAGGTGGCAGCAGTTCAGCACTGCGGTGCTTCTGCTTCATACATCGAGCGTAGTACTGGAGAGCCGAACGCCTCCGTAGACATTGCTTCACTTCGCTCTTCGTAGATGGCGCTGCAGTAGGAGATGGCAAGACACTAGATGGCGTGCTAGGAGAGACTGCTGCTGCCCCCTTGAGGATAGCGCTGGCACTATCCTTCCCGGCGGGTAGAGAGGATTTCGGAGAGTGTTTGGGGGAACTTTTCAACAACCCTGTAGCAAGGGAGTTTGCAGAGTTAGTGGCATGACTTTGCGTAGAGTTTGTAGCGCACATGCTGCTAGAGTTTGTAGACGACACACCTTTAGAAGGCTGGTTGTCGTTGCTACAGGAGTTTGGACGAGGTGGCTGTTGGGCGTGATTAGATTGAGTCGCTCGAGGGTTCAACTGCTCCAGGGCATTCGTCAGAGGAGCCGTGAACAGCGACAACGTGGGGTTTATGGAGAGGGTGCCTGGGAGCACCGCCTGAGCTTGGGGGGTGGAGGTAGAGGTGGCGTGGTTGCTCGCCCGGGTCGTGTGGGCGATTGGGGTGGGCGTAGCGCCCCCTATTGTTGTACCCATGCTGGCTGATAGGTGAGGTAGACTAAGCAAGTGTTGCTGCAATGAAGACACCCCTTGCAAAGAGGACACCCCCGATAGAGTACTGGACAAGGTAGCCGTCGTTATGGGGATGTGGTTGATTGAGTGAGGGGGTAAAGATCCAGGGTAGGGCGACACGTGAGAGGGCGTAACGACCTCCCTGGTGGTCTTTTCTGCAGTATCTATTGTACAAGACAACGGCTCGTAGCGTAACCCGTTTTCCATCGAGCATTTGCTCTCCGTGGGCAGAGCTGGCTGCGTAGGGGTACTACTGCTGGGCGACGAAGCAATAGTACCATCACAACCTGAGTCTTGCGTCTTTTTCAACTTATCTTTGATTTTATTCTGTGCGATTTTGGTCTGGAGGCGATTCATAGTTCTTGAGCTTCTTTGAACAGTGGAGGAAGATGCCTTGTTGGGGGTCTTGGCGTCCGTTTTTAACTTCACCTCCGGCTTGACACTCGCCTTCTCCAACTTCTCCGCTAGTGAAGGGTAGCGTTGGGCGATTGGGGTGGAGCTGAACAAAGTAGACGCCAAATCTAACTGTGGCGCCATCTTTGGGGGAGCCTTGATGTGATTCAACCCCACTGGCATGTCAATGGTCGGCGACATCGACCCCACTGGGCTTGGACTAGATTTAGTTTTAGTTGGGCTGCTTTTATCATTTCGACTAGTAGGAGTTCCTTGCAGCTTAGGGGTACCTGGGAGTTGTTTTGGGGTGCCTGGGAGTTGTTTAGGGGTGCCTGGGAGTTGTTTAGGGGTGCCTGGGAGTTGTTTAGGGGTGGAAGGGGGTTCAGGGAAGGCGTACGGATCCTCAGGATCATCTTGGGCTTGCGAAGGTCCATTTTCTCTCCGGTGGAGATTGAACTTGCTCTTCAAGCGATCTTCAAACGTCGTGGTCCGGTTGTCCTGGATGACGTCCTTGACCTTGACCTCCTTCGTCACCTTGTGATTGGCTTTTGATTTGTCCGTCTGTCTTGCTGGTCTCGGCTTTGCTTCCGGCTTTTTCGCTAACCCCAGAGTCTGCATGTGGTGGTTGCAGTACCTGAAAGGCAAAACAAACACCATAAATTATAAACACTTCGTCATTTGATTTCCTTTTTCTTAGATATGAATCAGAGATTGCCCATAGCTCTAGGGATATTTTGAATTTCTGTGCCCATACTAGTATTGCTGCAAGATCAATATTTTAGGCCACGTTCTACAACTTCACACAAACAATTTCACCATATTACACATTTGTAAACTTAAAGTGACAGGTTAATAATAAACATGGAAAGAAGTTGACAGAATGGACTGAATAAAGTAATGATCACACATAATTTTACAGAGGAAATTTGACCTTTGGCAAAGCAGAGATCTCATGTTCGCTATTATGGTGGCGAATTTATATTTAGGCCAGACATAATTTATTTTTAGCTTCTTGAATCTTCTCGAAGCACTATTTCTAAGGTCAGTCGGCAGGAAAGTAAAAACAGCTGTAATCTCACTTTTTATTGTGTAAATCAATTTTAAAACCAAAAGCTAAAAATTAATTCTGTCTGGCCTTTGGCAGTTTCTGGCGCTATTTTGATTTGCACACTTACAGGCGAGAGTCCTTCTGCGGGACCGGCTGCATGCACTGGTGGTTATTCTTCGTGGAATTTGGCGTAAAAGCGCACGGCTTAAACGGAGCTGTTGGGTCCTCCAGAATGTGCCGGATGCAAAACGCGTAGCCATTCAAGCGACGCTGTTTGCAGAGGCGTGAACTGTAGGAGCACAGGGGCTTCTTGTCCACGTGGGAGTAGTGGATGTTCTTTCCCTCGTACATTGCGGCAGGTTCACGTCCACATATGTACTGGCGTGCCTGCGCTCTCTTCTACATCTGCAATTAATGAAGATCGGCAATAAGAATTCATGTCAAATTGTCAATTAACTTACATACAGACATGCACCGATCGGTAGGCGATACCTCTTTTTCACTTCCGATCCGACACCGATGCTTGTATTTTGTTGCTGATGATACTGATACCATTCCAATACCCATGTATACCATAGGTTTTATGTAGAGCAGTGCCTACGATCTGATACCGGTTTTTTGTTTG
Organism: Platynereis dumerilii; assembly: GCA_026936325.1. Lineage (NCBI taxonomy): Eukaryota > Metazoa > Annelida > Polychaeta > Phyllodocida > Nereididae > Platynereis > Platynereis dumerilii. The sequence goes on along the minus strand of JAPTHN010000014.1, from coordinate 22,677,094 downwards.
GCAATTAGCACACTTAACAGTTACAAGCAAGAGCCCTTCTGCGGCACTTGACCAATACTTGATATCAGATCGGTACATGTATCCCCACTTAAACAACGGTAAAATTAAAAACATTTACACTGAAACAGTTGTGGTGACAATATCTGACTGCAGATGTCAAAACATCGTGAATCTACGTTCAAGTGCATATATCCACACTAACAAAATAATCAGATAACAAATACTTTTAAAAGGCACATAATAATGCTGCACATTCCTATTTCAGACTACATATTACCAAACTGCAAATCGTAGATTGATTTCATCCAAACTAAAGATACCTGAATCAAGACAAATGACTGATGTGATTACCAAAATCCAATCAAGTTTATCAAATCAACCTGTGAACACTGATGAAACCAATTAATACATCTAAATCCAGTCTTTCAACAGTGGAACTTTCAAAGAAGTTCAAAAGAATGAAACACAGTAAACAGACAGGCACAATAGCCAAAAGAAATAGGTAAATAAATGAGTGGACAGTGACTCAACTGCTTATTACCTGCAACCATTAATTATTAAGGCACAGGTGAGTAATAGAATATCATCACTAAAGTAATTGGTTTGATGATTAACAACAAGTTAGTGTGATGCATTACCAGTTAATCACCTAATTGCAATCACTGCCAACACCTATTGACAGGCCATTCTTAACCAATCATAACTACTTAACTGAATTGCTATCAGTGTGTCTAGCCAACTTAAGATTTTTTCTGTGTTTGCTTTCAGTTTCAGTTTTGTTTACTCAGCACTGAAGCCATGCAAAGTAAACACCACGCAGCTTCTTTTAAACAAACAACATAAACATCACCCAGGACAATGTTTTGGACAATAAATGTGCACATGTCCAATTCAATACACATCAATAATACGATATTAAACCCCACTCAAATCAATCATTCAACACACAAAACATGAAAACCAAAACATGAACTTTATTTTCGCCGCATGCAAACAAAATACACTAAAGATAGTTTTCAAACTTTGCCAAATGAACCACAAGCACCTAATCTCACTTAATCATAGTAGATTGAAGCTTATTCGACTGGCATTACAGTTCGTGCAGCGAAAAACTGAGAAAATTTCAGCCAAAACAGAACCGATTACTATGGTGAAGATGGACGCGAATCAAAACATGGCCCATTTTACAGAATTTAACCGTGAAACCTGGCGAATTTTTGGTTCTAGAGAGTCACCAGTGTTTTATATCTGCGAAATATGAGTCGAAAGTTAGGTATGATGAGGAATAAACGCAATAAACACCTTAATTTGGAAGCAAAAATCAAACAGGAAGTAGGCGAAAATAGGTGAAAACTCCGCATTGAAAATCTCGTGGTCATTTGCCGCCCAGGGACGCGCCCCAGCGACCTAAAAATTGGCGGTAACACAGAAACAACACGTAAGGTCCACTTACTATCATTTAAATGTCCTAAGATCTTCTAATTAGGATAGAAATCCAGGCCGAAGAAATTGCAAATGTCTGCCCACAAAATGGCGACTGCTTGAGGGGGCATGTAAACTATGCAGATTTATTTGGGCCGAAGACGCAGCGGGCGACGCACATCCGACTCTTGAGGACGCTGCGCTCCGGGGACATGACGCCCGCCAAGCACCTGCTGCCCCGTCCTCGACCCTGGGAACGTCCCCCGGCCCTCAAGAACCATCTTGGACCATTTTAAAGTCATTTTCATTGACGGACAAGGGATTTTTCATTTTGTTTGAGAGGTTGAAAGCTACCATGCACGTGTGTGACTTTCAATAATCAATGCGCCATGGCCTAGAAAATAATTCCTCACAAAAGTGATCCCCCGAGCACATGCTCTCATCTCCGTGACGCCATGTTTCACCACGTGCGTAGTAAACCCCAAAGATCACAATTAAGAATCAAATATTTGCAATTTAGAACTTAATTGGAGGTTCAGGTGGTTGTAGCAAGTAGTGCCGAAGCCCCAGGGCCGACGTGAAGCTCCAACGAAATCCCTTTGCACAGCAGCGGTGAAAGGGGGCAGTGCCCATGACACCATTTCTGTCCATTTTGGAGCACTTCATAAACACCCAAATTTGAGGCATTTATGAATCCTTTAGGGTTGTTTCCTTTTTGCTAGCATCAAATGAAGTCATAAGGGTAATGTTGCTGGGGTTATCAGAATTTTTAAAGAGCTTTTTAATTCTTTTTAAAGTTCTCAAAGTTCGGTCCTCGACCAAGAACATAGTGGGATTCAAAATGGGTCACTGAAGCCACGCCCACCTTGGCTCTCATTGGCTGAACGCTGAGTATGTCAAATCGAAACTGGGCCCTCATTGGCTGCTCCAGTAATTTTTGCATAAATCATGCATGTTTTGCTTCATTTGCATAAAAGACCTACATTCCACAAAATGTTTCAAGAAATATCCGACAGAGGCATTTTTTGTGAGTTTAGTTCAGTGCTAAGTCACTTGGGGTATTTTTTTCGTCTGCTAAATAAATAATTCATGTATTTATTTTCTTGAACAATAATTACACCTTGATAAAAATTAAGAGATGCAAAAATGCTCTTTTTAAAAGTATTATTTTGATGAGAAAGTGTTAAAATCATATGAGCAAAAGTGAAAAATTCTGTGAAACCCACTGCTCCCTTGAGTGAGTCAAGTTCATCATGGCTGCCAATGTTGTGATTTGATGTGAGTGGAAATGATTCAATAATTTCTCAGTTTTCTCAATTTTCACTTCATTCTGCAAACTCATTCAAGGTACAGTGGTTTATCAGTTGTCAGTTGATGTTGTCATTCTGTTTTCCTTCTTCAGTTGAGCTTGTGAATTGTGAAATTCCCATTTTTTGCATGTTCATAAACATCATTCTCATTTCCAGCACTGCACAGTCTACAGGCGGGCGTCTGTATTTAGCGGAACGGAACGGAATTGACGGAATGGAATATCTGTATTCCGCGGAACTGTAAAATGCGGAATTGTAAAGTGCGGAACTGTAAAAAACGGAACTGTAAAATGCGGAACTGTAAAACACGGAATTCTATTGCAGGTAGCTTGGTGACATTATGTAGGATATCACTTGATGCTTTTCAAAGGGAGTGTCATCTAATGACGGTTAGACATTAACTGCAATTCTTTAGATTGTGCACTTTTCATGACAGCTCATGACTTCTTATTGAATCAATTGAATATTGTAGTGCCAGCAATTGCCTAATTGGTATTGAAGTGTCAGGATATGATCATCTGGTTGAAGTGTCAGTGTGATGAACATTCTCAAGTGCAATTAAATTTAGTTTTAGAACTGGGACTTGCTTGGAAGAACTCATACAATTAGTTCTTTCTTTTATGAAATACATAATTGTAATAGGGTTATTTAAACAAGCATACCTTGCCACAATGCATACTGCAGAATACAGAAAATTACCAGCAAGTAGTGCATTGGTGGAGGGCTGGTCTGTTGGTCACGTAGTTATGTATGGTAGAGATTAGCTTACCCTGACCACATCATACACTGTTTTGTGTATGGAAATGAGCCCTGCAGTGGGAGGATGAAAAATAACGTGCAAGCACTTTAACAGCTGCTTGTAGATAGACTTAGTATCTATCTATCTATCTATCTGTCTATCTATCTATCTATCTATCTGTCTATCTATCTATCTATCTATCTATTTATCTATCTATCTATGTATCTACTCCCTCCCTGCCTTCCTACCCCTCCCTTTTTTCCTTCTTACACTTTCCTTCCTTTTTGCCTTCGTATACTTTCCATCCTTTTTTCCTTCCTTTTTTCCTTCCTTTTTTCCTTCCTTTTTTCCTTCCTTCATCCCTTCCTTCATCCCTTCCTTCATCCCTTCCTTCATTCTTTCTATTGAATCTGCAAATACTGGATCTGGCTGCTGCTGTTGCTGCTGGTTTCACTGCAGCTGATCATTTGAAATTCGCGCCAAAAACGAACAATTTAGTTTCGTAAATAAAAATTTTAATGTCACAGAAGGTTACCAAAAGTTGATGGAAGCAAGATAAAATTATATTGAGACTGTATGCTAAGTTTCAAGGCGATAGGTGAAATAGTGCGACTACCTATATGGTCAGAGGCTTACCAAAAATTCCACCTGTAATACAGGCTGCAAGCAGCTGTAAAAATTGACTGATTAGGCCTACAGGCCATCCAATCAATATTTTTTTTATTTAAAAATTTCCCATGAATTACAAGAATAGTTCTTCGCATTTCTGGCAGACTCTTATTCCCATGAATGATTTCTTCAGACCTTCTTGGGACGATGATCCTTATTTAGATATTTACTTGTTTCATACAAAATCAAGAGTTATGAACACTCAGCTTCTAATAAGTAATAAGTAAGTACTGGTCGCAGGTTATATGAATAACCTCTATGACCAGATCTTTGATACGGTTGTTCTCCCGACGTGTAAATAATGATGATGGGATGAGGTGTTAGGAGGTATGCTCAAGCATGCCTCATAGTGCACTGAATATATATACAATTATTTACACTATATACATTATTTACACTTTAGTAGACAGAGAAATTTCTGACACGGTACTAGAGATTTTAGGCATGCTCAAGCTCGCCCACAATTTTTAGTACATAAGGCACCATCCGATGTGTCAATAATTCACCAACTATATATATGGTACGAGGCTGCTCAAGCTACCCCTTCTCAAAATTAGTTCCTACTTAGTTCGCGATTCCGTATCTCAATTACTGCACTTATACTTATATTGATATGCTCATCGAGGCAATTTTGACTCGGGTTGCTCAAGCCACCCTTAACCTCCTCAGTCTCATGAAATTTCACCAGACTGCACTTCTTTTGTCTAGGACTCTTAGTTTAGGGTTGCTCAAGCTACCCTTTAGTTTTTACATTCCCAAGTCAACTATATTAATGTTGGTAGTCTATGGTGAGGGCTGCTAAAGCAGCCCATCTCATTGGTAATACAGTTGAATCCTCTCTTCAGCATTAAATTTGGCCGGGTGATTTCTCCAGTGCTTATCGAGGGCATTTTTGAATTTATTCACAGTGTCCACTTCAACGGCAGAATTTGGCAGGCTGTTCCAGATATTGACTATCCTATTCGGGAATGAGTATTTCCTCACATCTTTTCTAAATCTTCTTTTTTGGAGTTTAAACATATTCCCTCTTCTGGTGTCCTCCGCGCGGGGCAGGTTAACCACTGTGTCTTCGTCCTGTATCCCCTTCACGATCTTGAATACCTCAATCAAATCTCCTCTGCATCTTCTGAAGTGGAGAGTCGTTAAGTTGAGCCGTCTCAGTCTTTCACTGTATTCGATATTTTTCAAGCCGTTCACCCATTTGGTAGATCGCCTCTGAACTTGTTCTAGTTTCTTGATGTCTTGCTGACTGTGCGGACTCCATACCGATTGTGCATACTCTAATTTGCTGCGAACTAGAGCAATATATAAGGGTCTGAAGACTTCCGGTGTTAAATTTGCAAAAGTTCTTCTTATAAGTCCCATCATACTTGAAGCGGCTTTCGCTATTCCGTCTATATGTCTTCTGAAGTTTAGACAGTCGTCAAACGTTACTCCTAGGTCCTTTTCGTAGTCCGATACCTCGAAGAAACTTTCTGATCCCGCCGTATCTCTCATATAGCGCGGAGGGATTAGGGGTGGCTCCGGTAGAAGGGATATAATCAGCTGTTTACACTTGCTCGGGTGAAATCGGAGACACCAGTCTTTTGACCATTTCTGGAGAGTGAATAAGTCTACTTGCATGGTACAGAAATCTTCAGCTGTTGGTAGGTATGAGTTATAAAGCTTAGTGTCGTCAGCGAACATAAAAGCTTGGCATTTCAGATTATTCGGCAAGTCATTTATATAAATGACGAACAAAACCGGGCCTAACACCGAGCCTTGGGGAATACCACTAAATACCTCGAGTACGTCTGATTTCACACCATTTAGACGGACAAATTGCTGTCTTCCTTTGATAAAAGATCTGATCCATCCCACGATTTTCTCACTTATCCCATATTTGGACAGTTTGTACAGGAGGCGATCATGAGGAACTGTGTCGAATGCTTTTCTTATATCCATGTACAGGACTTCCACCGTTTTTCCATTGTCCAAGTCTTCCGTCCACTTATCCAATAATCTAAGCAACTGGCTAGTGGTACTACGTCCGTTCATAAATCCATATTGGTTATCAGAAATAAGTTTTTCAGTTCTCATGTAATTCATGATCCCATCTCTAATTATGGATTCTAAGACTTTACTAACCACACTTGTTAGACTCACAGGCCTATAATTTGTCGCATGCTTCTTCGGACCCTTCTTAAAGATAGGGCATATTCCCGCCCTTTTCCAGGAGTCTGGAACACATTCGCTGTCCAATGAGTTTTTGAAAAGGAGATACAAGGGTCTTTTCAATTGGTCGGCAGCTTCCCTCAGGATTAGGGGGTAGATCTCATCTGGCCCAGGAGCTTTTGAGGTCTTTAGACCTTTGAGTTTCTTATGGACTATTTCCTCACTTATCATGATCTCATTCAGTACAGTTCCTGTGAATGGGTTCAAATTTGGAATGTTACTTGGGTTTTCAATCACTTGTACACTTCTGAAGAAGGTATTTAAGTGCTCAGCTTTTTCATAATCCGATGTGTAGGTCTTCCGATCTCCTTCAGTTTCTTCCTCGAGGTCCGGGATGGTTGACTGAATCTTTGCTGTTCTTTTTACATAATTCCAAAACATTTTTGGATTTCTCTTCATGTTATCGGCGATATTCAGTTCCATTTTGTTCCTTTCTCTCCTGGTGATGTTCCTAACCTTGTTGCGTTGCTTCTTGTATTCCTTTAACTTTTCTTCCGCTCTCGTTTCCATATACCTGGTCCAACAACGCTGTTTTTTCTTTACTTCCTTCAAGAGCTCACTTGTCAGTGGGGTGACCCGTTTGTTATATGTTTTCTTGACATTAGGGATGTAAGCTGCTTGTGCCTTCGTTATTTCATTCGCGATGGTTGACCAGCTTTGGTCCACATTTTGTTTGTCGATGCGTTCATCCCAATCTTGATTTAGAAATTTCTTTATTTCCTCCAGATTTGCTTTCTTCAACAAGGGCCTTACAATAAAGTCTGCAGGGGGCCGTAGGTAGCATATAAAATCGAAGGAGATAAGTGCGTGGTCACTGGAACCCAAGGGGCTATTCAGCGAAATATTATTAACACAATCCGGGTCTTTAGTTATCACCAAGTCCAACAGGCTTGGTACATCCATACCCCGTTTCCTTGTAGGCTCTTTTACCATTTGGTTCCAGAAGTTCTGGTAGACCACTTCTTGGAAGTTTATGTCTGGTCTGCCGGAGTCCAGGTTGCATACTGTTGAATTCCAATCCAGGTTCCCATAATTAAAATCACCAATAATTAAAAGGTGGCTGGGATGAGAATCCTCAATGGATTTGAGCAAAGCCACTAGACTTTCATTGTTTGAAGCACTAGAGTTTGGGCTTCTGTAGCAGCATGCTAATGTCAGATTATCACTTCCCCGTAGTTTAATCCTTAATACTACCATTTCTTGGAACGAATTATCCAAGTCAACCTCCTTGACCTCCAAGGTGCTATCCACAAGCACCAAAACACCCCTCCCATGACTAGTAGCGATATTTACATGGAATGCATCAAATCCAGGAAAAATACCACAGAATTCCCCAATCGTAACTGGGAATCGTGAGTTTTTGGGTTTTACTTCAGTTATCGCTATAATTTGCGGTTTATTAACTTCACACTCCAGTCTTAATTTAAGTTCATCAATTTTATTATGTAAACTGTCAGCATTAGTGGACCAAACAGTTAGTTTGTCCTGGGAGTTGAGATTGCACTGTCGGTTTCTTCCCGTATTTCCTGTAACTCCAACCGTTCTTCCAAGCCCGGCATCTCTGGATCGGTCTCTTGCTGGTTTTCCTCTTCCTTCGACGGATCCGTCTCCTCGGTTTCCGACTCCTCGGTTTCCGGTTCCTCGAATTCCGACCGTTCCGGTTCCTGAGTTGAGACTGGTTCCTCCGGAATCTGCACAGCCTCTTTGGGTTTGGGGGTCTTCGGCTTCCAGGTCACTCTCTCCCTCCCTGGTTGGCCCACCACTCGGAATAAAAAATTTTTTGCATTGTCTCCCTGGATTTGTCTCGCCTCTTGCAGCAGCATTTCGTGGTCATTTCTAGTCTCCTTTCTATTTGGGCTTTTCTGTTAAGGAATGGAGGACCATATGCTTTTAAAAGGATTACAGACCAAGCAATTGTTAACTCAATTGCAGAATTGCTTGGTCTGTATTCCTTTAGTCTAAGGTACAGAAAAAGCCCTACTAGCCCAGGTGGATTGGATTTTGTTTTCATAGTAATACTGAAGTATAATGACAGGTATCCTGTCAAATGATAACTGCTAACTAATTTGTTATTAAAAAAAAAACTTCATGTTTTTCTAAGATTAACAAGTCAACAACAGCATTTTGACTTCCACAGTCAAAGACCAAAATTTACAGTCTGTCACTTTGATACAGAAAAAGAGTGAACTGTTGCACTGTGAAAATGACACTTCGTGTGTCATCATGCTGATGATTTGTCATGATCATACCCGATACTTTCAATGTTAATTTGATTTAAGGAGACTGATCCTGCTTGTGTGTGACAGCCAAACGAAAGGATATGCATCTGATTTTCACTATAAAATCAGCTTATGACAGGTCAAATGGCCTTCTCTTGATCATGACTAAATAAAAAGCCTGTAGTTTTTCCCATGTTGAAAGTAGAGAAGATGACATTTCATTGGCTATCATGAGGCACAAAGTACATTTTTCACAGTGAATTGGTCCTCATTGTTTCTATATATAAAAGTGACAGACTGTTCCCCCAAGATAGCAGGAAATCCCAAGCTAATGCCAATTTATATCTTCAATTCATGGCGTTATTTGACAGCTATTAATTGCTTAAATATGAGTGAAGTAATCAACATCAATTGGAAAGCAATCGGAACTCAAAAGTCATGACATATCAAAACTTGAAAAGGCCTTCTATTGACAATGACTACAAACATGTGCAATGTTACAGGAGATTGTGTTGAAGTTGACTTGTATAGTCCAGTGAATCGAGCTATTTTGCTTGTACATATTTGACATGTGGTAGAAAGCCACTCATTTGTGACTGATCCAATTGAATGTGTGTGTATTAGAAGCTGTGAATTAAACACATTTTATCAGTTGGTCCACTTTGCACTAACCCAAACAAACTTACAAGTCCCTCTCGTAATCCCCTCGCCAATCATTCTATGATTCACAAATACCTTCCAAGCACAGGAATTGACAAAGACAACATTTGACCATATCAGATCGCATTCTGAGAATGTCAACCAAAGTGCTATGCATTGAAGGTATTAAACAAAACATAAAAAAAAAAAAATCATGTATTCACAAACCTTTTCTCAACATGTTCCTTATAGATAGATATATAGATATATAGATATATATAGATAGATAGATAGATAGATAGATAGATAGATAGATAGATAGATAGATAGATAGATAGATAGGCAGACAGGCAGATATGGGTAGGCCTAATAAAAAGTAAATTAGGCCTATTGACTAAGTGATGTGACACTGTGGTCACCAAAAAATCTGGTGTTCAATGAACCAAACCATTTGCTTTCAAAAATGTGCGGTCTGGGATTGTCAAATGTGGGAAATACATCCATTTCACTAATTTCGGAAATGAAATATGAGCAACAACCAGAATTGTATGATTACCAGTCACTTTCAATAAGTTTTATAAGATAACAGCATCTACAATATCAAATGGACTACTCACACACATAAATTAAACTGTAAAAACAGGACTATATTATAGAACCTTTCCAGGTCGCTCATTTGCTAAAGAAATGATAAAATTGAGAGCTTTAACATCAAAGACAAAGTGCCATTTCAAAGAAATTATCGAAATTTGGCTTTATATTATATTCCAAATTAAGATAAAGCCAAGTAAAGCTAATTCAGTAGTGAAATGTCATGCATGACAAATTGATCATCATCTCTTTTTGTAAGATTAATAGCCAATTTATTTAGAAAATATGGACTAGTCCAGGACAACAGTAGAAGTTAGGATGAATAGACAATCCACAAAGCAATTGTGAATTGTAATCAACTATGGAACATCCCTACTGATACAAGGACCATTGCCCTGCAGAACTGATGGCAATTAAGGCTTCCAAGTTGGTACCTTGCAATCCAGTGCCATTAACAGAGCCATGGGCATCCATGGAAGGCAGCTCAATGGTAAATATATACAAATTTCGGCAATTCCGCATTTTACAGATTCCGTTCCGCATTTTACAGATTCCGCTTTTTACAATTCCGTTCCGCAATTTACAGATTCCGTTCCGTTCCGCCAAATAGAGACGCCCGTCTACAGTCTGCAGGTTGACCTGACAAGTTGAACAGATTGCATGCATTGCAATGGATGTTATGATGTGATAACACTTTGTCTGCTACTGATCTTCAGTACCAATGAATGGTATTCAACTACCTGGAAGAAAACAAACCCAAATCAAGTATCAAGCTGTGCAGCTGTGCTAATTGAATGACATGGCAAACTGACAATGCACATCATCATGACAGGTTGATGAATGATGATAGCTTGATCAGTTGATGCAGGGAATTCTAAATTCTAGACCAATTTTATATCTCCCTGACTAGCCTCAGACCTGTGGCATAACTAGGGGGTCTTGAGTGGGGGGGGGGGGGCACGTGATTCTCTGGAGGGGCACTTACTAGACTAAATGTATATTTTAACCAAAGTCAAGAAGTTCATATGGGGGGCACCTGGGGGGGGGGCTAGGGGGAGGGTTCCCTATGGGGGGGGGGGCTCCCTATAGGGGGGGGGCTCCCTATAGGGGGGCACAGGTCCAATATGGGGGGCACAGGTCTAATATGGGGGGCACATCTCCCCCTCCCTCCCCCGTGCCCCCCCCATATGGACGCCTTTGCCTCTACTTGTCTCAACAGGAGTCAGAACTGGTGTCTGGTGGTTGTTGCAAGGCCGGGGAGATTTACGTCCTAGGCCCTATGACTATGTAGCCTACACTGAGTGTCACTGACTACATTAAGGTTTTACTGGATCGGCAGAGACCACAGGGACAAGGTGGCTCGGAGGTTCACTGTTGCTGTGTTGCACAATATGGAATGTATTCATCCTGTCCATCTGGCATGGGTTGCCTAGGCCAGGAATTGAACCCAGGCGCCACTACTGAGCTTGACCAGCCCGCTGGGCTTCTCACCTAGGTGGCTTGCACTTTGTGCCTATATATAGCCCACACCAGAGCTGTAGCTTGCTGGGAAGAAATTGGCCAAAAAAAAAGCCTAAATATATAAACATTTTCCGCGGTTTTCTGGGGCATGCATGTCTCCGGACCAGTCTTCACCCCCCCCCCCAAGAATTTAGCTCGGCCCGCACACCGTGCTGATGGGGCGTAAAACCACAAACTAACTTTCTCAGGCCTCGACAACAGTGGTCAGTGGAGCTCCTGCCGGGTCACCTGGGCCTATGTTGGACGGCTGTTTCAATCATCCTTCGCCTGTTTGCCGTGTCCACCTCCTGTCCTAATTAGCCCAGATATAGCCACAAATGCATAAATACAGGACATCAAGCCGCAATCATCTTTCCATTCATCACTCATTGTTTTGCACTAGTAGGCCTTGATTTATTTCAGCTTCAGTAGGATGTGTTTCTGATATTCAATATATTACATATCGATTTTCGACTGTTATGCAATATAATCCCGTAAATTCAATTGCTTCATTAATTGCTGATATTCAGCTAGGAAATGTTTTCCTACACCATTGAACATCTGAAAACAAGGATGATTGGACAACCAAATGAAAATGTAATAGAAAAAATAAATTTGTTCTTAAAATTCATTGAAAAATCCAATATTGTTAACACTTCAGTGATGACCATTATTAGCCAAACTAGTGCATTAATACTGGATGTAATGACTCAATCATTTCGTCCACCCTAATAACTCAACTAATTTCCGGAGTCCTTGAAGAAATCCAGGTCTGTGAAGTTGCATACACTCCCTTATTTTTAGCAGTATAGGGAGTAGATCGGCAGAAAATTTGTTGAAACTATGAAGGTTGCACAAATTAATCATGTAATTGTCCTCTGAACTTGACATAACTTTTGTTTCTTTGTACATCTGTGAAATTGTTTACAAATGGTCTTGATCTTTTGATCTCTGTATTATCCATAATGATTAAGACCTTGTGTGCTTATATCATTCTCCCAGTAGGCCTATATTGCCATGCTGATAGGTTGATTAAATGGTCGGAGTAACAGAAAAGGTTATAAATGTTCATCGGCAGCTTGGGATTTAAAATCTTCTTTTTTTTAATAATCAAAGGAGTGAGCTGTTGGAAAAATTATGGATTCGGAAGTGGGGAGTTGAATTTGAAAAGGGAAGATTTTGAAGAGGAGTAGGAGTCGGGTGGAGGAGTCAGTATGAGGAGTCAGGAGGAGGAGCAGGGAATAGGAATAGGAGTAGGGAGTTGGAGTCAGGAAAAGGAGTCAGGAAGAGGGTTGGGAGGAGGAGTTGGTGGAGGAGGACTCAGGAAGAGGAGGATGGAAGAGTCGGCAAGAGGAATCAGTAGGAGGAGTCAAGTAGGAGTCGAGATTCAGAGTTGGTTGGAGGAGGAGTCAGGATAAGGAGTCGAGAGGAGGAGTCAGCAGGAGGAGTCAGGAGTCACAATGGCAGTATCACTTTCGACCGACTCCTACCAGTGCTCATAATCATTAATTATGCACGTAATAGGTGCATGGTCCTTCAACAGTTAACCTTGATTCATATTTGTTATGCCATTGAATTGATTTTCGTAAAGGCAAAGTTTTAATGGCTATTTACAAAAGCAACAGGTGAATTGAACATGTTTAATGCATGGTTGCCTACAAAGCTCCATGATCAATACTTCCAAGTGCTATGAATGGCATAATTTATTAAATGCACAAGCAGCACAAAAGTTCTAAAAATATCTCAACAGTGTTGTGATTAATTGAGTAGGGACATTTGTATATTTGTCAGTTTCATAAAATGCAAGCATGGTGGTTTTGTATGAGGAGTCATTTAAGACCATAACGCCCAGCCTCAGAATTTTAAGACTGTTCTTACATTGGCGTCGCATGTCTGAAACATTGTTCATAGTGGTCTTATGTGTGTGCTACTACTGCAGTTCGTGCTGCATGCATCTGCAAAATATTCTCCAGTTCATCGTTTTATTTTATGAATGAGTTGATGGTTTTCAATATTCTTTGTCCTCTATCATATCTATGGAAAATAGCACTATCCATCCTCTATTAATCTGTATTTATAAATTATTGTGGTTAGATAATATTATAGTGGTCTTATGACTGGTGCTAAACTGCATGCAGCATCTTTCAGATGTCCTTGTGTATTTATTAGTGGCGTCCCTGGACTACTATCAGACTATATAAGATTTCTGCTCGCACTTGAGCTATTAATACATCAAGGGTGTGACTCTCATCATGCTCATGTGAGATATATGTTTTCTATTGCTGGTCGTGCAAAGGAGTTTCAATGTCCCAAGTAAAATACTGACAAAATATTTAAATAATTCATGAGACTTGTGCAGAGGTGAGCTGGATCCCATTGGTGTTTTTCACTCAAGAGTCTGGGGTATTTCATAAATTTCTACAAGGTAGGCATCTCACTAGCAAAATCTTTTCCGAGCAGTCCTGCCCCCATTCTGGAGGGGGGTCAGCTCAGTAGGTACTAGGTAGGGCTGAGATAGACTTCATTTTTCTCGAGATGATACTCCATCTTGACTTCCAATCGCTAAATTGGTCCCAGGTTCGGATCCAGGCTTCCAGCCCTGGCCATGTCACCTGGACCTATATCAGTACAGTTAGACAGCGTTTTCACTCATCCTTTTCTTCATTGTTGTGTCTTCCTCTTGTCCAAAAAGCCAGTCAAATCACATAAATACAGGACGTAAAGCCTAATCATTCATCCATCTTCTATCCACATTAGCGTGTTGCTCCAAATCTCTGAGAACTCATATGGTGGGAGGGTTAGCTCAGTGGTAGACTGGTGGAGTGCTGGGCAGCCAATGGCTGGGTTCAGGGTTTATGTAGCTCTTATTGGGTCACTTTTCTATGGTGAACGGCAGTTTCAAACATCCTTCACCTCATTGCTTTGTCCTCCCCCGTCCTGTTTGGCTTACCAAGTGCACATAATTACAGGATGTAGAGCCCCAATCATCCATCCATCTAAGAACTCCTGCACTTAGCCTACACTAGAGATATCCGAATCTCCATAAGTCATGAGCATGCACTGTATATATATATATTGATAATGATTGTGATGTTATTGACAACAGCTCTTGTGGTTGTTTTGCAGCGTTGAGCCGTTCAGCCAAGCATGAGTACCCCCAAGCCCAAGAGCAAGCCAATGAGTGGCAGTCGTATGCGGTCTCTTAGCCGAGTGGTCGACGAAGGTGCCAGGATGGACATAGATGACGGCCCCCTACCCCCAGTGTTGAGGTGCGTAGATTTGCATTTAATTTATCTTTGCTCATGATTTTTGAAGTTGCATATTTTCATCATTTTATTGATGTGATGTTTCAAGTTCATTGAAAATGGAGAAAGTTGGATTTGTTTAGTTCTCATTTTGACATCATTAGTGATATTTACTGTGAGACTTTAAATTAGCGGTCCCTTGTGTCAGTGTCTGTGCTGGGCAAGTAAAAGATCCCTCACATGGGGTAAATGTTAAACATATTGTGGACTGCTAATCTCATCTCATTAATCAACCCTTGTTAGTCAAGAACTGGCAATAGACATGATAGAGGGTTACACTGTACATTGTACATGCCTCCCTACCAACACCATGTACACGGTATCTACCTACATGTATCTGTCTATCAATTAGATACCTGTTATCTATTTGCTAAAACATTTGTCCGGCAAAACCTGAACAACCTAGCAATCTGCTCAAACGATAGATTTTTGCAAAAAACAAAGAAAATACATTGATTTGCAATTGATAACTATAAATGAATTGTAGTGCGAAAGCTATATTTTCAAAAATACTTTACATCTATTTATGAATTATTAATATGAAATTGTCAATGGTTGCTTAGATTTCTTGTGAGTTCGAATTGAATCTTTTTCATAGCATTTAGTTAAAATAACAACACAGTATATACATTGCAGATTAATTCTCAAGCAAATATATATGTATGACTCTTTGCCCAAATTTGTCTGCGATATTAAATTCTGCTCAAATAATCAATGAATTATATCCTGTGGAATGACATTTGTGAATAATAGATGAATGAACTATTGAACAATTTAGTTTATTGTCAGTTGGTGAGTTGAACAAAGGTACTATAAGAATTGATCTGCCTTTATTGCCAATGTTGTAATACCTTTTCAATAATATGTTACGGTATTCTTGGACTTATACATGCAATAATATATTTATGAATTTAAAGACCCTTTTAAAACACAGCCTTGGGTGTAGATAATTGATGGCATCAGGGCTTTGGAGTTGCAGATCTAGGTTAAGTGGTGTCACAGATCAGTCACAGATGAATGCATGATTAGCGGTGGAGTCAAAGTCAGTGTCTTATAAAATTTTGAAAGGGGCTGACCGACTGGGAGTTGGTGTAAAGTGAAGTTGGTGTCACACTGTCACTTGAGACTCACTAGGCCACAATAATTAATTCTTAGCTTCGCAGACATGCCGATACAATAGATTTCCTGCCGATGGAAAAAAAAAATATATATATATAAAAAGTATTCTTTTTTGACATTATAACATCTTTTTTTTTTTGTCCTACTGACCGACCCTAGAAAAAGTGCCTTGAGAGGATCCGAGAGCTAAAGATATATTATGTGTGGCCCTACGGAGCCTGGAGTAGCGTACTGGACTGCCAACCTCATGAACAAATCCTGAATCTATTCATAAATCCTCCTTTATGTTGAAATAAATTAAACTATTTATTGTTTAAATTGTTCTGTGGTACTTAATTCCGATCTTTTCTTCTTTCAGATCTCGTTTGCATGATCTCTTCAACCAGATCGAAAGGGAATTTGAAAACCTGTACGCTGAAAACTTAGCATGTAAGTATTTGTGAATATCAACAATTTTTAAATTAAATCAACATCTGTTTATCCTTAATGACAATTTAGTAGAGAAATAGATACAACAGAAACTCATGTACTAATCAATGAAACTTATTTCTTTCTTTTGTTTCCAGTGCAAGAGAAGATTGACCTGTTGAACGAAAAGTTGGAAGCAGTCGGAGTCGAAAAGGTTGACACCCAAGATGCTTTTGACGGTCTCCACGCTTTCAAGTCCACTTTCAAGAAGTGTACGATTTTACTTGCATTCGATTTTTCATTCGTGTGTATAATGATTTGCCTCTACATGTATTGACCATCTCAGACGATAAACTTTGGAAGGTCAAATTTGGATTGTCCTATGAACAATTATAAGTTTACTTCGATTGTTGCTGTAATTTTCTAAAATTATGAAAATATGGATTGTCACTATTTAATATTATAGTAGCAGACATGAATCTCCAGTACCGTATTTTCTCAATTAAAAGCACACCCTCTAATAAAAGCCCACCCCCTCCACGAGGAGCTAATTTTCATCAAAATTCCATCAAAATATGACTTTATCCTAAGTTTTTTATACAAAAAATTATTAATTGACCATATAATTTATCATCGTTACTTCTGCCCACTGGGCGTTTGATAGAGAAAATACGGTATATCAATGTTTCCAATAGAGTGAATGGGCATGTTCTCACATGGACATTTCATTACCCAGTATTACAGTGTGCAATATACACACATGGTACATTAACAGGACCATTCTTTTTCTTTTAGCCGGCAGTCAGATCTCCGCAAAGCTGAAATTGAAGGTCTCGAGCTTTAAGACACCGGCGACACCTGGTAGCCAGTTGATAAGGGACTTCCGAGGACACAGGGACGGAGTTTGGGAGGTGAACGTGTCTAAAACTGATCCTTCGCTAATCGGTACTGCTTCTGCTGGTGAGTGTAACTGTTTATGTGCTCAAATAAAATTTATGACTTGATTGATTAAGACATCTGACTCTGTAGATCTCCCAGAAAGGGTCAATGCCAGGGTGTGGCCAAAGAGTGGCTTGATGCTTATGGCCTTTCTTGATGTCAGTGTTTCCAAAGCTTACAGCTAGATAAAAAAATCCAGTTTCAGATCCTAACCAAAGCTTTCCTTTTTATGCCTGGTCCAGGAGTGGTCCTGAAATATATATATTAACTCAAGCGTCTATGTCTGGAGACTGCGTAATCTGTTATAATCTGGTAGGCCTACTTTTTCCTAATGTATTTGTATGTCTTCTTGGTTGATAAATTTATGGTGAACCTTCCACTGATTACAGCTCAGGCTAGCCACAGAGGAGATATATGATATGTGATATATGATATGAAATAATTTAGTAATTCGAAACATTAAATTCTTAGAAGAACAAGTTTCTCTGAAACTTAATAAAAAGTTGAGGGGAAAAAAATCATCTGTACCTTAATTTAAGCCTTCTCTGTACTCTGTAATTGATTTTCTTCGTTTATTTTCAGATCACACAGCCAGCGTCTGGTGGACGGAGACCGGAGCATGTCTCCTCCAATACCTCGGACACACGGGTTCCATCAACTCCCTGAGATTCCATCCGACCCAGGACTTGGCGTTGACGGCTTCTGGGGACCAGACGACCCATATATGGAGGGCGAACGTCATCGTCCCTTCTCAAGCTGAAGCAATGGTGTGTAAGATAGTCAGACATTCACTCTATAGTCGCTCATGGCCCACAGACTTATTGTCATTCTATAAGAGAATGACAACGCTTACTTTTGCATATTTCATCTAGAACAAGCGTTCGCGCTTGTTTTCAGCTGAGATCGGATTAAAATTAAGTGCCAGGCCAGACCACTGACCCGAGATGACCTGCTCCCAGAATGCCTTGCGTCGACCTCTTTTCATCTCAGCCGTCCAACGCAACAGACATGCGTCGGCTGGCTGCTTGTTTTTGGTTGATTGAGGCATTGACAATGGTTGTTTTACTGGGTATAACCTTTATTGGATAGTTTTCTATCATATCCTTGTTCGTCGACTCAAGGTAAGTATTTTTTACCCTATTTTTGTCGCCTCAAAGATCGGTCGTCGATGTCAACGTATTCGCCCATCATGGCGTCCGGCGTTGTCAAATCGATGTTCTCTGCTTGATTTCGAGTGTTCTTACACGTCTCGGACGTTCTGGACCTTGATAATCTAGCTTATCAGTGCCTTTTCTACGTTTATCATCAACTTTCCACCGTTATTCCATGCGTTTCCTCCGGGAATCGACGCTGGAAGACATCGTTTTTGCACAGTTCGCCCTACATCATGGCGACCACGTGCTTAGATCGATGTGGCGAGCGATGATTTTTCGGGTTCTAGACGCTGGTATTTCGCTCTGACCCTCCTTATATCCTCGCTGGTGGCTTCATTTCTTCCATTTCTTCCTATTTGTGAAGTAATTCCTTCGTTTTTCCGTTCGTTTCCTCCCGGAATCGACGCTGGAAGACATCGTTTATTCACGATCGCCCGGATCATGGCGACCACGTGTTTAGATCGATGTGGCGAGCTTTATTTTGGGGGTTTTAGACGCTTGTATATAGCTCTAATCCTTCTTATATCCTCGCTGGTGGCTTTATTTCTTCATTTTCTTCATCAATCTGAAGTTATTTCTTCGTTTTTGCGTGCGTTTCCTCCGGGAATCGACGCATGCTGATTTGTTTTCCCTGGACTCCGACGATGCGATCCAGCACACTGACACTGTCCTGTCATCAGTGCAGGAGTGTACCATCTGCTGAGGACTATGTTGTCATCCTGGGCTCCGGACAACCCTCCTGGGCTTTGCCTTGCCCAGTTCTTCTGTCCCACACCTACGCCATTGGGCTGGGTCTTGGGACTTCCTTCAGGTCCTGATGCAGTGCTGTAGCTGTGTAATGAGGATCCCTGCATCTGCCTGGGTTCTTGGGCTAGCGGGCTCTTGACACCCCATCCTGGGCTCTGTCTTGCCCTGTTCTTCTGTCCCCACCCTACGCCACTTGGCTAGGTCTGGGGTCTTGCTGCTGGTTCTGATGGATTGGATTCAGCAAGGTGCTGTGTGCTGTGGACCCCTGCCTCTTCCTGGTCTTCCTAATGGGCTCTAGACACCCCTCCGGGGCTCTGTCTTGCCCGGGTCTTCTGCCCCCAACCTACGCCACTTGGCTGGGTTTGGGATCTTGGTTTGGGTCCTGATGCCGTTGATGGATGGGATTCACCTGCATACTGTTTGCTGCGGACCCCTGCCTCTTCCTGCTTTTCCTTTTGGGCTCTAGACACCTCCTGGTCTCTGTCTTGCCCGCCTCTTCTGTCCCAACCTACGCCATTTGGCTGGGTCTTGGGTCTTGCTTCGGGTCCTGCTGGATTGGACTCATCTATGTACCGTCTGCTAAGGACCCCTGCATCGGCCTGGTTTTCTCCGGCTAGTGGGCTCATGACACCCCGTCCTGGGCTCTGTCTTGCCCTGTTCTTCTGTCCCTACCCTACGCCACTTGGCTGGGGCTTGGGTCTTGCTTTGGGTCCTGAGGGGCTTGGACTCGTCCGTGTTCCAGATGCTGCGGACCCTGCTACTTCCGGGGTTCCTGCTGCGCTGTAGACACTCCCTCTTGGGCTCTGTTTTGTCCTTACCAGTGCTTGGAGTGGATTGGACGCTGTGACACACTCCACTTCTCCACGTCCTTGCGCTGTGCCTCCTTTTCTACCTGATCTTCTCCCTGGGCATCTGCTGGCCTGGATCTGCTGCGGCAGCTCGGCGGGTCGCCTAAGAGTGTACCATGTGCTGAGGACCCATACATCATCATGGTTGGTTTGGTGGGCTCTTGAGCCCTCTCTCGGGCTCTTGTCTCGCCCTGTGCTGCGGTTCAACACCTACGCCAATGGGCTAGGTTTTGGTTCTTGCTACGGTGCATCCTGGCCATGTCAACTTCTCCTGGCTCCTTTACTGCTCTGTCCGGCTCCACCGTGGTCTAGCTTGGTCCTGGGCTCCGCTGCTTCTGCCTTCCTGCCTCCTCCCGGTTGGCCTAGGCTGCTTGGATGGGCTCCAGACACCCTTCCCTGCTCTGTCTGGCCCAGCCTGGTCTTTTCGCCTTCCTGGCTCGCCTGGGACGCTACTTAGGCTCCCCTGGCTTCCTGGCTGCCATCTGTGGTGGCTCGTGACACCCTCGCCGTGGCTCTATCTGGTCACCCTGGGCTGGTGCACACTCCTTGGCTCTGCATGGACCCTTGCCAGACGGCCTCCTGCCTCTGGCCTGCTTGGCCGGGCGCTTGACATCCTTTCCCGGGCTCTGTCTTCTCCACTCCTGATCTGGTCTGCGACTCCTGCCTCTGGCCACGCTTGCCTCCAGACTGCCCTTCGCTGGCTCTTGGACGCCATCTCTGGCTCCGGGTTGCCTTCTGGACCTCTGCTTCCGGCGATTTTTGGTTGGCTCTGGCCACCCTTCCAAGGCACTGGCAGTGTCTTCTTCGCCCTGCTGCTGGGCCCGCTGTGGCTCACAGCACTTCTGGCTCTACGTCTCCTCCTCGTCTCCGGCTGGTGGCTCTGGACCTCTGTCTTGGAGCTCCTTCTGGCCCCACTGGGACTGCTCTAGGTTCTTGCCTGGGGCAGGGCCATGGATTCTGCCGCACTGTTCCTGTAGGGCCGGCTCTGCTCCGCCCTGCATGATTGGAGGTTTTTCTACAGGTCCCCAACCCTGGACTCCCCATCTTCTTGCTGGTGGCGTACTCCCGTGGATGGGCCATTTTCCTTCCGGACATGGAGCCGTGGTCTATCGCTCCTTCCGGGCTGCCACTGGCATCATGGGGATTGGGTAGCTTCTGCCAGCACTCTTTCTCCTACTGGCTCATATCTCCTGCGCCGTTGCCTTCTTGGAGTCCCATCTGGCCCCGGACGGCACTGCTCCAGGTCGCTCTCAGTGGCTTGGTCCTGCCGCTTCTGTTTGGTTGCCACGCCTTTGGCTGGCCTGGGGCTGGGTGGCCTCCATCTGGGATCCCCAGTGCCGTGCTTGACGGCACTGCCTGCTGCCTCTTCTAGACTACTCATTGCTTCTTCTGGACTGCTTTCTGCATCGGCTGCGCTCTGGATGGGCGGGTTCCCCCAGGGGCCCTCTCCTGTGCTCTCCGGCGGGTTGGGTTCTTGGCTGCTTAGCCGTTGCCCCCTGGGCACTGGCTCGTCCGCTCCTGCATTGTTCCTGGGTCCTGTGGTGCACGCTTGGCGCTGCACAACCCCGGTCTCGGACCCCTGGCCGTTTCAGTGACTCTTCTCACACTGCGCCTTTTTGGGCCAGTGGTGGTTTCCTGAGCTGCCCTCTACCACCGCTGGAATTTCCTTTTCCCTGTCCGTGCGACTTTGGCTCCACGGAGGTTGGAATGGACCAGTTGCCCTGTGGCTATCTCTTGCCCAGCCGGACTTTGGCACGCCTCCTTCGTCCCTGGGCTTTGGTACTCCTGGCCTCTACATCTCGGCTCTGGACAGTAATCTTGTTGGTGGCTTCTACTCTGGCGACCGATACCCTCTGGTCTTCCTTGGCCTGTGTCTCTTCCTCTACGCTAGACTGCTTCGCGGTTGTTGCCCAGCGTCTGCTATGGTTTCGCGGGCCTCATCGTCCTGCCGTTCATGCGACCGGTCTTCCTGTTCTGGGCTGGGGTCTCGTCTGTCGGGCGTTGCCCACAGCGGACCCTTCTTCGGGAAGTTCTTTTCTCCAGTTTCCATGCCTTCTCTGTACCCTTGCATGGTGGGCTATCTTCGCACTCCTGGATTGCCTTGACCTTGGCTGTCACCTGTCCTGCGGCTGGTTGGCCTGGATTCGTCGGTTCATCTGCTCCTCCGCTGCCTTCCTCGGGGAGGGGGGGGGATGCTTACGGCTGGTTCTGGTTCCCCAGCTCTGGCTCCTTCTCGGCGGGGACCCCTTCAGGGATTGGGCGTCTGCGCCCTCATGGAGTGTCTTCAGGATGGCTCTCGTCTGTCTGGCTTGGACTGCTCTGACCTCAGCCTTCGTCTGGGCTTGCCTCTGGCTTTGCTGCTTGTGGGCTTTGGATCTCTTCCTCTCGGGACGGTGGCTCTTCTCTCCCCTCGCTTCTTGCAGGGGTTTGTAGCTCGGGCCCTGCCGCGGGTTTTCCCCGGCTTCCCCGAGCTGTCCCTCTTCACCGAGGGCCCCAATCTTCAGTCTCGTCTCCTGCAGTCCTCTGTCAGTAGCCACTGCCTCTCCTCCGGATGGTCGCCACATTGCTTCCACCCTCCACGGATCTCCTGGTTTGGGTGGCTTGCCTCTGGGCATGTTCTTCTGTGTGCCTTTCCTTGGGATTCTGGCGTCTCCCTGCGGGGGGCCTTCGACCCTCAGGCCTCCTCATGCCGCCTCACGTCTTCTGGCTCCAGCATCTGTGGGCGGCTCCTGCGTCTCGCTGCGCCTGGCCGTCTCCTCTGGCTCAGTCTCCCGCTCTGGCTTCCAGTAGCTGGGCCCTGCCCATCTCTCGAGTCTGACGTCAGCCCGGACATGGCCTTCTCTCTCCGGCGGCGGCTTGCCCCGGCAGCTTTCTCCAGGCCCCCTACACCTCCGGGTTCCGTCGCCTGTGCCTTCTCCTCGCTTGATGTCAGCTCGGATGTGGTCCTCTTTCCTACGACTGTGGCTCGCGGCAGTTTTCTCCGGTTCGCCTACCCCTCCGGGTTTGGTCGATTTTGGCTCGGGCCTGTCTCTCCTGTCTCCGGCATGTGAGCGGGCGCCTGGTGGTGCTTCCTTGGAAGCGTCCTGGTTGTCTTCTATGGTCTTCTGTACGCCTCTTGGCTGCCTTGACCTTTGCTTTCGCGCCTTGATGCCTTCCCTCGGCTTGTGGGGCGGACCCGGGTGCTCCCTGTTGTACAGCTCTCACCTCTTGCTGTCGTTGCAGTCTTCCGTACGCCACTGGGCTACAGTTACTTGTTTCTCCCGCTCGGACGCCCTCCACGGGCTCCGGGGCGGGTCCTGTGGTGCTCCCTCGTCGCATCCTTTTCTCCGGTCGTCCGTACGCCTTCCGGCTCCGCTGACCGTGGTTGCTGCCTCTCACACGCCTCTCTCGGGCGTTTGGGGGGGGGGGTGGTGGTGCTCCCTCAGCATGCACACAGGCTGTCCTCTCCGATTCCGCAGTATGCCTCTGGACTACAGGGACCCTTATTGCCCCCCGCAGGCCTGCCAACGGCTTTTGGGTGGGGGGCTCTTCTTCTACCTTTTTCTGCGGCCCTCGTCTGTACGCCTCTGGGCTACATTGACATTGGGTTTTTTCCCGCTTTGACGCCTTCCCACGGCTCTGAGGCGGGACCATGGGTGCTCCCTTGGCACACCCTGACAGTAGTCTTCAGTCATCCATACGCCTCTCGGCTATTTGGTTCTTGTTACTCCTGCCTTGACGCCGTCCCACGGCTCTTTGGCAGGTCTGGTGGTGCCTCTTTGGAGCCACCCCCGGTTATCTCCTCAGGTCACCCCTACACCTGCGGGTTCCGGTGCCTGTTTTGTTTGTCTCGCCTCCAACCCCCTCTCGTGGCTCTTGGGCGTACGACACTTCCAGGACTTCTTCCCTCTCAGCTCAGACATGGTGTCGCTCTAGATGGGAGGCTACCTTGGTTCTTCGGTATCTTCAGCCAGACCACACTGCGGCCGCCCTTGGCAGCGTTCCCTGCTCCTTTATGGGTGTCAATGCCTCTTTCTTGGGCATGCGGGTTCCGTCCCCCACCGCCTCTTTTTGAATCTGCAAAAGTAAGCGTTGTCATTCTCTTATAGAATGACAATAAGTCTGTGGGCCATGAGCGACTATAGAGTTTGGGTCCTCCCCTATCGGGATAGGACCTATCTCTATGAGCTCATGGCCCACAGACTTATTACTTTTACTTTCCCACCCGCCTCCCCTCGGCGGTTCTTGTCTGTGCGCTATGGCTTCGATGAATAGAGGTCGACGCAAGGCATTCTGGGAGCAGGTCATCTCGGGTCAGTGGTCTGGCCTGGCACTTAATTTTAATCCGATCTCAGCTGAAAACAAGCGCGAACGCTTGTTCTAGATGAAATATGCAAAAGTAAGCGTTGTCATTCTCTTATAGAATGACAATAAGTCTGTGGGCCATGAGCTCATAGAGATAGGTCCTATCCCGATAGGGGAGGACCCAAACTTTCTAAGAGGTTCAAATCAAGTTAAAGCCTGCTTGCATAGAGTATTTTTAGATTAAACTTTGCTACAAGGTTGGCGAAAATCAAAGGTTGGTAATACTTAACAAGAACCCATGGGTTGCTAAATGGAGGTGGTGTAGTGTCCAAGGAAATTGTGACTTACAACTTTTTTTTCTTCAGAAATCCCACTCCTCCGGAGAGGATGACCTTGAAGGATCTGAACGGGAGGAAGATGGTAAGTGATTAATAAATATTATTGATTTCTCACCTCCTGTCCGAATTATCTCCTCACTGCATAAATAGATGACGTAAATCCCTAATTGTCTGTCCATCTATTGTATTTCTCACACTGAGTCTACTTTGGAGACTTGTAACAACTCCTGTCCTAATTGGCCTCTTGGCAGCATAAATACACGATGTAAAATCCGAAAAATGCATCTAGGCCAATCAAAAGTCAGCTATGCTTCTAATAAGCCTTGCAAAATTCATAAATATTATACAGAAAGTTAAGCCCCAATCATATGTCCATCATAACAACTCTGTCAATTCTTCTATTCTAATTAGCTTCCTAGGTGCATAGATACAGGAGTCTGACAGGACATAATATTATTAAAGCCCTAAAAATTCATGTATCGAAAAGTCAACTAAACTTCTAATTAGCCTACCACAAAGCATAAATACAGGACATAAATACCTGATTCCCCAATCATCCCTCCATCAAGAAGTCACTAAAAATTAATCAAATCAACTTACACGTTTTTTTTTTTCAGGACCAGACTCCTCAGATGACAAACAAGAGCCCGTCTGCGTACGTCAACCTCTTATGGAACTGAGCGGACATTCCGGAGTGATAATCGCTGCTGATTGGCTGAGTGGGGGGAGTCAGGTGATCACGGCATCATGGGATAGGACGGCCCTCTTGTATGACGCTGAGAAGGGCGATATCGTTACGCATCTCACTGGTATGACAAACTTTGTAGTCTACTGACTGTCTTTTTGACTTAAAAGCTATTCTAATTGCTGTGACTTGTTTATAGAAGATTTCTTGAAAATTGAATTTGTCTTTGAAGAATTTTTGTTAGAAATTAAAAATTGGAATGAATTCTGCCAAATTACCTAATTATTATAAGCATGTCGTCATTTTAAAGTCATATCATAATTTATAAAACATATTTTAGCATAGAAAAGGAAACCTTTTAGCTTGGGAAAGGATTCACATTGTGTTATGAACTGTCAAATTATGTTCACAACTTTACATGTATGCATAGGCCTATGCATGGATATATCTTTTGTTCAATAATGCAAATTGTACTAAAATCCCAGGTACTTAATTTTTCAGGCCACGATCAAGAACTAACGAATGTCTGCGCCCACCCCTCACAAAGACTGGTTGTCACGGCGTCAAAAGACACTACATTCCGTTTGTGGGATTTCCGTGATCACAGTATGAAGGTCAACGTTTTCCAGGGTCATACTCAGTGAGTCAGGGTATAAAATAAGCGTGCAACGATCCCAAAATGTGCAGTGATCAATCTGAAATGTGCAGTGATCAATCTGAATTTGTGCAGTGATCAATTTCACCCTTTAATGCTAAATTATGGTGAACTGCGTAAAGCTCAAAATATATGTTCAACAAATGTAATACTTTGGCCCACCTGTTGATAGTTTTGGCATTTTGTACTGCTTGATAACTCCTGAGTCACTGGTTTGTCGTTCATTAGATTTTCCAGATACAATGTCATGATGTAAGAAGAATATATTCTTGCCCATGGAAAGCTAAATATATAAATTTTGAAACACTGCCTCAGAGCATAGGCATTACAATTATGCACAACACTTCTGCATTAGACTCCAGCGACTGGTGCTCATCACCACTACAGACACATCAAGGTTGGCAAATCCCCTGAATCAATCACCCTGCTGTAATGTTGTACTTAAGGGGTACAGCCATGCAGGGTTGTTGATTGCCCAAACTTACCCACCTTCCTTTCATTGTTTAAGGAGGTAAGCATCATGCAGGCCATAGAGCGGGAGGGTTGGCAAATGATCAGAATGCCTGTGCTTGAGAGGCGACAGGAAAATTTCCCCAGATAATTTTATCTGATTCTGGTTCAGTAGGTGCAACTGCTTTGAAACCATACTCCTAAAAACTATGCATTTGAGAGTAAAACCATCCAGTTTATGAATTTTAAAATAGTCATTATTGTTTCTTATTGAACAGCTGAGGGGCAACATGGCAAGCTAAACATATCAAAGGGTTCAGCATAATATAAAAAAATAAGACCCCTCAGCACAACTTCATCTGACACAAAATTGTGATTTCTCTGCATTTGTTGAAAATTTGTATTGACAGCAGATTTTAGTCTCACAAACCAAAGCCGGTTGCCTAGTTGGCCACTTCATTCCAAAACAATTTAAATTGTGACAAAATTTGGCCATGTTGAGACAGACCTCACATTGCCTCTAAAAATGACATGTCAATTGCAATTTTAAATTGCTACCAGACATGAACTTTTACTGAAACTTTTGGTAGGCATTAAAAACTTATTTCCTGATTCAGAAAGCCTTGAACATTTACCAGAATCAAGGTTTCTCGCCAGAAAGCACAAATCCCAAATAATACAATCTCAGAAATTTCAAGACAAAAATGTGAATAAACTGAAATTTTCAGATTTTTTTCGACAACCTATGGAATGGATGCAAATGCACTGAAGTGGCTGAAACAATGCTTTATAACACTTGGGCTACATTAAAACTTGTTTTGCCTAATTGCAAGTCTCTAGGTTTTACACTGATTGAGTTACATGCCTTCAGATATCTGGACTTATAAAAATTTCACAAAAATCTAAAAAAAAATTCAGAGAAAGTATTCAAGATATCACTGTATAACTTGGGATTTGTGCTTTCTGCTGAGAAACCTTGGTTCTGGTAAATTTTTAAGGCATTCTGAATCAGTCGAGTGGGAAAATTTTCTGAAATTTGATGAAATGACAGAGAATTACCAATAGTCATTCAATGGCTCCGGTAACATATTTTGTTATTTCTCTGTTAATGTATCTCCTCAATTTTTACTGGAACAATAGAAAATGTAAGCAGCAGAGCTCAATCGGATACAATTAAAAAAAATAAGATCTGCAAAAGCCCATCAACAAGCTGTTTAGACACATGTGCTGATATTTCATTCCACAATTTTAGATGATAATATTTCATTTTTCAATTGAGCCATGCATGAACGCTGGCATTTGAAAACGCCGATTAGTCACCGTAAGTTCGCACGAGACAATATGTGCAGTGATCAAATTTTCTTATTTTATACCCTGCAGTGAGTAGTGTTGGGTATCGTGAGGATTTTGCGATACAATAGTTTAAACGATACTTAGTTAGCGATACAATACCTGAACGATACATACTATCAAGTGAGGAAACGATTCAATATATTGCCAACTATTGAGGTGCACGAAACAATACTATTGCGATAAAAGTAAATTACCAGAAAAACTTGAAAAACATCGTTTATAATGGTGTCAATTCAACATGATTGCTGTATGAAGTTAGTGTTAGGAAAGTTAGGCAAAAAAATATTCTCTATTTCACAAAACTAAAGCAAAAAACTGAAAAAAAGTTGCGATTTTCTTGGGTTTCTCACAAGATAGAGGTGTGATGCGCATTAAAGCGCACTTCAGAAATTAGCGGAACTATGCTTTTAAGCAGACAATTACTATCGCGATAATCGTGATACTTGCTGCCTTTAGCAATAGTGTATCGTGATATATCATGCCTAATTTTTCCTCACGATAGTTGTATTTTGACTGCATTGGCGATTAAGTATCGCGATAGTAATAGTATCGTCCCAACACTATCAGTGAGTATTTATAGGTTTCAGTCTGTCTTTGTATTGTGCAAGTGTAGTTATTAAATGTTTTAGTATGGATCTTAGTGGGACTAAAATATATTTAATTTCTTCTTCTTGCAGACAAGTGTCGACAGCAGTGTTTGCAGGGGCGGACAAAGTAGTCTCGGGCAGTGACGACAGAACCGTCAAAGTATGGGACTTGAAGAATATGCGATCTCCACAAACGACTATTAGAACGGACTCTGCCGTAAACAGGTGAGAAATAATAATTTGTTCAAAGTGGGCTCTTGAGGTACTAAAGAGTCTTTCAATTCATTTCCTTTTCAACAAGCTTCTTCTGTCACAGTTCTTTCCTAGTTAGCCTAACGAGTATGTAAACGCAGGACCCAAAATCCCTATATTCTATTCATAATCCACATTCTCCTACAACTGATTCTAGTGAAGATACCTATGATTGAGACACAGAAAAAAACACTCCATGCAAGTTGAAAATCAATGCAATAGATTAAATGATGTCCAAATATTAGTTCCAATTGATTTATGCTTATACGTTGTTTCAGACTGTCAGTATCCGGCTGGGGCATCATCGCCATCCCGCATGACAACCGTCACATCCGTCTTTACGACTTGCAAGGAGTGAGGCAGTCGAGGCTTCCCAGGAGCAGCAGACAGGTTTGTACCCCTTGCTAAAAAAGGCTGTGAAAACTGTCTTATAACATGGTAAAGAATAGTGGCAAAAAGTATTCAATTTGTCCAGCTATCAGTGTAACTGTAATCTTGCAATAACCCTAACAGCTACTGGCGTTACAAAGGTAGCATCAAAATTTAAAAAGTGACAAACATTTCATGAAAATAGGCAAATGATACAGGGGACAGCTACATACAGTTTTTTGGAATCATTCTCCTTGCTTGTTAAAATAGCCCTATTGAACTGTTAAAGTAAATGATAAACAGGCCTAGTTGAACTTCTCTTCTTGGTGCCTGGAAGTGTCCTGGCTGCCAATCGCTGGCTCCTAAATCGTGCTTCAAGTTACAGAATTGGACTGAAATGTTCTCGTTAGGTCACAGACCTATGTTTTCTCCTTGAGTCATAAACAGTTTATGAGGTCATAGCCTATACTTGCAATTTTATCAACCAGAGACACTGACCAAGTCATACCACTCAGGGCTGTATTAACCTATGGGCAAATGGGGCATTTGCCCCGGGCGCATGACCTCAGGGGGCCCATGATATGAAGCTGAATAGAGTTGGGACTGTAAAGAAAGTGCGTCGGGTGACTGGCATGAGAATGTACTTTTCAGAATTTAGAGCGTTTTAGGGGCGCTAGGGGGGGCCCATTAGAAACAGTTTGCCCCAGGCCCGGAAATGCGCTAATATGGCCCTGATACCACTCACCAATGAGGTCACCAGTTTCCCGCTCTGGCTTGTTCACCTGGACTTATGTCGAACAGCAGTTTCAGTCATCCTTCACCTCATTGCTGTGTCTACCAAGTGCATAAATACAGGACATACAGTTGCAGTCATCTATCCAGCAATCATAGAAGTGTCCTACTGTAGAACTTTGTGTACAGGTAGTCTTGTAGAGGCTTTAAAGTCAATTTTGATTGTTTTCAGGGTCACAGTCGTATGGTGTGCTCCACAGCATGGAGTCCTCGTGAGAGTGCGTTGTGTACTTTATTTTCTTCCGGATTTGACCGCCACGTCTTCGGTTGGAACGTCAACAGCGCTTTGAAGGAGTAAAAGGGATCTAGTCGAATGGAGGTTCACTCGTAAGATACTCAATAAATAAAGGGAATCAACCGTTGAATTAATGTTCATAAGGGCTATTCCATTTAAAACTCTGGGGGGGGGGGGGTGGTCGGGTTGATTTATTTTTCGTATGATGTATGTACAGGTGAGCGACAATATGATGTAGATGCTTGGGGGGCACTCGCAGAATTCACTTTAGATGTATGGGGGGGGGGACTGCCGTTCTATTCAGGCCTACGCAATGTAATAACGAAAATTTTATTTAATGTATGTACGGGGGGTGAAAAAATCGAAGTTAATGCATAGGGGGGGGGTAAAAAAAATCGTTTTAGATGCATGGGGGGGATCAAAATCGTAGCCCAACCACCCCCCAGATTTTTAAATGGAATAGCCCTAAGCTGATTTAATAATTAATGCAATAAATGGCAACATCGAAGTTGATATTCCTTTTGTAGAAGGCTTAAGTGAAACTGTTTTTATGGATATTACATCAAATGACACTTGATGATGATCAAGTTTATCTGTAGTCTAAATAGAATCCTGGGTTTAAAATAAGCATTAGTATACATCGCTTGATGATTGTTGTTAATTCCCCCTCTATTGTTGAGTATTTGATATTTGAAGTATCGGCGATGTTTGCCTTTATCAACTAGTAACACAGGGTGAAATTTGAAATTGTGTCAAGTGGGTAAGATTATCACATAGCTGATGAACAATGATAATTTGTGGCATATAAATAGCATTGAAATAATTATATAAACTGCATTAAAAGTATGAAAATCTGCTTTGAATGGTAGCCGATACCTGGTGAAAGACTTTATATTCTTGTTGAGCCGCCTACAGCTATCTTGGTAGAGCTCTTACGCTGTTAATTGGTCAATAACATTTATTTGTCGTGCATTATGGGGTATTAATCAGTTATGGCCTGAGGGCAGAAATCATTAACTTAATGCCCGAGCCGCCAGGCGAGGGCATTAAATGATTTCTGCCCGAGGGCCATAACTGATTAATACCCCATAATGCCCGACAAATAAATGTTATTATCATTATTATCATTTTTAAACACAATCCATATCCAAGAAAAAAGTTACCTTGTTTTTTTGTTATTAACGCCCGCTCCTTTTTCGCGTTCTCACGGTCTTGTTATTAAATCTAGAGCAAAACCGATTACATAACAGTGTTCTCCTCTTTGTGGAGATAATTTTAGGCTTTTAAATTTTTCAATTCTGACCATTTTTGGCCGTTTTAGCCCATAAAAAACAACAACATCACCATGACGTCACTTCTGATGACATCACAATACACCAGGTGGCGTTTTCGCGGGCGTTAACGGCCATTAACGCCCGCGAACTAGGCGTTAATGGCCAGACAATGCCCTGCAAAATGATAATAATTTGCAATAATCAAAATATGTAAACTTGTATAGGGCTTATATTTATGTACATATTGTACGGTGTCCATATTTTATGGTGTCCATATTTTTGGATTCTGTACATTCATGCAATGTCAAGTGAATATTTAATTTGAACGCATAAGAATTGATATGTACCATATATTTTGGATTGTGCAAGATCTGTATTGGCTGTGTGTATATAGTCTACTTTAAAATGTCGCGTTTTGTTTGTTATGATGTACTTCAGAGGTAATTAATGGTTTACCTAACAGAGCAAAACATAGGAGTGATATATTGTTCATTTGATTTAAATTGATCTGAATGCGAGAGAATCTTTTAGAACAAAGAGCCAATAGGACTACTGTTCTGTTCATGAAATTGTTGGAGGTTGCGAAAACCAAATGCTCGATATTTTCATGTGTATGTTATTTGAATTTCTACTTCTCACTAACATTTCGTGCACTTGTTTAAAGGATCTTGTTTGTTCTAATATTAGAATTACATATTAAATATTTTTAAATTATCAGATTTATTATATTGACATTCTATTCAACTCAAACTGTGAGACAGCTACAGAGAGTAGAACACTTGTTAGAAAATGTTTCTTGTTTATTTAATTGGGAAAGATTTTGTTCATGTCTGTATCGAATGATATTGCATTGAATATTTTACTTACAAGTACACTTTAGTATAGCACTCTCTTACGCACAGGATCGTAATGGTCCAAATTAAATGAATGCATTTTGTGTGACATGAACTTACTGCCTGGCTTTGTGCTTAGCTAGTTAACCAAAATAATATTCCATTGATTTGTATGCTAATTATAGGCTAATTGTCTTCTAATGATATATGCGAATATGCTAATGGTGTATGTATATATATGCTAATTAGCAGGATTGAGGGTTTGTGCTTGTTATGAACGGTGAAAAAGTTATAATTTTTATGAAGTTTTGATAAAAGTCTGATGTGTGTACAGCTGGTCTGTGTCATATGAATAGATAAATGAAAAGGTTGATTGAAAAATTTAGTCATGTACAGATTGTCGTAGTTACTAGTAGACTGTTAGTCGTAGAAGCTAGATTATAGGGTAGTGTCAAAAATATCTGTATTTTTGAGGATTCATATTTGTTGCAATATAATATTTTCAACTCGCTACATTGTAACAGATTTTTGCCATTTGGGTATTTTTTCAAATCCGTTCAATTTACAGAATATCTATGTGTTGCCATAGTTTTGCCACTGATTGTAATAGTAAACTTCTGATTATTGTTATGTATTTATTTATGTTTTGCAATTAAATCCCTGGCGCTGATTCAAAACAGCAATAACTTTCTAAAGGCTTCAAGATTGATACATTGTATCACCAGTAGTTCACCCAGTTGGTGTCATAGTACAGACATAAACACCCCACCCCCACCCATTATTTTGTTGGTTATGTTACCATTGGTTGCTTTGCTCTAAATTTCACAATAATTATTGTAACCTTTCATTACTCACAATTGATAACACTAAGTATATCTTCACATTTAAAATATTCACTGTATTTTTCATTAGATATCCATTTCTTGTCATGGCAGTATTATAGCTAGTGACTGTCCATTTATATAAGTATTTTTGTGGTATTAAACTGTGATATAGGTTCAGCATATAGATGTTTATAGTATCAAAAGTAATACTTATATTAAATCGTTTCTTAGTGATTTATTTTGTTATTTATTATACATTACATGATTTGCTGTATTGTTATTTGGTAGGCTTGTTTTTGTTTTGTACCAAAAAGAACAAAAGGTGGCTAAAGCCACGGCTTTAATTGTTTGCTATATATGTGACTTAAAAATGCTGCTATGTTTCTTTGGCAAATGTCTAAATAGCTGTCATTTAGCTCGTAAAAAATGAAGATTGTTTTGTGAATGATTGGTCACTGTATTATGAATCAAAGTTATCAAAGAAGTACCTGTAATTATAGCATTGTATTGTACTGTAAGATACATGTACACCCAGCATTATATAAGAATCAAATGTGAATTGACCACTTGGTAGTAAAATAACACTGAAGTATATTGTAATATGCTTGAATTAATACACCAATGATTAATAAAGTTATTGAAAAATAATTGACAAATTGCGTTACTTTTGATTCCAAAAGACAGATCCACATGATTCAAAATGTGCAAGATGCTTTAATTAGCAATTCAGGTTTGCAGACCAGATTCCCACTTGATCCAGTGGCCTGATGGTTGAGGCTGATGCTGTTGGGGTCTTGAGTTTGTCTGGTGTCGGTTGGGAGTTTCAGGAAAAAGACGGCTCACTTTGGTCCACAGACAGAACCTAATGTATCAACTGCACTGTGCAAATCATACCTCTATAAAGATGCTCATTTCAAGCAAGCCTGGAAATATTATCTAGAAATTGCGAGATGCCTAGTACATGTATCTGAAAATCATGAGTCATTCTCAACACATAGCCAACCATAAATGGTTCTTATGAAGACGACCTGGCAAAATGCACCACTCAGTCATGCACATGCCCATATACCCGCTGTCATAAGAATTTGCAGCAGACAAACTTGCTGGTTAAGGGTCCAATTTAACACCAAAAAGAGCATACAAAGTCGCTCTTATTTAACTTAAGTTTTAAGGGCGAGAACCATCGCCAACTCGTCCCCAAACATATGCAGCAGCTAGCATGGACTGCACAACATCACAATGCCATTCTCGCTGCCAATCAGATCAGAGAATTTACTACAAACTGCCCGAGGTCATTCATCATTTTGGGGTCCACATTCACAACTAGCTTACTTCTAAAACAACAACCAAAAGCTCTTTAACAAACAATCCGACAAGACCAGTACTGTAACCATTCAGCTGCTGTGCTCATCATATCATTTTACAAACTCACTTTTTCACTTTCTAGAAGGGGTCAATATCATGACACAGCCTGCAAGAGAACATTTTTAATTTTTTTTGTTTCGCTGAATAAAATAAATTTTAAAACTTCAAAATTTCTTTTCACATTTTTTAATCAATGACAGTTTCTTTAATTTCATACACAATACTTATAGCATGGCACAATATGAGGTAAGAATATTATGAGGATGTGAAAATTAAAATGAGTATATCGCAGTCTTTGCAAAGATTGCCGATCTCAAGTACCGATCCGACAATTTATCAATCAGTGAGTCTGGCAAGCAAGGCCAAAAATTGTAATTTGATATTTGATACAAGTCAAGACTTTGATAGTATCCAAATATCCGACATGAAATTCTGGATCTTTGCAAAGACTGGAATAGTAATGACAGGATGATGATGAGATAATTAACTTAATCAGGTGATGATACTGATGAATCATGAAACGGTGAACACTTTTATCTCCAAATCTTCCCTCCCCTCCCCTCATCTCCCTCCCTTCCCCTTCTTCCCTCCCCTTCTTCCCTCCCCTTCTTCCCTCCCCTTCTTCCCTCCCCTTCTTCCCTCCCCTTCTTCCTCCAAATAGGCCCACAGTTATGGTAAAAAACAATTTTTTAATAATACTACAAAAATTGTTAATGCCGATTATGCCGGTTGCCATCGCCTGTTCGATGCACTGAAAAGGTAAATTTAGATATTGTCAATCATTTTACTAATATGAGTCATAACCTTCTAATTCTCATTTAAGTTTACGAAAACTTCTTAGAATTACGTTGGAATTCCACAAAAGTATAATCCAAAATCCTGAAAAGTTCATTTTTGAGAATTTTTCAAATAATTCCGTGCAAACGTTCCATTTCTACTCACTGTCCTTCCAGTCATCCATGGCCCTTCTTCTCGCTATCTGCACGGGGTCTTCCGATTCTTCCTTTTCTTCTTTTTCAATTGCTTCCTGTTCTTCTTTGTCGCGAGGGTCTCCTTCAGGCATGCCAAATCTGTACAAAGAATGTTTTTCTTTACTTGTCTGTGTAGTCTGCTCTTCCGATCAGGCAAGAGATCAAGTTCAAGATTGATATGGTCTCAAGTGATTGTGTCCATCTTGGAAGTACTTGATCAAAATTGCTCCAAGTTTCTATCCAGAGTCAAAAAGTTGTCACTGGACAACCGTGACAGTCTGACGGCAATTTTGTTGTAAGTGCGCGGGATTCGTTCGAAAGACACTCCTCCTCTTGTTTTAACTCTCTCACCCTCGTCGAAACGAAAGTAAAGTTCCCAAAATTCGTTCTCTTCTGCTGCAACTTCATATATTACACGGTCCATAATATCATACTTCTAATATTTCAGGAGTTTCTACACTTTGAGTTACAAAGTTTTTGACACCAAAAACCTCCCCTGCGGTATGACAGCTCAACTGTAGATAAGGTAGGGCCACCATTGAAACCATAACAGTTGCTGTTATTGAAATGTATCACACAAGTTTTGAAAATGATTAAATGTACTCACAGACTAGCAGGAGTAGGATGACCGTGTTCTCTCGCCTTCTCAATCTCTTCTTTGTATCTCCATTCGTAGAAATCGTCCACTGTGAATGTGGGTAAACTTGGATAACCAGCTCCAACGACTTGCGATTGGAGTTTGTCTCTCGTTAAGATGAACGGCCTGAATGTCTTGAAAAGAGAGGGAAAATGTTTTAATTTACAATCAGAGCATAAACGCATAGACTTAATATCTTTTCACCATCCAAAAGAGCAAAATTATATCGTACATACCCCTTTGGGTTTCTCCTCCTTCTTCTTTGGGGGAGGTGCTCCTTTTTCTGCATTGAGTCTCAACTTTTCCATGTGTATAAGCATCGGTATTTCATCTGGAGAATTATAAATTTTATAAATTCTACAATTTCACATAAAATTCACAAAAGCACAAAAATAAAAAATATTAAATACGTGAAACTGACAGAAAAGTGTCGTTAAGAAATTGCCCTCTAACAACAAACGTCACCAATAAACGTTATCTTCGAAATCTTCTCATGTATTTGTGTACATACAAATATTTGTGTATACAAATTTTGAAAAATTACTCACTCTGTATATTTTGCACCTCTTCTAAACTGTAGTAGGTCCATTGATTTAGTAACATTCGGTAGTATTCTCTCTGTGGGGGAAAAAAATGATTAAATGTCTGGTATATCTTTATAAAGTGAAAAGAATAAATTGATTATTCGGACTTATTCCATCTAAATTTATGAATTTATCTAAACAATTTCATCCAAGATTGACCTCTGTTGGACCAATACTTCTTTTATTCAGTAATATTAGCCGTTTTACATAGGTTTCATCAACCATTTTATAAAATTCTTTTTTTTTAAGAATAAATTTTTCTTGTTCTATACCTCAGTCTCATCATCAGCCTTCCCAGAATCCACCTGTGCCTTCAATTCCTTCACTTTTTCTTTTGTTTCTTTCTGTTTTCTGAATCTTTCGATTTTTATTTGTCTCTCGGCTTCCATTGCTTTAAGGTCTGGTTTACCTGGTCTGTAAAATTGGAAATTAAATTAAGAGGCAATCATTTAATCACCTCAAAGAATTCTAATTTCACAATACCAAATTCAGGGACAATAATATTATTATAATAAAACATTAAGTTTAAACTACTTAAATAATTGCTAAAGGTAATTTAAAATACAGTCCCATTAAATAATTGCAAAAGGTAATTTTACAATACAGTCCCATTAAATAATTGCTAAAGGTAATTTAAAATACAGTCCCATTAAAATTTTAACTTCCCTGCCAATAAATGGCAAGCATATGGACCTATGTGTCTGGAATGAAGTTTATAATAATAATAATATTTCACATGCAATTTGATAAACTAGAAATAGTTAAAAGAAAAATTTACTTTTTCAGCCCGAGAGAATTTCAAACAAATTGTACTCAATTTCACATGTTGAAAAACCTACACTGATTTTTGCTTCTTTTTCTGCTCCTCCTCCTCTTCTCCTTCGTCATCAATCTTTGGCAATTTGAATTCTAAAACTCCGTAATATTTCACCAGTTTGAGGAAGTCCATGAAGCACGTCTGAAAACCAAATACATGTTTGATTCGATGAAAGTGCAAAAAATACTTTTTATTGAGCATTGATAAGTACATTTGTAATTCGAGGCTATTAGAAAGTTTCCGAAATGACATCAAATCCAAGAATGTACCTTTCCTTTACCTATTTATAAGGATTAGGCTATTAATCATGACCAATGATTAGAAGTAGGCTAACATACCCGAGATTTCTTTAGCACATCCATTCTATCTTTTCCCATTTCTTTTCCTGTGAAGTGCCCAAGGAGAGCAGGTAATAGCATATATCTGAAAATTTTAAATAGTGATCAATACAGACATTTATCAGCTAACAAATCAATACTAAAAAAAAATTGTAATTGGGAATAAAACATTTTTTACGCACTTGATTTCGGATGTGACCACTTCTTCAAATTCTTCATTTGTGCTGAAGAGAGAGATCATGTTGACCATGTTTATTGCCTTCTCCGCATCTACCACTGCTTTCTTCACTTTATCCTGAAAATAAAGAAATCTTCTGAAAAACTAAATCCTAAAAACAGAAAATTCCAGAAAAAACAACACCGTGTTACGGCAGAAATTTCAGGTCTAGATATTTAACAAAAAATAATATAAAGTAATCAATGCTTTGTTAACCAGTTGAGCTGAGAAAATTAAAAATATCAATTATGACATTTTTTTACATGTATGTGACTACATGATGTCAAAATGACAACACACAACACAAATCAAAACCCAAATGACAAATGAATGAGTCATTCACATAAAAGTGGCTATTGTCAGCCTCACAGAGCTTGCCAAGGCACGATTTCTGGAAAAACCTTTACCTGTACTTTAGTAGAATTGGAGGGATCTTCTGTTTCTTCCAGAAATTCATAAGTTTTCCATAAATCGGTGAAAATTTCAGAGAGTTTTGGTCCATGCTGACTTTCTTCTGCCATCTTGGATTTTGCACATTTTCCACCAGAGGGCTATTTTCTCATTTTTCGATTTGAGCACCACCTTCAGGAAAATTTTATTATGATGGCTGCCAAGGGCAATCAAATTGCCCTTTTCAGGCATTTAATTAGAGAATTAAGACATGCCAATGGCAATGTGAGTATACCCTTTATGCCAAAGTGTGCCTCAATGTATGGGGCAGTTTTCTAGCTTGATTTGGAGCTGCTGGAGTCAGTGACAGCTGAAGTGACAGTGAAAATAGATTTGTGTATTGCCAGATCTTGTCTTGTTTGTGGAGATTCCTCCTTTAAGATCAGGAGCACCCCTGTGTAATAGGGTAGATAAAATTTTGTAAAATGTGGTTTCTGTGGCTGTGGAGTCTGTGGCATAGTTCGGAGATTACGGCATGGGTGATGCTGCTTTCTTCGTCCTCGTTTTGGGGTCCATTCAGCAGTTGAGAGAGGGCACTAACTCCGCGACGGTCAAATTTGAAGTTTCTTTCGCCAAGTTCTTTTAGCTTCCGTTTTCTGATCTCCTCTGTTACGGGGCATCTCAGTAGGAAGTGCAAAGTGTCTTCTGCTTCGGTGTGGCAAAGTGGGCATATGTTGCTGATCTCTCCTCTGTTGATTTTCTGTTTTCTCGTTTGAAGCAGGTATGTACCTGTAAGTAGTCTAGCTCTTGTAACAGCTGCTTGGACCATCCTCGGGCTTCTTTTACAGGCAATCCACATTTGATGGGGCTTCAGCAACATTGCATTCCTCATGTCTATCATTTTCAATGATGTTTTTGCCACTGCCGACTCTATCAATGATTTCAACCAGAAGTTTTTCACGGCATTTGCGACATACTCTTTCCTCGCTTTCTTCCTCCAAGGGGCTTCGATTTTCAGGCAGAGGTTTATGCTGTTTTTATCAGCAATGGAGATGATTTCCTGGAACCAACTGTATTTGTTGTCTAGACACATTTGTCTTGTGGCTAGTTCCCTAAGGGTTGTACTTTCTTCGGCCCTACATATCGCACCGTACAGCCCCAGCGCTCTAATGTCCATTTCTGCTTCGAGGGGCAGCTCGCCCAATAGTAGATAGATGGCTTCCCGTGCGGTGTTCTTTGGAAGGCCCTGTATAGCTCGCAGCAGATTCCGATGGTAGGTACTCAGCTCTTCTTTCTGCTTCCTGGAGATGACGGTTGCTTCAAGCCCATATAGAAGTCTTGGTACAACGTAAATTTTGATGATATGTGCAGATACTGACGGGCTTAGGCCGTTCACGCCATGTAGTCCTGCTCCCATCAAGGCATAGGCAGTTTTCCTAGCTGTTCGAATCCTCAATTCTGTGTCCGGGCTAGTTTTGCCTTCATTCCAGACTAGACCCAGATGAGTGAATGAGGAAGCATTTGGCATAGTATTCTCCCCGATCTTCCAGCTGTAATCTCTTCTATCAGGTGGTATGTTGAGAAATGGAGTGATGGTGCTCTTCATGGGATGTAGGACATATTGGTGCTCATTGGCATAGCTGTAGCAGCTGTTGATCATAGCCTGCATTTCTTCACAGTTGTCTGACAGGAGCAATTGATCATCAGCGCAAGTTGGTGTTCCTACGTATATTGTACCAATTTTCATCCCCACATCACTATCTTGAAGGTTGGTCAGGAGACTGTTGATGTACAGCTTGTACAGTGTGGTCGACAGAACAGCTCCCTGTCGGACTCCTTTCTGTACCTGGTATTGACGTGTAAATTTACCTTTCCATCGCACACATTCATCAACCTCTGTGTAGAGATCATCGATGGAACACCAGGTCTTGCCTTGGACCCCGGAAACATGTAGTTTTGCCTTCAACTTTTGGTGCACAACCACATCAAAGGCCTTTTGAGCATCCAGTGCTGTCACATAGATTTGCCTTTTTTCTGATTTTGCAGTTGCAATACCTTCAGACAGGCATAGGGTGGCCATGATGGGGGAAAGTCCCGGTGTGAAGCCGAATTGAAGCTTGCTTGTACTAGACTTCAGTGTGTCTTCTATCTCCATTTGAAGTAGATGTTCTATGATTTTGCCAATTACGGCTGTGATGGTGATGCCTCTGTAGTTAGTTTGTAGTTGGCTGTCTTTTCCTTTCTTAGGGAATGGGATCTTAAAGCCGGATTTGCAGGAACTGGGGATTTTCGACTCCATAAGCACCTTGTTGATTATGTCAGTAAGTATGGCATAGGCCTCTGGAGTGGCATGTTTTAGATGTTCCGCTGTGATGCCTTCCCGGTCCGCAGCTTTCCCAGAGTTCAGCTTCTTGATGGCGCGTTCCACTTCAGTCACTGTGAAGGTATGGTGGTCATTCTGCATAATATTGTGCTGTCTCATCAGTTGGACGATGTCATTGTCTTGGCCGTCTTGCATCTCGTAGGCCGAGAGGGTCTTGAAGTATTCCAGCCAGAGACTCAATTGGTCGTCACAGTCTGTGATTAATTCACTTGAATCGGGGCCTGCTCTCAAAACTAGATCGGTACTATCAACCTTTCTGCTGGCTTTGATCAGACTGTGAAATATCTTCGAGTTGGAGCTGGATGCCTGCATTATGTCCTGTAGGTATTCTTCCCTTCTAATTGCCTCCGCGATGCGTTGTACAGAGCGTAGCATTCTTTTTGCAGTATCTTTGGCCAAAGCCAGGGGATGAGGCCTCGCTGGTCTGCCGGCTTTCTTCCACTCCCAGAATGCATTCTTCGAGATGGCTGATGTTTCATTAATAGCAGGGCTCCATGTACTTCTCTTCTTCCTTTTCCTCCTGGGTTTTGAGTTGCCCGTCGTGGCGTTTGATGCGCTGTTGATAGCAGAGGTGAAGATCTCTAGTGCCTTCTCAGTTGGCAAGGCGTCAAAGTCTCTCTTGGCCAATTCATCTTCAAGGGCATCTTGATACTTCCAGATAGCTGTTCTCTCCCATTTGATTTTCTTAGCACCACTGGCCATGTGTATTGAAAATTGTTATGTGAATTGTGATAGCTTGTGATAAACCCAATGATTTATATATGAAAAGTCATAAAGTATTCAAAGAAATTGTAACTGAGTTTATTTGTGTAAACCTAAGACAAAGATATAAATAATTTCCAAAGTATCATTATTGGTCACGAGTGAGTCTTGCAAATTCCGCAATAAAAATTATGCCATTCAAACAAATGATGGTTTTAGAGTTGGCCTATATTTAGTTCAAGCATTCTTGACTCATGTAATTTTCTTTTTCAGAAATCCGTTAAAGAAAATGAAGTGTTCCAGTACGTGAGAGACCAATTCCGCCAATACCAAGTGACGTCAAGAAAAATATGCAAAGGAGAAAATGAGATGGAGCATCTGGGAAGGACCTACGTGTGCTTGTTGGAAAATATCAGAAAGAATGAGGTAAAAGACTAAGGTCAATAGAATCTCTATCTTTCTGTTGATTTATAATTTTATATCTAACTAATTTTGTGTTAAAATTTCGGAGTTCTTGTGAAGTTGATATCTCTTTACTTTTCATTTCTTTTAGATTCATTTCTTTGTAAAGTTTGTGGAAACATTTCCAGTTATAATTTGAGATATTAGTACCTTCATTAAAATTCATTAATTTGTTTTTGTATTAATTTTTTCCCCATCCTTATGTCACAGAAGACATCAGAAGTGTCATTTAGATTTCTAAAAATTTTATTCTTTCCAAAATATTATCTTTTGCATCTTTGATTTCTTTCAGGAACTGTCAGAATTATACAAAGGAAAAGGGGAGAGGTCAGTCGAAGAAAGTGCTCGTTTAGTTGGCTTGAAAGTTTCGGAAGAATACAAGCCAGAATAAATATGACATTCTTGAAATTTGTATATAAATACATTTGTTTGAGATGTATACTTCAAGTAGTATTGTAAATAGTTGTACAGAATAAATTATTACTTTTACAAAGTGCTTTGAATGATTTCTTTCTCCAGTCAAATGATTGCTTTTATGATTGTGATTATAGGGCCTATTGAGTTAAAGGCCAATTTGTGCATTTATGATGAGAGAACAGTCACGGACTGGCAAAAGACTGATATATATGATACTCGCCTGACATTGAATGATGTGGCAAAAAAGGGTCAAAATCTTGAATTTCGAGAAAAATTGATTTCTCACTGAATGGTACATGAAATTTGATGAATTAAAGACATCTTAATATTGTGCATTCAACCTTTCCAAAGTCTTAGGACATAAAACATATGAGACTGACCTTTGGACCAAGTACCCAGTAAGTAATGGCTTAACCATTAGCCCACTTCAAGAATACTCAAATGTCATACATCATAAAGATATGAGAAAGAACATCTCTAGCAAGGGAGTCCAGTCTATAAGATATAAATTGAGAGTTAAGATCACTTTACAAATTCATTTTGATTTATTTCATACCCTTAACATAATTTTAACAATTTCATTTTACACATTCATATAATTATAATACAATGCCATGGAGTGAGTAATGAGCATGATATCACTAGTCATTAAAAAAGTTCCATGTACAAATCATTAAATAAATATATACGACAATAAGCAACAAGATTATATATATGACACAAAAATGAAAAAATATATTTATACAAAGTCATTGCAGCCTCCCATAACAGAATTAAGACATTTGGCAATGTTAATATTGAGGTCAACTTTCTATAAATAACTTTTAAGGCCAAACATATTTAATTTTTAGCTTCTCAGATTGACCGACCCAACAAATTTTCTGCCAATGGAAAAAAAACTGAGCTTACCAACTATTTTTATTGAATTGGCATTATAAATAATTGAGATTACAGCTTCTTCTTTTCTTCGTCCTACCGACCGACCCGAGAAAAATAAGCCTCGAGAAGATCCAAGAAGCTAAAGATCAATTCCGTCTGGCCTAACTCGTGAAACAAATGTGAAGAGATATACGCATTCACATTGACTGAACTTTTCGATCATGAATTACTTTAGATCAATAATTATTCATTGAACTAAATAGAATATTCTATTTTCTATTGACATT
Source organism: Platynereis dumerilii (assembly GCA_026936325.1). Taxonomy (NCBI): domain Eukaryota; kingdom Metazoa; phylum Annelida; class Polychaeta; order Phyllodocida; family Nereididae; genus Platynereis; species Platynereis dumerilii. The sequence goes on along the minus strand of JAPTHN010000014.1, from coordinate 22,633,891 downwards.
TTGATTCGATATGATTCAAATTTCATACCAATCACTGAATCACAACAATTCTTTATACAATGCTACAACACGTACTAAACATTAGATAATATTGGATAAATTATAATTCACTACCTTTTAGCAGATACAGGCAAACCGTAAACAACCGGAGCTGCTCCGACTAAATAAGGCATTTTACATACAGTTCGACTTTGAGCAGCAACCATTGGCAATACAGTTGAGGAGTCGGAGTCCGAACCAAGCCAGTCGGCTAAGAGGCGTTCCAAATATCGGTCTATGTCCTTGTCTGTGACGTCCCACAGGCAACCGACCATACTGGGGCTGAAAGGAGAATTAAAACAAATTTAGGCATGTAACATTTCATAAATGACGGATGGATGATTTGTTGGTTTACGTCCCATATTTATACACTCTGTTAGGCTAATTAGGACAGCAGGATACAGCAATGCAGGGCAGGATGATAGAAATGCCGTCCAACGTAGGTCCAGAGTGGGAATCAAACCTAAGTCCCGGCAATCGGAAGCCCAAAGAACAGCCGACTGAGCATAAGTGAGGTGATAGGGATGCGAGTTGATTCCTGGGGAGAATTATTGAGTCCTAAAACAAAGCCCCAGTAACCCTAATATCAATTTCTAAATCAATAAGTTGCCAGAACTTTTCAATTCAACAAGAATCCAGCGATGCAAGACTGGGCGGGTGGTATTTTAGATGACTGAAAGACAATAGTTTCAACAACAGGGCAATTCCGTAAAGTCCAATTTGCAGATTTGACACTTTAGCAGCTTGTGTAGCCCTACCAGTACACCTCAGCTATTTCATTGTTATCTAGGCATAAGTCAGGTAATAGGGGTATCAGACAAGCCGCCAACCAAAGCTCCAAGTGTAACAGGAGCTGACCTACAGGCCAAATATCATGGTGTCGGACGTACATCACACGGTGTACGTCCGACACCATGACATTTTGCCATAGCTCAACTCCTGTTACACTTGGAGCTTTGGTTGATGGCTTGTCTGATACCCCTATCACCTGGCCTCATCCCTGTTTAACAATGAAATAGCTGATGTGTAATGGTAGAGCTACACAAGCTGCTAAAGTGTCAAATCTGTGAATCAGACTTTACGGAATTGCCCAACAGGGAAAGCAATGAAACCAGGTTTGATCAACCAGCAAGAGAATAGTCAGCAGTTAGGGGCGCAGGCTAAAAATGGCTATATATACATAACTTTGCATTTTCATGCAGTTTTTTACCAAGTTTCCTTCAATTTATAGGAGTACTGGCATTACTTCTTAAAACTTACCATCCGGCCAAAAAGTAGTGCATGATCAAGCCATGTGACTCGAGTCTTCCCTGATTGGCCAGTTTGCCACTACTGCACCCCATGAGCAGGGCGACCGCCTTGCTATGCAACCACTGGAGATTGTCGCCCGAGAGGTACTTGGCTCCTCCTCCGTGACCACAGTAGCTGCAAAGAAAATAGAATTAGGAGAAGTCAGACAAATTTCTGACAACTCTCTGCGGAAATCAAATCTGAAATGTAAAGCTAGACTGGTCGAAAAACTTATTTGAAAGAGTTCGAGACGAAGCAGCAATCTGTCCAATTTGACTTACATGTAGCTACTTGAATTGATAGAATTTCTCATTGACTTACATAAACAGGTCATTCTTCATCAAGGCTTCAGCATATTCTTCTGTACTTGGCTGTCGACCAACCACTCCTTTCCAGTTTCTTTCCCTGTGTAAAATAAAGTTATAAAAAAGTTAATAAATCTGAAAGAATAAAGCACTTATCCAAAATCTCTTTCAATTAAAAGCAGCGCAGCACTTTACCAAGAAATTTGGAGATTATTGTCAAAAATTATTACATAATTTAAATGTTTCTCTAGTTGAGCTCAAGTTTTTTATTGAAAATTTTTGAAGTATTTTTAAAAAATTGTCAGACTATATTAATATTTTCATTTACAAAAATTTACCTGAAGATCTTTGAAAACTGTTCCCTGGTCGATGACAAGTTACTTTCTGGATCCAACACGTAGTACGTCTTGGAAGGGTCCACTCCCTTGTTGTAGGGGGAGGTAGGTTCTTGGCCAGGTCCATTGCGGACGTAGAGACGCAGGAAGTGCAAGGAAGGCATTCGGCAGACGGGAGTGGAACGGAGTTCTGGAACACTCTCCCATGGAATCTGTTGGATCACCTGATGTTGGAGAATTCAAAGATTGATTAACAATTTGAAAGATTTTAAAATCACCTGATTGAAAGATTAAAGAATTGAAAATTTATTACATGCAATAATCCCATCATAATTTTAACAGACACAGAGATTTTAATGACTAAATTGACCATACCATAATTAAAGAAATTGGCCTTCCAATCAGGAAATTGACCAGTTTACGTATATCATATTATGATATAACTAGAATATAGGTGCTAAATAAAATCAGTCTGTACCTTATCAAGAACCAGAACAACTGGCTGATGATCGCTGAATCCGAGCAACAGAATTAACTTCTTGTGTTCTTTTACAATGTTCCGAGAAAGTTCCGTGACTTGTTCGGTTGTTATTCCTTCCACCTCCAGAGTGAGCCACTGGTGCACCGATTCTAAGCTGAGGGGTGATGTAGCTTGTAATAGGACCTAGAGAAGAAATTCCATGAAATGAACAAACAAATTATTAAGAGATGGAAAACTTTAAAGGCAGAAAATTGAGTTAGGTGAGCTTTTGCACTCATTACACAAAGTTGTGGTCAGTTGAAGAAAGAAGTAGATAGTCATACACAGACCTAAATCATATCAATATAACATCTTCAGAGCTACATGTAATTCTTCAAAGTTTTCAACAATCCACTCCCTTACTTATAATAAGTTCAAGAGTTTTATTCCTTTCTTTAAAATACAAGCACTATTTACCTGAAGTTTGATGACAGCGATGTTAACGCCAGTGGTATCAAGTATTGACTTCTGCAGATCAACCGCAACCTTCTGCAGATTATCTCGGTCGTCCTGTTCTTTTAGAAGACCGTGCAGAATTCCGCGCCAGACGCCAAACCAAGTGTACTCAATCCTTTCTAATAAAGTCTGTAAAAAAAGAAACCAACACTTGCTTATGAGTTGAGAAATCTGATATGGAAAAGCTTGAGGTAAAAAGTAATAGTTGTCATAATTAGATAATAAAATATTCCATTTCTCACCTTCATTCTGGAGTCCTGTTCTTCTCTCCTTGACCACCAGATGGCCTTGTGAGCGGCTTCTAAACTTTCTTTATTCGCAACCTGGACGGCTTCATATTCCGATAACAACTTCAAACCCTGCAGAAATAAATTCACAATTTCATAAAATCAGATATACCACAAGTCATACTATTTTGAGTCAAGGACAATCACACTGAATTATTCTCTGCTCTTATGTAGTTTCACTGAAATCAGCACTTATTTTTGACAAAAGCTTGTAAAATTAGCCACAAAATTGATTGAATAATACCTTTTGAGATGAAAATCCAGGTAAATGGACGATAACAGGTTCGCAGCCGGATTGGAATCTTGACGCAATCAAACATGGAGGGTGGCCTGGTGGTTCAATAACAGAGAGGTGACAAACGACTAGATCTGAAAGCAACAGAAATCATAAGATACTAGCAGATACGATAGATCATCAAGTGTCATCAGACATCAACGTCATAAATATTAAGAGTACAGACATCCGTCGGAGTCCGCCACAGCATGAGAATGACAAATCTAATTTCCTAATCTACTGTAACCATCCATGATTATTCCACTGACCTTTTGGAATGCTCTGCACCATGTCCTTGACCTCATTAATATCTAGGTCAAAGGTCAACAGAGACTGCATCTTCCTGAGGTCATCTGGAGCCTCGCTTTCAAGTCCGAGGTTTTTCATTCCTTCTGTAACTGCAGCAACTCTGGATACAGCCCCACCTGTCTCAATTTTCCTGCAAAATAAGTAATAAATATTGATACAGGAGGTTTTTAATTGCGATTTTGTAACTTGTGATACTAATGTCAAATAACACACAGGAATCTGACAGTGAGTGAGTGAGTTTGTTTGTGATTTACACCCCATCAGCACCAGTGTAGGCTATTTAGAGGCAAACAGGAACCTGACAAAGATTGCAGCGAACTTCCATGTAAGCCTAGAAGTGAGTGTTTTCTCAAAAAGAACGAGTATGAGATTGGTTCTAATGATCAACTTTCTTCAACGAATCTCCAGTCCAACAGTCCAACTTCTGGACCCCCCCGAGTCAAAAAAATTTCAATAATTGCGATTTAGTACATGATATGCAATTCAGGATTAGAGAAAAACCTAAACATGCTCCAAGCAATTATGTCATTGTACGCGGAACTGAGAGACTGAGAGTCAAGAAGAGCGTCATTTAAACTACTAACCTAATTTTGCGATTGATATTCCGTAACGCCTGATGTCTGAACGTCACAGCTTGAGCTTCTGCCAAATAGAAGGCCACTTGCCACAAAGTATCATCACCATCTTTTGTTGCCTCCGGTAACGTGTTGCCAGGTAACGAAGGACGATCACCAAGATGAGTTACGGCCAAAGCTTGGCAAGTCTGTCTATACGGCAAATAGGCTGGGTGTCTTTTCAACATCTTGAAGGCTTTTTCTAACAATTTAATTGCCGATTCTGAAAAATCATGAAATTGATTAAAACCTGAAGTAGTCCCACTCTTCAGAGAGACAAGAGAGACCTCCTCGTTCAGGTATATTTCAAACGATTCTACGATTAAAGAAGAGAAGATTTTTGTTAAAGATCTTTCACAATAACAGACAGATTTCGATGAAAGTAGTTGGATATAAAATATTCAAATTTCACTTACTGCTCTCGACTTTCTCTGGTCTTTTGGGGCTCTTCTCCAGTACAACGACATCGTCTTTTGCGGCAAAATTTACCGACCCTTTGCGACCAACTGCTTTGAGCTTCGTTCTCCTTGGCTTTTCTGGGGCATCTTCGTAGACACAGAATGTTGAAGGAGCTTTTTTGGAGGTCTGTTTTGCAGCTTTTGATTTGACTGATTTCTGTCGAGGTTTGACGTCATCATCGCCAGTTCTTGCGATTTCGATTGATGAGTTCAGTAAATCATCTAAAGGTGGGACGGTATCCAAGCTTTCTGCCAACGATTCTGGTAAAGGCTCTTTGTAATATTCTTTAAATCCGTTGTGCAACCTCCCATGATATTCCATTGACGTCATAATATCATCAGTCAGACTCAAAGTGGGAGAAAAGCAACTAATTGAAGCAGGCGATCCGCAATTTGAATTTTCTTCGACATCTAATCCATTTAATTCATTCTGTGAACTTTGTGAACTATCTAAATCTTCCTCTGGTAGATTAATAGACAAATCCAGACTATCCATGTCCATGTCTGACTCGGAAGTTTCAAAACGTTCTTTTTCTGCAGTTTCTGTCGTACCCCTTGTTAAACGAGGCCTCCTGGTGACCTGATTCTTAATTTTCTGTTCAATCGCTGCCGTCCTATCAGTAGATGCACTTTTCTTCAAATTTGACTTCAGTCCAGTTGTTTTCTTTGTGTTAGGGACGGGTAGACCACTTTCTAGACTCCTTTTTGATTTTGTGGTTGCTGCGTCTGAATTTTGGTTCCTGTTGGAACTCTTTTGCACTGTTGACCTTGCTTGACCTTTTAGAATGTTTTTGCGATTGTCTTTTGAGTTGACCAACTCTGGTTTCTCATTTTCACAATTCTCAATATTTCCATTCTCAAAATCATGAGTATTAACTCCTTCCACAGGTAACTTCTTCGTACAACTTTTAGAATCATCGGGGAATGACAACCTATTATGACACGGCATCACATCATCTACGTCTTCTTGCGAATCTCTTGCTTGTTCAACGGCATCTTGCTCTGTTTTTTCATTCTTCCTTCCTTTTCTTACTGGTTTCTTCTCTGTTGTTGATTTCTTAGCAGTCGCCATGGAAACTGGTAGCTTGCTTTTAACTGCACTGTCTTTCGCAGATGTGTTGGCTTTTCTCCCTCTCGCTGAAGGTTTCTTTTGATTTTTTGCCGCCGGAGTCTTCTCAGTATCCGATAAGACAAATTCAAACACATTCTCCTGATTTTTTACTAAATTCAAAGGATTTTTATCCTTCACTGAAGTCTCCTTGGGGTCCTCTACAGTCTTATCACCAGCTTTACTATTTTTAGAGGCTTTCGTAACCTCTGATACTTTCTTAGATTCTTTTCCAGGGCGTTTCTTCCTCGTTGGAGCGTCACAAGCAGTTGGTTTCCAATCTTCATCGCTGTCACTGTCAAATATGGAATTCACGGCAGCTACCCTCCGATTATTTTTGACGCAGCTTCTCGGTGGAGTAAACATAGCCTCCGACTGTTTTAGGCGAGTGATGTCACTCAAAGGCATAATTGGAGCTGGCGTTTCCACGGGACTGTCCTGTGAAAAAGAAAGACAAAGAAACGTCTCTCAGAAACATGTCAAAGTTGAAATAAAGAGTTATTTAAAAGTGCATTTGGTTGACAAGCGAGATAGATCATCTTACTGAACACGTTCTTCCCACTACATGAAATGACAATATTAAATTGCCTGTTTTTTAAATTATAAAGTGAGCTTCAATCGTAAAGTGAGCTTCAATGCATAATGTGAATTGTAAGTTTTGTGGTGCTGTATAAGTGCCTATTAGTTATTAACTTATTTAAAACCACCTACCATAACACCTCTTTCTTCAGGAGTTTTTTCCAAGGCCTTTCCCTTCTTTCTACTACTCTTCGCAGACTTCTTGCTGTTTGGTGACGTTTCCGCTTTTCCACAAGATGGCTCCATGGGAGTTTCATTCATATCATTCTCACTAGAGGGCAGATCATTCTTTTTTGGCGCTCGGATTCTCTTGTTTGGAATTGGTTGCCGTGGAGTTTTTGTGACAGCCGAAGCGTCACCCAAGGTCAGTTTATGTACAGCAGATGCCAATCTGAATCAAACGAAGAATCGCGTGGTCATTTTTCTGTTGAATGGTCCACTACAAAGGCACCTTCTCATCAGTGATGATCACAGATAAAATTTTGGCAATTACATCAAACTACAGTGCCTCAAAAACAAACATCAGCTAATTTCTAAAACAAAGGACCTGTCATGATATATCCTACTTGAATCCAATCTTATCAGAATCAATGGCAAAGTGAAACACAATCTGTTCCAGTGCCCAATGCAGTGTATCTACTACTATCTAGCATACTAAAAGCTTTGAATCCTTGGATTCTTGTTTGTAGTCGAATCAAATCTAGGCCTACCTCTATTTCTCGCTGCAGGGTTTTTTCTTGCGGCTAGTTGTTACGCATTTATCCCTTAAGTAAACAGAAAATGGCTTCAAAAAGATCTCACCTTGAAAGATCATCATCCTCCCCAGGTTTCGGCCATTTCAGACTCGGAACTGCTTCAAGATAATGCAAATATGCTAACACAGGAGCACAAGCTTTCAAAGATCTGTCGTTCAACACGCTGTTCACATTATCAAAAGCTTCAGACTGGAGATTGTAGTTTTCTTCCTCTAGCCCCCGTTCTAGTAGCAGAAGGTTCATCTCAGTTTGGAGGTCTGAGTATAACGTCGGTTTGAGCAGAGTTGACAAGTCTGAAATTGAACAATAGCAGTCTCAATTTTTGTTCATTGTCCGATCTGATCAGTCAGCAAATGACTCAGCATACAGGAGAGGATAATAATGGTTTTTTAGCTTCTCAAAACTTCATGAGGTATTTTTCGGAAGTCAGTTGATATCCTAACGAATGATGAAATTTTTTATTCCAAAACTTGGGACTTTTTGCCATGTGACAACCACTAAAAGACTCTACTAATTTTAAGTTATTAATGACGAATAAATCAAATTTACACATTAAACAATTCGATGGTGAAAGTACAAAACCTCGTATGTCAAAATTTTGCCATTTTTAGATTTTGGGTGGAATGACTATTTCAATATCCAATACATGTTGTCAATTGGTCACCTTGCCAGTTTGCTGTTTTTTTAAGCTGTAACAGAATGATTTTACCATGGTTTCACCAAACCTTGTATGTCGATTTGTTCCAAAAAGTGAAAGTGCAAAACCTCGTAACTCAAATCAGAACTTAGAAGCTCATATTTTCGGATATTTCAACTTTTTTTGAAAAACAATGATTGCGGCACTTTTTTATGGCTCTCAGGAAATTTCCCTATAAAAAAATCTATACCTCCCTATATTTGTTTTAGTGATGTAGGCTATTGAAAAAAATTGTGCATAGAAATTTGAAAAATTGCTATTTTCCTCATTCTTGCTATTGTAGCCACTAATTAAAATTAGCAGTTGTTATTTATTACGGTCAAATCATAATTTTTACTGTATAGCTATAGATTGGAAGTACATTCAATGCTGCAAGTTGCTTAGAAATGTGATAAATGATCGAGTTACGAGGTTTTGCACTTTCACTAACTTGCAAAAAGTGAAAGTGCAAAACCTTGTTATTTATTACGGTCAAATCATAATTTTTACTGTATAGCTATAGATTGGAAGTACATTCAATGCTGCAAGTTGCTTAGAAATGTGATAAATGATCGAGTTACGAGGTTTTGCACTTTCACTAACTTGCAAAAAGTGAAAGTGCAAAACCTTGTAACTCGACATTTTCACTCATATCTGATGGTAGCATCAATGCAGGGGTCAATGACCTATGACAAAAAATTATGCTAAAACAGGGTGTCACTTTCTATAAATCACGTAGAGCCTAACTCGCATATAAATGAACATTACCATAAAAAAACTATCTGTGATAGTTTTTTCCAATTTCTGAAAAACAGTATTTTTTGACTTACGAGGTTTTGCACTTTCACCATCGAATTATTAAATAGAAGTTGAGAGGCATTAAAAGTAAGCACCTTGCCCAAGAGCATTTTGTAATCCATGCACTCCCTTCCGTATCAGCAAATCCACTTTATTCTGGAAGATTCTGCAAAACTTGTCTGCTTCTGCGTAATACTTCTGAAACTGCATACATTCTGCTTCCGTGGTCATCAATTGAAGATATAGTCTGTTTAGGACGAGGTCTTTGCATCTAGAGCAGTCACATGACTCCCCATGTGACCAATGAGGCGGCGTCTTAGGGTTGGAAATGCGTTTGGTCTTTGGAGAACTGCCGAGGCTTGAACGTAGTGGCACAGACTGCAAATAGAAGGCTTGGTTAAATTTAAGTCAATTAATTTCATATTCATCACAATAGAAGATAGATGGATTTTTTCGATTGTAGGAGAATTCGTAAATTATTTTGTATGTTTGTTAAACATTTCCATCTGATTTCTGGCCAACCCATGAAATATATTTGTCTCTACCGCTTAGGAATGCAGGAAAATGACTCTTCAGAGTCTACCAATATGGTCCAATACAGGGTGGTAAAAAAAAAACTTTACAGTTGATATGTCATTTTCCAGGCTGCCATGCTTGAGTCAGTGCCAGGGTACTTATTGTGTATGCAAGCCAAGTATACTAGATCTTTGGACAATTGGTTAGTATGGTTACTGATTAAAACTGGTCAATACTTTTTTTGATAGTAGACAAAATGGAAGCCAGGAATGCACCTGCGTTTTTACTACACTGGGTTGATCATGGCCCATCAGTAATTTTGAAGCAACTGAGCTTCACAAGACTAAATTAATGCAACATAAAAATGAAAATATAGAGACATAATTCAGCTCAAGCTAGAAGGTGCTGGACCAAGTTCAGCCTACACTATGGCCATTATAAGATTTAAAAATAAAGCCGTCTGAAGGTTGATGATCAGGGTGTTAAAATCACAGGGAAAGTACAATATTAACATCTTAAAAGAGTGTCTGAAACCCAGGATAGATAATACATATAGTTCTACAGATAATTTAATCTTCAAACAAGATGGGGCATTAGCCACACTCCCACGGAACTGGATCAATGTTCGCTCTGTCAAACTTCTCGGCAGGACAATAGGGCCCCTATTATCACAAGATCTAAATCAATGCGATTTTTTTGGGTGGGCAAATTTAGAGGCAGATCCCTGCAAGACACCACAGACTTTAGTTGCCCAATGAAGGCTTCCATTAAGTTTGTATGGGAAAAACTGACACAAAGTTACATTGTTGACACCTCTGCATCATTTAGGCCCACTGTAGAAAAGTCATCAGTCTAAAAGGACCTCCGAATGAATTAATTATCTCTAGAAAGGTTGTTCTTTGCTATACAAGTTGTTTTTGTATTGAAAAATAAGTAATTGTTACAATGAGCGTCATCCAAAAAATTATTCATTAGTGTAAAGTTGTTTTTTTTACCACCCTGTACAATAACAGTGAGCTCGAATCTTAGCAAAAATATGTGACTAAAGCCCAAAGATAAAGGTTAACTTTCCAAATTCAAAATAATAAAATTTATTTTCACTCACATCCTCATCATCATCTTCACGATTGACATCCACGCTATTAATAACCATATCTTCCTCCTCTTCTTCCTCCTCCTCCTGTTTCTCCTCCTTTGTAGTTGGAGTAACACTCCTTCCTCCTTCCAGTAAATATGCGGCTGTGTTCAAATGAGCTCGGCTGCTACTGAACTTCCCTGCCAAGTTGTCCAAGTGAGCGAGGGCCAGGTGGAATTCAGCAAATCTTGAAAATGAAATGGGAAGATTGATAGATGATTAGGGCTTTATGTTATGTATTTATGAGCAAGGAGCACACAGGAATGAGGAGAAAGATGGCTGAAGCTGAACAACATAGGTCAAGGGGACCCTGCCGCTGCCTGAGCTGTAATCAAACCCTAGACTCAGCAGTTGCAAGCCCACACAGATACCAACTGAGCTACTACAATCCCTATCCCAGATCATCTCCAAGGGTTGGCTTTTACAAAAATCTACAGAGGATATTGAGTACAATGAAACACACAACCTTACAGTAAAAGGCCTACAAATTTGTGCAATGACGCACCCTACTTGTATAATTCACAAAACAACTGAATCACTAAAAATAAAACATTTACAAAACTGTTACTAACCTGCGAGGCACATGAAATGACTGTGCGATCTTCAATCCTTGAAGCAAATAGCATTTGGCCTCTCTGTAATCTCCCAAACTAATAAGAGCACTTCCGGTTTCGGACAAGCAATCCATGACTTGGCTCAGGACTCCCCAGCAGTCCGTCTCTAATTGGGATCCACCTAAATCACAAGAAAGTAACATTTTAGACTTCGGTGCTGCTTCACAGATCATGAATGACAACAGAAAATATCTATAAATCTTGACAATCCGCCATCTCATAATTTTTAAGATAGCAATTCGATGTGTTACAACAGAAATAGAATACATAATGTGTCATTGATTGATTCAATTTCAGGAAACCATTCAGATGAGGTATCGTGTTTTCAGTTTTCAGGTAAGGACGTAAAGACCTGAGATCTCTGTGGAGTACATTACATGCATTCCATTTTAAGACATAGGTACATGCTCACTGTGGAGCCATCTAGCAACAACCTTTCTGAATTTCTAAAAGTTCATAACTCAGAAGTAACACAAGTGTTGGCTATCAGCTCTGAGAAAATCAAAACTCCACACTTAAAACGCAAATACCTTTACTTTTACTCTTGACGTCCTCTTCCGCATTTTCATTTTCCTTTTTGCCAGCAGGCGTCAGCACCCATTGGCCAAACTGGTAGCAGATAACTCCAGAAAGAATCCTTGTTGCCGCCAGACGTAATTCGGTAGAATTCTCACTAGATGTCACTTTGAGGTCATTCTCCGCTTCCAGAATGTCGTTTAACCTGTAATGAAGAATTCTCTAAATTTCAAACCAATATTTAGCAATTTGAAAATCACACAGTAGAGCAAATTCAAACTTGAAACTTCTTAGGCCCTAATTGAGCATATAAAAGAAAGGTTACCTCGCTTGGTTGAGCTTCAGTGTTCCATCCAACAAGAAGACTGACTTTGTCCTTGACTTGTTCTGAGTGTATTCTTCCTTCAGCTGATGAGCTTCTTCAAAGCATTCCATTCCTTCCGAGACCTTTTCGTGAATAAAGAATACTCATTTCTGTCAGAAAAGGATAAATACATACTAACCACTTCCGCAGTAAGCATAACAATTATTTGTTAAATATATCCATATCTAAACAATCTGTGTGCAGCACTGTGTCAGCAGGAATTTATGACACTTACGTGAACAAAATGACTCAAATAAGACACCATACCTTTCCAACAAACACAAGCGCAGCTGCCTTTGCCATGAGGCACCAAATTCCTCCGGCAGTTTTCTTCAATTTCGTCCAAGCTCCCTCCTCCATCCACGTCTCCATGGCAACCAAATAATGTGACACTAGCTCCATCTGTTGAAGATGGCAGCCATTTTCAAGCAGACGTAAAAATGCTTGAAGAATGAAATCATCTTTTGCCGATAATTGCGAAAGATTCAGAAGCATTTGAAGGGCTGTTAATTCCTCTACAGGCTGAAAAAAAGATTATTACAATAATTATACAGTGTCCAACATTATTTCACAGACAACAAAGGCCTAAAGCAAATCTACAAGAAAAGTGATAAAAATCTTCTTTCTTTTACAATGACAACATTCTACAAAATTTACAAAGAACCAATTTAGATTATCTGATAGCCCCAATATTTAGAAAGTAAATTTATATCGGTGTAAGAAAGGGAATACAATTTTTCAGAGAACTTCTAAATTTCAGCCATTTACATTCCCTGAATCTAAGAGATCCATCAATAAGTAAAAAGTTTACAAGCCACGAGAAATTGTATAAATAATTTTCATTAAATTGACAAACCAATTTTTCAACTTTGTAGGCCTATTAAAATCACGATCTATCATCAAATGCAAAAACTCCCCACTAACCTTATTAGCCAATCGGTAGACAGAAGACAGGACAGAAAAACTCTCCAAGGTCGTGCCGACATTCCAAACGACCTTTAGAATGTCCTTGACCTCAATGACCTCCAACCATAACTTCAGAGCAAGGTCAAGGTCGTTGAAGTTTTCCATCTTCACCGTGAAGCAATCTTGGTAGTTGCTTGGGTCCTCCCAATCTGTAGCTTTTTCTGTTGGGTTGCTTGTCAATGTTTCTGACTGCATCTGAAGGTGACGGAAAAAAAAGACCAAGATTCTTTCCAATTAATATTTAGTCCATTGTATATATGTCTGAATCATACACCAAGTAGTTGATAACAGTACAATTATACATGTCATTGAATAGAAGTAGACCGAAATTGCCCAGCTCAAAAAGTTTTTTCACCAAGTCAAAATTTTGTTTAGACTACTCAAAACTTTCATCAGTTCTAATTAATTTCAGTCAGAAACTTCAAGCTAACAAGAACCCTCGGGTTGCCCCACACAAGTGGCAATATAGCAGTGTATAAGTCTCGACATCAAAATTTCATGTTATTTTTTTACCAATGAAACACCACAATATTTTACAAGTCTCAAACACAATAAAACATTCTATCATTTCACGTACCTGTTCCATTTTGACATCTTTGACCAGGTGGCGCCACAAGTAAGCCCTCGCTAAGTGATCCTTGACAGCAATGACCTGGTTCTGATTTCCATTCGTCTTTTTCTTCGAGAAAGATGCCAAAACCTCTTCAAGAAGCATGACAGATTCATCGCAGCATAGTTGAGCTCTGAAAGACGTGATTATCATATGATATTATGTAATTAAGTTCGAGTTAGCTCCCAAACATGAACATGCAGAGTTTCGGCTCCACTTGGACATGCTACATGCAAGAAAACACACAAAGAAGAAGAAGAAGATGAAGCTAAAGAGGACGCCAAACCTGCTTCTCCAGGCAAAATGAGATAGAAATACATAAAAATAACATCCGGGAAAGTACATGGGACATATGGATAGGGAAATAAATCACAAATTACCGAATATTATCAATTCTCAGAGGGGGACAAGGACGGCTACAAGTGCCACTGCCCCTTCTACAGTGCAACTGAGAAAGGAATTTGCAAAAAAAATTTACCAGCGGGTAACAGTATACAGTCCTTATACATAGTTATAGATACATTATATTACACTAAGTTTATCAAGATGTGCCAATGTAAGACATGGCTGGGTTTCACTCCCTTACCAAATATGAAAAGAATCCTCCTTAGCTTAGTGGTCTTACACAAGATGGAAAGATCTTCTTGTATGAGAAGCTTCAGAACAAACCAGGTTCACATATTCACACCCCAAGTCCCTAATTCTAAGCTCCATGGCATTGTGCTTCTGTCAACCACCATTTGCATCATTTAGAACTGTTCTATTGCTTTACCTGTTGTTGTCATTGTCCAAACTCCACAGCAGAGAAGCTTTCTCCAGCAAGTAGATTCCTCTGTCTTCTTTGGAAGTGACCACTGCCAATAATTCCTCCACTAGGTGTCGCTCCAGTTCAGCTCTGCCCCACCTGGTGAGAGAAATGAGACAAACATTCCAATTGTTAGAGATGCTTGCTTGCTTGCAAGCGCATCTCTATTGTGGGAGGAAGGGTTTGAAAACTTATGACAACAGTTACTCACAAAGTCGTGCTGTTTCACCTTTGTCATTAAAACTTGGCATACAGTCTAAACAGAATATTATCTTGCGTTGAAAAACTTCTGGTGCCTTTCTGAGATGGAAAAAATTATTAAAGAAAACAAACAGGCTGACTATCTTGAGGTCAAAGGTCAAACACAGCAATGCAGTTTACTGGGTTATGCTGACCTACTTTTGCGTTGTTGACAGCTTAAGGAATTTGGTGGTGGCCTAATGCTGTTTCCTTGTCGACCACACTGATCTATATATACTAACTAAGAATAAGTTAATACATAGACCAATACTTCTTTATTGGTCATTCTTGAAATACAATGACACAGAATGATCACAACACTGCATGTTTTCATGCAGTGGTCTAGCGTGATTGGCCACTGCTACCTGCTGCTGATATTTTTAGGACATAATAGGCCAGATAGGCCTACCCTCGCGCATGTCTATGTGACAAATACCCTTGAGCAGGTCTCACATGTCAGATACCCTTGGCCAGGTGACAAGTCCGGCTCTCACCAGGTGAGATAGATGGATGAATGGATAGATATAGATGGATAGATACATCTAGATGGATGGATTGATTACATTGTGATCTATAAATAGGTTCTGGCCATGTGCTCAATGTTGCTCAATGATCCTAAACTTTTAAGTTGTCAAACAATTTTGAATATCCTTTTGGAGTTGCTCTATAAAGTAAGACCTGCTAGGCTGCTACAAGCTCCAGCAACATTACAACATGCAATCAGTCATTTAATGACAAACCTGTAAGAGTAAATATGCCAAGCAATGCAGATATACAAAATCTAAGAATAATTAATTTGAAGGCAGGATCTCATAAATGATACAAGTCATGACATTGTCATGTTCATGTACAAAGTACTAGTAAATGAATAAATACACATATCCACACATTCTATAGATAGAAAGATAGATCTAATAATTCTATACAAATACATGAAAAAGTACTTAAATAGATATAGACAGGAGATTTCCAGGCAATTTCATTATCCTCTTTAGAAGTCTTCTCTCACAAATACGGTTTGAAGAATTGCCTCTGTAATACTTGACAAAATTAACACTTACTGGAAGGCATGAAAACACAAGAAAATTTACTGCAAACATTAATTTAAAGCAATCGCATCACAGCTGCCTAAAGAAGGACTAGTAGGTACCATTGCCTATGCATTTTTATTTTGAATACAGCAGTCGCCCAGTTGTGTGTCCCTGTACGTGGCACAAGGAAGGGAGGAAGGAAGGGAGAAAGAAAGGGAGAAAGGAAAGGACGGAAAGAAGGTTCAAGGATGGAAAAAAGGGAGAAAAGAAAGAAAGAAGACAAAATACAGTGCATATATAAATAGAGACATAGATAGTTCCATGTACATGTAGATAGACAGACAGGCAAAAGGGTAGATAAGGAGAGTATCTACAAGCATCTCTTAAAGTGCTTGCACGTTATTTTTAATTATTGCTTCTTTAAGTATTCTTAATCTGATTATGGAGTAAATTTAAAGTTCAATACAGTACGAACTATGAAGAGTTGAAGAATGAAGTTTTTTATAAGCTTTTATAAATATGAGAAAAGTACTGTGCAACCAGGGGTGGATCCAGGATATTTCAAAATGGATGGGTTCTGGGTACACCAATACTTAGGGGGCGACTATTTAATTTCAGTAAATATTTATTTCAAGCTCAGGGATCCTCGAATATTCATTCATTTTGTCAGTTCAAACAATGTAGTCTAGCAACCAATTGACACAGAAAAATACTAAGAAAGAGTAGCTACTTCTTAATTTTATATCATAGGTATATAACTGAATTGCATGATACTTCTCTTTTAGCCCTGGAAGGATACAACTTGATAACAGGTTTTGCCTCATGCAGTGCTCATGGTGGAGTATGCGTGTACTTAGATAAAAAATTTAACTATAGAAATGTTGAACTTGACATAACAAATAACTCTGAGGTGTGGGATGGTCAATTTATAGAAGTTTTTAGCAATGATAGACTTAACAGTGAATTACATAATAAAAAAATTGTAATTGGTAATATCTACAGACCACCCAGAGAAAATATCGAAAACTACAACTCTTTTATAAATGACATGAACATTGTTCTAAGTAACTTACAGAGAACCAGAAGTAATGCTGTAATTATGGGTGATTTTAACATTGATTTGTTAAAGCTCCAAGAGAGACCAATTATTCATGAATACTTCAACACTTTTCTCAGTAATGGGTATATCCCTAAAATCACTTTTCCTACCAGAATAACAAACCACAGCAGCACTCTTATTGATAACATTTTTGTTAAATTGTCAAATAATCTTTCGGAATCAACAGCTGGAATCTTAACACATCGGATTTCAGATCACCAACCATATTTTATCAGCCTAGACTACATTAGCACAACGAGAGCAGATAATGATAAGTATATTAAAATTGTTGCTAATGACAGGCTTTCCATTAACAATTTTAAGCAGGAAATTGCAAATCTTAATATTAGTGAGCACATAGATGCTGCAATTACTGGTAATCCGAATAACAACTATGATTTAATGAATGAAATGATCTGTGGCGCTATCAACAAACACTTACAAACTAAGACTGTTCGATTTAACAAGCAGAAACATAGAAAGAACAAGTGGATGACACAAGGGATAATGCATTCAATACGATATCGAGATAAACTCTATACTAAATTGCATAATACCCCTAGAAATAGTGATGAATATGTTACAAAGCAACTCAACCTTCGAACATATAATCGCATACTTAAACAAAACATTCGTAACGCAAAGAAACTTTACTATCATGATTGCTTCAATAGATTTAAAACTGACATCAAGAAAACATGGAACACTATTAAAGAAATACTGAATAAGAATAAAGCCAAAGATGACATCCCTTCCTGTTTTATTATTGACGACACACCTATAACTAATATTGAAACAATAGCTAATGAATTTAATAGATATTTCATTAACATTGGACCAAAACTGGCTGAAACTATCAGTTCACCTAGCAATAAACATTTTACTGACTATATTAAAAGTCCTTTTCCAGTTAATTTTTCATTTAGTAGTGTTAGCACAGAAAATGTTAAACATATCATAAAGGAACTTAAACCTAAGTCAACTTCAGGTGTAGATAGACTGTCTAACAAACTCTTAAACGAAATTAAAGATGACATTTCGGAAGTGCTCTCTATAATTATAAACCAGTCTTTTCATAGTGGTATCTTTCCTGACAAACTAAAAGTTGCTAAGATAACTCCAGTATATAAAAAAGGCGAAAACAATAAATTTGATAATTACAGACCCATATCTATACTGCCTAGTGTGTCCAAGGTTGTAGAGAGGATCATGCACAATCAACTTCATACTTTCCTTACCCAGACTAAAATTTATTATAAAAGCCAGTATGGTTTTAGAACTCAGCACTCTACTGAATTAGCTACTTTGGAACTTATTGACAGAATTACAAATCAAATGGATTCAAATCAAATACCTATAAATATATATTTAGACCTTTCTAAGGCGTTTGATACTCTTAATCATGACATTCTATTACATAAATTACAATATTATGGAATTCGAGATACTTCTTTAAAACTCTTTAAAAGTTACCTCAGTAATAGAAGTCAGTTAGTCATTATAAATGACACTCAATCAGAGCTTCTAACTATAACTACTGGTGTGCCACAAGGCTCTATCCTTGGCCCTTTATTATTTTTACTCTACATTAATGACATCCAGTATGCAAGTGATTTATTTTACCCGATAATATATGCAGATGATACGACTCTCTCTGCAACCTTGAACACATTCGGTGCATGTGAAAACAGAGAGGTACGTCTCAACAATGAACTTGATAAAATTAGCACTTGGTTGAAACTGAATAAACTCTCGCTCAATGTTGGTAAAACTAAAGCCATGCTCTTTCACACTCCTCAGAAAAGAGTTATCAAACCTAATATACATATTGAAAATTCTGTCATTGAATATGTTGATCACTTTAATTTCTTAGGTTTTATAATTGACCAACACCTAAATTGGAAACCGCATACTCACTACATAACTCAAAAATTAACTAGAACTAATGCAATAATTAACAAGCTAAAATACCACCTACCTAAGACTGTGCTATTAACAATATACAACTCGCTTTTTCTACCTTACTTAAATTATGGAGTGCTGCTGTGGGGCGCAAGCTCTGGGGGACTATTCAAAATCCAAAAGAAAGCTGTAAGACTTATTACCATGTCAAAGTTCAATGCGCATACTGAACCCATATTTAAACATTTAAATCTACTGAAACTGCAAGACATATGTGTGCTGCATGAGTTAAAATTTTGTTACAAGCTTGAAAATAATTTGCTGCCTGCATACTTCTTAGACGGGCTATTTAGAAAGAATCATGAACAACATCAATATGAAACAAGACAAAATAATAATTTGCAATACCCAGTTATCAAGCATTTCTTTGTCAAAAAGTCACTTAGGTATCGAATCCCACATACCTTTAATAATTCTCCAAGTATAATTATAAGTAAAATCTACACTCATAGTTACAGTTCCTTTTGTAAATATGTTAAAAATTATCACATAAGCTTGTACAATATGTTATGTGACAGAGTTGATTGTTACGTTTGCAGAGGCTAATAGCCTCCTGGTCTCATCTATACACACAGTCTTCCCGCAGTTATAATTTATATATTTTATTATTCTATATTTTACTGAAGCCAATACCGTAATGTGTGATAGGTAAGCTCTGTGCACCTTCATCTCATCATCTCACTGCATCTCCTCATTCATTCCTTGGTGGCCCCTTGCAAGCGTCAGTTTCATTGACTTTAGGGGTCTCCTTCATAATTACATTCATCACTAACATCATCACTCCATTTATTGTATGTATGAATGTAAAAATGTAACAAATAATTATGAAAATAAATAAATAATGTCTGTCTGTCTATATCATTATCTTAATTTTTAAATTAGGCCATCATCTGAATATTCATACTTCAAAAAGTCAGAATATCATTCTTTCCAATTCATGTATATACTATCAATGGAGCCAGGGTCTTTGTTAGCTTTTTACTTTATCATTTCTGAGTGGCACAATTCATATTGCTCAAAATTATGATAAAGGTGAACAAGTTCATTGCACACCTGTGCGTCATGCTTGGCTGAACATGAGGTGTATTCAATCTAATACCCTAGGGACATCCTTGAACTAAGTGCAACATTACTTCAAAGCCATAAAATGGTGTATATTATGTATCATAAACAGCTGATAATGCGAATCTTATCATTTTAATCATTTGATGAAAATGTGTATCCATACATCTATCTAAAACAGTGGGATATCAGGAAAATTAAAATGTGTCTTTATATGGAAATATATATATGGGCTGAGGCTAAATGTCAACATGTCTTTTAAGCCACAAAATTTAGTCAATTTAAACCATTAGAGGCACTATTTCTTTTTTGATGTAAAAGTCATGAAGTCTCAATTCTTTCAGGTATGTTTTGGAAGCCTGCAGCACAATTCCATTCCATTGTAGTCTGCTCTCATTCCATTGTGTTCTATTGTGTTCCATGGCCAGCGGCCCCCTAGTGGCTGGAGTGGGCAAATCGAATGCCTCCCTTGAGTGAGTGTATTCATTCATGTCAATGGCTCTGTCGGCGTGGGCTGCCTATTCTTAGGTGGGAGCAGAAATTCACTGAATTTAGTGTTTTTCCATCAAAATAACACTTGGATTTTACCAAAACTACTATTAGGTAAGTATCCACGATTATTGCTATAAGTTTCAGTCAATTTTCAATCAAATTCAGTCAATTTTCTTAAAAAGAATGAAATGTCGTCTGGTTTGGGCCTATTCTATATTTGGAAGCTTGCATGGTCCAATGCCACCTCTGTCGGGACACCTTTTCGATTGTTCTTTTGACCTAGTTTTTTTTATCCATATTATTCTTGTGGAACCAGTAATGTCACTCTCTAGAAATTCAGTGCATTTTTCATGTGCATTCTTCAAAGTGTTGCAATTACACAGCTATTGCTGTAAGGACAATGAAAATACTGTCACTCTCAGTGACATGCATGTTATAACAATACACATGTTTGTTTCTTGTGTCTTGAGGAATTTCATAAAATAATCTAACTATGATTATAAACTATTTAGAACTGTCAAAAGCAACTCACTGTCAGTGCCAAGAGTCCATGTATGCAAAGTATATATGCCTGATTCCTGAGCTAGGATGTATACATACACTCTGTATCTTCAGTATGCTAAAATCTGACAGGCCCTTTAAATGGCTTTGATCACATTAAAGTCACTGTTGTTAGTTGTCATCTCTGCTGCTTGCATAATTAACAAACAAACAACTGAGATTAATTTAAGGCACCCAGTTATTAATCACCAACCAAGCAGGTGGATTAGCAACACTTAAGTTATGAGTCACTGTGCAGCCACTAATATAAATCCCAGGCTGTGGTTGAGAGTGGACTGACTAAATCTGCCAAGAATGTGTGGAGGAGATGATGTTGGAAAATGTGGAATCATCCACTCCGATTGGAAAATACCCAAACACTGGCAGGTAAATAACAAACAGATAAATGATTATTAATCATGTTAATGATAGATAGATAACAGAGAGAACAGATAAAGAGTGCAGGGACAGGCAGACAGTATTATTTTAGGATGATACTGCAATATAATGTATCTCATCAGGCAGTTCATTATAGACACATATGTCCAAAAAAATGCCTTCAAGTATATTTTCCTTTTCATTATTGTGGGGATGGTTCTTTTCAAAGACAATAAACACTGATAAACAACATTTATTACACAGCATTTATTAACAACACTTAAGAATATGGTGTCAGTAAATGCAGTTGTTAAAATATTTCTTAGCAATCATGTACATATGATATGACTGATATGGTTATGTTGCATTGTTCCAGAATGCTTGTCTCACATATTGTCACAATACAAAGTTCTAATTAAATTTACCAAAAAAAAAACAACCAAAATACCTTTGTGTAGGTATGGTAGAACTTGTCAGCATTTGTGACAAATCTCATATGCAACAAATGTCCATATATTATTTGAAATTACATAGGCATATGTTGAATTATGTTCATAACTAGCAAGTTGTTCAGCGATTCTTCGAGAAGTGACTAATTCAACTTTAAATACTTCATTTAGTACATGAAACATTATTACTTTCTTTTGGAGGGCATAGCCAGGTATATGGATAATATTATTTCCTTGTAACATTTGTAAAATATTCTATTCAAAATATAATCATTAATGTCATTTGCAAAGTCTATGCAGGAAATCGAGTAGATACTGATATTCTGTGTTGTATTTCGAAGTTATATTTCAATGCAATATGCAATATTTGATGCAATATTTGATCAATTGCCATTGCCTCTAAATAGCCCACACTGGTGCTGATGGGGCGTAAAACACAAACTCACTCACTCACTCACTCACTCACTGATCAATTGCCACGTGATATTTCAATGTGTTCTAGGTAATATTTCTCTGTAATATCATATGTATCAGCTGCAGTGCTAATAATTGATATCCTATACTTTTGATTTCTGCTATACCAGGTGCGTGCAGCTGTTGTCCTTATTATACAGAACCACTTGCAAAAGCATGATAACAAGTTACGATACCTGATTGATGCAGGATAACTTGTGGCTAAGGGTGACTCATTATCTTCCAAGTTACTGTAACAGGTGATATAGTTGATCTCCTACTGAGAATATGATTTCCATACGTTAAGAATATATATGAGTTTTGGCTCAGAGAAATTTACACCATCAAATCAATGAGCGTCTCTTTAAGTATCATCTACTTATCTTTCTATTTATCTATCTTACTATTTATCTTCTCAGACTCAGAATCCGTTTATCTATCTATCTATCTATCTATCTATCTATCTATCTATCTATCTATCTATCTATCTATCTATCAATCCAGTATCCCTATCTGATAAGATGCATAGTGTCCATTGGCTACTCTCACAACTCTGCAATCTAGCTACATTGTATCCAGCTATACTTCTTAGGTTGCCTGCATGATACTAGAAGATGCATTAAACTGTGATATACCCTTCTCAGTTTATCTTCAGTTTATCAGTAGGAGAAGCATTTCTACATGCTACGAAAACCAGATCACCAGATTCTAAACAGAACTGGAGATCATTCTAAAGTAGAACCCACAAGGCCAGATAGCATGGATAGAAGCTTGATAGAACCTTGACAGTTATTTGTTATAGCCCTGATAGAACCTTGAGGTAGAACCTTGAGATAGAACCTTGAGATAGAACAATGAGATGGAAGCTTGAGATGGAAGCTTGAGATGGAAGCTTGAGATGGAAGCTTGAGATGGAAGCTTGAGATTGAACCTTGAGATTGAACCTTGAGATTGAACCTTGAGATTGAACCTTGAGATTGAACCTTGAGATTGAACCTTGAGATAGAACCTTGAGATAGAACCTTGAGATAGAACCTTAGATGGAATTTTGGTAGAACTTTTAATTGACAGAATAAGTAGAACCAAATATAACTGACATGGAACATAATTGAATCTTATAGAATCCTGATCAAATTTAATAGAAATCTTGATAGAACTTAGATTGAACCAAATAGAACTTTGACAGAACTAAATAGAACCTTGACAGAACCTAGACAACCTTGGTAGAACAAAAATATATTGACCACATCAAATACAACCCTGATAGAACTTTGAAGGATATTTGGAACTGACGGAATGTTTCAAGTCAGAACCAAACAAGAATCGGATACTTCTTCAAGTATATATATCCTCTTTCAACCTCTCAGACATGTGCATATATTTACTATATAAAGCATTAAATTCTTGGGTTATCAGTTCAGCCCTTGAGTAAAGATAAAACGTGGTAGTTAACTTGAAGTGTACCACGCAATGAATTCTTCAGTTTTGTTTCTTGATAATTCCTTTAGAATAGTCATGGGAAATTGATAACATAGCATAGAGGACATATTCTGCTTAGTGGGCTATAAGTGGAGTCAAAGGAACTTTGTCACCTTTAAATGATTTTTTTGTGGCTATTTTTTATGATTTTTATCAATTTAACTTTCTTCTACATGTGTTTTGTGACAGTTCAAGAACAATTTATCAATTTTTTACTTCCCACAGTATGAAAACATGAGTACCAGTAGTCTGAACTTTGAAGTATGTGAAGAGTTAGCAAAATCAATCATTCTCAAATTAGCATTTGGTTGTTACTTGTTCGATAACAAAGTGTTGTGGGAAAGTCATTTTAAGTGGGATATGGAAGGAACAATATTTATTATCAGAGACTATGCAACATATTTTCATTTGACGAAAAATCATGAAGACTGGACTGTTTTCTCCAATTTGTAATGATTTGATGTGACATCTCGATGGTATAACATGCATATTAAAGGCACTTCAGCAAAGTAGATGCTCTGGGTGATTAAAGGGAATCTAGATGATAGACTTATTCCTATGAAACAATTTCTTACTATGACTTACAGTTCTTAGTACTTGGTACTTCAAAATGATTACATGTCACATGTACATGATGTAGTAAAAAGACCATCATGAGTTACATGACATCATCATAATACATCTTGCCAAGACTTGTCAAGACTCTAATGATATCAGAATCTCAGACGATGAGTCATTCGCTGTCATCAACCTGATGACCTTCCGACCACAATAACATGGACGAGACATCTTGACCTCATTGTCGCCTCATTTGTGGTTTGTCTCGGTCATATTGCGTGTAACAAAGTCTTATGACAATGTATGACAAGTCCTTGTGGTTGCTTCAGGTCGATTGCACTAAAGACTGTCAAACTCTGGACGAACTAGATCTATGCAAAGACTTGCATTTAGTGTATCTAGTATTTACCAACACCACTTTTTTCACATCTTATAATTTTTCCCTAAGTATTGTATTGGAGCATCCACTCTTGCATAAAAAGTTGCAATTCATTTAAAAAAGATTCTTTGGACATTGCTAGCATTCAGAAAGCATGAACTTGATGAAGGTCAATGACTTTATCAATTGTGCAAAGATGAATAGAGTCAACAGACCTTAGTTAGTGCTAGTGTTGGGCGAATCTGATATATTTGATTCGGTTCGGTTTTCGGTTATTTCTGTCCCCAAAACCTCGGTTTTGGTTCTTGGCGAATTGGTATTCAATTGAAGGCAAATTTGTAAGATGTGCATGCTTGGGAAGATTGAACATGTCACAATTTTGCCAATAATTTTGTTCTTTTCGGAATAAAACAGGAGAAAACAGGACAACCTAAAAACTCGGATGTTAGATTGAACTTCGGTTCGGTTTCGGTTGCAGTGGCACAACCTCGATTTCGGTTCCGGTTTTGGGAACCAGAACAACACTAGTTAGTGCAGTCCTTCAGAAAATGTTCTTTCCTCTGTCAGTCAACAAGATAGCAAGTGAAGTTCTTGAAAGTGAATCATGCAAATAGCTATTGGCTTATTGCCTAGAAGGTAATAACATAATATCATTTTCATTATTATATTATTTGGCTGTGCAAGTTCATGAACCAGATTGGGGAATTGGCAGGCCAGGGTAGGATCACCCTCAGCTGCTCTGTGTCCTTGTAACAGGTACAGAAACAGGGAAGTTGAGTCATTTGAGTTGACAGGTTGGAGGGAGCAGGTGTTCAAACAATTTCAAAGGTAAACATGGCAAACTAATTAGAGTTATACTTGTGCTAATTTTAAGTACTAATCCCCAGTGCAACCCCATTAAATCTAAATGTACCCAAAAGTCTCGAAAATTCAAAATTTCTAATTAGTCGAAGGACAGACTTTCGTACAAGTTCCAGAATATCTATCACAAGTAATATTGACATTTGACAATGAATGAAGCAAATTAGTCGAAAATATTCAGATTCCAGGATGAGCAATGTCATTGCGATGTTGTTTTGCCTTCGTAACAATGTTGTCACAATTTGTGGTTGTCATGTTCAGTGGGTGTTAATATCAAGGATCAGGACCTGGGATTGTGTATATATAGGATATGTAGGGATGCTTTGCAATTGTCAGAAACAATGCATATATTTGACTAGATCAATGCCTGGATTAATGACTGTAAACTTCATGATTTGATGAAAATGATGGGCAAAATGTAAATGTAAAGAGAAACTTAGGTGTACAGACAGCTCAGCTGTTCCAATAAAGTTCCCCCCTCTAACTTAGGGTCTCATGGAGATTAAATATCGAGGGGAATTTGTCTGTCACTATTGCACAGTGTTGTAGACATACCTAGCTACACACAAAATCCCCGCGGATAATATTATCCAGAAAAACTTTTCCGCCGCAAAATATAGGAACCAGGGGCAAAATGTTACCATAAGATCTAAATTGGATGAGACTACACATTGATACACCAAGACACTGGACCTCACCAAACCACTACAGAATCCTCCCAGGGCCTTAGACTTCTGGTTGAGGGAAAAACTTTTAATGGAAAATATAGGAACCAAAAAGGCATACTAATAAGTCACTGTACATGCTATAACAAGCGGGAGCCTGGAGCCTGGTCCATGTCAGCATATTGGCCCAAACCTGTAGGTTTCAAACATAACTAGTTATCACACCAGCACAAGCCAAAACACCTGATATTCCCTGTGGTCAAAAACCTGTTCGTGGTTAATTACATGCAAATCGCAACCAATTAGTATAATCACAGGCAAATGCTAGTTTGGGGATCAACTTACAAATTCACTATTGGTAACATGCTGTTTCTTTACTGAAGTAAATCAGAGGAAACATACAGTTGACATGTATACTTTAGATGTACCCGTCACATACAGGTTGTTGGAATAAGTACAGCTAAAATTGTCTGAATTTTAAAAAGTCAAACAGGTTCTACTAATTCAGTTGGTAACATGTTTCCAGCCAACAAACTGTATATGAGTAGATAGAAAGACAGATAGAAATAGATGATATAGATAGATTTACATAAAGATAGATATAGTAAGTCAGCCCTTCAAGGCCAGTACTATGCTCATTGCTCAGTCATAAGGGTTGATTGACTGAATGAGAGAGAGGGCAGGTATCCTCAACATATTACACATTTACCCCATGTGAGGGATCTCTGGAACAAGGGACCACCAATTTGATGACTTACATAAACTCCATGATATACTGAATATATATCTGACAACTCGGAAGGGCTGATTACAGTCATTACACAGTGCATTTCTCTGTTTATTTTCAACATTGGCAATGATAGATGGGGCTGGATGACTGGATGGGTAGGAAATGCAGCAATAGGAAACCATCCGGAGGGCGTTTCTACATTTGACAAATATACATGTAAATATATACATTGAATTGTACAATAGAGTTGAATGGACTACAATCATTGTCAAAAAGTGTATCATTAATGCAAGCTTACATCAATCTTACCATAGTTGCTCAATCAAGACATTGGGTGTTAATATTAAGGTAGAACTCTGAAGTTTGTATTGAACAAGAGGTAAACTTTAAAAGTGTTGGGTAAAAGTAGCATTATGGCACAGTGCTCAGTGCTCCAGATGATCAGCAGCTCACTACTCTTTTTGAGATGCTTTACTCAACACCCATTAAAATTGCAATAGGTCTATGCTCATAATGCTGAAGCCTTTTGCAGTGCAAATCTTTAGCTGAAAACTGTTAATAATATTTTCAACAAAAATAAAATAAAAAAATTCTGAACAAAGAAATTTAGATAACATTATATCCAAAAGTATTTTGTGTTTAGGCAGTATTTCCCAAATTCAGACAAGTCGTCTTATTGCCAAAACTTATATACAAAATAGTGAAAAAACACTGACTTATTGCATTCCAATCTGTTGAATGGTTGAACTGCTGTTGAACAGGACAAGTCAATGTATGACAAAAGTCAGAAAAGGTATTTTAAAAAAACATCAACTAAAAT
Organism: Platynereis dumerilii; assembly: GCA_026936325.1. Taxonomy (NCBI): domain Eukaryota; kingdom Metazoa; phylum Annelida; class Polychaeta; order Phyllodocida; family Nereididae; genus Platynereis; species Platynereis dumerilii. The sequence continues at coordinate 22,606,364 of JAPTHN010000014.1, read as the reverse complement.
ATGTTGTATCGCTGTACATATTGTCATAATAGAAGCCATTCACAATCTTTATATTATGATCTATATCACTATATGTAATGAAAACATGTTAGTTCAGCGAACAGAATCATTTCAAATGATTCATTTGGATATTTTGTTGGGAGTTACATCCGAACAAAAGAGAGAGTCCATAAAGTCAGTAGTGGATCATCAATTTTATATACGAACATATTTCTATAGTTGTTCATATAATGTAATGACAAATGGGATGTTCATGAAGTGGTATGTCCAATGGCTCAATATGAAACAGACAGAAATACATAAATTGTGTGATTATGCTATGGTGTGGGCTGTTTGCAATATGTAAGTTTGTAACCAAGAGATGAACAATTGTGGAAATGTGAATTTGAAATTGGATCATGATTTGGTCTTATGTGTGTAGTCACTGTATTGTAAATTTGGATTTTACACTTAGGCTGCAAAGATTTAACGTTTCAAGAGTTGGAACTTTCCAGAGAAAATCTGGGAGCCCAGAGCTGGGACTCCTGATTTTGAACCTTGATTGCAGTTATGAACTAAGCTTACAGGAAATGAGATATCAAAGTATACCTATGATATGTAGTGACTTTATTAATTTGAAACATATCAAGTAATATCCAAGCTAAGTTTACAGAAAAAAGATAACAGATTTGAGACTCACCAGCTGTGTAATGCATTGATAGAAATCTGATTCATGTTAGAATAGTAGCAAGACATATTGACAGAAAAAGATAGAAAGATACATTAGTGGCAAGACAGAATGACAGACTTGCTGCAGGATGGTTTATTTATTTTCTAAAATATATCTATTTAGATAAGTAGACAGATAGATATTGATACTGGGAAATAGGCTATGTAGAGAATATTGTGGTTCCTAAAACCCCTCTCTTCTGAATGGTTTATAGAAATATTGTCACCTATTTGATAAGTAGCATGAAATGGATGACTTAAATGGATGACTTGTTTTTTTTTCCACTTCACAAATTCCAACATCACAAATGCTCAACAAACTTTTCCTAGTCATTTTTTTTAAACATGATGACAGAATGACAAAGTACTTTTGCAGAGCAGAGAGTGAAATATTATTCTAATATATTCAGAATTCAAGTATCTGTTGGACCTCCAGTGTAAATAAGACAACTTTTTGTGTTGCAGAAAAAGAACAAGTGAAAAAAGTCATATTCTGACAGTGTCTGTATAAAATCATATCTGCAAACAATCCTCATTCAGTCTGACTTAGAATACAAGGTGGAATATTTTGCGATTGCTCTGTAAATTTGGATTATAAAAAGCGACAAATTTTGTGAAATAAAATGCTGCGCATGAAATGCCACATATTGTATTGGAGAAGGGTTGTTTTGCAATATATGTGATCTCTTAAAAATTTGAGTGGGAAGGTTGGATGAGTTTGTAGCGCTCTAGAATTGCGCTCTATAGGGATGCAAAATTCCCGGGAATTTTCGTTACAGAAATTTTCCTTGGAAATTTTCGGAAATTTATGGGAATTTACGGGAATATTCGGAAACATTGGGAATATTCGGAAATTTATCCGATCACTTGGGAAATTTCTGGGAATTTAACTAGATTGGATAACAAGTGAGATTGTTTAAGCTGCGAGTTTGCACTGAACACCCTATTTCATCAAAGTCTGAAATGTATGCAGCAAATTATGGAGGTTATTTGCAACTCATCTTGACATGCAAAATACTTTTCTAACTGTATGGACAAACAAGAATTGCTCTTTCGAACTAAAGGAAACAAAATTTACAAAATTTTCACAATTAAGGTCTGTCATCGTGTTGCCAATATGTATTGCTTGGTGTATTATCAAGTGATAAATTCATATTTGTACAACAACAAACTTGACTTTGAGATTTCAAAAATGTCAAGAAAATCCAAATTGAGACCAGTTGCTTTCTGCTGATGTAATTGAGATTAAGAAGATAACACATGCAATTGCTGATATTACCTCCTTACCAGTTTGGCATGGGAACTTCTATACGTACTAGATTCCTAAATTTTGTGCAATTTTGATTACATTTGCAGCAGAGGTCAAAAGCGTAGAAGTGATAGACTATATCTCCATGCACTGTATAGCATAGTGACCAAGTCAAACACTTCTGGGTCTGTGCTTTAGTTTTCTGATGGAAAAGTGTTCATCAAACATCCTTTAATGGGAAATTAAACCAATCACAAATATAACCCTCCGAATCAAACAGGTTCATAAATTTAAATTAATTCCAACAATTTTACACAGGTCTCTACCTCGAAAAAAATATCTCTATCTGAAAACTGGGCCCAAAACATGTGATGGCCCGTGTATTATGGTTGACTTTTCCTTAGCACTGTCCCTCAATGAACAGGATTGCACAAAAAAAATCTCTTGTTCAACAAGGTTCCTTTGGTTAATACAGAATAATTAAAATTTTTAAAAAGCAAAAAAAAAATTCAAAAATTTTGCCTGAAAAGATTTTGAAATTTCCAACTCGAGAACTTTGCATCCCTAGCGCTCTAGGATTGCAATTGGTGGATCGCAGGTTTGATTCCAGCTCACCCTGACTTACGTTGAGTCCAGTTTCAATCACCCTTCGCCTCATTGCTGTGTCCTCCCACTGTCCCTATGAGCTAATCAACCTACATAACTAACAAAGGTGCTTAAATTCAGGACAAAAAGCCCCAATGATCAATTTATCCACATTTTTGAGTACATTAAATACACGGTGAGTCTTCAGTTCAGGAAAATGCACCACAAAATTGTATATAAATGCATTAAGCACTTATAAACCAACCCACCTTACCAGTGCTTAGAATTTGATGCACACAATCTTTTACCTGCATCATTGGTAATCATTTCTGTGTTATTCAATGAGCCAAGCAACCCTCAGCAGTGCCTCAATACTTCATCAATAATTGACAGGTATTCTGATAAGTGAATTCTGACATTTTATATTAAGAGCAAGGCTAAGTTCATGCTTGTTCTCTCCCCAAGACATTATTACTGACCTTAATCTTTGGTACCAAGGTCTTCTTGATTAATTATGACTATTACTTATACAATGTACTTTATTGTAACCAATGCTCTAATCATGTTATGCTTAGTAATGTATAAGTTAAAGATTATGACTATGAAGTCATGGACACATGGCAAGTTCAAAACTGCTAATGTAATATACCTAAGCAGCTAAGTAAGTGATGGGATGAATTACTTCAAGGCAATGCCAATGGGGTAGTTAACTGATCAGAGTTCAGTATATATCTGGAGTTCTTGACTGTGTTTCAGAAAATAGTTAAAATCATCACCCGAGTATTAGTTGAAGGAAAGGTGCAGTGCAAATTTACACCTCATTTCCCTTTAGCTATACATGAACATATTTAATGATCAGATGGAAATTAGAAATGAGATAATCTTTGCTATCTTGCTACAAATTGCCTTCAAATATATCAAATTATAAATTGAAACATTTTATTTTGAACACCAAAATTCACAAAAAGATTCGCCTCACACTTGTGCATTAATTTATCATAGCTGACTTACACTTATTTTTGAATTTATTATAACTGCATTACTTACATATTTTGCAGGATTGCATTCAGTTTATTCCTGGGAATTTATTCTGCTCAAAATTCCACCTCTTTGCATCATAACTATTGGGATTTTCCACTTCATCAAGTTTGATCGCTGATGATCATGACAGCCACAAATCAATAAACAGATCAATACACAGATCAATAAACCCCCTGAGGAAAAGTAAACAGCCCATAGATCCATAAACAGTCTTCCTGAAATCATTTCCTTGTTTCTTTATTGAGTTGAGTGCATGAGCTTTGAGGGGGCCATTAAACTGTCAATGGCACAATTGAGTACACTATTGAGCTGCTTTATGTTATTATAGTGGTTGTGGTTCAGTTACTGCAAATTAGGTCAATAAATTGTGTCAATAGAAGGTCAATATGAGGTCAATTATTTGGGTCAACTAATCAGACCAAATAGAAGGTTTTTAATTTCATATTTTTAACTTTAACCTGTCTCGTAGTATATTTTTGTACATTTTCGAAAAACAATTCCTTACTAGGTCCATAAGTGATATGAAAGAAGGTCACAGACTAGGTCATATGCTAATTAGCAGGTCATTAATCTTCTCCGGAGGTGTTCATTGTGGTTGGTTATATCACATTTTATGTAATATCCTTATGAGGTCAATGAATGAGGTCAAATGGAAGAGTAATAGATAATGGAAGGTCAAGGGTCATATGTTAATTAGGTCATTAAACTTGCTAAACTTTTAAGACTTCCAAATCTGACATGTGTGCGTACTAAATACACAGTCAAGTATTGGGTTACTTCAGTACATTAGAAATTATGTGGTTTTCAGAAATTATCCTAAGAGGGCTGGTATACATGACATATATAATGGTAGAATGTCAGGGGTCGTATGCAAATTAGCAGGTCATCAAACTTTCCAAACTGGTACATGTTACCCAACAATGCTTGAGATAGGGTTACTTGAGTGCACACAATTCAGCAAATTTCATGACTGAGCTTAAGAGGGCCAATATATATCGGGTCATGCAGAAAGTCAGAGGTCGTATGCAAATTAGCAGGTCAACTAGGGTCATTCGAGGGCATGTTGGAATGATATGGGAGCATGTAATGCCAGAGTATTGTTAACCATGCAGTAAATGACTAGGACAAATTCTTAAGACTGAAATTCTGAAACTTTTCCACTGAGACCCTAAAGGGGACTTTGACATTGTGCAGGCATTTTGGTTATGTTGGTTATTGTGGGCGATATGAATGTTCACAGAACAAAACGCTGTCTAAAGCTTGCCAGACATCTTTAAACTGAGACTAAAGTAATTGCAGTTAATTTGTAGATGACCATGCATTGTCCAAAGCAAGCCTGATGCCGATATATGAAAGTTTTTGAGAACCAAAGAATATTTGTAGATGTCAATGATGAATGACAATGTGCAGACATTTGACCATGTTTGAACCTACTCTTTGTTATGAACATGTAAATGTAAGCCACAGACCAGTGTCAAAGTTCATGTCTATAAACCAACTCTTTTAAAGACTCAACAATGTGTGTGTATTTGACCATGTTTGATTATTATGGGAGATATGATTCATATGAATGTGAAAATGTCTATCGTACAACATTGTCGGGCATATTGTCATGTTGATAGTTATGGGAGATATGAATGTTCACACAACATAGTCAAAAGCTTGCTTTGTGTCTTTTAATGAAGACTTCCAATATATAATATCCACAACAGATTTTAGACCATGTGGGGTATTTCAATATGTTGGTTTGACACAAATTAGTCAAAAGCTCGATTGGTATCTATAAATGAAGACTTTCAATGGATAATACCCACAACAGATTTTTGACCATGTGGGGGCATTTTACTATGACTATGTTGACTGTGACACAACATTGTCAAAAGCTTGTCCGTAGTCTATAGAAGTCTATAAACTAGAATTAACTTCTACGAATGAGCCTATAAACAGTGTTAAACACAACACAGGATATATCTAACCACACTGACAAAGATTGACACATTAGTGACAGGTCCCTAGAGGCAATATGGACATTTTTGAATCCACTCTCTCAACATGCTCAACTGAAGTCAAATATTTAGAGGCTGTCCACTCTTTATAGAGTCCAGAAACCAAACAATGGATTGAATACTTGAAAGTGCTTACTGAAGTTAGCTGGTGACTGGTGTTGAGCCAGTTTAACTGGCAGTTGAGTTTTAGTCTTTTAGATAAGGGTTAGTAGAGTATTTGAACATGCCTGACTTATATGTTGGCCACAGATAAATTTTAAAAAGGCGACATGTATTCCTACCAATTTTATTCCTAGTATGTATTTCTACCAATTTTATTTCTAGATAAAATTTAATAACTTTAATGGTGGCATCAATTAGTTTTGGCAGTATATTAGCAACAATTTCAGTAAAACTTGTTATAATATAATATATATAAGATAAAAGTATCAGACAGAGAAATTTGACTCCTTTGAGGCTGACAACTAACGATGAAAGTATTTGGTTATACATGCACTGGACAATGTCAAACATCAATGTAGAATCCTTGAATTGCTTTAGTTATGTAATGGTATCGAATATAAAATCAAAGGATTAGAAATTCAATATCACATACATTTCGCAAAAGAGCAAGTGAACGAACAATAGGTCGTGTTAGATAAAAGTCAAAATTGAAGGTTATAAAACTTAAAAGCCTTCGAGTGTGAAAATCAGGTGCTTTTTGCTATTGAAATAGCATAAAGTCAGATTTTGAATTCAGATGTATGTCACTATTGCAGCAGTATAATGAAAATGCAGATATATATTTTTGGGGGGCGACCAACACTAGTATCGGCCATTATCGAGTACTTTTTGCTGTTTGGTGCAGAACAATTTCCGTTCTATATCTGTCTACCAATCTCTATATCTTTCAAAATTCAAATACTTCAAACAACAGATGCATGCACCTGTGTGGTGCACATGACTATTTGCATTATTAATAAATTTTTTTTTTAATTACCATGTGAAGACTTAGAATTGGTAATCTATATTGTAAGGAACTACCATACATTTTTACAAAATTCCATACATTTTTACAAAATTCCGTAAAACCAGGAAGTCTTTTTTGCGGTGTTTAGTTTCAACAATATAATATCCGATTTGCAGATACTTCAGTAAAGTTCACTCATTAGGAAGTTCATTCTTGTAACAACCAGAAACATTAGAACGCTATTCAAGTTCACAAAGCGCCTAATCGGGCAAAATAAACTACCGCTACCGGCTTGCAGAGAGAGGCACCCAGACACTGCCTACGCCAAGTGTGCGCCTAATATCCTAATAGGACATATTTATGATAATACATCCTCATTATTAAGTTGTTATAGTCTTGTTTTAACATAATAACATGATTAAACATTGTATTGAAATGCTAAATAGGAAGTTCTTAATAATTTTAATCAATAACGAAAAATAGTGTGACTTACGGGACATCATTGCACAGTGAACAAATTTTTTTGTTTGATTTGACTGAATTTTAGCCATTCTGTCATTATTGATAAAAGATGCCAAGGGCCTCAGTGGCCATCAGCCCATATAGTCTACTTTTGAACTGAAGTACTTTGGCAATACATACTAGACTTTTCAAGCACTTTGGCAAAGAATAAAAGTGTTTTAACAATGAATATTGAGTGTACTTCTGAATTGAAGAAGGTGCTCCATTCAATAATAGTGTTACTTTTAACACCAGTACATTATGATACAAAGACACTGCTAAACCTTTGTGTGTTTTCTACTTCAGTGTACCAATGTAGTTTCTACTCCAATGTAGGATGTACTTTGATAAGTTTGTGTCAAAGATGCTGAGTATATCTTTTTATCGGATTTCTTTAAAGCCTGAACCTTTTTACAGGTTCTTGCTGTTTGGGATTGACAGACTTGGTACTAATCATACTCATTTATATAGTGTCAGATATAGTACTAACTCGAAGGCCACATCTCCATACGTGCTCTTGTATATCTCTCAATTATACTTCATCCAATATTACTACATAATGTAATTAGTGATCTAGGCCTACAATATTGAATAAAAACAAGGTGATATCACCGATATGCCACATAATTCATCGTAGCACACTTTTCTTGTCCCTTATTACTCTCGAAGCTAACTCGTTGCACTCAAAACTTAGCACAGAGACCTGCCAGCCTGGCAATATCTATACCTGGAGGACCAATACTCAAGCATACACTGTATTGGCTTGAATTGCAGCCTTGGTGGTTATTTCTTTGGTGACTTCTTTGCAGACTTTGGGCGAGCTTTTGACAGTGTTTTGTGACAATCATCATGATCAAATGGCTATTTGGTGACAATCTGTTATCTTCTGTACTTATTATAGTTGGACTTCTTTATAGATTTGGGCGAGCTTTTGACAGTGTTTTGTGACAGTCAACATGATCAAATGCCTTCTCATGGTCAAAAGTCTGTTTGGCTATTATATTGATTACTGCAGTCTTTATTTCTAGATATCAAACAAGCTTTTGACAATGTTGTCTGAACATTCATATCTCCCATGAAAATCAACATAGTCAGATGCCTTAGTATTATCTCATTGAGTGTCAGCTGTTCTGAGCTGTACTGAGCCGTAGGGCCGTAGTATTGCCGATTCTTAATGCCAAGCTAGATTTGGACATAGTTTTGTGACTAGTGTGATAAATCTTCACATTTATGGGTTTTATTTGAGATTGAGAGGTTAATGTATTTTTTTTTTCAGTGCTGCTAATATTGAGACATTTTTGAGTTCTGCCCCTTAATTAGCTGCTAATTGTTAATTAAGCACCTGGTGTGTATTTTTTCACTCCCTTAGACTGAGATCTATAAGCCCAAAAGCAGAGTATGCCCAAGATTTTTCGGAGTTATACGGTAGAGCTCTCCATTGCACTCTCAGCCATTCAACTGAACAAGCACTGACAGACTAAGACCAAAACTGGTCCTCATTTCTCTCCTTTGGACACAGCTCAATGATCTGCGAGTATTTCACCCTGAAATGCTCTTGGGGTTTATTTTCCCTATTCACAGTTCAGTCCCTTTTTAGACAAACTTTTTCATCCCTGCTATTTTAAAAGTACATATATCTTTTTTTCACCTTTTTCAGCTGTTTTAAAGGTAGTTTAGCTTGGGTCTCTTCATTTATCAAAGGTATATTTATACAGCATGAATAGTGAAACTTCCAAGACTTTCTTGTGGACATTCAAGATAGTGTGAGAAGATGATAAGGTACTCATGTCATACTATGTTAATGGTGTGCTTTATGGACTTTTTTTTTGTGATGCTACTTACAACTTGAGCAAAAGTAATGAAACTTTTGTGAATTTTTATCGGTCAAGTCCGACAGAGATGTGGGTGGATTGCTAGAGGTGTCAGGTAGGCAGATAGAGAGATTCAAGGGATACAAAATATATATTTATTGTATAAACTCTGAAGTTGACTTTGGCCCAAGATGAAGCTAAAGACAATATTAGGACTTCAGAAGTTCAGAGATATATAATACACAATGTACAGTATGGAGAGTAAACTGAAGAAGCATATATATAATACCTGTATAATAATACTAAATACTTATCATGCTTATTAAGCATGTTAAGAAATAAATGTACTGGTTCTTTTTGAAATACAATATACCATACAATGTACCACAAGGTCATACCATAGAAACGCAGATAAATATTGTCAACCATACCGTTTACAGTGAAAAACATTCACAAGTATAGTTGGTATACATTAGCAAGGTAATTGCTCAAAGTTACTAAAAGGCTATACATGTTAAACTTAAACAAACTTGGGATTGAATTGTAAAAAGGTCCATACTTGATGCATACCATTTTGATAAATTACTGCACATTTGAGGGCCTTTATCATTCCCCATGAGTCATCATGACATGTCAGCTGTGTTATGTCACAAACATGTTTTGAAATTGCTTGAATTACCTCAAATTGTTGTTTACTCTAGTATTTCCACTTACACTTTCAACTTTTTTACTTTTTTGTCCTTTTGGTTGTCAGTGAGTTATGTGCTATCTTGCAAATTGTTGCTATGCAGTAGTTAAGAAACTCTAGACTTGCATCAGATATGTAATTATATAGTTACGCGCCAGGAATTTCATATATTTCATTTCAAATAATGATTACCAAATTTGCTTGATTGAAGATTGTGACTGCAAAAGAGTGAATGTTGGTGTCGTTAATTTGAAAAAGACATCCTGCATTTTAGACTTTTGAATTGAGGTTTTTTATCGTTGGTGTTCAGATCGTAATTGATGGGATACGGTAAGGAAAATAGGAGTACATGTTGCTTCGGCCAGTAATTACCATATTTTCTCTATTAAACGCCCAGTGGGCAGAAGTAATGATGATATGGTCAATTAATAATTTTTTGCATAAAAAACTTAGGATAAAGTCATATTTTGATGGAATTTTGATGAAAATTAGTTCCTTGTGGAGGGGGTGGGCTTTTATTAGGGGGTGTGCTTTTAATAGAGAAAATATGGTAGTACCGTAGATGAATGATAAACCTTTTGTGGCTTTAGAAAAGGAAAAATAGTTTTTCCTCATCTATTCCACTTGCCTCTAAATAGCCCACACCGGTGCTGATGGGGCGTAAAACACAAACCCACTCACTCCTCATCTATTCCACAGTAAAAGTACAATTAGATACCTAGATAAGTGCAATAAAAATGGTAGACAAAAATCTGTGCAACATGTTCGGTAACATTTCAGAGCTCCATACTGTTGTTGAAATCGGATAAATTTTTTGTAGTCCTCTAAAAATACTACCACTATCAATGCCCTCCATGCATGAATTATTCATTTGATTTTAATGCAAATGACCACATTGTGCCATGCATTCAAAGTTGATTGAATCACTAAATCGATAGTTTACATTTTTTGACCGTCCACTCTTGCGCTATTTAATACGGTTTACAGGTAACTCAGACAGCCATGCTCATTCATGCAGCCATGCTCATTCTATGGCCATGCTCATTCATACAGCCATGCTCATTCATACAGCCATGCTCATTCATACAGCCATGCTCATTCATACAGCCATGCTCATTTATACAGCCATGCTCATTCACACAGCCATGCTCCTTCTATGAAGCCTGCATCATGTTCGATACATTGCAATGATACTATGTAGATTTGGGAAATAATTCAATAAATTGATCACTGTTCACCTGTAGATTGAATTGTGCAAACTGTCTATTGTTTGTTGTGGTTATTGGAATTCTATAGATCAACGACAAACCCAGCTGTTTCCAGAAATTGAAGGAAAATTACTAAAATTTCATATGGCGAAGTAACTACTGTGAGACATAGCTTAGAAACTATTTCCAATTCAAAATTTACTACTTGATTCAGCACTCAATCATCAGCAATGTGGACAAAAAGTCATTATTGACCGTTTGTGCAAAACATATGAAGCAAATCTTTACTTATATGCAGTTATATTAAGGTTTCTACTTGTTCAGTCACCAAAAAAATTGTCAATCAATAGACGTATAATCACAGAAACTAATTCTGTGCAATATCATAGATTCACCTTGCACATTTATATGAACACCATCAATAAACAAAGACTCAGCCCTATGTATACATAGTGTGATTCATAATTAGGTCATGTTTGTTTAATCCGAGCAGTTCAACACAGGTGATATGAACCCAAATACAGGTGAAAATGTCAAGGAAACACAGATCTATGCAAGATCTATGGGTCTGTAAGTTAGCCAGAAGCTATAGGGCAAGGTAATATCAGGTGGCTTTTGAATGAGCTCTTACACATGTCATAGAATCTTTGAGAAAGAGATGAAAGCTTCTGGTAAAATCCTGTTACTATTAACATTGATTAAGTAGCTTAAAAGACCTTTGAGAGAGAGAGATCACAAAATTATTGATGTCCAAGGGCTAGGATTTTGCATGAGGTTGACACTAATTATAGGAAGAACATCTTCGCTGATTCGGACTATCGTTCAAGATAAATTATATTCTAAAAACACCTTATACATTGTTATATATTGTGGATTTAAATTGGCATCTCAATATTCTTTCGTCTGCTTTTCAAAATTGGAAACTTGCAAGATTCTGTGATAGATGTACAAAGCCTATTGCTATTCTCGAGTATTTAACTCACTACAGGAAATATTGGGATCAATATGAGTAAAAAAGTTTGAAACAGATTAAAGATTCAAATTTAGTCGTTCTGGTTGTTTTGCTATATTTTCTGTAACTTCATATTCAGCTGAGACAGTGCTTAAAATTCTGCGTTTGAATATCTTACAACTTTTTGATTGATTGGTATAGTATCCAGGCAAAATCAATGATGACATTTTGAAATGAACATCTTAATATTTTTAAATCTTTTCTTTCATGAGTAACTTCAGAATAAGCCAATTGATAGACTGTTCGGCTACTGCAAAATATCGACCTGTAAAAAGCCGGACAGTTGATACAACATAAGTAACTGACCCTATAGAAAGTTTACTGTTATCGTATGCTTTAAATTTAATGCCAGAATTAACAAACAGCAGCTGTGTGTTAAATGTTTGAAGCACTTTATCCATGCAGTTTGTTTTCCTCATTGATTAACAGCAGAAAAAAAAATCTTAAAAATTTAATTTCCTTAAAAGTTTCAGATGGTAAAAGTAACCAGTTAGATGGATAGATAGATGGATAGATTCACAGGTCCATGGATAGATGAATAGATGGATAGAAGCTAGATTGCCAGATAGATTGATAGGCAATAGATAGACAGTTAAGTATAGACAGATAGATAAAATTTAGATTACCAGAGAGGTACATAGAATTTAGATTGCTGGATAGATTGATAGACAATAGATGCATAGATAAATTAATTGAAGAGGTTAAAATTTCTTTCGAGGCAAGTTAAATTAATTTTTATCTGAAAATTGTTCGAACGCTCAGATTATTCAGAACACAACTGGTAATGACATTAATCTGCTTTGTTCGTAAATACTGATCCACAAAATTGGATTCATTCATATAGATCAAAAGACACTGTCACGCTCATAACTTCAGACATTTCAGTGCACTTTTCACGTTGCTATACCTCACTTATTTCACTTAATATATTCAAGTTACATAAAAGCGTTCGCTCTTTTTATGAGTACGGAAATTCTGGACATGCAACTGAGCATACAGGGTTATACAGAGGTTGAATGAAGTGTAGAATGTCAAAGTTTTGATAAAAAATGGTGTATGTATCTATTCTATAGAAGCCTTTTGAAAGAGGTATGTTAAAATAGTCCAATTAGATACTGATGGGACCTAAAACTCTTTTAAAGGAGGAATGTCAATTTTTGGTTGTTATAGATTCATAAAGCTTTAGGTAATTAAAGAGTACTTCTGGACTACCCTCAGTGGCGTAACTAGGTGGTTTCGAGCGGGGGGGGGGGGGCACCTGGGGGGGGGGATGCGATTCTCTGGGGGGCACCCTCAATACTAACTGTATATTTTAGCCAGAGTTGAAAAGTTCATATGGGGGGCACCTAGGGGGCACAGGTCCAATATGGGGGGGCACGTGCCCCCCTGTGCCCCCCATAGGGACGCCACTAACTAGCTACCCTTCAGATTTTAAGAGTGCTACTGTGCTGCTATGGAGACTGTTTGGAGGGATAGTAAATATTACAATATCTGGCCTTACCTGATAAATATATTTAATAAAACATGAAAACATCTCCTATTGGGCTATAATGCCTTATATTATTGCAGGAAATCCTGGTTAACCAACAATTTTATGAAATTTGAATTGTGGCATAAAATTGTAATAAGGTACTTTTATGATTTTATACCACTTCAAAAGCAATATATAATGTACCTAAATTAAGTAAAATATGATGCAATTCCTTTACGAGGTAGTACAAAATATTTATTTGAAGTTTGGTTGCTGCGTAAAAAATTGCCTTTGAATGACGATCGGAAACGAACTAAAAGTTGGCTTACGACTTCACTAAAAGTGCTCATATTGCAAGTAATTAAGTTAATTGATGGGGAATGATACTACATCATAGCATGTGAAATTAAACTTGGCAATACACTTGGCAAATATGAGTAGTTCATTTCATTACCTGTTGTACTCATACATATCTATTACCTTCGGCGTTGGATGTTGCGGTCGTTAGACTTTTTCATCTCTTTTTCATCTTTTTTTATGTTGTTGTTTTTGCGTATGTGTTTTCCTGTAATATTTCCTGTAAACAAAGTACTAGCAATCCCATATCACCTGATTTCATGGAATTATTAGGAGGCAAGCAGGATGTTATGTTTTCTTATGAGTCCTAGAAGCTCCTGGTGCACTATCAACATCTATCCAGGCAAGTAAGTGGTAGTGAGGGGAGTGATATGGCTTTTATGTCCTGCATTTTTACACTAACTAGGCAAAATAATACACATGACAGTCAGGGATGTTGGTATTGAGATCAGTACACAAGCAGTCTGATTATGATCACTATATTCGCTCTAATTATGATAAATCGTCCAAGAACATTCCAAAAACCTTCTAAGAATGTTCTAAGGAGAAGAATTTTCATCAACTTATCATAAATTCATTGTATTAGTAAGTTTAGAAACTTGAAAGGCCCAAGAAAAGCATTGCTCCAATCTACCAATTGTAGTCCTCCTAATTGTGGACAAACCAACATTCTAAGACCATTGCAAAAATGTTCTAAGAAGGTTCTAAGAACTACAAGATCATTCATCACCTTATGAATATTCATGATGCAGTATTCATACATAGTTACAATGAATTACATAGTGATATAATACCTCGTTCATTATGCTTAGCAACAACATAATGAGTGTGTGACACCTTTATTAATTGGCGTTTCATTGTGTCGTGGACTGTCTGCATTCTTTACTGTCTAGTATTGTATCTCCAGACTTAAGTACTAGTACATGTACTTGTCAGGCTACAGGCAGTGTGTACAATATTCAGTATTTTATGTGGCAGAGCAGCAAAGATAATGTTTAAAACTGTCTGTGTCAACACTTAAGGTTTGAGAAGCTCCTAAACTTGAGTTGAAAAATTTTAGTTGTTGTTTAAGAGGCTCTCATCTTAGCATTGGTCCATGCTGTACTGTGGTGCAAGTAGAACTTCAGTGTGTCGAATATCGAATATTGTTGAATATAACTTTACCATGAGTCCCCAAAACCAGCTTACCCTTGAGAGTAGGAAGTACTTTCCAAAAAGAGCTGCACTATCTTCTATTTACAAGTCTTTCTCTCAATATATCTGTCAATCATTCAACTCAATATAATCATTCTTATTCACTAAATGAGATGTACCACACAGGATCATATATTGGATAATGTAGATAATAATTGAATAAATATTGACATATCAATGAAAGTAGATACCAATACATTTCCAATAGATCAATGGTGCAATGCTGTTACACCTACAATGCTACGCTGCATACAAAAACATTATCTGCACCAATGCATTAGTCAAACTGATGATGCTGCATTTTGTGTTCGGTTCTGTGATGAACCTATTTGAATCAACGATACCATTAGGTGATTCAGACTGAGGCTGAATTGAATGCAATTGTGCCTCTCAATGAACTGTGATGAATGGCCACCACTAAATGCTTAATGTCATGGAACTGGTGGAAGAGAAATTTGCACCTGTGATGTCACTGACTAAAGCACCTGTGTGAGGAGTTGGAGTTAACAGACAATTAGTTGCTAGGGTGTGGTCTTTTGGTACCTGTCCTCTCCTTAGCGACAGGTAGACTATTGTCTGAAACAACATGTGAAAGGGAAAAGTTTGCCATCGCTATGGTAACGCTACTATTTGATCATGCTAATGGACTTCAGCGTTACATTATGAATCGCAAGGCTAATTCATGACATATAATGGTTACACTGGGCACCGGTCAGACAGCTTGTAACTCTAACACCACTTGTTGCATTCAAATTATCTTAAATTATCTCTCAATGTCAGGGTTATAATCGGTTGCCAAGGATACCTTCAAATGATTCCATTGCCAAGGACACATTTTGTTATATTGGATTAAGAACATTGGATAAATGATAAAAAAGTTATGAGATTATCTGTTATCTGGAGACATTCTATAACTTGCAACATATTCTAGTACGTAGTACATTTAGATGGTACCGGAAATATTCCATGGCCGAAGATACTTTATATTTTCTCAGATACTTTCCTTCATTGCTCAGGAAACTTTATGTAACTGGGGACACACTGTGTTGCTGACAACATATTTTGTGATTTTGGATACTTTTATCTAAGAAACACTCAACATCACACACATTCAATTCGAATCAATTGGCAAGGATACAATTATAAATTGTCATCACCAAGGATGTTCTTTTCTTGCCAATGATACATTCTATTTTATCATTGAGGTCTTGAGGGTACATCTTCTTCAATTGCCTTTGGTACATTCTATGTAGCCAAGATTACATACGATTGCCGAAGATACACTCTATTCCTTTGCCAAGAACACTTTCTAAGAAACAAATCATATTTTATTGCCACGGATGCATTCCAACAATACATGATTCTATTCCACTGCTAACGACACTTCCTAAGATACGATCATTCTATTGAAAAAGATACATTCCAACGATACATTCTATTCCGTTGCTGGGAACTCCCTTTGAGATACATCTGTATTCTATTGCCAAGGATACATTCTATTGCCAAGGATTCATTCCAAAGATACATTCTATTCCATTACTAAGGACACTCTGAAATACATCTACATTAAATTGCCAAGGATACATTCTGTTGCAAAGCCAAAGGACACTTTCTAAGATACACCTGTATTCTGTTGCTTAGCAGCTAAGGATACTTTTACGATACACTCCTATTCTGTTGCCAAGGATACATTCTTTTTCCTGGGAAACATTCTACCATGTCTAGGCACCAGGTCAGTGACTCTGTGGTGACTGGGGAAAACATGTTAATCCAGCAGTCGTGTTAATCCTGTTAGTGCCAACATTGGTCTATCTCAGTCATGTTTGTTTCACCTGTGACATTTATTTGTTTTCTGACTTTTATTGTCCTTTTATGGACTCTCTTGACAATATCATTGAGGTTGTGTGGCACTGGGTCACGTTACTGTATTTTATGTAATGCTCTCTGTCATTCTTGTGCTAACTAGTAACATGTTACGTTTTTGCATACAATGTGTTTATTGGAGCATTAGAGTGGCATATTTCACTATCTTAACAGTTTCAGAAATATTTTCAAACATAGGACATAATTTGTTTAAGACAACAAACAACCTGAATTTAACATTGGTCAATTGTCTTTAGTGGATGATTAAATTGTCTTTCTCTGTGGATCAGGCTTGGCTTCATTATTGATTGATCAAGTAATGATGATGCGGTCATATCTTTAAGACTACAAGTCATGACTCAAAAGCAAACCAAGTTGGTCAAGTAAAAATTCTCCTCCAAAATAAACAAATATAATAATCATGATATGTATAGTACAGCATGTGACGATGATTTGCCAAACGACCATGACAAGTCATATTCTGATATATTCCATAACACCTCAAAAGTCTGACATATTCTAAAAGGCCTGTGGGGGAGGGTTGGTCTAGCAGGAGCGTGCTAGGCTGTCAATCGCTTGATCCAGGGTTAGAATCCAGCTCTTGCTGGGTCACCTGGGCCTATGTTGGACGGCCGTTTCAATCATCCTTCACCTCATTGCTGTGCCCTCCTCCTGTCCTAAGTGCATAAATAGTATTAAATACAGGATGTAAAGCCCCATTCATCCATCTACAAAGCCTCTAATTCTCAAAATTAATTTTTCTATTTTTCAGAAACCCACCACAATGCGGGAACGAGAGATCAACGAGCTCATCCTCCAAATCTTCGAGGAACAAGAGGAACTATTTTACTTCCCAATCCTCTCACAGAAAGATGCCAAAGCCTTCGTCAAAGCTTTATATGGCAAGGTAAGAAACATAAAAGTTCTATAACGTCGTCAACATTTCATTTCTCAAGTGAGCTGTGTGTTACCAACCTATTATTGGTAACCAACCTATGCCTCACATGGGGCACTATCTAGGCCAGTGTCTCATTCCAGTAATGAGTATGGCTTTTTCATTATATCAGAATGATTATGAGGCCTGTTGTTACGTATGTCTGAATCTGTCGGCCTGTCGGAGGTATCAGTCGGCAGTTTTCATTTGGCAATCCTACGCTAAATGTTCTCTACAGATAAGCGAATGTTGTGCCACTGTGACCGTGTTGCACATCATTACAATTGCAAAATTAACAAGAATCCGCGGATTCAAAGCTAGCCATTTGCTATTTCATTAAAGGGGCAGTGATTAACATGGAATGGGTTGATAGCAATGTTGACCTAATTTATAGTATATCCATACTGAAGACATGTAAATAACAATTTGAAGAATGTGAATAATATCATGAAATCCTCGAAAATAAAAGGCAACTTGCAAGCTGCTTGTAAATTAGCCACAAAATCAATTTTTGCTGTCGTAAAATAGGAAACAAAATGCATGAAAGCAAGCACCTCTAAAAAAGGATTGATAGGAAATCAAAGAAAAAAAAGAAATCTCTCTATACCACCAAGGTTCTCTAACATATCACAAGAGACCAGCAACCTAAGTGAAGAGGCCCAGCTGGTATAGGTCTGATCCACTCAACTGATAGTGCCTTGTCGGTAGACGGCACACAAATGGCATATATGAGAAATTTGTTTCATATTATGAAGGGACACCACCAATCTGGCTCTGTTTGTCTACATCTGGTGTCTCACAGTCACATAGGTCTCTCAGCTATACATGTACCTATGTATACTTGCATTCAGTCATGAACAGTTTTGGGTGGCATTTAAAAACTAACTGACAATAATATAATTTCATACAAATTATATTGAATTAGGCCCAACTTTGTCTACCTTGAGACTATTATCTCTCTGACTTTCCTGATATTGTTTTATGAAGCTGGCTATTGGCTGATTCAATGCACCACTGGGGTGTCCTAACTTGATATTAAACAGGTAGCTAATTATCATTTTCAAAACCACTGCATTGTGATAAGTATGCCTAATATCCATTACACCTGTATGCCTATGTTACATTTGACTAACTTATCAATTCAACCATTCAGAGTGTCTATATTCAGAATTGTTAAATTTGAGTACTAGTATTTATATTCAATCATCACACAAAGGTCTACATGTTTCTCACCGAGGCACTGTTTGTGTGATGATTGACTATAAATATAAACTTCCAAAGGTCAGGATTAAGTTTACACAGTTGAATACAAGTGTTTTAAATTGGCATTGTGTGCTGTGCCCAGTTTTAGCCTAGTTACAACTGACATTGGCATCAAACCATATTGACACAGGAAATCCAATGCATTGTATTGTATCTAATTACACTCCTGAAAGGTAATTGCTGTTAGACCTGTCAGGGAATGAACTCAAGATACTGCAAGCCTTATCCACCAGAGGGCTATTTTCATACATACAGTGGACCTGCTGCCACCTAGCCTGTTCTTGGTTCACATGGTTTCATGGTTACATGGTTACATGGTTACACGGTTACACGGTTACATGGTTTGTTTATGGTTTCAGAATCCCATATACACATCACCCATTCCAATAGCTACGCCTTTGGCTAGCTAAAAATTAGTTCAGTTTCACAAGTGGGTTTTGCAGAGCTGTCGAGAAGTCATGTTTCATGATTAAAGAATTCATACAATCTCAAAACAGTCCTTTCACAAACTATAAGTACACCGCCGCAAGCGTCATCAGCCATTAACACTTGTATGTCTTAATTTACAGGGCCTCGGCTACGAGAAGCTATGTGATGACATTGGTGAATCCGAACACACTTTCAACTCTTGGCGCAAGAGTCTGGGACGCACAGGAGTGGGCCAAAGAGTCATTGAGAGGATTAACCAGCCGTTCCTCGACTTGTTACAAGAAGATGCTGACCAATTAATGCACGGAACGTACATCAATTTGCAAAACCAGACGCCACCCAAACACCAAAATGGCAATGGCTGCCAAAATGGATTCTCTCCAAAACAAAGTCCCGCCCGACTGAGGAGAGAGAGCCCCAATGTTCATAAGAATGAGGTGAGTGTACATAAATGTACTAAATGTGTAGAAAGCTAGACAAATTTATCATACATATTATAAATTACTACTGAATACACCATCTAAGTTAGTGTACGTTGTTCTGACAGCTTAATGGCTACCTCTTTTTGGCTTAACTTTAAGCGACATGATTTAAAATATGAAATGAATGTTCTTCTATCTTCTGGCCACATGCAAAAGCATTAAGTAACAAATCAAGCTAGGAGCCTCTGCAACTGTGTTGCTTACGATAGCAGTATATACATCTGCTCTGGTGGCCTCCAACGCAACATTTATTGAAATTGTTATCAAAATGTAATATTTATGTTTATATGCTGTCAGTACATATGTTGCGAAAATAAATTTATCCTGTCCATCATAATTATGTTGTGTCAATCTATCCTACTACCTACCAATCTATCTACCAAATTGCAGTTACAGGTTACCAATCTGGCAGACTACACAGTCACTACTCCTTTAAAAGCTAACACGATAATTATGTTGCATTAAATCAAGAGATCAAGTTCCTTATGTCTTTCCTTCTACATTTTCAGAACGAGAGCGAACTAGCAGAGAGATTAAGTCGAGCGAGGAACCGCCTCCAACTTCAGGAGAGTACGAAAAAGGAGAAGAAACAGGACGAGGACAAAGATGGCAGCGAAGAAGAAGTCTTTTCTAATTTTTCGTCGTCTCACAGCTCTCTGGTTGGCAGTCCGAAGTTGAGGAGAGATGAGAAGAGGGAGGAGAGGAGCTCGGAGAGAGAGAGACCCATGAGTCAAATTGAAGAGGTCAGAATGAATTTACGGAGGTCGTCTGGAAACACCGAGAGCAAATTGAGAGATTTAGAGAGACGAGGGTCGTCGAGAGATAAGGATGATATCACGACCGAGAACAGGAGTAGTATACACGGGTTGTTAGCCAAGTTTGAGAACATCGCAGATCAAAAACGCCAATCGAACAGTGTGTCGCCAGTTGATTCGGGAAGCAAATCGAATTCAGAAGAGAATATTAATGAGGTCAGCAAAGGTCAAAGGTCACCGTCTCCCCCATTAAAATTTAGGTCACCTTCAAGTTCCCCGATGTCCAGTAGGAGTAGTGCGAGTCCAGAAACAGAGCTCTCCCCAAGAAAGGAATTTAATGACAAGAAAGATATTGACAAGAAAGATTTGAAAGAAAGTGAAATTGTAAAAACGGAGAAAGTAGAAAATGAAACAACAACCACAGTGAAGAGAGAAAGTGAAAGCATTGTAAAAACAGAAACAGAGAAAACATCAAGTGAAACAGTGGAGACAAGAAGCGAAAGAGAAAGTGAAAGTATGAAGAGAGAAAGTGAAAGTATGAATAGAGAAATTGAAAATATGAAGAGAGAAAGTGAAAGTATGAATAGAGAAAGCGAAAGTATCAAGAGAGAAAATGATAGAACAAATAGAGAAAGTGAAAGTCCAGAAAGAGAAACGGTAATGAAAGAAACGGTCAATAATGTGAAAATTGAAAGTGAAACAAGCTTGATGCAGGATGAGGGGGAAAGCATGGAAGCTGCTCACGATGCTGATAGCTTTGTGACGGCTAATGGGTCGCATGTGAAGGAAGAAGATTGCAGTTTTGAAGATCAAGAAAACAGCATGAACCACAATGACGAAGACGACAGTCAAGATACTATCGAAACGCCTGAGACGCCGCACCGTGAGAGTCTAAAAGAAAAGGAAGAACGCCTGGCGGAGGCTGTAAAAGCTGACTTAAGCGACATACGGAGTAAAGTAAGAGAGAAGTTGGAAGCAGCCCGCAAGAAGAAAGCTGCTAATGATATGAAGACGTCAACAAACAGCTTGGGGGAGATAAGTATAGACGAGAACTACAACTCTGATCTTGACCCTGACAACGAGGACCAATCGCCCGTCATGGCTACTCTTGTTCAGAAGATTTCGAAGTTGCGGACAGGGACCAAGAACGGCCCTGGGTTCTTGTACGTATTCTCTGATTCTTACGAGGAGAATCCACAGGTCAAGATCGGTACGTCTCGATTCCCGGATAAGCGATTACAGCAAGCGCAAGTGTTCAACCCTGACATGTGGAAGGTGCTAGACGAGCCCGTCAACCAACGAATCAGTGCCCTCGAGGATTTAGCCGCGAGTCTTTCGGAATACGCTGAACCTGACACAAAATACTGGTTCTGTTGTAACCTGGACATTGTTATCGAAGCTGCTCACAAGACGGCTTCTAAATACGCTCCTAAAACGGACACTATTGATGAAGAGAGCCACTGCTAATGAATTTATTTCGCTTTATGAAATATTTTAAAATACTATTACACAATTACAGTAGTTGCTATTGACTTTGCATCGAGAACTCGATGGATTATGAATATATTAATTGCTTTACTTGACAGGCAATAATGAAGTGCTTTAAAGTTGCTTAAAAGTTGCTTATTATATGGCTTGTAAGTGTCTCATTATGACTTGAAAGTTGCTTATCACAACTGGCAAGTCTCTTACGTGAATGAGATAATTTTGCATGCTGTGCATCGGACTTGGAGGAACATCCTTATACGAGTACCGCTACTCAAAAATATTTTTCATCGTTGACGGCTGTAAGTTTAAAACCTCACTCCTATGGTTATATAGTGTAATATTGAGTGACGAGAAAGCCGTCTGGATATTGGATGATATCCGGATATTTTGATAACAACGGAACAACATAAGCAATTTCATGGTATAGATCTAATCGAGACTACAATGTGTAATGACTTGAATATCGAACTACTGGACAATGCAGGCATTCGTAGATACTCCCGATTTACAAACCTTGCTACAATGTGTCTGTGACTCTGTGTGAATGAAAGGTAACTATTTTAATCGTTTATATAATGATGCTTGTACAATGTGCCTGAATGTCCGTGGTATGGCTTTAGATTCGCAGCTTTGGCAATTTTACAGAGCTCTGTGAATTAATTGAATTTTGCGGTAAACCTGAATTCTGCTACTTATACTAATTGTGTATTTTCCGTATTAGTCTCTTTACATCATTGTTTAGAATTTATTGGTTTGAATTTATTGGTGTGAATTTATGTTCTTAGGCAGTGTCCACTCACGACTGCTATTAGTGCTATGAACATTTTTATTTTCAATTATTTAATAATTTGTTTCTGTCTATTTTGGGACATTTATATATTTTAATAACCCTTGACATGCTTAAAATGAAATTATTATATAGGTATTTTAAATTTAAATGCCGATACATACTATGCAAGGGGTAAAACTTTTTCTTTTACCAAACTAAGATATTTTTAATTATTTAAATTTATTTAGATAACTGATATGTTTTAGAAACTAATTGACTAATCAATAACACAGACATGAGTGTATCAAATACAATTTTAGCTTTTCTCACTAAATAATTTATTAAATTAATAACATTTGCACTATTCACTGAAGCAGATTTTACAATATTTGTCAACATTCCATGTATTCTAAAGTCACATGACCTCATTAATATTCACGATTCTGCTACACAAGATGCCATATATGGTCATGGATGATTTGTGGTCATTCCAAATGATAATTAATTATGACGTTTGATGATACAATTATGATATTTGATGATACGATTATGATATTCTAATTATGATATATTTAATGATATGTACTTGCAGGGCAAAATAGATTATGAATATTACTTTGTTACGTAGCTTTATTTTTCTTATGTACAAGAAGTGCTTTAGATTCGAGCAGCGTTTTTTGCTTATTTTTTCCCCTGCTATATGTTGTTTTATGTTTGAATTTTGTATAAATGTCATGAATCATGTTCAATTACAATTTTGTTAAAATTTTTAGGTACTTATATTTAAATAAGCTTTAATACCCACTTGCAATTATTGATGAATCGTTCAAATATTTCTCAATCTATAAGAGCAGTTCAATTATTATATTAGCCGGAGTTAATACAAACAGATTTATGCCATATTGGTTCTATAAGTTATTAATATTTTGTTAGTTTTTGATGCGTTCAATATCCTAAATTTATCAAATTTCGCGTAGGTGGTGCAAACTAGAGACATTTATTGTACATTAGCAATAAATTGAAATGCAATAATAATTTAATATTTATAATAGTCACTAATTGAAACGTATGTCATTTTTACATCTAATCGGAGACCAATCTTGGTATTTTTTTCAAACTGCAATGACTTTTTATGTGCAGATGGTGTTTGAATATTGTCTTGTAGGATATAGCATAGATTGTGGTGATGATTGCAAAAATGATATTTTAGTTTTAAATCTGTGAACCTTATTTATTTCAATCTTTGTGATAATATCAACGATGCATACTGCCCTAGCACTTTCTACTTCTGTCTTATGCACTTGAAGGGAGAAATATATTTGAAGATTGAAAAATAATTATAGGCCTATGCTTGAATTGCGGGATGAATTATTTTTAATGAATCTACATGTACCTACAGCCTACTGTGCCATTCATATTGTATGCCTTATTGTGGGAGTCTTGAAAATGAATTTTTGTGCGATTATTCTGAATTTTTAAAGAGCCTTTGAAAATATTTAGAATGAGTCGCTTGTTGTGGTCAAATACTATTTTATGTACCAAAACTGAACAAAATGCCAAAAAAATTGAAGAAAATTGTATTGAAAATGACCAAAAAGTGGTAAATTGGTAGTAATGTCTAAACGAATTTATGTATGACTATTATGTCAAATTAAATGAATTTGTAAATTTTTTGTTGAACTGTAATTTTGTGAAACTGGCAAAGCTGTTCGTTGAATAGGAATGAATTTATGCTTGCTTTATTATAATATTTAATTGAAACTAGATGTTACATTTCATTGTGAATAATACTAAATATTTAAATACCATAAATTACAGGATACTGCTTCATTTTAGTCTTAACCTCATTATGGTTTGTAAATTTGTAACCTTGCATTCGTTCGAATCGTTCAATTTTGAAATTTGAAACATTCCATTGGAACATTACGTCATGCACAAGTCCCTCTACGTGCTGTGTACATCATTCACTCATGAATATTCATTACTGGTCATTTGCATATGAATCTATTTACGATGCTTGTGAAATTTGTAATTATGATTTCATTGAGGTATTTTTGTAATGGGATTGTAAACAAGTCATCAGTCTACATGTAAATGTTCATTAATTGACCAAAAGTTATGCTATCGAAAAAAGCTTTAGTAATGTTCATCCTCAATCTATATGATATATTTTGAGCAATCTTAGAAGTAAAATTAATTCTGATGCATTACTCAAAGACGAGCAATTCAAAGACCTATTTATCAATTAAATTAACTAACCAAGACCCATTTTGTTATTACCTATTTACATGTATGTCTAAATGTCCAATTTATTTAATGTGAATCAGTTTATATGTATACATACAATGGCTTATTATATTAATGTTAAATGCTCAAAAATATATATAATTTGCGACATACTTGGTTTTGTTTTTATTATTTTAAGATATATATCCCTTCAGAAATTCATATTTGCTTCTTAAAACCCAATAAAGTGGTCCAATGGTCAGGACCTTTGGCTCGTATGCTGTGCTAATTGTCTCGGGTTCAGATCCACTTAACAAACATGAAGAACAAAAAAGACGAACAATAAAACAAAAGCCTCTCAACTCTTAGCAACAAAACTGAAAGGAAATTTAAACGCGTCCTACCTTGACTTCTTGTGAACATGGAGTTCTTCCTTCAGAATGGACGCAGCATCTAAGTCAGGGTGTCCTTTGGTCTTTACTGCATTCCATAGTGACCTAAAATATAAATTTAATAAATTTGCAGCAATAACTGATAAATAAGATGAGAAAATTGCAGATATCTAGGAGATACTCTCAGCAGCAGGATTTGAAATTAAATTTGCCGGAGACTGTGAATCAAAACTCCCAAAATTTTCAATGTAATGCTTAAATTTTTGTGTAATCTTAATTTCCAGAATTTGTGTAAGCAGTCTCCCGCCGCGTGAGTCTCGGAAAACATTTTAGTGTTAAAATTTCAACCCATAGGGAGGAACGCCTAATTCGATTTTTGTTAATACTTGTCGAATTACTTTACAATCAGAAAATTCCATGCAAGGAAACATAATATTATTCCAAATAAGTTTTTATTATTCAACATAAAGATTTCAACAACTCAAACTTTTTTATTAAATCTAAATTTAAAGAATCATTAAATAAAATTTCTCACTGTGGCTTGTGAGGCTTTTCTTCCGAGCTGTGCTTCCAGCAATCTGTTTGTATTCTCGCCCAAGTGGTGGCAGCAGCAGAGTACTCCAATGGTTCCCATAGCAACCCAAGGATAACAGCTTCTTTTGCCTTTTCGTAGTCGTTGCTGAAACGCCAACATTCTGCACACAGCTCCATCTTGCTCCAAAGACGGCACTGTAACCAAGCAACAAAAATTTAATTAATACTGCATTACCTCTTTTACAAGAATCCTTGATTTTAAAACTCCACCACAAAAAATTTCATAAAAATTCTATGATAAACGAAAACGAATCTTGGTGAACATAGCGAACATTAGATTTACACAAGCTGTCCATCAATTGAATGAATTTTTTAACAGCATGAAAGGCCACACATAATTGATTCTTAGCTTCGGGGACTCGCCGACACAATAGATTTTCTGCCGACAGAAGAAAAAAATTGCAAAAAAAAGAAGTTTTTTTCACCTTTTTTTTTATGTCCTACCGACCGACCCTAGAAAAAGTGCCTTGAGAGGATCCGAGAAGCTAAAGATCAATTATGTGTGGCCTCAAGCAATTTTCAAATTACCTGCAGCAGTTTTTCAGAGGAAAGTAGTTCAGATTCAACCACCGTTTTGTAACATTCTTTTGTCTCTTCCATGAACTTTCCCGCTTTATCGTAAGCAGATCTCCTCAGGCACCATCGGCCAAATTTGTTGCTGGTGCTCCCTAGAATTAAAATTAAAAATTGTTGAATTGATTCAACTTCTAGCAATGACAACCTGTGAAGTCAACATTACTCTAGAGCTCTGCTGAAGTCCGGACTTTATTCAGAAAGCAAAATTCCAATTGTAACTGATCACGCTGATCTTTTCAAGAATAAAAATAAGAATTAGGAAAATTTCCTTTTTTTTCAAAATCAAAATACGCAGACTTTTTATAGGGCAAAAGGCTCTAGAATTTTTCAAGTCTTCAAAGTAGGATAAGGCATCTTTCATGGAGACATGCTCCAGAAAACAGATTCTTTTTCGTTGAGGAAAATAATGTCATTTTAAAGATAGATAGATGCATATCATCTGAACAAATGTGAGATGGATGGCTAGTATAATGGTAGATAGACTGAGATAAAATATACAAAAGGACAGAACTTAAATCTAGGACGGAGGGACTCACCAAGTTGAACCAGATGCTCAGCGGCCACTTTGATGGGATTTGACTTGAGGACTCCTATCAGACGATTCTTGTGACTTGAAATTATTTTCTGGGTCTGGTTTAAAATCTCTTCCACTTCTTCAATTGCTGTCAAAAGAAAAGAAACCATCAATATTTCAAAAATCCAAGAATGGAATACAATAGTTTCTTCAAAGATATTTCGGTATTATTTACAATAAATTTGTCAATAATATTTTATTCATTCTTACCACTGGCATTCTGGACTGAGCCTTGATGTAGAAACAAAATGAGAGAAATACAGCGACTGAGCTCTTGGCACAACCACAGCAGTTTACTGTTGTCTTTCTTCTTAGAGTTCTGAAAATAATGAAATATAATTTCAAGTTTCATGTCGATTCAATATTAAACAAGCAATATACCGGGAGATCCTGGCGTCACGTGAAACCACATCACCAACACCGTCAAGTGACCGCCCTAAATGCCAGAACTGATGAAGGACTTTGCATGAACTTTGAAAGCTTTCAACTATAATTTTGTTGTGAGTAAACGTTCTAAAATCTTCAAGAATAAACAAGTTTCTTGGACTTTCAGTTTTACAGTTTTCGAAACTTTTCATCAAATATAATAATGATATATCATAGTGCAAAGGAAATTCATTGGGACAAATATTAAAAACAATAGAAGTTAAAATAAATCTAAAACAAACCTGGAAAACTTTTTCCTCAGCCTCGCAACACAAAAGCAGTGAATGGCAAATCTTCAGTAGGTGTGGTTTAGACTCATCAGTCAACCATGTCTTCTTGTCCGAGGTGAAAGTAGTTGTGTCCAAATCCACTTGGCGGACAAGAAGGGAGCCACAAGAGACTAACAATTGCAATTCAGTTTGCGGAATAAACGAAGGATTAACAATGTCAAATGCTTTGTTGATATCAATGAGCAACTTTTGCAGATTGACGTTTTTGTTCAATGAAATTTTAGAGTCCTTCTTGTTATTTTCTTGTTGGTATTCACTCTTAATCGACACAGCAGCTTGCATCAATGTCAATTCTACTTGGTGTACACTGTCAAACGCTTTTACGGAGTCTCCTACATTTTCTAATATATCTGCCGCTCTTTTCAACTTCTCCGAAACGTCATTGGGTTTATCTGATTTTGCGTTACTCAGCAGGTAGTGAAGAACCCTGTAGTTCAAATCGATGTAACACTTCTCGAAATCTTTCTCCTTGGATCTGCGCTTCTGTAACGATTCTACGACAGCGTGAAACAGATCGAGGATGAAGTCGCAAATATCTATCGACGGTACGTTTTCCTTCTTCGCTTGGCTGATGTAGTTCTCAAAAGTCCAGGTCGTCCTTTCGGTGATTGTCGATACAGTCTTATCACTCAGAATCAGTAATAGTATCGCAGCTTTGCGCAACTTAAAAGCAGAAGTCGGAGCGTTTTCCGCTAATCTTAACGCAACGTTCCATGAAGAAGCGTAAGCTCCAAACGCAAGAGGTTGGGCATGTGACATTTGGTCCTCAGGGATAGTCAGAAGAGACGATGTGACGATCTCTGCTAGAGCTGTACTCTCATCCAACATTTCCTGGAAATACAAAAGGACATTTTATAAGATTTATTACTTCGCAGATAATTACCTAATTATTAACAGAAAGAGATAGATTCATTTCACTATGAGTGGGATCTTAACACTTGATTATATCCACACTGCTCATTGTACACAATAAATCATGAAGCTATGCCTCTCGATAGAAAAGAGTCACTCTGGTTGTCACTCTCTGTACACGTATGTAATAAATCATGAGACTGTGCCTCTTGATTAGAATATTGCACAGTAACTAACAATCTTTGCACAAGAACCAAATAAATCATGAGGCTATGCCTCTTGATAAAAAATACATAATGAGACTATGCCTCTTGATAAATTATAAATCGTGAGGCTATGCCTCTTGAAAACTGAAAAGCAGCACTGTGGCAGCAAAACATCCAAAAACTTCGGACGGCAACACTAGCAGACTGGTAGTCTGTCTGTTTCTAAGTTTTATTGACTTCTTCTAGAGTGGTCTTAATGAATACTGAATGAACTAGAGGCAGCTGTCCCACAGGGACGAATGTGGCGCCGGATGTATAAGTTAGCAGACGTATGTTTGAAAAGTGATATAGTGTAAGTTTATGCTACTGAATTATGTACTGAATAATGTACTGGTGGATGTATTGGTGGATGTACTTGTTCATTTGCTGGTTCATGTACTGGTTCATGTACTGGTTCATGTACTGGTTCCTGCACTGGTTCACATACTGGTTCATGTACTGGTGCATGTACTGGTTCATGTACTGGTTACTGGTTAATGATGATCTTTAAATAAATAGATGGGCCATTACAATTAAGAATAACCGCACCTTGATGCTATTTAGTACAGACAAGTTATTGATAACAGCTAAGTTTTACATTGTTTTAGGACAAATTTAGTATAAACAAGTTAATAATAACAGCGAACTTTTATAGTTAACATCAAACAGGACTGCTGCAAGGTGTGTCATGTTCTCTCACACATGTTCATGTAACGTAGTTCCACGTGATAAATGGACATTCTTGAGGTATAAGGAGAGAAGGCAAAGTGAGGCAGAGGAAAGAGTGTATTCTATGATACGACAACATGCTACAAGTTCAAAACATAGAAGTCCGGTAGATCTAACAATCTCACCGGCACCAAAAAAAGAAAAGTAGCTTTACACGCCTTTAAAAATAAAAAGAAGGCATTTTTTAATGTAATTCATTGCCTGGTAATAATATACTAATATGTGGTATATTGACTATATTCAAGTTAATTTCATGCGCTGTGTATTGTAACGGCCAATACAGCATCGCAGTGCATGACTGATAAATACTAAATACACAATACAATGAAATACAAGACGCACAGACTTGCATTTTGCAAAATATAGTGAATCCTGAATAACGCTAAAATCATAAAGGCAGCAAAACGTATTCAGGACACAAAAATTTTATATAAACTTTTACTCACCCTTTTCAATGATTTGGATAGCAAGTGGTAGAGGATCTTCTGCTCGTGCACGGGATCGGAACTCTCTTTCTGGAACTTCTGGATGCACTGATGACAAAGGGAAACCATCTCAATCATGTCCCAAAGTTTAGAGGTGTCAATCTCTTCCCAGGACTCCATAAAATGGTATAAAAAGCGAAGAGCAAACGCCGCCTTCCGCTGTCCGTCTTTCTCCGAGAGGTCGCCATCTTCGACGTTTGAGAGGTAATCCTGAAATAGGGACGATTGCCGGTCAACTAGGTGACAGACAACTAGGCTACAACACTACCAACTAGGCGACAGCCAACCAGGTGACAAACTACTACCAACTAGGCTACACCCTTTGGACAGCCAGGTGACAACCTTTTTCCAGATACCATCTAGGTGACACATATTTGAGTAGAGATACCAACCAGGCTACAGATCACTTGCAATTGTATTCCAGCAGGAAATGTATTGTCACCTTGTTGGATGTGGTTTGTGAACTTGTGTCACCTAGTTTGAAGTGCTGTGCGCATTTTTGTCCTAGTTGGAACGGTTTGTCACCTAGTTTGTTCTGGTATCTAATTTCCAAATTTCTTGTCACCTTGTTGGAAGTTATTGGTGTCGCCTGGTTGGTTTGTCGCCTAGTTGACCGTACACCAATAGGGACACATCATGGTAAATTGTAGGGTAATTGAATTTGAATTGAAGTAAATCATTTCATTAAAATTGTGTTAAATTATTATCCGTGTTCTATGAGGCCTTTTTCGCAAAACCCAAGTGGCCGTTTTAGTCTTAGCCATCATAGGGTTCCCACTCTTTTGCCAAGTTAAAATTCAGGGTTTTTTCCAGGATTTTCAAGGCTGCCAAAACCAATTTTCAAGGTCTAAACCTGTAATTCTTTCAAACTGATTTTGCGCCCCGTACAGTCGTCAAAGTCCACATTTTGTTGGACCATTTCAATTTGGCAAGAGAACCCCAAATTCAAGACTTTTTCCAGGTTTTTGGTGGAAATATCACATTTTCCAGGCCGGGAAAAGCACAACCCAAAATTCCAGGTTTTCAAGGTTTTCCAGGTTGAGTGGGAACCCTGCCATCATTGCGATTTTATTCTAGCGAACATGTTATCGGCGGAAGGCTTTCTGAAAGACCAAGGATATATGCAGAGCCCGGCTCTGCAAATAGCAGGGTCAGTCTATTGGCAGAGCCGGCTGGCTCTGCGAATAGGCTGACCTGTCTATTGGCAGAGCCGGGCTCTGCATACACTCGATCTGCCGGCTCTGTGAATGGAAAAGATAATCTAACAAGAATCCATGGATTCAAAACCGGCCTTTGGCGATTGTATATTCGGGATTGAAATCATGAAGAGGGTGATTTACATATTACTACATGGACTGATTTTGCATTGAGCAGTCATTGCCAGACTGATAGTGTTTGCTGCAGGCCATAAAAACTTTGTGGGGAACCTCTTAGCAAATGCCTATACCATATTTCAGAACTGTAAGTCATATTGGAAATTTTCTCATAATTTATGAGCA
Organism: Platynereis dumerilii; assembly: GCA_026936325.1. Taxonomy (NCBI): domain Eukaryota; kingdom Metazoa; phylum Annelida; class Polychaeta; order Phyllodocida; family Nereididae; genus Platynereis; species Platynereis dumerilii. Next base: position 22,574,713 of record JAPTHN010000014.1, on the reverse strand, counting down.
AATCCCCAAACCAAATAATAAAGTCGCCGTGGGCAATTCAAAATATGGTGACCATTTTGGCAGCCATCTTGGATTTTTCTAAAAAAAATTCTTAGGGGAACCCCTAAGTGAACCCCTATACCAAATTGCATAAATCTAAGTGTAATACTAAAGTCACAGTGGACAATTCAAAATATGGTGGCCATTTTGGCAGCCATCTTGGATTTTTCCAAACATTTCTGAGGGGGTCCCCTAAGTGAATCCGTATACCAAATTGCATAAATCTAAGTGAAATACTAAAGTCACAGTGGGCAATTCAAAATATGGTGGCCATTTTGGCAGCCATCTTGGATTTTTCCAAAAAATTTTGAGGGAGTCCACAAAGTGAATCCCTACACCAAATTTCATAAATCCAAATGAAATACTGGCAGCCTTTAAAACTCGCTCTGACCTTTCACAAGGCATGCGGGCCGGTAAAAACTGGTTTACAGGACCACCAGAATTTTTACAGGCCCGTTTATTTGTGGTGTCAAGCGTCTTTTTGCAACCTTTTCTGCAGACTACGATTAAAACACCACTTTAGTTTACAATCTGTAAAACTGATATCCAAACAGAGTGGGCACTGTGAAAATGGCACTTCCTGAATCATCATATAGATGATTTGTCACGATAATTTTACTCCAAGATCAGTTACATGACAATTCAAATAGCCTTCTCTTCATCATGACTAATCAAACAGCCTCTATGTTCCCCATGGACGTTAAATTTGGGGAGATGACACTTCATCAGTTATTATGACTCACAGTCACAGAGTGCCAAAATCTGTGGGAAGCAAACACTCATTTTATGCATATCAAATTTACAGGCTGTAATGATAAAGTTTGTCAAAATATGCCTCATCTAGGCATGAACAACTATTTTAAAACACAAGTACTGAAATGGTTTGACTCTCACAGTGCTTTGGAATTATAAGCAATCCTGACACAGGGGCATCTTCTCCAATGAGGCTCACAGGCCCACTGCTGGCTGCAGCTGTTCATTGCACCTGTAACCATGGTAACCCCTTACAGCTACCTGAATCCCCCATTCATAATGGGCAGGTCCATAGTTGACATTGGCCCCCATTGCTCACTGGATTGCAGCACTGTGTTCAGAGGGGCAAGGCAAGTGAAAAAGTGGACATGGACATGGACAGGACACATTTACACATGGACAAGTGGACAAGAGTCCCATTTCACCAAAAATCCGTTTAAGCCCTCCTCTAATAACCTGCCTTTGGCCGGTTAAAAACTGAGCGGCTCTGCATATAGCCAGGTGAGGCTATTGGGAGAGCCCGGCTCTGCGTATAGCCACTACCTTTCTGAAAAGCTCAATTATTTGTGTTATATAATTTTGGCATATAAAATGGCCCGGATCATCACTTAATGCTCTGCCAATTTAATTTTAAATTGTGACAACTGAAACCCCTTTGTCAAACCAGTGTCACTGTCAGTGGTTTCAGTAAACTGCTCAGCAGCATTTCACACTCATGCCATGGACATCATTGCAGCAGCACTCACCAAGTCACAAGCACTTGGGCTGTCTGAGTGCAAGACCTGTGTCTCTGAGTCACAAAACGACTTTGAAAACGTCAACAAACCTGAACTTTCTGGACCGCCTCTTCAAATCGTTTTTCCTTCAAACATGTGGCGAATTCGTCTGCGATCGTCATGTTTCTTGGTTCTAGTCGATAAATTGCACCAACTTACAAACTATCTGGCATTTTGGAACCAGACAGATGGAGTTAATTGCCTTTTTTTAGTTCGCTCTTTCGCGAATTCATTTCAAACCGGCCGCCCAAAAATTCCTGACCTAGTGAAAGATGCTAAAATAATTATTTATTTTTTCCAAATATAATTATTCTACTATCTCTATATTATAGTCGTAATGATGTTTTATTATTTTAGATCTATTTCCATTGTAATGTAAGTGTAAAATAAGCTTTAAAATAATTTTAATTACCTCGCAAACAAAAGCTAGAAATGTCAAAACAGAACAGGGTGACACCTGTCGGTTTGTTGGTGGCAACAAGCAAAAGCCTGAAAGTTTGCAACATGTCAACATTAACAGAAGAAACGTTTGTAAAAACATGTAAAGAACTTGAAGTCAAAGATGTTGAAGGGTGGGAATACTTTGTAGAATCACATGGAGTCACAATTTACAGGCTGTACCACCAGGTAAATCGTTTATGCTGAGAAAATCATGTCTCATATTGAGTCTTTTGCTGCATTTGTTTATCACATTCATTATTCAATTTGCAATATATTGGATTTCAGTACATACATTGTTATCTATGTTTTAATTACATAGAAATGGATTTGGTTTCAGGACAGTGGCTTGTATGAGTACAAAATATATGGGATCCTTGAAGATTGTTCGCCGGAGACATGCGCTCAAGTTTACATGGACATCGAGTATCGAAAGAAGTGGGACAGTTATGTTCAAGGTAGGTGGTGCCTAAATTAAGGGCATTGAGATTTCAAAAGTAAATGTAGGTCTATCCTCTAATATTCAGTTGTTAATTCAGCAATCAGTACATTCAACATGAGACCTGTCATAGCTTGGTAGTAGAGGGACTCAAGATATGTCTAGGTAGCTCACATCTAGTTACAACGGCAGAAACTCCTTATTGATATTGCTGTAATTAAACTCATATTCTCATTTTCTGTTTCAGAACTAGTTGAGGTTAAAGATAGCGACAAAACTGTAATATACTGGCAGGTCAATTTCCCATGGCCGATGTCCAACAGAGATGTATCCTTAATTGGCAATTTTCATATATCTAACTTCTAGTCAAATGAAGTCCCTTCTATTGAAATAGTACAAAGTACAATTTGATGAATTTGCAGTCCATGAACAAGCAGTGTTTTTTTTTTTGCCCTCGATGCCTTTCAGTATTTGAATTGTTGTTGTTCTTCTTCCCTTGAGATCCAGACCACCTTCTGGCATTGGCCTAATTATTATCAGATCTGCGTTTTAATTGTTAAACATGTCTTTCTCTGTTATATCCTTTTATATCATATTTCTTATGCAATGAGATTCTCTGTGCGATTTCTCTTTGTCTAGTAAAAATTCTTTTATCCATAAGGTACAACAGGTATCTGTTTCAATATTACATAATAAATTACTTTAAAAAATTTTCTCGAAGCCTGGCAAAATTTCTTTAACCCTATAAGTACGTGTACCAAAGAGAATACAAAGAAATGGAGCACAATGACCAAAAGGTCTGGCTTGTTTTGGCCGAAGCAACAGAATCTGCCGAACAACCCGAGCGTTCTGGGGTGGTCCGAGTGAAGGAGTACATTTCGTACTCTGCCCTGACCTCTGATGGCCAAGGAGGAACTAGAGGTAAAAAAATGTGACATTTAATATCTTTTAAAATCAATAAATAATTTTTGGAAGGTTTTTATATTACAATTTAACACATGTAGGTCTGTCAGGCCTATATTCTTTTATATATAGGCCTGGTGTGCAATTATATTAACCCTTGCCATTTTTTGCTGAAAAATGTTAATGTGAATTTTCTTTCAGCTTACATGAGATATTTCGACAATCCAGGAGGAAGTCTTCCAACATGGCTAATCAACTGGGCAGCCTCGGTAATTAAATATTTTAATAATTCCCTTGTTTCCAAAATTATAATATTTTTAATCAACATGAATATATCTAAAATTGGTGTTTTTTTGTTCACTAAATTATCTTTTTTATTTACTTTAAAATTATTTCTTAAAATTTGACTGATTTTAGCTTGAAAAGAAAATCTCAAATTATTTTTTAGTTCTCCATGACAATACGATTGTCTAAATATCTTTGCCATGCATCAAATTCTTATTGTGGATATTATAATAAAACCCCATGACAGTGTAGTTCACAGCTATGAACATCATGAGTGTCAGGTCTGCTCTGAATTAACACGAGTCCGAAGGACGAGTGTTATTCAGAAGGCAGACCTGACACAAATGATGTTCATAGCTGTGAACTACACTGTTATGGGGTTTTATTTATATCCCGCAATGACTTTATCAGTGTTTTTTAGTCTGATAACTTCAAATTCTCCCAAGTTGGGAGCAGCAATTTGTTGTGACGTCACCAGCTGCCCATTGTGACGTCATGACATAACAATCGCTGCCCATTGTTTGCATAACAACGTCAGATAATTTATTTCATTGAGTTCACAAGGATGAACTCAATGGAGTGAACTCAATGGTTTTTTCATGGTGTTCACTCGCAATTGCGGGATATTGTATCAAACTTGATAAATTGATATGAGTCCTAATCTCAACTTATTATCTGTTTATTCAATTTGCAGAAAGGAGTACCCGGATTTCTATCAACGATGCAAACGGCTTGCCGAGGGTATCCTGATTATTTGAAGTCTAAAGAGTCATAATTGAGCTAATACATGATGATGGATACATTTTCAATACTTGATATGACTATTTATACTCAGCAGGTTAGCACTTGACAATTACTAGCATTTAAATAAGACTTTTTTTTTCATTAAAAACGTATAGGCCCATATTAAAATGCAACTTAATTGCAACTATTCTGATAAATTATTTAATAACAATACTGTAATCATTATAAATACCAATTACATGTCTTAACATGTCTTACTTGTCTTACTAAGTCTTACAATCGTTGATCTCATGCTATATTTGTAGTTCCTTGTGCTTGAATTCAATGCAATATTGTATATGTCTAGAAATTTTGTTTTAATACTTAAATTTATGAAGGTGTCACCTGTTCTTATCATTTTAGATTTATAAAGATAAATAGATTCTGTATTAAATATCTGTTTATGGCTCGTGAAGTATTGTTAACTCTCTCCGTGATATCAGTCATCGGTTTGTTATTGCTCTGATTTTATGCTTTTAAATATAATCGTAATGGTGAGATGATAGAAATAAATGTTTAGGTTCAGGAGCTCTTATCTGATGCACAATAGAATTTTTTTACCGGGTACCTTAATAAATGTCTGCTATTTATAGCTCATGAATATCATTTACCACTGGTCAATTTTAATGTGTACCTTCATTTGCTTTTTCATTGACATTGGATCTATTATTTCCAATTTGCATCTCCATAGACAATTTGATGAGAAGAATTTGTGAATATGTCACATATTCTTATGATTTGTATATACAATATGCATAATCTGATTATGCATATTGTATAGATTTACCCGTGTATAGACGCTGAGTATTACAGTGCTTATTCCTAATTTAATGTAGCACTGCTAAATTTTATGTGGCACTGTATGGGTACTGTGCATTTTTAATTCATCTGTATAATATGAGCATCTTAATTTCCATTACCTCGGCATATGCATTATTTTCATTCCATACAGCTCATAAAATGTGCAATCCTCAATTTATAGTTTATTGCACTAAGTGATCAGATATCGTTAAATTTAATTTGTTATGAACTTGTGTGCTGTGTGGTGTGGTTAGACGATGCTTTTTACACAGCTATACTATTTGTAGCTTATTTGCAGTCTATTAAGTTTTACATAGTTCTGACAATCAGAGCCGTTATGCAATTGTACATTTGCTTGGTTGTATCTTGTCATTAGCAGCTAGCAATATGTTGATTATATTTATATGCTTCCACTTAAATTTTTGCTTGTATGAATTTTAATTCTGATCTTAATCCAAATACCTTCACCATGCAATAACCAATAGAAGTATTTTCATAATCAGCACCAATAAAATGCAAAAAGTCATTTGACAAAACGTCCTTCCTGTATTATGGAACATTTTAACCAATAAACGTCCATATTTGACCAACTACCGAATTATCTGAATAGGCAATTATAGCGTCGATTTGTCATACCTTGAAATAATTTGTATGTTGAATGGAATATATGCCTGTGTTTCAATATAGAACCCCATATCTAACATGCTGTCTAATTGGCTAATTTCTGTATTCAAAACTTGAATTTACTTCATACATAATCTGATAATGTATCAATGTCGGACTTCCAAAGTTCAGCATATAAATGTTCAGTGACATGAATTGTTACCATGGTTACAGCCATGACAACGGAAAAACTTGTACTGAATAAACAAAATAAAAACATTCCATGAATTTCTTTTTTTGTAAAACTGTTTTTATTTGTTTCATTCGTTAAATCATAGGCTACTGGTAAAGGGTTTTCCATCAGGGTACCTTGAAAAAAAAGTGAAAAAAAAAAGAAATGGTGAAGAAAATGGCAAATAAAGATATGTTTCGATAACAACGAATTAATGATTTACAATGATGAGATACTGTCGGGTGATTATATTTATCCTGGATATTAACAGAAACGGACTAAAATTTGGGTACAACGAAAATGAAAAATTGTGCAAAAATGAATCTAAAACCATTGGACAATTGGCACTCAACAAATATACATAAAACAGAAAGATCTAATACATATTCAACATATGTAAAAATTAAACATCAACAAAATTTACAAATAAATCCAAGAGTATGATGCTTAAATATTCAACAATGTACAAAATGTCAATGACAATTAACACTATATGTCAACTTGATGAAAATTCACACTATTACCTGGTATATCATTCGTATGGTCATTGTACTGTAATGTTTGTTTGATTAGATGAAAATTCTGCTGCTATTTTTTTGTGTTGGCAAGTTAGAATCACTGTTGAATTAAGTAATACTGCATAGATGATATACAATATTAGAATTTTTTTATTTATTTGGTACAAAATTAAGATCAATCTTAACATGAGTAATATGTACACTTATATTTATTTCACTAGTCATTGTTACCCAGGGGATGTAGGCCTACCATTACAGCATTTCACAGCTTATTAAATGCGAATTAATTGCAAAATATACAGCATTTGATATAAGCAATCTATGAAGCAGATTTACTATGCGGAAAAGATACAATATTGTAAAATTTCTTAACTGTACAAATAAAACACGATAAATTAATATTTATACACATATGTGTATTGTTCTATGAACCCTGACGCTTAATAAATGCCTATTAATACTTAAACAGTTGGTTTTACCATATTCATAAAATTTAGAGATCTCCTAAACTTAAATTCTACTAGACTTATTTTTCTTCGTACAAAAACATGTACGAAGTATAGCAGTATGAAAATGTTAAAGTACAATACTTTTGGCCACCAAATTCAAGTTCTTCTTCTTAAATATTAATCAAATATTAATAAACCAAATTAAAATACAATATATTCTTACTTTCAACACAGTATTCTATCGTTAACGAACATTATCAACAAAACTATACAGAATTATAAAAACTAATTCTACAGCTTTCTGTAACAAACACATTAACAAATAAAACTAATATCTGTTCTAAACTAAAACTTACATAAAAACAAACTTAAACGTAAATTCCCCATTAATTATCCACATACACCAATTAAAACATTCTTAACTCTTCCATGACGCTTAGAACGCAATTAGTTCAAACCCTGTCAAGACGCATATGCCATATTTTTTGATGTTCGACAGATTTTATCACAATTAATTGAACAATGATTTATGAATTATTCCAACGTTTCAATATGCTGCAAATTTGAAGATTTACAAATTTGATCAAGAATTAGTTTAATTAGATTTCATATACAGCAAATCACTCAATTTCATTGTTTATCTTAATTTCATGAAATTTTTTGTTTTTTGTGGGTAAAAATCTGTCTAACTAAAAAAATAAGGCTCATAATCACAACTTCAAGGCTTAGACACTAGTTCTCTTCATAACCAGCATACTTAATTAATTCCCATTTGCTGCGGAGCTAACAATTTACTACTCGCTGCGGAACTCTCAACGTTCTTATTTGCTGCGAGACTCACATGTGCTCTGGGTGGTTCCTGAGACAATCGATAAAAGCAGACGGAGGGAGTTCCCCAATACAGATCCTGTGGATGGCGACAAATAATGGATAGCTGAAAAGGAAAATGAAAAAAAAAATTCAAAAATTTTTTTTCATAGGATAAAGATCTATTGACAAATTACTATTATTTTATTTGACTAGGTCCTTCGATTCATATTCACACTTATTTATTTCCACCTCTCTTACAATTTAATTTATTATAATTCATTATTAAGCTCTATTAATTTATAACCTTACAAGTCATATTCTTTCAAGTTTACAGGGCCTCATTTAGCCAAATTAATAAAGCTATTTTAAATTTTTTAGTAAAAAATATTACACAAGTTTTCCTTAGCACGCGATTCAGCAGTCTATCCAATTCGCTACATTTTTGCCTAATCTGATTGGTTCATGATCCCCAAAAACGTCACACAATTGGTAGATTGAACGTAGTAAACAGCTTTATCTGTGAACTACCAGTGAACTAGCAATGAACTACTAATGAACAAGAGTAGTAGTACGCAGATAATGTTTCGAGACCTAAGTATCGCAATATCGTCACAGCACTAGATGAGCCTCAGCCACTACAAATTTATAAAATATATCAACTTGAACTTACCTGTCTAAAATGTTTTTGGCTTTAAGGATGGTGTAGATTTCAGCTGCCGTGGGAGGTCCCTGTAACTTCTGGCCATTTAACATGTCAGCTTCTAAAGTTTCAATGCTCTACGAAAAAAAAGAAGCAAAATCAAGATAAGCAAAAATTTGATCAATGAAGTCAATAAACTCCATCACCACAGCATAGCACTAAATATTTATATTTAATGAAGCCCTTGGGTACCCCAGGAATTAGTTCCAAACATTTGAAGCAAATTTAGCTCTTGCGACACCAATTAGGACTTTTAAAATATTACAAAAAAGTCAAGTTCACACAAATTTTTGAAGAAAAAAGAAACTACAGTGTGTATTCAATAAGTCTCTTTGCAGATTTTTAAGTAATGTTGAAATGAAGAGTTCTTTACAGGGTGTTTACAGAAAAAGAGGACAGTCAACACAATTGGATTTGTTTAAATTTTATTTTGTACAAGCATCATTATTCAACAAAACATGATTTGTATATGAACAGTATATTCAGAACAGTCAAATTACCCATTATTCGCACCCCTTGATGTGGTAACTTTCTGCAGATGAGACATAAATGATGCAAAAGCGTGTTTTATGCTCTCCACAAACATTTTGCCCCATGCAGACATGGCGGAGGCCTTTAACTTTAATGCGAGGGTTGCGATAACTTGCTGTATTCTATCTCCCAATTTGCCCATACTGAATAGTACACTGGCTCCAGCTCAGGAGACAAGGGGTGGCACTCTACCTGGCTCAGGAGGCTTGTTTTGAGGCCCTCCTGAGTCTGCTTCGCAGTATAAACAGGTGCTACACCTTGTAGGAAGATGATTTTGCCAACAAAAGAGTTTCTCGTCTGACACCATGGCACCCCAAATTATTTCAGAATGTTATTATAAACATTTGCATTGATTCCGCCACTCTGGTCAATGGTTTATTTGAGACATTTTTGTGATTTTCTTGTCATCAGATGACTCCATGTTGAAGACCAAGTGTTAGGTCCTGAATTGAATTATCGGCATCAGCAAATGTCCCACTACTCACGCATGAATCATTCCTACTCTCACAAGCACCATAAATGGTGAACAATTTCTCATCAAGAATGAGGAAAACAAGACTACCTATTTCAGCTTGGAGCAATGCAAGCACTTTTGCATTATCATGCTTGCATTTTGCCTTTAGTAGTGATCTAATTCACAAATAAACATATTTGCAATAGACCTAATACGGCTGACTATCAAATCCATTCTTATGCTAGACTTATCACCAAATTCTGAACTTATATGAGTGTGAAAAAGAAGAAAAGTTACTGTCCTCTTTTTCTGTAGACACCCTGTAAAATAATGAATACATTTTTTATTAATCAATTAATTATTAGGACGTACCTTTCCAGTTTTGACGAAAGCTTCAGCTACCCTCTTATTTCTTCCACTGAAAGATGTCGTTACTAAATCGGCAATTCCACAACTTTCCAAAAATGTGTCTATCTTAGCACCTGAAAATAAAATACTCAAGAGATCATATAATGCACTGTGATAGGTAGTTAATCAAATTACACATTTTTTGGTTAACATTAAACTCATCACACTAACCTAAGTTTACTTATTCAAATCACTTCAATTTATGAATTAATATTAAACTTTTCAAAATTTTCTTGTCATGAGCATTACTGCATTGTAGCAGTAACAATGAAACAATCAAGATTCTAGGGAAAAAATAAGATTTTGAACAATACTCTTATCAGTCAGTCAACTTGCTTACTATTTAAAAGCATTCTATTGACTCTTCACTTCATTCGTGATTTTATCAAGTGTATCTGTATCTTTATCTGATGGTTTTTTAAATCTTATCAATGTCCTAATTTTGCTCCTATTATTTGGCGTGGATTGCTAGTTGCGTGTTTTTGTAACAAAACAATAAAATAATACAAGTTAGCTCATATTCTATCACAGCAGTTCTATAAATTTAGAATTCAGACAAAGTTGAAACTCAAAAGTAAGCACTCAAGACAAAATTAAGCACTCAAGACAAATATGTCTATTAAATGAGCTGTGTTGAATTTGTAAAGAAATTAGTTCAAGTTTTGCGATTGTGAAAATGTGACATTTTGTTTCAAATGTGCATATTATGACTGTAGACACATAAAATAATGATGTACATGTACAAGTGTATGGCAAGATTTTCTTAGGAACTGTTCCATTTAAAAGTACTGGCAATTAATAATTTTTCGGTCAAATTTGATGATTCTGTTTCACGACAATAGAAATTTGAAGACTGTTTGCAGACAAGAATGCACTACCAGGAATGCTATGTGAAAAGCATGAAGGAGGGGGTCCAATAGAACACAGTTCAACTGCTAGATCTACTGTACTCTATCATAACTTCATACCACTTGGCTGATTTTGAAACAGGTCAGAGCACATAGAATATGTGTATATGACAGACGTAAAGAGATCGGGAGAAGTCTCTTGAGTCAGACCTACAACAATAAAAAGATGAGCACTGCAATTATCTAAATCATATTTTAAGAGATAACAGTAAGAATCAGATACTGACAGATAGATCCAAGCATATGGAACGCATAATTGGTCCTGAGAAAGCAAAATCAGCTGAGCATATGTCTACTACTAGTGCTAGGAGAGAGAATGCTTTCACAAAGAAAGTGACCAAAGCTGAAGTCTTTTCTTCTGTCAGAACAAATAGCTGAAGTTTGAAGAACACTTTTTTTATCGACAGATTGCAACTGAACTTTGCCGCCAGATGACAGTCATAGTTAAATCACATATAAATTGTAAACAGAATGATGTAGAAATAGTAGAATACCTCTCAGCCGGTAATATCTATATCATTTCTTTTTTTTTTTATCCGAACTTGCAGTATTCACTTACTATTAATTACGACTACTCCACCAAGGCCTATCTCATTTTCTGAAGAACAACAGTGAAGTTTCTGCCTATGCCAAATACTTTCAAACAACTATATATTTCAACTTTTAAATGGAACAGCAAATAAGCTGCTAAAAGCGCTACAACATTCAACTGCATAACAAACAGTATAAAATTATGTAACTGATACCTAACCAATCATGTAACTAATGACAAAAGTAGTGCCTTACTTATTTCTAACATAGATTCAACACGAAAAGTGACAAACTATCCTCATTAATTGTCATTAAACGTACCATCAGAATACATTTTGCAGAATTTGACCATCTCCATCATCCCCAGCCTAATGACAGCAGCTTTCGTGTTATTACCGAGGCCTAAGCCGTCAGTGAAACCCGCTCCAGTTGCTACGATATTCTGAAAAAGATAAAGAAAGATCGATGAATATACCTCCAGGAGATAGTAAAATGTCTTAGCCACAATTTTCAAAATCTTTGCAGCATCTTCATCAGTAGCATTATGAATCCAGAGATAGATAATCTACACTCAAGAAGATAAAGAAACATTGACCAAATAATCAAATATACATTTAAAAAAATTTTAGGCCTACAGCTCCCATAACTACGGGCCACTATACGACAATATTCCACATAAACAGACATTAAAAGCATCTGCGAAAATTTTTCTTTTAACTTGCAAGCAAATATCAGTCCAAGATGGCCAATAATAACACATCTAAACACAGAGAATAAAAAGATTAATTTTACCTTCAAAGCACCACACAATTCTACAGTCGAGGCATCTTTTACGACCACAATTCTGAAGTAACTCGTTTGCATAATTTCTTTGAGGAGCTGGCCTTCATCAGGGTTATTGCACCCTAAAAAAATAAAGATATGAGAATTATGATTTTTGTAATTTGTTCAATCATTGCATATTCTGCTTTTATTTGGGCCATTTTGATGCATGTGAACTATTTCGGTCAAGTTTTCCAAAATCCCAGGCCAATTTGTTGATGAACTGACCAATTAAGAGCCAGTTTTTCTAAGATTCAGGCAGGGTGTGCTACTCACCCGACTCAGATCTTGTTCTTAATTTTTTTCTTGGTAAACTATTACTAAAAAGTGGGAAAAATTTCATTTTTAGACCTCCATACCTTTTAGGTTATTTTAAGGGGCCCTTTAAAATATAGGGCCAAAATTTGGATTGTGTCAAAGTCCAGATTTCAAATCCAATTATCTCAGTACCTTCTTGGTGTACCTCTGTTATATTTGAATGGCCAAATATGTGGACCCAAAGGTATCATTTGGTATCGCATTTATGATGACTGACTCAGGGCGCAGGCAACAGGGTGCGCTGAAAGTTAATATTTCAGTCAATTTTAAGCTGAATTGATGGGGCCTATGTGGCTTGCACCCTTAGTGTACCTCAATGTTTTGTGCATGTATATGAAGGAGGGGACCTATATTACAAGTTTGCATAAAAATTAGAATGGTACACTAAGGGCGCATCTCCACAGGGGGCGCTGTTTCCTATAAAAAAGTGAAATAGACCCTTTTTCAGGGCTCTGTAGCTCATTGCGCCCAGGGTCAACAGCACGGTGAGCATGCCTATCATGTGCTATAACACCTCTAGTTTACTGGGGTGTAAGCATCTCTGAGGTACTCTTAACCATTCTTTTTCCAGAATTTTTTTAAGGTACCACATATGACGATTTTTCAAATTTTCAAAAAATCACCAGAATGCCCACAATATGAATGGAGACAGTCTTGCAAGTCATTTCTCAAATAAATTTAGGTTGTTGGGATATATTTTGCTCCAAATAGTGTGTACACGCAAGTAGGGGGCACCACAAGTACCCAAAAACTTTTATTTCTTTCCATTTTTCATGTTTGCTTGTGCTGCATTCATCTCAGTTGTGGGACGGCAATCTCAATACAGGCAATTTAGCACGCCACTGCAATTTTCTATATATACAGTGTCACCTGTAAGTAAATAAATGGGTAATGTTTTGCCATTGGGTCAATACTTTACATCCTGAACCTTAATTGCTCAAGGAAACAAGCATGCTCTTCGGAAGAAATGAAAACATACAGGGTTATAAAAAATGATATTTGAGGCACCTGGGATACGAATGGTCACAATTTGTTTTTGCTCTTGCTCTGGCATCAGTTCCATATGGGACATGGGTCAAAATGATTTAAGTGAGTGAACCCCCCTCAAATTTTAATTTGCCTTGGCCATACATAATTCTGAGTACATCAAAGAAAATTGGTTGCCATTGTTATCCCATCCACTTTAAATATTGGCCTTTATGACTCAGTTAGTCTTTATCTCATTGAATGACAGTTCAGACTTACACAATCAGGATGGTAGAATTGATCCAATACCATTGGCTCAATGCTGTCGTCCTGCTTGTGGAAGTGGCAATGGCAAAACATCACCCGTTTCACTTACTTACAAGTTCTAGTCTAGTGATATGCAAAAATGCCATTTAAGATAGACCGTTTTTAGGTTTAAGTTGTGAAAGTTTGGCTATTCATTTTTAAAGCGAATTCCTTAAATTTAGGCTCACTACATCCAAGACTGAACTAACTTGATTTCTAGACAAAGAGGAAAGTAAAATTTCAAAAATATGTGTGAAAAGCAGTTCACATGTTGGTAGAAATGTAAAAGATGCATCATCATAACGAATAATAGGAAATACATTATTTGTATATATATTAGTTTTAAAACTCAAGTACAAAGTATGAATTGAAGCATAAGCCGTCCAGATAACAATACCAAACCAAAGACATGGAAATGTATACAGTAATGCCCCATACATTGAAAAAGTTAGTGAAGTCTACGATGTAAAGAACACAAATTTTATGGAATTGAGCCTTAAAAATGTGTTATCAAACTATTATAGCTGAGAGCTTAAAATGGTCAGTCATAAATGCGGTTTCTGCTGATCACTAAAACAAAATGACTGTCCGAAGGTTAGTGTCCCATAAATTACATCAATGCAGCACTAGCAAGCATGAAAAACAGGAAAATAATCTATTTCAGGGGTACTTGTGGCGCCCCCTACATGCGTGTACACACTATTTGGAGCAAAATATATCCTAACAACCAAAATTTATTTGAGAAATGACTTGCAAGACTGTCTCCATTCACATTGCGGGCGTCATGGTGATTTTTTTAAATTTGAAAAATCGTCATATGTGGTACCTTAAAAAAATTCTAGAAAGAGAATGGTTAAGAGTACCTCAGAGATGCTTACACCCCAGTAAACTAGAGGTGTTATAGCACATGATAGGCATGCTCACCGTGCTGTTGACCCTGGGCGCAATGAGCTACAGAGCCCTGAAAAAGGGTCTATTTCACTTTTACATAGGAAACAACGCCCCCTGTGGAGATGCGCCCTTAGTGTACGATTCTAATTTTTATGTAAACTTGTAATATAGGTCCCCTCCTTCATATACATGCACAAAACATTGAGGTACACCAAGGGCGCAAGCCACATAGGCCCCATCAATTCAGCTTAAAATTGACTGAAATAGTAACTTTGAGCGCCCCCTGTTGCCTGCGCCCTGAGTCAATCATCATAAATGCGATACCAAATGATACCTTTTGGTGCACATATTTTGCCATTCAAATATAACAGAGGTAAGCCAAGAAGGTACTGAGATAATTGGATTTGAAATCTGGACTTTGACACAATCCAAATTTTGACCCTATATTTCAAGGGGCCCTCAAAAATAACCTAAAAGGTATGGAGGTCTAAAAATGCAATTTTTCCATCATTTTAGTAATCAGTTAGCAGGGAAAAAATTAAGAACAACATCCGAGTCGGGTGAGTATCACCCCCAATGGTGAAGTGCCTGAATCTTAGAAAAACTGCCTCTTAACGACACGATACACAGATTTTTTTCTGAACAGGACATTCGTCGTTTGGTTCTATCATCGCTAAAAATTGCCAAAAATTTAGCAGTGGACTATTTTTATTTTCATACAAATTAAATTCCTGGATTTTCCAGGCCTTTTTTTTTTTTAATGCTGGTTTTTCCAGGCTTTTCAAGGCCTGGAAATTGAGAAACCAAATTCCAGGCTTTTCCAGGCTTTTCCAGGATTGGCAGACAGCCAGTCTCTTATCCCCCAAAATAGACCCAACCGAGAGACGCCAAAAAAATAATAAATCTAACTTATCTGCTCTCCAACTCAAACGTGCTGGGACCACAGATAAACAATCAGCAACAAATCCTTTTAAAACAAGTACAATCAAGCAATCTGTTACACAATAAAAACAATCAATTACCGATAGTAGCTTCGCAGAAGTCTTCCCTGGCAACCTCAGGTGCGATGTTGGCTCCCATTAAAGCCGCGCAATTGATGCCGAGCTCTTCCGTGATCACCTCTGAGATGAGTTTTAAACCTTTGTCAGTGATGTCTAAACCCTGAGAAAAAGAAATAGGAGAAATGAGAAAAATATATTAGACACTCTTTTAAGAGACACATTAAAATGGACTCAAGATGCTTTTTTGCACTCTACACTTTACTGCATCTTCATTAAGCAGATATTTCTGTATAGATCTGTAAGTATCTTCATGTGACTGGCCGACCTTGTCATTCTATAAACTTATTTATTCAATAAGACACGTTGTTTATTGCTTCGACCGAAAATTTAATACCATTATATGTATTCTAAACAAACTACTAGGCTAACAATAAACTTGGGAGATGGTACAGATGAGAAACATTACAAGTGAAAGAATATCACCAAAAAATTCACCATTACCATCAATTAGATTCATAGAATAACAGGACAAAGAAAACCAATGGAACTAGATGAAATAGACTATTCCAGCACTGTTGTTAAATCTTTCCATTTTATCTTTTCTTTTACTTAATTTTTCTTTTTCCCAGCCTTACTTTATCAGTTTATTTACGGAACTTTTTATTTTGTGGAAAACTAAAAGCAGACGCTAGCCCAGCAACTGCTTGTAAAGTAGGTTGAAAGCTCCACAGAGCTTCTTGATAAAGCTGATTTATTATTGTTCTGAGTAGCTTCATCGCTGGGTAGTGTAGTCATTTGAACCTGGTGGCTAGTAAAATCATATCAAAATGGCAATAGTCCCACACAAAATTAAGTAAATTGTAAAGAAAATTCCTAAAACTTTTCTTCTCAGATTTGAGCGGCAAAAATGTGCCCTAGATGGCAGCACATTCCGTATCACAGACTATCAATTCATCTTTTTGACACGCTACAGTTAATACAGCCAATCCATATTTTTCTGCAAATTTTTTTCTTCCTAAAATATTTTTGACCTCTTTAAGTAAAGTTTCAATAATTTTGAGACTTTTCAAAGTGACTTCAATAATTGAGTTTTATCTGAACAAGTCTTAATTCGAGACAGATTCTATTCTAACAAGACTACTTGAAGAGACTTCAATTCCAAAATAAATATCAATCATTTTTCTACAACTCTTTGCGTAAAGCAAAGTTTGCAAACATCCAAAACAACAATTATGACAGTTCACTCCATTCAACAAATGTTCTAGCCCATTGTGTGATATGTGTTACACTATGTTGGGGTCACTTTATCAAACACTGACACAAGTTTAGTAGAGCAAAGAGATAGACTTCAAAATACTCAGGACTTGTTGTATAATTGTACCATATTTTGTACTAAAAAACTAAATATGTGCCCCAGTTAAGTTACAGATAAATTGACTTATAAAAAGGCAGGTAGATAGATAGACAAGATAGGTAGATAGACAACGCCACAGATTCAGAGTGGGCCAGACAAGTTCTAGATAGATAGATAGATAGATAGATAGATAGATAGATAGATAGATAGATAGATAGATAGATAGATAGAGAGATAGATAGATAGTTTTGTTTGTTTGTTTGTGTTTTACGCCTCTGCAGCACCTTAGTGGGCTATATCGAGGCAGACGACCACCGTATGATGATGAGATGAGAAGACTGAGAGTCTGGCACATACCCTATTAATTCAGGGATGCCCAGGGTCTTTCAGTTGCCCCAGCATAGAATACTGGATACAACCAGCCTCCATTTAAAGTCCCATGGGCTCGGACTAAAGTGAGAGATAGATAGATAGAGATAGATAGATAGATATAGATAGATAGATAGATAGATAGATAGAATTAGATAGACAGAGATACTTATCGACTCAGATAAGATAGATCCAGACGGGGTATAATGATAAATAGATAAACAGATATAGTAAGAGGTGTATAGATAGATAGAAAGATAGCAAGATAGATAGATAATGAAAAGTGCAGCCCTCTAAGGCTAGTTCCTGCCACTCAATCTGAGACAAACAACTTTTAGTAATATTAAAGCCTGTCATACGGTAGTCCTATTATGAGTCCTAAAAATTAGTTCAAAGCTATTTTTACACAATAAAAATTCACAAATTTTAATATAATTTAAACATTTACGAATTTACAACCATACTAAATCGACATTAATTTAAGTAGACATAAAAAAGACTCTTTAAGTGGCAAATTCATGATACATTTAGCTACTTTTATAGGTCAGCCAGACACATTATTTTTGTTACTAAACATTATATTTTCCAATTTAGTCCATGAGCCAGACCAGATATTGGTACCACCTGGGGTGGCAAAATCTAACAGTGTTTTTCTGAAAGACATATGCCTATAGACTATAAAAAAGTTTGAGCCCAAGATTGGAGCGGCAGCTTAGTGGTAGTAATCAGCCCTTAAATATGGGAATCTGTGTCGGATTTGAGCACACAAATTATGGGGTGGGGGAAACTAAAATTGCTATATCTTCTGAACCAATGGACCAATTTCAACAAATTACCCCTCAAAATGTCCGGAATTTTGAGTTTTACAAATATAGGTCAATACATGACCAATATGCAAATTAAGTAGGTCGCCAGAGGTCAAAAGGTCACAAAAATTGACTATCGCTTAAAATCTGAACCATGTCCAAATAAACACCACAGCTGCCAACCCAATGAGACTTGGTAGGTCATGAAGGGTTTATATTATAAATAACAAGTATGAAAGTCCATTTTATGCCAACAAATGGATAATTCATGCATGTGTCAGCAGCGGCACATAATGAAATATGGTACATATTTGAAAATGACCGTTTTAAGGGTGGAGGAAACTAAAATTGCTGTATCTCCTAAACCAATGGTCCTATCCCCACAAATAACCCCTCAAAATGTTCGGACTTGTAAGTTCTACACATATAGGTCATTATATGACCAATATGCAAATTAATTAGGTCATCAGAGGTCAAAAGGTCACGAAAATTGACCGTTGCTTAAAATCTGAACCCTCATTGTAAAAAAAACTCCTTAGCTGCCAAAGTAATGGGACTTGTTATGTCATTTAGGGGTCAGATTATAGATAAAAATTGTCAAAGTAAATTTTATGTCTAAAGATGCAGAATTTATGTATGTTTCAGCATTGGCACAAGACGAAATATGTCAGATATTTGAAAATGACCGTTTTAAGGGCGGGGGAAACTAAAATTGCTATTTCTCCTGAAACAATGGTGCTATCCAAACATATTACCCCTTAAAATGTTTAGACTTGTGTGTTCTATAAATATAGGGCATTATATGACCAATATGCAAATTAATTAGGTCATCAGGGGTCGAAAGGTCACAAAACTTGACCACAGCCTAAAATCTGAACACCTCATCAAACAACAAACACCATAATTAACAAATCAATTGGACTTGTTAAGTAATTTAGGGAAAAAATAATAGATAACAAGTTTGAAAGTCAATTTAGACTGCAGAGTTTATGTATATGTCAGCAGTGGGACATAATAAAATATGGCGGGTATTTGAAAATGATAGTTTCAAGGGTGGGCGAAACTAAAAAAAATTGCAATATCTCCCGAACCAGTGGTCCAATTCCAACAAATTTCTGCTACAGGTGTCAGGAATTAGGAGTTTTATACATGTTATTTGACCAACATGCAAATCAATTAGGTCATCAGAGATCAAAAGGTTGCAAAAATGTACCTTTGCTTAAAATCTAAGCCCTCATGAAAAAATTACACACCGTAAACGACAAATGTGACTGAATGTGCCACACACAACTGAAATGCATGTCTTGTCAATAAGATGAAGAGTTGATTCAAGACATAGTAAACTAAATATAAAATAGGACTATCAAATTTGTGTTTTATAGATGTCCGGAAACTGCTCCTCTTCGCTTCTGGCTTTTTTGACAACTGAAAACTAGACAGACTTAGAGAACTGGGATCAAATGGTCAAAAATATGGCAGCACACCACCAATAATCTCCTCCCAGTTTCCTCCTTCTGGTTAGTATCATCCCTTCTTGTTTCCTCAATTTTCTCTTTCTGCCTTCTCCTTCTTTTTCTCGGGACTCCTTCATAGTCTCCTACTCCATAGTCTCCTCCTTCATAGTCTCCTCCTTCATATCTTCCTTCATAGTCTCCTCCTTCATAGTCTCCTCCTTCATAGTCTCCTCCTTCATATCTTCCTTCATGGTCTCGTCCTTCATAGTTTCCTCCTTCACAGTCTCATCATTTGCCTCAATGCTTCTATTATTTCTCCTATTCCCTTCATCTCAATATGTAGATGTACTTCTACCCTCCAAACGTCTTTCTTCTTCCATGTCTCTAGCTTCCATGCTTCCTCCAATCATCCTCTATGATATACAGTACAACCCAAAATAAAGTAAGAACATTCTCCGCCAGAAGTCCTTTTTTTACCTATTTTGCCCTCCTTGCCTTTCTCCCCTTCACCCCAAATCTCCTCACAACTACCTTAGTCTCCTCACCACAACCTTATCCCATATTAAGAAGTTAATAAGAACTCCATTAAGACGGCTAGCATTACATTTGCAATTAGCAATGGGGCACACAAAAAAATCATACACAATGGGAGAGATTGAGTTTAAATTGTTGTTGGTTTAATGTAAATTTAATGTGATTTTAAAAGGTGGTTCAAAGAAGGTAAAGGTGGCTGATTCTTCCTTCCTGTTGGGGTTAATCATACTTTATATTGGGTTGTACTGTAGGGAGGACAGGGTTCATGAAAGGTAATTTTGTAGCAAGTAAAACGGGGAGAGGGTCAGAGGGAGGGGATTGTTGGATGGAGGCTTGAGGTGGTATGGGGTTATGCACTCGACAAGCTTATTGGGATAGGAGGAGAAAACAGAAATGGGGCAAAGGGATGACAGATACTGCTATGCAATAGAGTGCCCTAGCCTGAATATGAACCCAGTATAGTGTGGTTGGGTGTTCAACATGCGCCACTGAGCTAACCTGCCTCCCAGTGGGTGACAGGAAAAGAGGCAGAGGGAGAGAGATAAGAAAGATGAGTGACTCCAAACCTTTTCTCTCTGATTTCTTAGTCTCCTCCCAACATCCTTGTCTCCCCATCCTACCATGCTCTAGTAATGGACCCTAAGAATGAAAAATGTTTAGAATCAACCTTTTTGAGTATATTGCCTTGTCATAATTAATGCTCAGGGTGCCCTGAACCACCTCACATAAGGTGCTTGGGAAGCACCCTGGATGCCCGTGAAAAAGAGCAGCTCCCGGTGGAAATGTTATAGCAGGTTATCAGTACTCTGGCATTGTTCCACTCACCGGCATATGTGACTGGAGGTGGGTCAGTGCCTTCGCCTACCCACAGCTGCAGACTAGCATGTCATTTAGGCACTGCTCCGCAATTTATGCAATAATCAAGCCATCCAATTATTTCATAATTCTGCCGATAGACTCGAAGCATCCATGAAAGGTTGGGTAGTTCACCCCTTGAAGCATCCGATGAGACTCTACTGCATCCAACAATGTGCAATACACTCTTGTAGAGTGTACCTTATCAATACTGATGCACCTTGTCACCTCTGATGCACCCCAGAAGTTTTCACATCCACCCCACAGGTGCTTCACTCCACCCTATGTACCTTTTTTTCTCAGAATGTGGCTGGAGAATTGGAGAATGGTAGGATCGAGGAGAATGTGGGAAATAGGAATTATTTTCTGGTACTTCCATGTGATGGAATCTTCTCCAATACAAGCAAGGAAACTCAAATTGAGGACTTATGGATTTGATATACTCACCTGGTCCCTGGTGACATTTTTTACATTTCAGTGTTGTATAAGAAATATCCTGTAAAGCTCAATTTTAGGCATAAAATTGACTTTGACACTTGTTATCTATCATCTGAGCCTTACATGACTTATCAAGTACCATTGGTTTGCCGGTTACGGTGTGTAATTTTTTCATGGAAGCTCAGATTTTACATTTTTGCAACCCTTTGATCTTTGATGACCTAATTGATTTGCATGTTGGTCAAATAACATGTGCAAAACTCCTAATTCCCGACACCTGCAGCAGAAATTTACTGTAATTCAACCACTGGTTCGGGAGACATTGCAATTTTTTTAGTTTTGCCCACCCTTGAAACTATCATTTTCAAATACCTGCCATATTTTGTGATGTCCCACTGCTGACATATACATAAACTCTGCATTTTTAGACATAAAAATTGACTTTCAAACTTACTTGTTATCTATTATGTTTTCCCTAAATGACTTAACAAAGTCCAATTGGTTTGGCAGCTATGGCGTTTGTTGTTGATAAGGCGTTCAGATTTTAGGCAGTTATAAATAATTTTGACCTTTTGACATCTGATGACCTAATTAATTAGCATATTGGTCATATAATGCCCTATATTTATAGAACACACAAGTCTAAACATTTTAAGGGGTAATATGTTTCGATAACACCATTGTTTCAGGAGAAATAGCAATTTTAGTTTCCCCCGCCCTTAAAACGGTCATTTTCAAATATCTGACATATTTCGTCTTGTGCCAATGCTGAAACATACATAAATTCTGCATCTTTAGACATAAAATTTACTTTGACAATTTTTATCTATAATCTGACCCCTAAATGACATAACAAGTCCCATTACTTTGGCAGCTAAGGAGTTTTTTTTACAATGAGGGTTCAGATTTTAAGCAACGGTCAATTTTCGTGACCTTTTGACCTCTGATGACCTAATTAATTTGCATATTGGTCATATAATGACCTATATGTGTAGAACTTACAAGTCCGAACATTTTGAGGGGTTATTTGTGGGGATAGGACCATTGGTTTAGGAGATACAGCAATTTTAGTTTCCTCCACCCTTAAAACGGTCATTTTCAAATATGTACCATATTTCATTATGTGCCGCTGCTGACACATGCATGAATTATCCATTTGTTGGCATAAAATGGACTTTCATACTTGTTATCTATAATATAAACCCTTCATGACCTACCAAGTCTCCTTGGGTTGGCAGCTGTGGTGTTTATTTGGACATGGTTCAGATTTTAAGCGATAGTCAATTTTTGTGACCTTTTGACCTCTGACGACCTACTTAATTTGCATATTGGTCATGTATTGACCTATATTTGTAAAACTCAAAATTCCGGACATTTTGAGGGGTAATTTGTTGAAATTGGTCCATTGGTTCAGAAGATATAGCAATTTTAGTTTCCCCCACCCCATAATTTGTGTGCTCAAATCCGACACAGATTCCCATATTTAAGGGCTGATTACTACCACTAAGCTGCCGCTCCAATCTTGGGCTCAAACTTTTTTATAGTCTATAGGCATATGTCTTTCAGAAAAACACTGTTAGATTTTGCCACCCCAGGTGGTACCGGTATGTAAAAATATGGGGTCTGGCTCATGGACTAATTGTCTAATCTTAAAATTAGACTCTGTAAAGTCCAAATAAGTGAAGTCATAATTTAATATACGCTAAGTCGAACATCCAGAATATCATTAAGTGCAATATGTATTGTATTATACAGCAGTTGCTCAACAATAAATTACATACATGTAACTACAATGTTTGCTACATTACTTTGTAACAAATTAGTAGGTCTATACAAAGTACATGTGTGTTGTGCTACTGCTACAAAACTGCTAAACAAAGTACGAAAAGATGCTGTTTCGGAACCAACTCAGCGTCTGTAAGGGTTGCAAATAATTGAGAAAAAGACCCCAAAAATTTAATCTATGAATATCTCATCATTAATAAAGAATTTGGTAGACTATCTATCTTGGGAAATCATTATCAGAAATTCAGATAACCCAGATTTACGCTGATATGGTTCTGAAAACAGCAAAGTATAAATTGACAAAAAATGTGTGAATAATAAGTTACAAAATAAAATGTGGCAAGCAAATGAAATGCATGCTATAAAACATTGTTATTATAAAAGGGTGGCATGCAAGCAATTCCAGGCAAAAAAGCATGTAAACATTCAGGCAAGCACATTATTTTTGGACATAGCATGTTATGCTTGTACATCATTGGACAAAAAAATGTAAAATTCATGGGTATGAGATGTATAAGTGGGTGAGTTTTTGTTTTATGCCCCATCAGCGCCATTGCTGGCACCTTGTGTTACATAACTTATGATAAGAGAGTGTGATGAGTAGAAACGCTTATCAAAGTTGAATAAAATTTGATATTCTCACACTCATTACTAAATTTACAAAAATATGCCATTAGACAATGACAGTCAGATGTTTATGCAGCAGTTGGACTCCAACGAGAGATGGAAAATTGGGGC
Source organism: Platynereis dumerilii (assembly GCA_026936325.1). Taxonomy (NCBI): domain Eukaryota; kingdom Metazoa; phylum Annelida; class Polychaeta; order Phyllodocida; family Nereididae; genus Platynereis; species Platynereis dumerilii. The sequence goes on along the minus strand of JAPTHN010000014.1, from coordinate 22,550,715 downwards.
TGTACGTCCTGTATTTGTGCATTCAGTGTGCTAAGTCGAACTGGAGGACAAAATCACACAGCAACGAGGATGGATGTTTGAAACTGCTGTCCAACAAAGGTCAGAGCTGGATTCGAACCCAGGACCCACCGACTGAAGCCTTGATGATTTGAAAAGGAATCTTAGACTATTTTAAGATTCCCATTAAATCTACCATGCTGTGAGTAAAATGTCCATTGGAAATTTTCAAGGAAGCTTTTCTGAAGTAGTTGTGACTCTCTGAACTATTGTGGAAAGTTACCAACATAATAAATAGATCTTAAGAACCTGTCCTTTTACAACCTTCAAACTTGCAAAATGTGTTTAAAATTAAACATTACGGGGCCCGTCCCAGGAAGTTCATTGACTGTTTTTGCACCAAAAATGGCAATAACATTCTTTGAGATTTAGGTACAATCTGAACAACATGAACAATGGCTATCCTGACTTCACAAAATGCATATTGGCCTAGTCTTACAAGTTGCAAAATTTTACATAATCATCATACACATGACAAAATTAAATAATAAAGCACTTGAACGCCAATGTCACATGGCGTTGAATAGGCAGTAATTAAATATGCCAAAGCATGTCATCAGCTTATTATCAACTATAGGACGACTGCCGAATAATAAAAGTTCATTACTTCATAAACGACTCTGTCAATCTAGTTTGGCTTAAGAAGATTTGAGTATTATCCCATTGCAACTTTAAAAGCAACTTTAGAGTCTAAATTTCACGTATAAATGTGTCCAAAAGTAGTTACAGCCTCAGGCTACATAATAAGGCCAATAGTACTTTAAAAGTGCTCTATATAATGACACCATATATAACTAGGTCAGGTCAAAAGTTCAGTATTCACCTATTAAATATTTATTCTAGTCTGTATGAAATATATTGTAATTAAGGCTTATGCTTGAAGTGTTGTAACTTTTCATGCATCAGTGAAGTGCTCATTCAAGAAAGTGTGGGCAAAAATTACAAGAATTTTTTTATTATGAATGTACGAAGTAATTTACAATCAAACAATTTCTACCATACATGTAGGTTAACTAAGTTCTTGAAACTGTGTGGTTCAGAGTCTTGAAGCAAGGAACAGGAATCCTAATACCAAGACCCAATTCATGGACTAAGCAAATTTCACTTTAGGAATGGATGATAAATTGGGGCTTCTTGTCCTGTATTTATGCTCTTTGTTGTGGTAACTGGCGCAGGATGAGACAGTAATGAGGGGCAGGACAATTGAAACTGCTGTCCAACATTCAGGTGCCCTATTCAGAGCTGCATGACCTGCTGAAGCTGAGCTAAAACTCCATTCCTTGCCCCGACGGCTTAAAGAAGCCTCATAAATGTTTAAAGAGAAGCATTGCATATATATATGTCAGTAGAAATTGCAACTTTATAAACAAATTGTGAATTGAAGTTGTGGAAAACGGACACAGAACACTCATGCCAAAAATTAGAATCTGTCTCTATTCTAATGCGATCAAACAGAATTTCAGAGAATGCAAAAATTAGGGGGGGGGGGTTACAAAAAAATCCCTACATTATTCTACCGAGCCAGCCTAATATTAGGCGTACCTGAAACGGTAAAACGGACATTGACGCTGTAAAGAAAAGTGCCAAACACATGGTTGAAAAAAAAAGAAAGTTCATAACTTCAAGGGTCTGTTCAGAAATTCTTAGAAGGGGGAGGGGGAAGGACTTTTGGATTTTAAATTAGAGACCTGTTTGCTGGCTCCTATCCCAACTTCAGGCATTGCAATCATTGTCGTACCTCTTCAAAAATATGACATTTAGCTATTTAAAGACTAGAAAATAAGACAAAAACTTTCCAATTACAGCCAACCCAACTCCCCTGATCCTCAAAAATTCTGAACAGCCCTTTACAAAGACATAATATATGACTAAATTGAGTAATCAACCAATCGTGTGAGTATATAGCTTTATGCATTATATTGCGCTAAATATTCGCATAAACAGTGACATACATGAGTATTACGTGGCGATACAGACATTTTGTATCTTGCAAGTGCGAAAATAAACAGAAAAGAACCATTTTGCAACTAAAAGCCCTATTGTTACCATGACAACAAGCAGCATAAACATAAATAACAACATCAACCTGTAACCATGGAGACCATCTCCATGACAACAACCTACCCCTTCTTTCAAGGCTCCTTCTGAGGCAAAAAATGACTACAAAAAAATTGGACAGACAAAATTATTGCCTAAGTGAGTAAAAAATAAACAAATGCTTAAAAAAGGATGCCTACAGAAAAAAGTAATATAGGTCTGCTGATACACTGAGCACCCAGACAGGTATGCTCGGGCAGCTCAGCTGATACATGTACTATAAGGTACACAGAGTAGTAGTACCCTCACAGATCTAGGCTAAACATGGTACACTGAAAATATGTTATTGTATCGTTTTATATATGTTCCTATGAGGACAAAATTGAAAAAATTCTTATAAAAGATCGTAGACAGGGTAACAATACTGAACGTTTATGCGCTGTATAAAGATTTTTTTTTTCAAACTAGGTACTAATTAAAGAGCTCACAGCAAAATAAACCTTTTTTTGAGACCTCTCCCTATCCACTATCATGCTTTTGAGATCAAGAAACTTGTGCTCTTTCATGGGTACACAAGTACGGTCCCTTTCTGAGGTCTATTTTCAATGTGAAACATAAAATCAATTTGAGGACTTAATTGAAATAGGAGGTTGTATAACACACAGACAACTAATATAGTTAACAATCACCTCAAGAGTAATAGTAATACTCTCTTCTGCTTGACTGGGATTTGAATGATTTAGCAGATTTAACCATGTAAGCCACTAGAAACAGATTAATTGACAGAAATTTCCAATTATAGATAATAAAACACACTCATATATAGTACGTATACGGCTAATCAAATAGGCCTAGTCAGTTATCATAAGATTTATTAATTTAATATTAAGTATGCTACTGCATAGTTTATTACTACCTTTTCAGAATAAAAGATTGAATTGAATATAGCTCTCTAAATAGGTCAATATGGAAAGATTTTTTAACTGACATTGTCTGGTCACAAAACTCACCATATTAAATTACAACATTTTCATAATTTTTTGTGATTTCGAAATAACAATTTTTATTGTCTGGAAAATGTTTCATATTCTCCTCAAAGATCTTTCTAAAGTTCAAAATCAGGGACACTGATGTCACTGCATTCATTCAATTAGTAAGTCAATAAATCTTATCTCTTTTGTCACCAATTTATAAATTTAGAAACTCTACTTCAGCAACTCAAATGAATCGAGTTTTTCCGTAATTGACATGTTATGATATTCCATAAATATGTGTAATTCTAAATTTTTTATTCAAAATCTTTGTAAACTTCTGATAAAATCTAACTGTCTCACAAAACACTACAATAAATCAACATTAGATAACTCAGATAAGGCCAAATGATAATCGGATCAAAAGCTTATCTTATTATATTACAATCATCTGATAATTTGAGATAAAAAGATAATTTGGAGCATAAATATTATCACTGTTATTATGTATTTGGTAAATTCTAGTTACATTTGATGCAAGATCGAATAGGTAATTCAGTACCACTAAAATAGTTTTAAAATGTTTGAAGAAGTTCATTGGATCCTTTTGATGATGTACTGTATTTCCTTAAGGTGACTCAACCGTGGTACACTGCACATACTTCTGAGCAGCCTGGTTGCCTAGCAACATAGCGTCACCACTGCTGCAGGCCCTGAAAAAGTTGTGACGTTACCATTTTCTGTTCTCTTTTTTTTAACAGCATGGCAGCCAGTAATTTTCTATTTAAATGAGATCTAATGCAGCTAGAAGCATAATTATTTTTTTATTGAATGCAGTAACACCTACTCTATGCTAATTCAAAGTTTCAGCTTCTCATCTCTATCAAAAGAAATTTCTCAACTAATTTCAGTCAACTGTGTCTAAAATTGTCTTTATTTCTTTAAATTGACATTGGCATAGTCATGGTACTGCAGTTAAAAAACGACTCGGTGAATTTTTTTTATTTTTGGACATTTGTTTGACAATAACCTGTTTATGATATATGCAAATTTTTTAAAAAATCTGTATGATCGTTTTCCTAAAATTTGATTACTGCCAAAATTGATGCATGCAAAATCTGCAATTAATTAGTGTGTTTGTGCCTTTTGAGCTCTTACAGAAAAAAGTATTTTAACCTTTTTCTTCAAATTTGTGGCAAATGTATTGGTTTACATCCATGGGAATACATTTCTGACATTTTTGTGTGACAAATGCATGTAATGCTCTATTCTGTGGTACATAACCAAAAACTCAATTTATAACTTTTAAGCAGTCATCAGGCACCCTCCCATGCAGCTACCCCTGCCCACAGGGGCTGCACAAGTCACTATTTGAGGTAAAAATTGGATATTCATGAGCTACTGGTCATACCTGGCATGTGACATTCCTGTGGTTTTCAAAATGGTGTAAACTACTTTTTAATGGGAGTTTATCCCACAATCTTCTCTCTTATACTCAAAATGGACCATGTGTCATCCATTTAGGCATTGCTATTTTGGTGGTTAGCAAGTTTAAAGACTTAAAATTACCTCCCTATAAAGATTCCTTGTCTTCAAATTGGAAGGTCACATAAATTATACCCTTAGGGTTTTTCAATCCCGTTAGCTGATTGGCTGAGAAGGCCAACTGGGTCAAAGCCTGGAATAGTTGCTGAGGGTTGCTGTGTGGGCAGGGTTGTCTTGGCAGGGTGTCATCAGGCCAAACATGCTGTTACCATGGCAACCAAACGAGTCGGTGAAATTTTTTTATTTTTCGTCTTTGGATTGTATTGGTCCCATAGACTACCTGTGCAAAATTTTAGAAAAATCTGTATGATCAAACTACCACGGTTGAGTCACCATAATAAGTTGATCCTTTTTACCTTTCAATTTGTCAAAACGTTTCTGAATTCTTTTCTGCGGCCTTGTTCACATGAGAACGATTTATAGGGCACTATTAGTTTTAAAATGTGATTTACAAAAATCTTAAACTTGTTCCTGTAAATTTATGTACGCTACCATTTGGTTGACTTTTACATTGTACATTAATAAATTTGAGTACTAAAATATCGAAGTGTTAACCTGTCTTAGATCTTTGGATTTTATTTCGCTACACTCATGATGTCAATGACATTCTATGAACTTTGTTTTTTTTAATAAATCTTTTTTATTTTTCACTTTAAAAAACAACTACATATAAAATGGAAGTCTATTGTAGTTTAAAACTAAAACAAAGTTCTGTGTGACATTAAAGCAAAAATGCTGAGTGTGTAAAAAAAAGCACAAAAAAAAAAGTTTGATCCATTGTGCTGTGGTGTAGACTACCGTGTAGTATAGGAGTCAGACCATGTGATAAGTAAATGTTACAGTGTAAAATAGTCACAAGCATAATACCAGTATAATGGAGCAAGTTACAACAATAGGGGTTCTTTTTTGTTTCTCTATTTCATTGACCGCAAAAAAGCTTAGTCATGTCTTAACTGATTTAAATGTCCCCTATTTTACGATCTATAAATTGATATCACCTGATGCCTTGTTGTTTTTATAAATAATGGTACCATTATATTTATAAAATGTTTGTTATAATGGTAGTACACCATATCAAAGTATTGTTTTAAAATACAAAACTGCACAGAATCATACCATAAGGGTAGCAGTTGCTTTAAAGGAATTGACAGATCTATTAATAGGTCTGACATGGTGGTCCAACATACCATAATCAAGTAAAGACACCTTCCATGTGTTTTACAAAAACCATATATTATACATCCAATTATTTTTGAAAAAGCCGAGTAGTATAATGGTTCTTAATCTTAGGCATATGACGAAAGCTGACAGCTTATTTACTAAAAGCAGTAACTTACCAACTTTCATTTGAAATACTTAAACAGTATTAAATCAATTGGGAGATTTTGGTTACAGCAGGTAGCAATAAAAATAACTTTTGGGTTATTATGTTTTCATATATTTTTGAAAATGAACAATCTCAGTTGAGATACCTGGCATTTAGTTTGAAAACTGAATAGACATCTTTACGTGCATTTTCCCTTGAATTGAACAGCTACTAAGTTTACCGAAATTCAGCTATTTCTTAATAAACTTCATCTATAAACTAAATTTTGTAAGGTCTGTAAGCTTTCATGCTAAAGGTGGGTCGGTACTAGGTAACTGTAGGTTGGGAAATAAAATTGTAGCATTCATAATACACTAAGGATTCTATAATGCAGATTTGTAAAAAGATCTATTTTTAGGCCGACTCTAATAAATTGCATTCTTAATAGCACACAGGGACATTTTAAACAAGCTTGCATTTTCAGAATTCAAATTGACATTGCAAAAAATTACATTCATAATCTATCAATGCAATATGTAGCAAATAAATTAAGAGAAATAATATTAATAGAATATTATAAATAATAAAATAAAGAAATAAAATTTACCTTAGCAAGAGAGACTCCGAGAGCACTCTTTTTCACATTTCCCTTCATAAGTTTGAGGACGTTTCTGATGAACTGATGAGGTAGGACGAATATTAGGATGTCTGCATCTTTACCGGCTGCCACAACGTCTGGTTCTGCGTACTGGAGAGGGAAAGAGGAGAGAATTTCGTTAAAATATGAAACATTTTGAATTTGCAGTAGATGTAGAATATTGCGATGCATTGAATCATTGAATGTACCTGAACATTCTGAATCTTAGTCACCTGATGTCAACAATTGACACAGGTGTAATGACATGATCTGTCCATCAAATCCATCCATCTGTATATGTATTCTATTCTGGGGCAACTGAAAGACCCTGGGCATCCCTGAATTAATAGGGTATGTTCCAGACTCACCGTCTTCTCATCTCATCATCATACGGCGATCGCCTGCCTCAATATAGCCCACTAAGGTGCTGCAGAGGCGTAAAACACAAACAAAACAAACAACTTTCAAGTACCTGTGATATTGCCTCACATCATGATTTAACATGTTTAATCTAGTGTATCAATATCCAATATATAAATATTGTAGCCCACTCACAAGGTAGCATACCATTAGGCCACACATAATTGATTCTTAGCTTCGCGGACCCGCCGACACAATAGATACACTGCCGATGGAAAAAAAAAATTGAAAAAAAAAAAAAAAAATTTTTTTTGACATTATAAAAAAAATTTTTTTAACCTTTTTTTTTTTTGTCCTACCGACCGACCCTAGAAAAAGTGCCTTGAGAGGATCCGAGAAGCTAAAGATCAATTATGTGTGGCCTTAGCATGATTAGGAGGAGTGATGAAACTATTGAAATTACTTTTTAACTCACAATATAACAAATCTGACAAATGGTTATGATAAAATTATATTAAACATGTATAGGCCTATACATAATCAGAATAGGTGCCATCCTCTTAAAGCCAGTGTGCTCAAGAAAGAGTTTGAACAGCAATGAATGTTCACCACAACCTAACTTGAGTTAGTTCTGAATTCTGTAAACTACTTTACCTATCAAGTGAAATGAACTTAGGCTGTTAAGCAGAAGACATAGCTACTTCTAAATCTTAAAGATTTCGCAGAGCAAAAAATTTAAACCAAGATCTGTGTGACAGCCCACCAGACATGTATTGTATCATACAATATTGTATCATAGCCTAACTATGACATCTTGTGGGACAATGAATAAGAAGTCCTACAAATCAATCCTAGCAAGACAAAGAAACAAAACAATGGCATTGGACAAACACAGATTTGATTAACAACCCAAGTACCAACTGCTTTATTTATTTATTTATTTATTTACGGGTTTATTTATTCATTTATTTATTTTTCATTGAGCCTCGTTGGTTCTACATTGATGCACTGTGCGGGTTACATGTTGTATCTTGTTGTTGTATTATATTGTTGGAAAATATTTATTTATTTGTATACATAGTTATTTATATTATTACATAGACTGTAATGGTCTTCTGTGCTAGCCTTTTGTTGAGGTAAAGGGGACACATGTTCAGTTATCTTCTTGTCACTTACTAATAAAACCAGCCCAATTCACGATCAAGCTGAGAGACCTTATTAAATTTTCTCAGTGTCCAGACGCATGCGCTTCATCATCTGTCATCAGTTATCCAGAAGGGGACAAGCCCAAGAGCCATCTAATCCGACGACCGAGATCACATCCGAGAGGTCAACAACCGATGGATTCGGTTACGATCTAAACCTTCTACAGTTCTACAGTTCTACAGGTAATTTACCCTTTGCAACCAGACAGGTTAATTGCACTTAAAGTGTTTGACTCATCCAGACTCTGTGACTGCAACTTCATTGCTCAATCTGACTTAATTGCAATTGAATTGATGAGCAAACAAGCTTAAACAATCAGCCAATCAATTAAACCAACTAAAATTAATTGCAATCATTCAACCTGAATACCTGATAGATCAACAAATAGATGTCTGATCACATTGGCTGTTAAAGATGAAAAATCTATCCAAATATTGTATTCTAATAGCACAAAGTCAAGTAAAATCTAATAATTAACTAAATTAAGTGAGTTGAAGATTTTTCTTTCAACAAAAACAGCAAATAATGATACATACCACATTCTCTGGAAGAGTGACTCCTGGTAAATACTTAACATTCTCATGTTTGGTGTTAATGATTTCTGTCAATTTCTGTCCATCTATCATTTCTTCATAGACGTACATAGTGACTTTCGTCTCAAACTTGGCATTGTCTTTGACATTGTTGCCAACTATTTTGGCAATCACTGAACCCCTGAAAAATAAAGAAAGAGCACATTAAATTGAATAATTTCATACAGTTAATCAAGTATTCAGAGGCCTGCTATTCAAACTATTTATATTAAATGTCATTCGAAAGAGACAATAAGCAGATCAACACTAATCTGCTAATCAATTAATATCACATATGCCTACTATAATTATCATACGGTTGTGCCAGCCCCTTGTCTACATTAATTAAAATTTAGAGGCGTATTTCATCAACCTATAATATATTTCAGTTATTCTAAAGGACCGACTTCAATTCAACAAAATGTTCAAAGAATACATATTTTAAAACAAAGTAGAAGATAAATTTATTTTAGAATCTTCCGAATTCTTTGACAATATATATCAGCATTCTATACAATCAGCATCTGGTTTAACCTTTAGGGTTTTTGTCAGTGAGTCTGTGACAAATATAAATTTTGTGGGTGTGGCACTTTCATTTTCAAGCATCACACATTGGCAATCACAATTTGAAACTTACAACAGTGAAATACTACAATCAAAGTGACTTTGCAGCTTCCTTGAATGGAAGTTGGCCTGTTTGTTTACTAAATGATGTGTATGTCTAGGGTGCAATGCCTCCCATATGATATGAGGGTATATTTAGACCAGTTTCCCTGCTAGTATGACTGGCTGACATAGATGTCAGGAAAAACTAAAAAATGTGTGGATCAGGAAAAAAAATAGTATGCCACAATCATTGGCATTGACACACCAATTATTACCATTGTGTAAACTTTAACAAATACTGAAGTTTCACTTTGAATAACAGAACATTTGACGACAATCAACACTCATTAATCAGTGATCTGCATGGGGATCAGCAATCAGCAGATGAGGGTGATTGAATGAGTTGAGCTTGTTTGCTTGCAAACCTGCAAAACATGAATGATGCATTTGACATTATTGAATGGAACTTACCAGTTGCCAGAGCCCACAATGCATATCTTCTTCTTGTCAGCCATGTCGTGAATGTGTTTGCAAAGAATTACAAGCTAGGAATGACCCTTCGTCCTCAACTCGTCCAGGCAAGGAGCAGAATGAAAGAAACAAGCACAACTTGTGGCAAAGGTCAACTCCCGGCGTCCTTGACCTTCCATGTCAAACATTTTAGAAATTTTATTTATTTTATTAGGTGTTACAATACTGCTTATTGAGACATTTGAACAAGAGCTGCGTTATTAAATTCAATAAATAATTATTCATAAAATGTCATAAATGTTCGAAAACGGAAAATCCCGAAGGACCGAAAGTGACGTCACGTCTCAAAATATTGGATCCAGCAGTGTCATTTTTGTGGATGCGTCATCCTAGTTTGTGCAATATTTTCCAAGTTTAGAAGATCAGTTGACAATCATCGATCGCCGATGAATAACTAAAGAACTTCTGTGATCAAGGTGAGTGGTAATTTGAGCGCGCCATGGACGTTTAATGGGCGATTTGGCAGCTCGAAAATCTTTGTTTTTGTTTGGTTCTTGTTTTCCATCATGGCGGATTTATTTTCCTGTAAGATGGTGCAACTCATTGCTGGTCTTAAAACGTGGGTAATTTTCTGCTGGCATAACTTCCTGATCGATTTTTCCCGGATCAGTAGACCAAAGATGAGGACTTAACCATTGCCAGCTGGTTACAGGTGAGTTTTGGGGAGTTTCAGACTTGAGAAATGACCTTGCAAAAAGATTGAAAAGTTGCACCTTTGTCCATTTCTGACAGCTGTCTCAACAATGTTTTGATCATGCATGGGGCAAAGCATGTCATGTGATCAAGGCCTTGACAAGGGGGTCATTGACCTCTTTTAGCAGTGGGGGTTAAAAGTTGATTTTCTTTAAAATTTATGGTTATGTTGAGAAAATTTAAATTATTTGGTTTGGGTATTTATCTAAAATCAAAATATTATCTTGACTTATTGAGTCATACCATTGCCTGTATTAAGTTATAGTATAAGCCTAAACATGTATGTTCAGTTAATTAACAAAAAAACTTGGCAAATTATCTACATATTTATAGGCTTTGTAGGCTATAGCCTTGATAGAGTTAATGATCCTGCTCAACCTTGCTGGCAATAGGTGTAAAATGTTTGATAATGGTATTGGTATTCTACACACACAGTCACATGATAATGATCCAGTACACAGCTGATATCAACTGGCACTTGGTCCATATCTGATGAGTAATTCTTACCAAAATAAAGGTGACAAAATGACCGTGTGCTAGTGACTGGAATTTCATTGAATAAAAAGGTGTAAAGCATAAGGATGAAGTTGTGATTATGTCACAGTGTGAAGGACATTAATTTCAAAAATAATTTCTGACTGGGAAATTATATTAAGGTATTTTTAACATTGGCATTTATATATATGACACATATATCTTGATGATATTACGCTGTCTAATAAAATCCTATATATATATATCATATGAGTAAATTGTATTTTTGAAAGTCTCTGAAGAGCCATGGCTATTCCTGCAATTAGTCATGCAATTAATTTTCGTTTTGGAAATATTATGTGACATTTTGACAAAAAGTAGTTACTGTCTAGTTGTCTAGGAAATTCACAGAACATTTGTCTTTTCTAACCAAGAGACTTTTATTTAGCGTTTTATATCATTGTCCCCCATTGATCTTGATGAGTTGGGTTTTCATGTTGCCAAACATAGATGCTTCGAGATGATTATTGATTTCTTTGTCAATGCTTCACAAAGGTTTTTGCTTAGATTTGGCTTGTATGTATTCACACAAATATAGATGTGTTTATAGAAAAAAAAACCATATCAACGAAATCCGGAAGATTATTGCGATGTAGAAAAAAAACTTATTAAAAATAAATTTAGGTGGCTTAGCATATCAATTAAATGATTATTCATGTTAATTTATGGAAGTTCTCCAGTTCTCTGACCTCTAGGTATTTTCCATCTGTTTATTGTTGATACTTTTAATTTCCCCAAAAATGTAATATCTTTCTTTCTGGAATCATTACAAATGGCCCCAACATAGTGATTGGCAATTTGCCAATTCCCAGAATTATTTCATAACTTGATTGATTAGTGATTACTAAACATGTTAAATATACTGTAGATTGTTAAATTAACTACATATATATAAGTTGAATCAGGGAGGGTACTTCCCGATGTCAAAACGTTAATTTTCAATATGTACGAGTCATGATTAGCAATATAATTTCCTGGTGTCAAAGATTCCAAAGTATATTTTCTGTTTGTCACACTTCATCAGTGTTCATGTAAAGAGAAATTGAGTCACACTTCATACCACTAGAAATTAATATAGATTCGTCACAATTCATTCTTAGAGAAATTTGTTTGTCACACTTCCAGTGGTAGAAATCTACTTCTGTGGCTTAGGAGCGACATGTGGCTCCAGGTTGTGAAGGCTCAGGAGCCATTTATTGTGTTCCTGGAGCCATGATTTAAAAAAAAATTGAATATAGGAAAGTTTTACTAATTACTTGTATCCATGAATCTTCAAAGTAAAGTATACTGCTGAAAATTGCTATTAACAATTACACCTTGAGTAACTGACCAGTTGCTGGTAGATGTGTGAAGTCAAATTGCAATTAACTGAAGCATGGCTCCTGTACTCTAATTACAATCAAGGTTCTCAAACCCTTAGATTCAAATGGATTGGATTACACCTAGTTAATTGACTGATAACTGTCAGAGCTTCTGGAGCCATAGGTGGCTCCAGAGGAGCCTAGCCTCTGGAGCCATTTAGCACTTCTCAGGCTCAAAAGCGCCGGGAAATTTCTACCACTGCACACTTCTTATCAAGAGAAATTCATGTTTGTCACACTTTATTCCGAAATTTATATTTGTCACACTTTATGCCAAGAGAAATTGATGTTTATCACACTTCATGCAAGGAGAAATTTATTTAATTAATTTCTCTTGGCCTGAAGTGTGATAAACATCAATTCTCTTGGAATGAAACATGACAAATATTAATTTAGAACTCTTGGCATGAAGTGTGACAAACATAAATTTCTCTCGGCATGAAGTGTGACAATTGACAAACAAATTTCTCTTGGCAGAAGTGTGACAAACATTAATTTTTTTGCCATTATGTGTGACCGAAAAAAAAAAAAATTCTCTCGACATGAAGTATGACAAACATAAAGTTATCTAGGTGTGAAGCGTGATAAACATTAATTCCTCTTAGACTGAGTGTGACAACTGACAAACATAAATTTATCTAGGCATGAAGTGTGAAAGACATCAATAAAAGTATGAAGTGTGAAAGACATACATTTCTCAGAGGCTATTATCTCCAGGCATGAAGCGTGGTGAATCCAAATTTCTCTTGGCATGACGTGTGACAAACATGCATTTCTCTTGGCAGAAGTGTGACAAACAAATTTCTCTCGGCATGAAGGTGACAAACATAAATTTCTGATAGACTGAGTGTGACAAACATAAATTTCTCTGGGCATGAAGTGTGAAAGACATCAATTTCTCAGAGACCATTATCCATGTTATCTCTAGGCATGAAGCGTGGTGAATCCAAATTTCTCTTGGCATGACGTGTGACAAACATGCATTTCTCTTGGCAGAAGTGTGACAAACATAAATTTCTCTCGGCATGAAGGTGACAAACATAAATTTCTGTTAGACTGAGTGTGACAAACATAAATTTTCTGAGGCATGAAGTGTGACAAACATAAATTTCCTGAGGCATGAAGTGCGGTAAACATTAATTTCTCTTGGCATAAAGTGTGACAATCATAAATTTCTCTTAGCAGTCAGGGAAATTACCATCTGCTCATGACAACCAATGTCTTCAGCCCCACATGACACTCACCCCAGCACTGTCATCTCTCTCCCATGACGTTCTCAAAGTGTCATGGCCCAGCCATGACTTAAGCAGTACTCAAAATCATCTTTGATAGGCTATTTAAAAATAACTGTTGCTTCTATCACTTCCAAACTTGGCATAAAGTTGTATCACAGTATCAACTAACTCTATAAATTTTGGCAGGCTTATCCATTACATAATGAGGAAAAGAACCCGAAGGCTCCAGAGAAATTAGGAAATTGTCATCAGCTGCTGATGACTTCGCGGGTACCTCGCAAAATGGGATAGAATATGTCCCGCTACTGTCATGCTGCTGTGTGATGAGGATGGGTGCACAGAGATCAGACTTCCTTTTGATACCCTACTGATCAACCCCACACACTCAATCATCCTGTCAGGGCCAGGACTTAGCTGGAATTGCAATTGTCATCACATGCTGGTAATTTCCCAGACTGCTTAGCCTGAGTGTGACAAACAAATCTCTCTTTGCGTGAAGTGTGACAAACATTAATTTCAGATTCGTTGTCAGATTTTGGGTGTCCTTCGCCATATGCAGGGCGCCCTACTTGTCATTTCGTTGTAAAATACTGACAAATCTTGGTTGTCCTTCCCAAAATCTGGGTGTCTTGAGCGAAAGGACAACGATGTATCTGTGGCCCTGCTCATGCCAAGAGAGAATTATGTTTGCCACAGTTCATGTCAAAAGAAATTTATGTTTGTCACATTTCATGCCAAGAGAGAATTAATGTTTGTCACGCTCTAGATCTATATCAAGTCTAATTTATGTTGTCACACTTCATGCTAAGAGAAATTTATGTTTGTTACACTTCATGCCAAGATAAATTAGTGTTTGTCTCACTTCACACCAAGAAATATTTATATTGTCACACTTCATGCTTAGAGAAATTTATGTTTGTCCCACTCTATGCCGAGACAAATCTGAATTTGTCACATGGTATGCAAAATTTATGTCATGCATGTCCAGAGTATTTGCAAGTTCTTTCTTTGTCCATTAAAGTGTCTTAGATGATTTATTATCATGTACTGGTAGCTATTTTACAACTCTCTTGCATCTGTAAATATAAATAATAGATAAGCATGCTAAATCATCTTCTGTGCTATAAATCAAAAGATCTTTCAGCTGTTGCTGTCCCCCTGCACTTGAATTGGTCATGCTCCTTTATAAATTGTCAAGTTGTTGTTAACAATGTTGAATATGTACAGAAGATATATATAGACTTGAAGTTTTCATCAAGATATTCTGATTTATTGTTGGCAGTGTGTGATTGATTACCTGCTGAGTACTGTGTGTGACAGTGTGTACACGTCTCAATTTATAAGTATAATACTTTCTCTACAACTGATGGGTCAAGAGTTGGAATCCACCTCTTGCCGGGTTACCTAGGCGGCTAGGCCTATATTAGACAGCAGTTTCAATTATCCTTCCCCTTGCCGTGGCCTCCTCCTGTCTTAATTAGCCTACCAAATAAAGGATCGTCCATCCATCTCTCTGTTTGTGGACTTCTGGTCTATTGGTAATACTACGTTACTAAGAGCAATTCACTTGTTGTATTTTTCAGAGTGCTAAAAAATGGCAGATTTTGAGAAGATCGAGATAGACCCAGCGGCCGTGGAAGCAAAATACGCCCGACCCGATTTTGCCAAAGTCGTGTTTCACAGCATCAGGGAGACGTACCCCACTGACGTGAACATCGAATGTCAATACACCGTGACAGCCAGCTTGACCCCTCACTCCCGTGACTGGGTCGGCCTGTACAAGGTCGGATGGAGCAGTACTCGTGATTACGTGTATTTCTTGTGGGCCCCAAAAGCGGACAACCATAATCCTGGAACCGAGACGGACAGCACTGTGGTCTTCCAAGGTAAGAGAGAGAAATTACAAATATTAAGATTTTTCTTGATTTTAATAGAAATGTTAATGGTTGTAAAAATGCTACAATTTGTGGGGCTTTTTTTGGAGTTCAAAAACTGGTTTTTCCGACGACTGGAAGTTTCAGTTCGTAAAACGACCATTTATTAATACCTATGTGTGTACATGAGTTTTTTGTTTAATCCTAAAAAAGAGTAGATTTCGGATTACATCTGTACTTTCCTGACAACATATGACTTATAATATGGTCACTATAAAATGTTTAAAACCATTTCAAAATTAAAATTTCAGTAATTTTTAGCCTGGCTCACCAGGCTAATTCAGGAGTAATGGTTTGAAAATATTGTCTGTCAGCTCTACTGTTCAATAACTATAGGTTCAATATATCTGTTTTTGTGTTTTATTGGTTTGTTAGGGTAGCGAGATGTATGGAAATTACTTTTTTTTTCAATTTCAAAATTTTTTTTTTTCCCAATTTTTTTTTTCCAAGATTTAAAAAAAAAAAAAAAAAATTTTTTTTCAAAAAGAGGAAATCGGGAAACTTCTGTTTTTCACATTTAAACATTTTTTGTTCCAAGATTTAAAATTTTTTTTCCTAAATTAAAAAAAAGAAAAAAAAAGTTTTCCTAGTTAAAAAAAAAATTTTTTTTGTCCAAATTTTTTTCAATTTCGCCAATTTTTTCAAAGGAGGAAATTGGGCGACTTCAGCATTTAAAAAAATCGTACACATTCTTTTCGTGGTTATTTGGATATTATTTTGTACATGGAACAACCACAATAACAACACTTCTCTTGCCGCAATTCAGAACCACCTTTCTCTGCCATTTCCAAACCATATTATATATAAAAGTTGACTTAAGGTGACTCAACCGTGGTACACTGCACACACTTCTGAGCAGCCTGGTTGCCTAGCAACATAGTGTCACCACTGCTGCAGGCCCTGAAAAAGTTGTGACGTTACCATTTTCTGCTCTCTTTTTTTTAACAGCATGGCAGCCAGTAATTTGCTATTTAAATGAGATCTAATTCAGCTAGAAGCATAATTATTTTTTTATTGAATGCAGTAACACCTACTCTACGCTAATTCAAAGTTTCAGCTTCTCGTTTTTATCAAAAGAATTTTCTCAACTAATTTCAGTCAACTGTGTCTAAAATTGTCTTTATTTCTTTAAATTGACATTGGCATAGTCATGGTACTGCAGTTAAAAAACGACTCGGTGAATTTTTTTTATTTTTGGACATTTGTTTGACAATAACCTGTTTATGATATATGCAAATTTAAAAAAAATTCTGTATGATCGTTTTCCTAAAATTTGATTACTGCCAAAATTGATGCATGAAAAATCTGCAATTAATTAGTGTGTTTGTGCCCTTTGAGCTCTTACAGAAAAAAGTATTTTAACCTTTTTCTTCAAATTTGTGGCAAATGTATTGGTTTACATCCATGGGAATACATTTCTGACATTTTTGTGTGACAAATGCATGTAATGTTCTATTCTGTGGTACATAACCAAAAACTCAATTTATAACTTTTAAGCAGTCATCAGGCCAAACATGCTGTTACCATGGCAACCAAACGAGTCGGTGAATTATTTTTATTTTTCATTTTTAGAATGTATGGGTCCCATAGACTACCTGTGCAAAATTTTAGAAAAATCTGTATGATCAAACTACCACGGTTGAGTCACCTTAACTATTTCACCAGCATTGGTACATATTTTGCCGTCATCACTGCCACTTGAGCCAGGCTTTGAATCCGCGGATTCTTGTTATTAGTTATATTTCTTCAATTTCCTCAGGTTTTTACCTGTAACATAAACTTTACCATGTGACTGATATTGGTATGATACAAAACGACAAAATAATTTAAGGCATTTCTTCACTTTCCTGTAATTGTTTTACAGCTGCAGCTGTTCCCAAGGATGATGGAGAATTCTACCAATTTTGTTACGTGAGCCACACTGGCCATGTGAGAGGGGCCTCCACCCCTTTCCAATTCAAACGCCCGAGTGCTGAGGATTATGTCGAGGTCGAGGACGAGGAATCGGACATGATGGTCATTAAGTGTAAGACGGTTGCTTTAGAAGAGGATCTCTGTTCTGCTCGTAAGGAGAGGGATGTTCTAATAAGGGTAAGTGAAATTTCCTAATTGCAAACGAGGATTTAAAAAGATTTAGCATAGTTGGTAGTACTTACTCTGGGCTTCCAATCGCTGGGTCCCGGGTTCGAGTCCTGCTCTTGCTGGATCTCCCAGACCTATGTTGTAGGCCTACAGCAATTTCAATTATCTTTCACATCATTGCTGCTTCCTCCCAAGGCTCCTGCTATCCTTATTAGCCCACTATAGTACATAAGTACGGGATGTAAAACCCAAAATTATCCTTCCATCCATCACAAGACTTAAGGCTTTGGTCTTCTGACTTTTTAACCTGGCTCACCAGGCTAATTCAGGAGTAATGGTCTGAAAATATTGTCTGTCAGGGCTACTGTTCAATAACTATAGGTTAAATATATCTGTTTTTGTGTTTTATTGGTTTGTTAGGGTAGCGAGATGTATGGAAATTACTTTTTTTTTTCAATTTCAAAAAAAAAATTTTTCCCAAAATTTTTTTTTTCCAAGATTTGAAAAAAATTTTTTATTTTTTTTTTCAAAAAGAGGAAATCGGGCAACTTCTGTTTTTCAAATTTAAACATTTTTTGTTCCAAGATTTACAATTTTTTTCCCTAAATTCAAAAAAAGAAAATAATTGTTTTCCTAGATTAAAAAAAAAGATTTTTTTTGTTCCAAATATTTTTTAATTTCGCCAATTTTTTCAAAGGAGGAAATTGGGCGACTTCAAGATTTAAACAAATCCTACAAATTCTTTTTGTTGTTATTTGGATATTATTTTGTACATGGAACAACCACAATAACAACATTTCACTTGCCGCAATTCAGAACCACCTTTCTCTGCCATTTCCAAACCATACAGTAGACTTAACTATTTCACCAGCATTGCTACATATTTTGCCGTCATCACTGCCACTTGAGCCAGGCTTTGAATCCGCGGATTCTTGTTTTTTCAATAAACGTTTTAGCTAATAAATGGTTGATCATACTTGATGACTGTTTACTTCCAGAAAATGAAGAATGTTGAACTGGAGCGTGATTCGTTGCTAGGGAAACTGGTTGCCACAGAGAAGGAACTTACCACTGAGAAATCCACCAATGAGGAGCTGCAGGTCAAACTCAAGGTGCGTAGAACAAAACAATTTGGTATAAAATAGTTATAATAAGGTCATCAGTCATCACATTGCCTTGATTGACTTCAGTGACCGATTATTGCGATGTAATATACTCCTCCTGCAGCAAGAAATGCCAGAAGAAAATCCTGAGACTTATGATGAAAGGTGGCAAAATTGTACTAAATTTGCCATTCGACACCCCCAGCACAGAAGTACTGCACACGCTCAAGTGGTCGACTTTTAAAGAAAGATCTGACTTTCACAAATGCATTCAGATGTTCAAATGTTTAAACTCACTGTCACCTGAGTATTTGTCATCTGTTTTTGAATATGTAAGCCATGGATATAATACAAGACAGTCTGGTCAACTTAAAGTGTTAAAGTGCCATACAAACATGGGGCTGCGTTCATTCGTACATTCTGGTGCTATTTTATGGAACAGTTTACCTTGTAATATACGTAGTTTATCTAGTCTTGATGCTTTTAAAGCAAACCTTTTGAAACACATTTTAAATAGCAGAGTATGATGTTTTTATGGAGTTGATGGTTTTACTTTTTATCGTTTTTATCTTTCACTTTTATATTGTAATTGTTTATCTCTATGTCGCTCATGGCCCACAGACTTATCGTCATTCTAAATAGAAAGAATGACGACGTTAACTATGCATTATATCTCTTGAACTTGAGTTCAAGCCTATTTCAGCTGAGAAGATCAAATTTGGCGCCACACCAGACCACATGACCATGATGTCATCCTACCCACAATGCCTCACTACTGCCTCTTTTCTTCTCAGCTCCAAAGGCATCAGACATGTTTTTGGAGCTGCCTGTTTTCGGCTGATTGAGGCATTGACAATGGGTTAGGTTGTTGTCACATGTTTCCTTTCAGGGTTAGTTCCATGTTTACAGAGCTAAGCATGGGTAAGGTAAGTTATTTACTTAGTTTTCTTGCCTCAAAGATCGTCGGTTTGGTCGCTCACCTCAGCGTCCCCCTCGCCGACTTTGCAAGTGATTTCGAGTGCCTTAGACGCTTTTCCAAGCTCTAACACTAATTTTCCTTGCTTCTTGGTGCCACTGCTGATTGATTTCCATCATTTCTGCTGCTTTTCTGACTGTTTCCTTGTCAGAATCGCCCGTCGAAGTCCCCGGACTTCGGCCGACCGTGGACTGTCAAATCTGTCATGGCGCTGGTCTGCCCACGCCGACTTTCCCGCTTCGTTTACGGACGAAATTCTTGAATTTCTACCGTCATGTTGGGTTCCCCGGAACCCAGACTACCATTCCATCGACTGTAGTCCCTGTACTGTTCTGGGAGGGTCTGCAATTTTATATTTTGGACCTGCAAAGACGACGTCTTCTCGCTCGTCTTCGTCTCTTGACAACTGTCATGGCCGCCGGTCTGACATTGCTGCACTTTCTCGTCGTTTACGGGCGAAATCCTCTCATTTCTACCGTTGTATGGGGTTCCCCGGAAACCCGGACACCCATCCTTTATGTTCCTATCACTGGACTACTTTGGGAGTCGTTAATTTCTTTATTTTTGGACTGCCAAGTCGCCGTTTTCGGGCGTCTTGTGTGGACTGTCATGGCCGCCCGGCTTGACTCGTGCTTTCCCGCTCCGGCCGGGCTGTTTGCGTCGCTTTCAGGCGCTTTCGGGGGCTCTCCGGAGCCCCAGATTCAATTCCCCAGTTCAATCCTTTCTGGATTGGCTTTAGGATTGCTTTATCGTCGTTTTTGGCCCGCCAAATCGACGTTTTCGGCCTGGCAAGACGACGGTTTTTCGTTCGTCTGGGGCCTGGTCAGCCCGCCCGCTCTGACTCGCGGCCTGCCACGTGCTTTTCCCCGCTTCGGCGGTCCGATTTGGTCACTGTACAGCTCGTGGATGGACTTCCTGGTCCCATTTTCATCATTTCTGGTTCAATTCCTGTCGGATATGACATAATGGACTTCTATTGCGTCGTTTTTGGTCCTCCAAATTGACGATCTCAGCCTGTACGGACGACGTTATTTACTCTTCGTCTGGTCAACTCGGCCCCTGTCATGGCCGCCCTCGCCGATCACGAGCGTCGAACCTGCCCCGAGCAGGCGTTTTGCGGCGATTCAGGCTCTTGGATGGGCTCTCCGGATCCCCAATTCGCCATCCCGGCTTCCATCTGGTCTTTATGGCCCTGTGGATTGCTTGATCCTGGTTTTGGCCAGATCCTTCCGTGTTCTGGTCCCTTGATGCTGATCTTCTACTTATCCAACAAGAATCCGTGGATTCCAAGTTGGTCTGTCTTTGCCTCAGTGTTTTTGCACTCAGGGCATTGGGCCTGGTTTTTCTGCCTTCCGGGATCATGGACTCTCCGGAGTCTTCTCTCATCGCCCTCCATCTCTGGTCGCTGGAGGGCTTGGTACTTTACTCCTTGTTGCCTGGCTGTTTTTCGCCCGGCAGTTTGGCGGTTCCCAGTTCTGTACTGGGCACTTTCCTCTCTGTTGCCTGTCCCTTTCTGGTCGGGCTATTTTGGCGGTTCTCACTTCCTGTAATTGGGATTTTGTCGGTTGCCCTTGGGCTCCCAACCCCCGTGCTGGTTGGCAGCCTTTCTCCTGGGGGTATCCTTCACCTGCATGCTCCGGCATGGGTTTTTTCATCTGGCACAGCCTCCCTGCTAGACCGGCCTCCGGGCTTGTTCGGCTGGCCTTCCGTAGGCCTCCAGGGTCTACCTTATCTGGCACTTTCCTCTGCGGTCGGCGCTGCTGATTTTGGATCCACTTGCTCTTGGCTGTCTGGTTCTTCAGACACCATCCACTTGACTGGCCCATTCTGGCTTTAGTCTCTTCCACCCGTTCCGGGCATCCAGCTTGTTATGGGGTCCCCGGACCCTGCGGCTTCCCTTTGCCATCTCCAGGGTGATGCTCCGGTCTCCGTGCCTCGGGGCTTCGGCCTTTGGGCACTACGCCACCCTTTTTCCTGGGTCTCCGGCCCTTCTGTGTGTTTCCTGGGTCTGGGCTTCCTGGTTTTGCTGGACCCTTTGTGGACTGGCTGGGTCTCCGGACCTGGTGTCTTCACTGGCGGGTTCCTCCTCTGGTCTCCTGCGGTGAGCCGTGTGCGTCTGCACAAGGCTTCTCCTGGCGTATGTGTGGCTCCTTTCGGATCCGAGCATTGGCATTGTTTCCCTAGTCTCCGGATTAGGTGCACCTGGCTTCTTCTTCTGGCCGTCTGCCAGCCATCCGTGGCTCTCCGGCCTCACCGGGCCTTGGTGGGTTCTCGGGCCCCCGGCCCTGGTGTGCTGCTTCTGGGTCACTTGCCCTCAACTTTCTGTTCTGGGCCTCCGGACCTCATGGGTCTCTGGCCTTTGCCCAGCTCCCCCCTGTCTGGGGGCGGGGCTGCTCCTTCGTCGTCTCGACTTTCAGCCTCCCGGCTTGAGTCTCTTTGAGTCGTAGCTCCTGCTGGCTGGGTCTCCCGGTTCCTCCACCTGGGTTTCTGGGGTCCGGCCTTGCCTCTACGCAGTCTTCCCCTGGGACTCTTGGTAGCTCCGGCTGCTCCTGTCCCTGGTTCTCCAGCCTTAGCATCTTTCTTCGGCTTGGGCCATGCTCTGTCCTGCCTCCGTGATTTCCTCTGGGGGTCTTGCCCCCCTCGGGCCCGGCCCAGGGCTATGCAGTTCAGTAGGCTCCCCGTCCTGACTGTTTTTGATGCGACCTTCTGGTGGCCCGGCTCCTTCCGGTGTGTCCGCACCCGGCGGTTCCCGCCTCCTTTGTGTCTTGGTGTTTCCTCGGGCCGCTTCCGCCCGTCGTATGTTCTCTCTTGGGCGGTTGCTCCGGCACCGCCTCGTTGGTTGGCCTGGTTGTCCCTGGTGGGCTCCCCTCCAGGGCTCTGCTGTTTGTTTCCCGGGTCCTATCTGCGGTTCTGTCAGCTCACTGGCTGATCTGGTGCTGGGGGGGCCTCCGCGGCCTCTGCCTGCCCAGTCTCCCTATGCGGCTTGCCTGGGAGGCTGTCCTTCTCTCCTCCGGGAGTTGCCTGTAACTCGCCCACACTGGTGCTGATGGGGCGTCAAACACAAACTAACTCCCTCACTCACTCTCCTCCGGGAGTTGTTGGCCAGTTGGGTCCTTCGGCTGTCTTCCTGCCAGCCTCAACTTTCTGCTTGTCCGGGTCAGCTTTTCCTTGGCCTACCAGCCAGATTGCCTTGGCTGGTCTTCCTCCCCATGCTCCGGCATGGTTGGTAGTGGCCTCAGCATGCCCCGTTGGCCTTGCTTCGGCTTGGTCTGGGGTTTTTTCATTGCTGTCTTTCTGGCCTTTCTGGCGTCGTCTCAGCTGCGGCTGCTGAGCTGCTTCCTCCGGCTCTTCCTTCCTGGACGTTGTCAGGGACATCGCCTTCTCCTCGTCCTGGCTCCCTTGGGGCAGGCTCCGGCTGCCTTCTGCTTCCGGTGACTGGTGTGTGTGGTCCGTCCGCCTTGACCTTTCACCTATCCACTTTGGATTTGCTGTCTTGGGGCCTCTGCCATCCCTGGCATTCTGCCCGGGCTTGGTCCTGCTGGGGTTCCCCGTACCAGTACGGTCATTCTCCCCGGTAGCCTTTACTCCTGGCCTCCCGCTCTTCCTGCGGGCTGCTCGTCCCTTTGGGTCGGTGGTGCGGGCTCCGGCCTTCTTCCTTTGCCCCACCTTTGCCCTTCTGGCTTGTTTCCCGGGATCTTCTTTCCTGGACTGTGCCTTTCTGCCTGAGCCGTGATGTCCCGTCTGCGCCTGCCGCTGCTGGGTCACGCCTCTCTTGCCTCCGGAGCTAGGCATACCCGTCCTCCTTCGGCTCTCTCCCTGGGTGTGGTCCTTAGCTCCGGCCTTGGTCGCCGTGGACTACCATCCCTTTTGTTCCTGGGGGCCCTCGGAAGGCGCCTGCCTTCCTCCTGCGTGCTTTGGTTCATCTCCTGCTGGGCCGTCGGCCTCTACAGTTGGCTGTGCTTGGGATCCTGGCTCCTCTCCATCTCCCCTGGCTCTGGGTGTGTCCCTGTGTGAGCTTCCTTTGCCTCCTGTCCTTTCTGGCCGGTTCCGGCTCTGAAAAGGGGGGGGGGAGCGCGCTTGCCTCGCGGCCTCGTCTTGGCCGCACCAGTGGGATCTCGGCCAGACATATCCTGGGGGTCCTGGCAACATCGCCTCCTCACAGGTCCATTTCTGCTTGGCTGCGTCTGGTGTGGCCACAGGCCACCACAGTCTGCCATTGTGGCCCCCGCCAACTTCTTGGGTGGGTGTCTTGCCTGGCGCAAGCACTCCCTGGTTCTTCAACCAGTGGGGGTCTCCCATCCGTGGTGACACCCCCTGTTTCTTACATCTCCGGATCGGTTGGGCGACCCTGTCAGCCTTCCCTTTCACCAGTGGGGGTTCGTCTGCGGGATCTCTTCTCCCTGGACTTCCCTGCTCCTGGTGTCTTGCGACTGCATCGGGACTCTTCCGCTTGCAATGGCTGTCTTCAGTTCGCCTGCCCCTTGGATTCGGAGCGGGGCTCCCCACCGACGGGGATCGCTCCGCTGCTCGTTGGGCATCTCTGGATTCCCTATGTCTTCTCCTGCTGGCTGCCCCTCCGCAGCCTGCCTGGGTTTATCTCCTTGCCTCCAGATCTTGGTCCCACAGCTTCCGGGCTTGGGCAGCTGGTCTCTGGCCCTGGGGTCTGTCATCGCACCGCATGGGCTCTCTTCTGCATCTACCTCCTCTCCACCCGGCCTGGCTGGGTTTGAGGTCCTTGGGTACCCGTCTTCCTCGGTTGTACCTCCTCCTGCCGATTCCATGGCCGTTCCACAGCGCTGGCTCGGCCGCACCACTTCTTCCCCTTTCCAGTCCCACCGGTGGCACTGGGCGGGGTCCTTCCTGTTGCCCACTCCATCTCACCCCTTGTGGGCTCTGAGTTGGCCTTTCTGTTTGGGTATCAGTCATTTGTTCAGCACAAACCAGACCACCCTGAGGCCTCCCTAACCAGCAGCGCTTTCGCTCTGTCTGGGGTGTCAATGCCTCCCTGGCATGCGGGTTCCATCCCCACCGCCGCTTTGCTACATCTGCATAGTTAACGTCGTCATTCTTTCTATTTAGAATGACGATAAGTCTGTGGGCCATGAGCGACATAGAGTTGAGGTCCTCCCCTATCGGGATAGGACCAGTCTCTATGAGCTCATGGCCCACAGACTTATACCGTAGTTTCCCACCCTACCACCCCGCGGTGGAACTTGTCGATGCTTCTCGCTTCGTAGAAAAGAGGCAGTAGTGAGGCATTGTGGGTAGGGTTGGTATGACATCATGGTCATGTGGTCTGGTGTGGCGCCAAATTTGATCTTCTCAGCTGAAATAGGCTTGAACTCAAGTTCAAGAGATATAATGCATAGTTTACGTCGTCATTCTTTCTATTTAGAATGACGATAAGTCTGTGGGCCATGAGCTCATAGAGACTGGTCCTATCCCGATAGGGGAGGACCTCAAATTTATACGTTAGGGCCACAATGAAAAACAGATGATTACTTCTGATTGTGCTACCCTGCTTAAATAAAAGTATCTTTGACTTTGACTTTTGACTTTGAATAATATATGAATATGATAAACTTTCCAAGACAATACTATTACAAGCAAATTTACTCATAACAAAATTAACTTAATTAAGACATCCATAGATGGCTGACATTTACTGATAACATGAATCATCATACTAACAGAGAATCTTCATTATTGCATATTTCATTCTGAACAAATGAATGACTTTCATGATGCTTTTCAATCTTGTGAAAAACATAGGGCTTAACAGTTTACTACAACTTAATCCAGTCATGACAACAGATCACTGAGATCAACAGTTAATGAATATAATAACATTTGAAGAGGGATACACAATGATAATGCAAAGATTTAATGATAAATTTGAAGTTTTCTTCTTAATTCAGGAAACTCAAGATAAACTGCAGAGCGTCCAAACTGAAGCGAGAGACATGGCAATGGCCCATGACGGCTTGAAAGAGAAATTAAACGTCCTGAACCAGGAGAAAGAAAGCATTCTGAAGAGGTTGGACGACAACGATAAATACATCAGCGACTTACAAGAGAAGTTAAAGAACCTGTTGAGTGAGAAAGACGCTTTAACCGGGAAGACCAAAGCTCTGGAACATGAGAAGGAGATGCTGCAGGTGGGCATTCTTTGTTTGTTTATTAATAGCTAATACTTGGCTATCCAATACCCATGTGTACATTTTTGTATCCTTGTCCGTGAATTAGATTGAAATTTGCATTATATGACACCTAGGTAGAAATTCAAACATCATGTACATGTGAACATTTACTAAATCGCTATCACTGGATTATCACAAGTTATGGTGAGATGTCTTTTATTTCCAAAGGAGAGGGGGAGTGGGGTAAGCTGAATTGATAGAGTTCTGTTCTGTGCTTCCAATCACTTGAGTCTTGGCCAGCCACCTTGAGCTATGTTAGACAGTAGTTTTGATCATCCTTCACCTTCTTGCTGTGCCTCCTGTCATAATTGGCCTACTATACTGCGTATATATATATTCAACGTAAAACCTTAATCATCCATCTTTCAATTTCAGAACCACTTCACCTCTTCGGAGAGCACCATCAAGGGCTACTTGACCCAAGTGATGAGCTTGAAACAACAGCTGGAGAAACAGACAGAGACAGAAGCAGGCAAACAGAGGGAGATAGACTACCTGAGGTCCGAGCTGGAGACGACCCAGCTCAAGATTAGGGACCTCCACAAGACTGCTAAGAATGAGAAGGTAAAGGATCTTATCTAAATCTTCACAGACTTCACTGTATGTGGTAGTAATAACTAAATCTTAGCAACATCAAACTATCTCATTCTCAAATGGAGATGTGATCTCTGCTGAGAATGAAGTGAAGAGGATAGTTTGATGTTGCAGAGATTTTCTAATCACTGCTTAGTCAGAGGCATTATTTCTCAGTTACCATTATGTGCATTGAATGTTGTCCATCATTCTGAAGTAAGGTTTCTATCTTTTGTCTTAGTTCTTGGCCGTCTAATAGGGGTCTATATTTATCAGGTTTTCAGGATCTTGAATGAAAAGAGAGGAAGCCTAGCTGGTCTTAGTTTCTCTTCACTAGCTGTCTTATATCTAGCTTAGAATTTCTACAATGTTGTTAAATTCATGTTCCAGGCTGATTCAGACACCATGAGGGAAAGAATGCAGCAGTCAGAAGACAAATTGGAGGCCCTGGAGAAGTGCAAGGCTCTGCTGCACGAGGAGGTGGAGGCCGTCAGGGCTGCTCATCTCAAGATGTCTCAGGATTTGGAGGTAAATATCTGAGATGATTCTCCTTTAAATTGGACTTTTTAATGGAGGTGTGTACACATCTCCATTTATGCAGTCACAGTGACAAAATGGACAGTTTTGGCGGGAAATTTGAAATTTGAGCATTTTCAGAATGTCTTTTGGGCCCTGTATCGGCTATATTGTTTGGAGATGTTTGGGTCAAGAGATATGCATAACTTGATTATAGAGCCTGCATCTGGCATAAGAATGAATACCAGGCATGTTGTAATTAAGACGTGTTTTCCTTTTACATCTTGCTTGGATCCACTACGGGCACATTGTGTAGTGGCCACTGTGCCTAAACTATTGCACTGTTGTATATGATCAATGATGACATTTGGCACATGAATGGTTCTTACAGCATATATGTGCATTTTGGTGTTCATATTTATGCAATTGGCAGAGTTTTTGGAAAATATTGAAAATTTAAGAAACTTTTTTTTTTCGTTTCCAGAGCAGAACTCTGAAACGGTTATACCTATGGGCATGAAATTCTACCATCTTATGCATTAAATACCCTTATTTTCCTTTTGGGGGTCTAAATGCTCTTTCAAAAATTAATAACAGTAAATTCAGCAAAAATGTGAAAAATGTTATTTTTTAAATGCTCCATGATTCTGTCAATTTTGGAGTTAAATTGCGGAAATTTAGCATTAAGATGTCTAAATTATACCTCTTTAAATGGCTAAACTCATTTAATTTTCATAAAAACCAAGAAACTGTGAAAAATTAGGATTTCTGATATTTTTCTCAGATTTTTGTTTCTCAAAAATTGATGGTAAACAATAAATTGGTAAACTTCAAGAAATATTTACTTAATCATATTAGGAAGTTACTTTTGTAGCCATATATCCATATAGTTTAGTGTAAAATTTTGTGTTGGAACTCAGTTTTGTCAGAGCCCATTGGATTTTGATATATATGTCAGAAACTGTCGTATCCCGTGTTCCATACTGAGACAACTAATTCTATTAGTGGATAAGAGTATGTCTAAGATTCCCAGTCGTCTCATCTCTTTTTCATATGATAATCACCAAAATGAATGTGCAGCTCCTTCCACTAAAAGGATATTGACCTACCTGGCAGATCACACGAGTTTCCATGCTTCGTTTTAAAGCGCTTTTAAAGTTCATTAATGGAAATGTATTTTTTTCCATATCACCTAGATGCCAAATTTTGCGGCTTGAAATGGATTATTTTTAAAATTCGGAAATTTACCACATAACAAGTCTACAACATAAACAACACCTGGTTCTGGCCACTCAGGGAATGTGTTTTTTGCCCTGGGTGGAATCACCCAGGGTTATTTCTTTGAAAAACCAGTCTGATAGGTTTTCTCTAAACTTTTGTCCTGGCATAAATAGGGGTGTGGGTAAACCCAATGGGCCCATTTCATGTTCTGATGATGTTATAGTAAAATGCGTTTCAGGTTTGGGTTGAGTTGGGTGAAGTTTCTTTTTTTTTTTTTTTTTGTAATTGAAAAAAAAAAATTTTTTTATAACTTTTTTTTTTTTTTTTAATGGTTTGTTGATAGATTGTTTGAGTCTTGAGGGACTGTTTTCAAGCTGACTTTGCATTATAATATCGCCCACATGACAATCGTCCATGCGTTTCATGGAAGGCCAATAATTATTATTATTCTTTATTCGTATAAACAAATATACAGTTGTATGTAAACATATAAAAACACATAACTTAATAGAATATACATAATAACAGTAATAACACAAGGCAAGAGAAAGAAAAATAAAATAAAATAAAATAAATAACTAAATAAAAATAAAATAACATAAAAACCAGATCAACTGGTTGCTAGATATTCTATAGCATCACAGATCTCAGAATTATTTAAGTTAAACTTCTCACACAAGCTGTCTCTTATGATTATTAATTCAGTAATTTGTTGTCCTACTCTAACATCATTCTCTAACAGGGATGCTTGAAAATTTCTTTTAATACAAGAGCCAGTACTAATTCGACAATTATTATAATGCATTTAGCATTTGCTTTTTGCAGTGCATCTATTCTCAAAGCAGTCTAACAATGCTAATTGCAATTCTGCAAGTTCTAAAGCCTATTTTCACCCTTAGTTTACCATATTGCCTTTGAGGAACAGCGCATGAAGGTAATCTGACAGGCGTCAAAGCTGATTGCACTTCGCAGTGCAGTGCTACTTTGATGTTATATCCATGGATCTTATGCTTAGGCCTATTACTCATTCCCAACAGAACCCAGGGTTTGAATCCTCGGATTCTTGTTGGGGGATATGAAGTAAGACACTACACTACCTCCATTTTGAACCCCTGGGTTCTTGTTATGTTTGACATAACTTATATTATATTAATGTTTTCCCTCTTTGGAAGGGAGAGGGTTAGCTCTTTGGAAAGGAGAGGGTTTGCTCAGTTGGTAGTGCTCTAGACTGTCAATCTCTATATCCTGGGTTTGAATTCAGCTCTGAGTGCCAGTGGCCGGGTCACCTTGACCTCTTTTGCACTGCAGTTTCAATCATCTAGACCCTGCCTGTTCTAATAAGCCTAGTCAGTGCATAAATACGTGATGTAAAACCCAAATCATCCATCCTTACTTTCAGATTGCCAAGTCTGAGACCCACTCTGCCAGTGCGTTGGTCAAGAGACTGAAGATGACCCACGAGGAGGAGAAGTTCACTTGGCAGGTGACGGAGGAGCAGCTGAGGAAGGTCCTGCAGGAGAAAGAGATGGTGAGCACTAGTTTTGATAAGAAATTTTTTTTGTATTTTGAGTGATTTATATATTCTATGGGTCTTCCCATGATAGATAGATAGGTAAGTACAGCCCTCTTAAGCCCAGTTCTGGGTGCTCACGAGGGTCGATTGATGAGATGGAAGAGAGAGCAGGAATCCTCAACATGTTAAACATTTACCCCATGTGAGGGATCTGTTACTTGCCCAGCATAAACACTGATACAAAGGGCCGACAATTTAATGTCTCCTCCGAACGACATCAATGTGTCAAAAGTGTGTAACCTCCACAGAAAGTTTAAACTATAATTTGAGGATACTTGGTAAGATTAAGTCAGTGTAAGTAAATTGTTTGCTCATATTATCTGACGTGATGTAGACACCATATGGATTAAAATTCTGCTAGACTACAACTCATCAGCTCTTTTATCAACTTCTATTCTCGTTCCAGCAACACCAGGAGTTGAAAGTTGAAATCCAGAAACTGGAATCGTCTCCTCCCGCGAGCCCTGTGGAGGAGAAAGAGGGATCGATGTTCGCCCTGCAGAGCAGCTTGGACCATTTGAAAGAGAGATACGCCAGGACAAAGAGGGACAAGGAGGCCCTGAACAAGCAGGTTGAGGAGATGGCCAACACCCAGGTGGGTTATAGATAGATAGATCACGAGGGTTGATTGATGAGATGAGAGAGAGAGCAGGAGTCCTCAACATGTTACACATTTACCCCATGTGAGGGATCTTTTACTTGCCCAGCACAGACACTGATACAAGGGACTGCCAATTTAACGTCTCATCCGAACGACATCCAGCTGGGATTTTGCTCATGAAGGTCCACTGAAAATTTTGGGTTCCCCAACCGGGAGTCGAACCCATGCAGGCAAAGACCTTCAGCGGAGCAGGCGGGAACCTTAACCACTACACCACCCAGCTGCCCTGGGTTGTCTGACACTTTTAGGAGTTCAGAAAAGTAGAGCTTGAAGATAATAGAGGTGAAGACTGGTGGAGCGGCTGCAATTTTCAGAAATTGGAAAATTATCATCGCAGTGTTTAACCAGTGCTCACCAGTTTGATTTGATGTACACTGTGCGAAAATTGGGGGAAAAATATGTTATTGCTAAATAAAATCACCATTGGCTGAGCCAGATATATTTTTAAGGTGCACATATACTTTATGTAGTTACAAAATTTCCTAGACTAAGCACAGTATAAGTCTTGTGGAAGATCTTTGAATGACAAATTGTAACATAGACTCAGAACCACAGTAACATTAGTTTTGAATTAAGTATCAGTATGCTTTAAGTGTGCAGCATGCACAAAAATGTTCTTCTAATATTGCAACAATATATAAGTCTCTGTTCTTGTATTCAAAATATTGTCTCTGCCTTGCAGAAAACCCTAGAAGCTGTGGAAGCGGACCTGCGCAGTGAAGTGAGGGACCTGAGAGAGCGTCTGATGATGGGCGCAGAGGAATACAAGGTGAAATACCTGGAGTGCAGGAAGCTGCAGAGCGAAATCAAATCCCTCAGGAAAAATGGTGAGAATATTACAAAGTTTCTTGATTTGATAAGATTTTGATGTGTTTTCAATGAATTCTATCTACTCTGGGGTCTTGTTTAATTCCTGGCCTGGGCAAAACCTGTTAAGGCTGTGCTGTTAGAGCACATCACTTCATTCCTGTGGTTCCTTTCTCTCCTATTAAATACAAAAATACATGATGTAAATGTATGATGTATTGGCCCCTAGCTGTTGTTGTTCTGCACTATGACTTGCCTTGTCTTTATTATTGGGTGTGAGAAGTAGGTTATCCATTAGTCAGGATGAATTACTAAGAGTCAATTAATTATGCAGATTGGATTAGTATTTTGGCAAGTTGTTTAATACATGTATGGCCTGTTTGACAGTGTTTGTTTATAGTGCATCTTATGGTGAATGCATTTGCCTTATAGTCACAAAAGCAAGTGTTGTAAAAGTTGCTTCAACTATTAAACTAGAAGTCAGTTTATGTTTGCGTGATTATTTAAATGAATAATTCTACCATTTCAGCTCGTGCTAATAACCAGTCTACCGCTGAAACGAACACTGAAACAGGTCAGTTCCGACATGTTCATTCCTATCTTCCTTTACAACATTTTGGTTGTTAAGAGACGAGACTTAGTCTGGCCTGTTTACTGTTTGAATTTTCATTGTTGTCTATAAATTGTAAATGGAACATTTTCTATTGTTTCTTTCACAGCCCAAGCAGAGTCGAGTGGAGTTCAGACGGAGGCTGTATTGTCTGCTTCTACCCAAGAGAAGATCAACGAACATTTGGAGGAACTGGGCCAGGACATGCAGGACAAGCTGGCCAAGAAACAGAAGTAAGAGGAAAACATTTCTTGGTTATGTGCTTTTGATAAGAAAAAATTTGTAAAAATTATAGATTTTAAATCATTTAGAAATGAAGTCAATAGAATCCATGGCTCCACTCTTGTCTCCAAGATTCAGGGATAAGCATTGCTGAGGGATGGAAGTCTGTCAATCCTGTAATTTGAATTGAAAGTTCTATCTGTTTTCCAAATGACCAATACAATAATTGTGCTCAGTGCAAAGAAATAATGTTGTGAGATAAGTTGAAATGTGGAGAATAAGTTGTCCTTGATCCTAGATGTATCCATGTAAAGTGAACATGGCCTCTGGTTGAGAGGCTGAAACGTTATGACAACTAAAAGTAAGCTCCTATGAACAATCTTACAATCCTACATAAGTTGCGATGTGTTCTGTATATAAATAGCTGAATTCAGTGCTGGTGGGATGTAAACAAACAAACAAAGCAATGTGTTCTGTAAGGAATGCCAGACAACTTACATACACTTTTCCTGTAAGGTATCTTTATTATGACTTTTCCTCCCCAGATACAAACAACTGTACATGGAGACCAAACAAGAGCTGGAGGATCTACAGGCCAAGCATGAGAAGTTCACAAGTCTCATGGAGTACCAGCTGGAATCAGAGAAAATCGAAAAGGATCGTCTCCACGATGAGTTGAAGAGACGCCTGAAGGAACAGGAAACTAAAAATAGGTCAGAGGTCACAGAACTCCAAGCTGAGGTCATGGAACTGAGAGTGAAAATCGCCAAAATGGAGCTGCAAGCTGAGGCCAAGCAGGTATGTTGTTTATGTGTGTACAAAGTATGTAACAATTGAAGAATTGAGAAATTTAAACCTACCGTTAGTCCAGTTTTGGGAGGGGGTTAGCTAAGTAAGTAGTGCTGTAGGTTTCCAAATCCTGGGTCCCAGGTCCAATTCTTGCTCTGGGTTGCTGGACCTATGTTACACAGCAGTTTGAAAATTGAAACTGCCCTAATCATCCATCTATTCATCAGAACTGTATAACTCAAATTCCGGGGATGGTGAACCTTATACTGGAATACGAAGACTTGATTAATTGTCTGAATGTAACATGTTTATTTTGTAGGCCGAGGAACCAACAGTTTGCTCGGAGGGAGCTGAGATTCTCGCAGAGGAGCAAGAACAGCCGAGACTGGAGGAAGGACAACAACAAGAAATCGTTGAGGATGAAATAGAAGATTTGACCGACCCTTTCAGTGACGACCTTGCCCTCCCTCACAGCCCTGTGGATCTACGAGTGCAAGTCAGTGCTAAGGGACGTACTGTGTATCCAGGGATTGCTGTGCTGAGGCAAGATACGGCCCCCATCACGACCGAGCCTGCTGCCAGCGCTGGAGTGGAGCTAACTGAGGTATGTGAGACCTTTGAAAGGTTAATAAATGAAAAATTATTACAGAGATTGCAAGATGAAAGCAAATTGCTAGGGTAAGTTTGGGATTATATATATACTTTGTTGAGTTCCCGCGTGTCCTAATTGGTAAGCGCGCTTGTCAACTGGCTTTGAGGGCGTGGGTTCAAATCTCACCCCGGGAACTCACTTTAGTTCGAGCCCATGGGACATTAAATGGAGGCGGGTTGTATCCAGTATTCTATGCTGGGGCAACTGAAAGACCCTGGGCATCCCTGAATTAATAGGGTATGTGCCAGACTCACAGTCTTCTCATCTCATCATAAGGAGGTCGCCTGCCTCGATATAGCTCACTAAGGTGCTGCAGAGGCATAAAACACAAACAAACAAACAAACAATATATACTTTGTACATGTATTGAATTATGAGTTAATGGCTTAATGCCTAAACAGGAAAATAAGGACATTTCAGGAAAATGCATGTAGTCATGCCAGGGTGTTACTGAAGTTGGTGAAGTTGCTGCATGTAACCTAAACTTCTTATGGGGTGCCTCAGATTTCTCTGAAATGGATATTTTGAGTGATAAATTATTTGATAATTGTTACCTTCGTAGTCATTTCTTCTCATTTGGAGTAATTAGCGTTCATTTGTGTCTGTTCTCCAAATAAATTAATTTTTTGCGTCATTTTCAGGTTGTTGTGACAAGTCCCCCAAAGGTACCACCACGCACATATCGCCGCAAGCAACCACCAACACCTAACAACAGTGCATCGTCCTCGGCTGCCGCATCGCCCCCTGGATCCCCCCAGATGCACTCTCGGATGGAAGACTACCTTAACACGGCCGTCGACCACATGGAGACAACAACCGAATCCTCAGAAGGCGATCCACGACCCCCGTTAACCCCCCTGCCACCCCCTATCCAACCCCAGAAACTACATTCCGCTAAACCTGCTAAGGCTATTATCGTCCGAGAGTGGCCTGGAAAAGGTAAGACCTACACTCTTCCCATATTTGATTGAAGATTAGTTCGGCTTAGAACCCACATTGGGCTCAAGTAGTGAATTTGACTCTGGTTGATGTTAAGGTTTGGAAAAAAAATACCCACCGAATAAGCTGCATTGATAGATTGGTTGCCATTTATTCAGTTAGTGGAGTGGAATTCACTACTTGGGCTGATTGAGGAGGAGCACTGGATCAGTCCTATAATAGTCTTGATTTTACACAAGTCTTAGTTATCTAGTCTATTCCATTAGTATTCTCTCATAGAAATGACTCTACCTTATCTGTTTGTGGGTCATGAAATTACTTTACTGCTATTATAAACTATCTGATACTAGTTTCTAGTGATTTTGTGCAGTTTAGATGATGTCCGACGTCTGACAAATGATTCCATTGCTTTTAGCGACCCCTGTGAGCAGATGTGACAGTAACGACGGCGTTGCCAGGGATATCTCAGATGGGGAGGAGCCAAGGGACCACCTGATCACCATTGACGACTCCGATGCTGAAGACGCTGAAGAAAGGTAGGCAGATGTAGTGATGAGATGGCATGTCTTTTATAAATCATGATCATGATGTGTAGATTATTTCATAGTTTTTGCAGGGGCGAGGGTTGGTCTAGTGGTAGCGTTCTGGGCTGCCAATGGCTGGGTCCAGGGTTCGAATCCAGCTCTTGCCGGGTCACCTGGGCCTATGTTGGACTGCTGTTTCAATCATCCTTCGCCTCATTGTTTGTCTTATGGCTTTGCTTCGCCTTGTGTTATATAAATGATGTAAACTGATTATGAAATGGCTACTTCAGATTAGTGTACATATCTTGAGGATGTCATTTAGCTGAAAAAATTGTACATTTTGCAACCAACCAATAATTTATCAATTACCACCAAATCGCAATTTCAGATTCCACGATGCCGCTGGTGACGCCCAGAAACTCTGCCCTGTATGCAACCTCGTTTTTCCCGCGGACCATCCCCAACCAGAATTCGAACAACACGTGGATAACCACTACACAGGCCACAAGACATGCCCTGTCTGCGATAAAAAATACGACCTTAATTACGACCAACACAAATTTGAGTCGCATGTTAACGAACATTTCCTGGAGTCTAATGTGGATTTCTAAACGAGTCTCAAACGATTTTATGCCTTCCTGCTCGAGTTATTGATCACTAATAGTTGGTCTTGTTGTTTTGAAGATCAGTTGAATAAGATCACACTGTCATTAGGGTCCTTACAGATGGTTCCAATATTTTATTCCCTATCAAAAAGATCTTATGATTTTCTGGCGATTTACGGAATCTTATTACTACGATCAAATCATAAAGATCAATAAGATATCTATTTG
The DNA here is from genome assembly GCA_026936325.1 of Platynereis dumerilii. NCBI lineage: Eukaryota > Metazoa > Annelida > Polychaeta > Phyllodocida > Nereididae > Platynereis > Platynereis dumerilii. The sequence continues at coordinate 22,514,849 of JAPTHN010000014.1, read as the reverse complement.
ATGAGATGAGTTATAACGATCTTCTGATGCTGGACCGATTCTCTTACTGTGATCATGTTCTTAACGCCATCTATCTATCTCAACATGATCTTAACAAGAACTTAACAAAAAGTTATGTTGATCTTCGTTTGATCTTCTTACGAAGATCTTCTAACGATCTTTAACCGATCTAACGAAGGATAAAACATCGTCGAGACAAAAGACTGATTGTATACTGCAAACATTTACTTATACATATTATAGTTGTACTACGGGAGTGTTATGGATTACACGGATGTAATTAATTTTAACGCATTCTACTGCATAACTACAAGTACTTCTCCGTACTTAATCTTGCGCGAATATTTGATGACGCAAATTTGGAGTGTTTGGATGCCACAGATGATGAAGTTAATGGAAAATCTATAATATCTATGAAGGATTATTGATAAGGATAGGCCCTATGAATATTATTGGAGCAATCAAATATGGAGATAAACGTAATTAGGACATTCAGGAAGATGTGGAATCTTATCTAGGTCATTGATTGACCTTGATTGTCATTTGACCTCCAGAAAGTGTGTCACGACCTTGAGGATTCTATTAACCCAGTTTGAGGATTATATTGAAGTGATTCCATTGACCTAGTTTCAACGAATGGTAGATTACAATGATTATGATAAAACATGATTATGAAACGTCTTTTTATCAATATGGAAAACAAATAATCAAAGGACTTATGACGTATTCTAGTGTGTTCGAAACAACTGAAATGTGTACATAAAATGCAATGTATACACCATCAGCCAAAATGTGATGCTCGGAGAAAAAAAATATTGTGAACAACTAGAAAGGAAGATCGAAAATGAAAAAGAAAATTCAACAGTGGCTATTAACAGCATTGATTAACATCATGTTACCTCTCACACGAAACATATTCGCAAGATTGACAATTATATATTCATACTTTGCCCTGTATATTGAAATTGAATGCTTATACGAAACGTTAATGATATTCTCCATGTACGGTATTTGTGACTTTGTGTAATATATAAGGGTTATTGATAATGATAATTGATAACAATTAATGATAATTTTAATGATAATATTACTGATAACGATAATTTTGGATGATTTTGTTTGCATAGAGTGTTTTGTGATTGTGTAGAATATGTTAAACCAATTTAAAAGATAATATAAAATCATTAAAATGCAGTAATTGCAAATAATTAAGAATTTATTGATAACTTTCAACTTCCGGATACACCATGTGTTGTCCTCCTTAGGTACTATGTATCATAAGAAATATTAATTTGTTATTACTTATGATATTTTTCCTGTTGCTTCTGTAATAGATTATGAACGGCATTCTAAAATCTAAATGATGCGTACAACTGACATTAACTGTTAAAAAAATTCTGTGTAATATATGGTTTGTTTGCTTTCCTACTGTTAAGTACCACACATCCCTGCAACTTAAGTTTTAATATACACTTAAATTCATATTAATTTTAATCAAATTATGCTAAGATATTTATTGATTAATCTGGAAAATCATCTAAAATGGTGTAAGGGGCCCGAGAGCTGGAGAGGTGTGGTCTTAAAGCTGTTTGTATCATATTACAATTTATAGATGTTTTAATCTCAACTATTAAAATTCAAAATTATATTTACTAAACGGTGGGGGAGTGATATTTGTGCACGCACTTTCTATCTGTAGTATATGATATATCTGAACATAATTAAAACTACAGAATCTGGTTTTAAAAATTTACTCGATTTCAAATGTAAAAAAAGTATAAATAATTATCGTAACATTGTTTTTAAGTTGGGGAATGAAAGAGAAGTTGATATTCATTTGCTTATGCACAATTATTGGTTAGATACTAAGACTCCGTACTTAATTGTTGAAAACTTTTGCAGAATCTTTTTGAAAATGAGCTTGCTTCCACTTAGTTTAATTGTGCAGCCCTCTGAAGCTGGGACTTACTACTTTTAAGGTTCAATTGCAATGCAATGGCTGCATTTCTATGGCTTCTCCTTTGTGATATAAATGTGATTCTGTTAATTTGCAAATAATTTGAAACATTGTTGATTCAATGCTGGTCGATGGATAGAAAAAGTTACACAAATATTGAAAAAAATAAAGAAATTTGAATTCTTATTATGTGCCGTGCATATTTGGTTCAGAAATGTTAAATTTGAAATTTTTATTGTTTGGTTATTCATGTTATCTGTAGACAGAATAGAGCCTATATTCCTGGTGATATTTACTCTCTATTATTTTCCTGTCTTTCTGAATGTCTTTCTGTATTTATTTTGTATCTTTATTTAGTAGACTTTTACCTTCTTGTGCTTCTACCTTGTTTGTGCTTCTATCTTTGTAATTTTGATGTGTCATGACTTGCTAAAGACTGTGGCTCGCAAATTGATTTTGCGTTGCTGGTTGCATTTTTCTGGGAAGCTGTAGATGGAATTTTTGCTGCGACACTGTTATTGCGAATATTGGAATGTTTACTGATGCACCACGTTGACTAGTTTTTTAAAATGGGGGAAATTGAAATTGTAAAGAGTTACCATTTTTGGATGACTGTAAGGCTGGCAAATTGATTTTGTTGAGCTGCTAGGTTTGCATTTCTGTTGCGAGGCCGTTATATGGAACATACATTTAGTGCGGAGCTACAATATGCAAATTTTTTGGTGCGAGATTAATACGTAGGGTGCTGGAGAAGAAGGGACTTTATCTGTGATAAGATTTTGTGTGAGAATTGTACGGTACTGAAGTTATATAAACGGAGGGAAGACTATAAAATGTCAAAATATTAATATTACTCAAATATTGATATTTAGCAGTCTATTATGTATACTTTGCTTACATTTGTGTGTTTTTTGTTGCTACTTCATATATTATTGCTTATCCCAGATGATTTGAACTGAATTGTTGCTTAGTTGTAATAATTTGTCCTGAGATGACGATTGAGAATTCCAAACATGTGAGAATGACCCAGTACTATTCTGCCAAGTTTGACTCATTAATACATATATATGAATACAAGTTGTTATACAACTAACGTTATACCTACCTATTCTACCATGCATTACCTGTGGATGCATTGTTTTATGTCACAATACTTTGTTGGAAGTGTACTGGAATATCAGGTTATACATTTAAGGATCTATCTGTAGAGAGAGGTAGTTCGCTGGGTATAAGAAATGTCTAAGAAATATACGCTTAAGATAATGACTATTCAATATTGGACATGATGCTATTGGGATAATGTACTATTCTTTTTTAATGAGTTGATGTATGTTTTGAGAAACCTTATTTAATCCATGATGACGACTGCTTGTTTGTGTTGGGATAGCAATTCCTTGTATTCATTAAAACAAATGTATAACCAAAGTCGCATGTTGTCTCTTCTTCGTTCTTGGAGGGGTCCAGCTCATTTGGTAGAACTCTGGGCTGTTAATTGCTGAGTCCTGGGTTTAATTCCTGCTCTTGTATTGTCACCTGCACCAATGTTGGACAGCAGTTTCAATCCTCCTTCACCTCATTGCTGTGTTTTCCTCCTTCTCTAAATACCCAACAAAAGTGCATATATATACAGGACCTAAAGCCCTAATTATCCAGTCATCCCTCGTGTCTCTTCTTGGTAATTGTTCTGTTCAAGAGATTAAATGTCTTGTATTAAAATGCTGCTGACATCATGACACTTGTCTGACAGCATGCGAGTCTCATCAAAAGGTTTGTTCTATTCAAGAGATTAAATGTCTTGCATTAAAATGCTGTTGACATCATGACACTTGTGTGACAGCATGTGAGTGTCATCTACAGGTTTGTTCTATTCAAGAGATTAAATGTCCGGTATTAAAATGCTGTTGACATCATGACAATTGTGTGACAGCATGTGAATCTTATCAAGAGTTTTTCTGTTCAAGAGATTAAATGTCTTGTATTAAAATGCTGTTGACATCATCACACTTGTTTGGCAGCTTGTGAGTCTCATCAAAAGGTTTTTCTGTTCAAGAGATCAAATGTCTTGTATTAAAATGATGTTGACATCATGACAATTGTTTCTCGGCATGTAAGTCTCATCGAAAGGTTTTTCTGTTCAAGAGATTAAATGTCTTATATTAAAATGCCTGTCCCTAACCCAAAATCGGAATGCAGCAATGTGATTGGTCGGCACAGGCTGAGTCTGGCTGACAGCAGAGCCTGCATATAGCTGACAGGTTCCTGCCGAAATGAAGCGATCTGATTGGTCGAAGTCGTCTGGCTGCTAAGTTACATAGACACTAGATGGCAGCACCATCCTGAAGCAGAAAATAATTCCAGGTGTGGCAGCACTAGTTGTTTACTTTATAAATGTTTGATACCATAGAAATACATAGAATGGACATGAGGTTCTGCCAGACTGTGACGTCATTGTGACATCATGTCTCAGGGCAGTTCCAATATGGCGGATTTGGTGACCTCATCTGGAGGTGGCGTCATACAGCCTCACGGGAATCCCCCAACCAGCCCCATGTGGATTGTGAAGCAAATCATTGGTGTGCGGTTATGTGTCTTTTGCCGAAAAAAAACTTGGATTTAAAGCCCTCACCTCACCATACCATGAAATACCACTAGATTATGAATAAAACCCATCAGATTAGTTCATTTACATAACTAACTGCCTAACTATGGAATTTTATCAAAATCTATTGATGCACAATGTCCCATTTACATTGTGCAAAAATTGCTGATCAAATGGTTACATTTTGTTACATTGCCAGACATATCAACAATTTTACGTCTGTAGTGTTAAATCACTAATGCAAAAATATTTCATCTATAACAAGAATCTATGCGTTGCAAGAATTGCACCAAAAGGCAGAATAGAAAGAGGAATGCATAAGGCATGATTATGTGTTGTTGTTTTTTGTCTGGTATCAACTGAAAATGATTATGATACTAATGCATTTAATTATGTAGTTGCCGATTGAGAAAGGTAGAGGTTGGGGAGGGGGGGGGGAGGGTTAAACTAAAGAATAATGATTTTAATAAAAAAATATCTTGATTAATTAAGAACATTTTTATCTGTGTTAAACACCCATTTGACATTTTACAAATTCACAAGTGACATATATACATGTCTGATACTTGTCTGACAGCATGTGATCTCATCAAAAGGTTTGTTCTATTCAAGAGATTGAATAATTTGTATTAGTTTCCAAAGCACAAAGGTCTAAAGTTGACTCACCAGAGCTTTCGTCCATCTCTCATGGACTTCCTCAGCTATCTGAACAGGCTCAGTGTGTCACATGACTGCCCAGGGTCAAGTCATGTGACAAGGGTTGCAAAAGATGGGGGGGAGGTCCCAGCCTTGGTCCCGGTTTAAAGATGGTTTGTTCTTGCGTATTTCGATGGACTCCTTGATCTTCCTTTTCAGCCAATTATCTTCTTTTCCCAGTACCTTCACGTTCTTCCAATCCATTTGATGACCCATGTTGGTGCAATGTTCATTGATGGCTGATGAGGAGGTCTTTTTGTGTTCTTCAAGTCTTTTGTTTAGTGTCCTTGCCGTTTCACCGATGTAGATCCTGGAACATGTCTGACATTTAACCTGGTATATTACTCCCGCCTTGTGTTCTTTAGGTGTGATGTCCTTGGGTTGCACTAAATGTTGTCTCAGCGTATTGACTGGCTTGTGATAAATGGAGACCCCATGTTTCCGAAATGTCCTCTCCAAGGATTCCGACACTCCTTTGACATAGGGAAGGCCAATGGGTGGTTGTTTCTTCTGTGTGGTGCTGTTCTTGTCTTTCTGTTGCACTTGTTTGTTGTCGGGGATGTTAAACATCCATGGTGCATAGCCGTTGGCTGAGAGGGCATTCTGGACGTGTTTCAGTTCCATCTTCTTGTCGAAATCCTCTGTGACCAGGTTCTCTGCCCTGTTGACAAGAGTACGCACCACTGACCGTTTGTGTTCCAGGTGATGATTGGAACCAAAGTTCAGGTACTGGTCAGTGTGCGTACTCTTGCGGTAAACTGTGGTCTTAGTACTCCCATCCTCCCGAACGTGGACCAGGACATCCAGAAAGGACAGCACCCCATTTGTCTCTTCCTCGTGTGTGAACTTGATGGACTTGTTAATGCTGTTCAAGTGGTCCGTGAAGTCTTTGACATCATATTCATGTAACATGGTGAACGTATCGTCCACGTACCTGTACCATATTTTCGGGGGGTTCTTCGCTGTACTGATGGCATGACGTTCGAAATCCTCCATAAACAGGTTGGCTATTATGGGTGATATGGGCGAACCCATTGCTGCCCCTTGTTGTTGTTGATAGAACTCTTTTTGGTAGACAAAATATGTCGTGTTGAGGCATAAGTCCAATAATTGGATCACATCCTCCGCTTGTAGGCTGGTTCTTCGCCTCCATGACAAGTCCTTCTTTAAATAATCCCTCACAACTTTGATGGCTTCTTCGATGGGGATGCTAGTGAACAATGCTGATACATCAAAAGATATCAACTTCCATGGTGGTGGAACTTCCAGATCCTTGATCTTTTTCACAAAATCGGAACTGTTTTTTATGTGATATGAGCCTGTTCAGATAGCTGAGGAAGTCCATGAGAGATGGACGAAAGCTCTGGTGAGTCAACTTTAGACCTTTGTGCTTTGGAAACTAATACAAATTATGGATCTCCAAAGGTCAGGATTAAGTCTTCATTCTTATAAGAGATTGAATGTCTTGTATTAAAATGCTGTTGACATCATGACACTTGTTTCTCAGCATGCGAGTCTCATCGAAAGGTTTTTCTGTTCAAGAGATTAAATGTCTTGTATTGAAATACTGTTAACATCATGACACTTGTTTCTCGGCATGTAAGTCTCATCGAAAGGTTTTTCTGTTCAAGAGATTAAATGTCTTGTATTGAAATACTGTTAACATCATGACACTTGTTTCTCGGCATGTAAGTCTCATCGAAAGGTTTTTCTGTTCAAGAGATTAAATGTCTTGTATTAAAATGCTGTTGACATCATGACACTTGTGTGACAGCTTGTGAGTCTCATCGAAAGTTTTTTCTGTTCAAGAGATTAAATGTCTTGTATTAAAATGCTGCTGTCAGCATGTGGTCTCATCAAAAGGTTTGCCCTGTTAAAGAGATTAAATGTCTTGTATTAAAATGCTGTTGACATCATGACACTTGTGTGACAGCATGTGAGTCTCATCAAAAGGTTTGTTCTGTTTAAGAGATGAAATGTCTTGTATTAAAATGCTGTTGACATCATGACACTTGTGTGGCAGCTTGTGAGTCTCATCAAAAGGTTTGTTCTGTTCAAGAGATTAAATGTCTTGTATTAAAATGCTGTTGACATCATGACACTTGTTTCTCAGCATGTGGTCTCATCAAAAGGTTTGTTCTGTTCAAGAGATTAAATGTCTTGTATTAAAATGCTGTTGACATCATGACACTTGTTTCTCAGCATTTGAGTCTCATCAAAAGTTTTTTCTGTTCAAGAGATTAAATGTCTTGTATTAAAATGCTGTTGACATCATGACACTTGTGTGACAGCTTGTGAGTCTCATCGAAAGTTTTTTCTGTTCAAGAGATTAAATGTCTTGTATTAAAATGCTGTTGACATCATGACACTTGTCTCACAGCATGTGGTCTCATCAAAAGGTTTGTTCTGTTCAAGAGATTAAATGTCTTGTATTAAAATGCTGTTGACATCATGACACTTGTGTGACAGCATGGGAGTCTCATCAAAAGGTTTGTTCTGTTTAAGAGATTAAATGTCTTGTATTAAAATGCTGTTGACATCATGACACTTGTCTGACAGCATGTGATCTCATCAAGAGGTTTGTTCTGTTCAGAAGATTAAATGTCTTGCATTAAAATGCTATTGACATCATGACACTTGTCTGACAGCATGCGAGTTTCATCAAGAGGTTTGTTCTGTTCAAGAGATTAAATGTCTTGCATTCAAATTCTGTTGACATCATGACACTTGTTTCACAGCCTGGAGTCTCATCAAAAGGTTTGTCCTGTTCAAGAGATTAAATGTCTTGTATTAAAATGATGTTGACATCATGAAACTTGTCTGACAGCATGTGATCTCATCAAGAGGTTTGTTCTGTTCAGAAGATTAAATGTCTTGCATTAAAATGCTATTGACATCATGACACTTGTCTGACAGCATGCGAGTTTCATCAAGAGGTTTCCTCTGTTCAAGAGATTAAATGTCTTGTATTTTAAAAATGCTGTTGACATCATGACACTTGTGTGACAGCTTGTGATCTCATCAAGAGGTTTGTTCTGTTCAGAAGATTAAATGTCTTGCATTAAAATGCTATTGACATCATGACACTTGTCTGACAGCATGCGAGTTTCATCAAGAGGTTTCCTCTGTTCAAGAGATTAAATGTCTTGTATTAAAATGCTGTTTACATCATGACACTTGTTTGTCAGCATGTATGTATCATCAAAAGGTTTGTTCTGTTTAAGAGATTAAATGTCTTGTATTAAAATGCTGTTGACATCATGACACTTGTGTGACAGCTTGTGAGTCTCATCGAAAGTTTGTTCTGTTCAAGAGATTAAATGTCTTGTATTAAAATGCTGTTGACATCATGACACTTGTGTGGCAGCTTGTGAGTCTCATCAAAAGGTTTGTTCTGTTCAAGAGATTAAATGTCTTGTATTAAAATGCTGTTGACATCATGACACTTGTGTGGCAGCATTTGAGTCTCATCAAAAGGTTTGTTCTGTTTAAGAGATTAAATGTCTTGTTCCTCCAGAGCTGCTTGCAGCTCGGAGGACTGCATGGCAGTGCTAGCTGATCCGTCAGCCTTCATTTCCTGCTTTCGGTAAACATGACATATAGTGATTTACTCAACTCAACTCTATTTTCTCCTCCACCTCTGCACACACGCCTTCCTAATGAGTCAGAGTGATATGGCTGATAGATAAGGGATAGATGTATCTGTAACATTTGTAAATAGATGCCTGCAATGCCGAGAATAGTCAGAAATTGAGATTTTTCTGATGCGTTTTGACCAAACCACAATGGCTACCCCTGCCTGTCCCTAACCCGAAATCGGAATGCAGCAATGTGATTGGTCGGCACAGGCTGAGTCTGGCTGACAGCAGAGCCTGTATATAGCTGACAGGTTCCTGCCGAAATGAAGCGATCTGATTGGTCGAAGTCGTCTGGCTGCTAAGTTACATAGACACTAGATGGCAGCACCATCCTGAAGCAGAAAATAATTCCAGGTGTGGCAGCACTAGTTGTTTACTTTATAAATGTTTGATACCATAGAAATACATAGAATGGACATGAGGTTCTGCCAGACTGTGACGTCATTGTGACATCATGTCTCAGGGCAGTTCCAATATGGCGGATTTGGTGACCTCATCTGGAGGTGGCGTCATACAGCCTCACGGGAATCCCCCAACCAGCCCCATGTGGATTGTGAAGCAAATCATTGGTGTGCGGTTATGTGTCTTTTGCCGAAAAAAAACTTGGATTTAAAGCCCTCACCTCACCATACCATGAAATACCACTAGATTATGAATAAAACCCATCAGATTAGTTCATTTACATAACTAACTGCCTAACTATGGAATTTTATCAAAATCTATTGATGCACAATGTCCCATTTACATTGTGCAAAAATTGCTGATCAAATGGTTACATTTTGTTACATTGCCAGACATATCAACAATTTTACGTCTGTAGTGTTAAATCACTAATGCAAAAATATTTCATCTATAACAAGAATCTATGCGTTGCAAGAATTGCACCAAAAGGCAGAATAGAAAGAGGAATGCATAAGGCATGATTATGTGTTGTTGTTTTTTGTCTCGTATCAACTGAAAATAATTATGATACTAATGCATTTAATTATGCAGTTGCCGATTGAGAAAGGTAGAGGTTGGGGAGATTAAAGAGTTTAATAAAAAAATATCTTGATTAATTAAGAACATTTTTATCTGTGTTAAACACCCATTTGACATTTTACAAATTCACAAATGACATATATACATGTCTGATACTTGTCTGACAGCATGTGGTCTCATCAAAAGGTTTGTTCTGTTCAAGAGACTAAATGTCTTGTATGAAAATGCTGTTGACATCATAACACTTGTTTCTCAGCATTTGAGTCTCATCAAAAGTTTTTTCTGTTCAAGAGATTAAATGTCTTGTATTGAAATACTGTTAACATCATGACACTTGTTTCTCGGCATGTAAGTCTCATCGAAAGGTTTTTCTGTTCAAGAGATTAAATGTCTTGTATTAAAATGCTGTTGACATCATGACACTTGTGTGACAGCTTGTGAGTCTCATCGAAAGTTTTTTCTGTTCAAGAGATTAAATGTCTTGTATTAAAATGCTGTTGACATCATGACACTTGTCTCACGGCATGTGGTCTCATCAAAAGGTTTGCCCTGTTAAAGAGATTAAATGTCTTGTATTAAAATGCTGTTGACATCATGACACTTGTGTGACAGCATGTGAGTCTCATCAAAAGGTTTGTTCTGTTTAAGAGATTAAATGTCTTGTATTAAAATGCTGTTGACATCATGACACTTGTGTGGCAGCTTGTGAGTCTCATCAAAAGGTTTGTTCTGTTCAAGAGATGAAATGTCTTGTATTAAAATGCTGTTGACATCATGACACTTGTTTCTCAGCATGCGAGGCTCATCAAAAGGTTTGTTCTGTTCAAGAGATTAAATGTCTTGTATGAAAATGCTGTTGACATCATGACACTTGTTTCTCAGCATTTGAGTCTCATCAAAAGTTTTTTCTGTTCAAGAGATTAAATGTCTTGTATTAAAATGCTGTTGACATCATGACACTTGTTTGACAGCTTGTGAGTCTCATCAAAAGTTTTTTCTGTTCAAGAGATTAAATGTCTTGTATTAAAATGCTGTTGACATCATGACACTTGTCTCACAGCATGTGGTCTCATCAAAAGGTTTGTTCTGTTCAAGAGATTAAATGTCTTGTATTAAAATGCTGTTGACATCATGACACTTGTGTGACAGCATGGGAGTCTCATCAAAAGGTTTGTTCTGTTTAAGAGATTAAATGTCTTGTATTAAAATGCTGTTGACATCATGACACTTGTCTGACAGCATGTGATCTCATCAAGAGGTTTGTTCTGTTCAGAAGATTAAATGTCTTGCATTAAAATGCTATTGACATCATGACACTTGTCTGACAGCATGCGAGTTTCATCAAGAGGTTTGTTCTGTTCAAGAGATTAAATGTCTTGCATTCAAATTCTGTTGACATCATGACACTTGTTTCACAGCCTGGAGTCTCATCAAAAGGTTTGTCCTGTTCAAGAGATTAAATGTCTTGTATTAAAACACTGTTGACATCATGACGCTAAGTCTTGTCTGGCAGCATGTGAGTCATCAAAAGGTTTGTCCTGTTCAAGAGATTAAATGTCTTGTATTAAAACTGCTGTTGACATCGTGACACTAGTCTGACAGCATGTGAGTTTCATCAAGAGGTTTTTACCCTTGGCCATGTTCACATGGCCTGGGTATTGCAGAGTGCAGCGGCGTCCGTCTGTCCGTCCGTCTATCTGTCTGTCCGTCCATCATCCTTGTGTACAAGATAACTCCATTTGTATTAATCCTATCATCATGAAACTGACAGGGATTGTGTAACAGGTATTGATTGTTGTTATTGAAGAATTTCTATTATATTTTATCAGAGATGTCATAGCCTAGTGGATAAGGTGCCCACCTGCTAAGTGGAATGTTGTAGGTTTAAGATTTTGTTTTTTCAAGAATATGCCAAATAAATTCTCTTGTTTCTTACAAGTGAGACACATTCAAATGTTGCCTTTTACATCTAATCAAGGCAAGCAGAAGGAATGGAATGTCTGAAGAGTGAAGACATAGCCCAACCTCTGGAAGCTGTTATTTCATGTGAATACCAAGCCTCAAAGCAGCCCGATGCACATGGCAGCTCTGCTCTTTTGTTTGGACAAACACATATAGTCACTCACAAAGTTCAGAAACCTGACCAAGGCTATTTCATTTGTTATATATGTCTTTGGGGGAATGTTGGCTATTGTTGGATGCTTATACAAAAGTACCATGCACAATTGGCAGCATCCTGGTGTACACAGTTGTAGTTTTCTAAATGGTCATGCCTTTGAAGGCCTTTTAAGATCATTTATGAAGATGCGAACAGATTGTTTTGTTGATCCCAGATGATATCTAAGAGAATGGAAAGGACTTGGGAACATTCTCATAAAAATGTTGTATGATAGCAGTAAAATTACCCAAGTCTAATTTGAAACAAAGCTCCAAGGAAGTTCCAGAGGGCTTTTCCAGTTTCAAGCATAATTTAACTTTGTTCTGAAACCTTTAAGTCTAATTTTGAAAGATGAAGTTATTTTCAAATGACTCCCGACTTGGTTTTCCCTAATCTGAATTCTCAACTGTTAAATAAAGTATTTACGGTTTTTGTGCAATGTGGCTGTATGCATTATGATGATGTTAAGTGGAGAATCTGACAGATTAGTAGATATGTCATCACTCCAACTTCTCTCAACTTGTGCACTGAAGTGGCAGAAAGTTGAGCTCTATCTCCTGCTATTCAAAAGTTGAGCTATATCTCAAGCTATTCGATTAATTACTTCTACTTGCTGCACCCAGAGAGCTGAAGTGACTTGCTGTGACGTAAAAGACAGATCTGGGCTTCGAGGGCTGCACTTACCATATCTATCTATCTATCTATCTATCTATTCAAAAGTTGAGCTATATCTCCTGCTATTCGATAGTTGAGCTATATCTCCTGCTATTCTATTACTTCTACTTGCTGTGACGTAAAAGACAGATCTGGGCTTAGAGGGCTGCACTTACCATATCTATCTATCTATCTATCTATCTATCTATTCAAAAGTTGAGCTATATCTCCTGCTATTCGATAGTTGAGCTATATCTCCTGCTATTCTATTACTTCTACTTGCTGTGACGTAAAAGACAGATCTGGGCTTAGAGGGCTGCACTTACCATATCTATCTATCTATCTATTCAAAAGTTGAGCTATATCTCCAGCTATCCGGAAGTTGAGCTATATCTGAAGCTATTCTATTACTTCTACTTGTTGTGAAGTAAAAGAAAAAATTTGAAGTGTCTCTCTAAAAAAGACTGTATTATTGATTTGGCATAATCTTGAAACAAAGTGTGGGATTCTTTGGCCAATAATATTTAGGTAATTGACAAAATATAATCTTGGAACAACGTCTGTGCAATTTGGTGACTACCAGCTTGGTTGTTTCCATTAAATTAAATGTGTTATATATCTCATGGTTATTTGACATTGGTTTGAAACTGAAATAAAATAAATGTTATTTTGAGTTAATCTTAAGATGTAACTCAATCCTGGAAAAACAAATTATTCATAGTGTTATTTCTTCTGATTCCCAAAGCCTGAAAATACGTGTTTAGTCTTATCACTGTAAATTTTCTTATAACAATAAACAAATAGACCTCATGAAAACCTTCTTGAGCACTTAGAAATGCACTTAAAGGGCTGCACTGACCATATTATTCAGCCTCTTGAATAACATACGAACAGAAATTTTATCAAAGTCGAGTTGGCATAGGTGGTGCTTGTGATGTCCTGGTCTGATGCTATTCCAAGCACCACCTAGTGGCTTTTTGTATCTGGTCAATAGCTGCCATGCATGGGGACAAATTAATTTTGGTGATAGGTTGTAGAGCATATAACGGAAAAGGAAAGGGATGGGGAAGGAGGGTCCTAATCATTGATCTGTCACATATTATACTAACTGTTACAAATATAACAATTTGCCCTACTGCATTCAGATGTATATTTTTCAATAAGTTTGAATTTTGCATAAGAGGCACGGCCGTATTCACTATGTGTATTGAATTTTTAATATTGCTGGGACTGGCATTCAGAAGACTTGGCAGCTGATGACGTGCGCATCCCTCTGCAAATGTTAGCATGTTAGAATTTATGAAGTATTTAGGAAGGGATTTACACTCTAGCTTGAAATAAAATGTATGCTATTTAAAGAAATAAACATCATGGATTTTAAGAAGATTTAGCTTTTTAAAGGGCACTGTTCACACACAAATAAAGTCGCTGGAGTACTGGCGCTGCTCTGTGTGGCTGACACTGTTCACTTCTGCCAACGCAGAGTTATCCCATGTAGATTTAATAAAGGTGACTTGACCTGACTTGATCATGATGGTCCCTGAACTCTGATATTTACACTGCAATAGCCAATCAATTATTCTAAGGCTTGTGCCTCACATATTAGCATTCAGTGCGTGACTGTTTCATAATCTGTTTTTATTCTTTTTTTTATGGATTATTTTTTTGCATTTAGTCTCACAACTGAAGCTGAAGCCTTTGCTGGGCAAATGATACTTCAATTTTCCCTTTTTGAATAATATTGAGACAAATGAAAAATTTTGACTCAACCTTATCTAAATTTCAAGATTCGTGCAGATTCTCAATTTCATATTTGCAGTGTTATTAGAAATCCGATTACGTAATTGGATTACACATTTGGGTAACTAAGACAGTAATCTATTCAATAACTTACCTTTTTAGTTACTTTAAAAAAAAAATCATCAATTATTATATCAAACAGGGTGATCCTTGTGACATGTGTTACCAGGTGCATCCAGCTGCAGTTGGGGTTAAAATGTTTGTGCTCTTTTTCTTATACAAAATTATCTTTTTAAAGTAACTTAACCAACACTTCATATTTGGATGTTTAAATTTAATATTGGTGTTGACACAATATAAAAACAATGTAGATTTCATTTGGATGATTTTATTTTATTACTATATATATTCTTTAATTGACATCTATAAATATCACAATTGATACATATGTCATTTAAAGTTAAATAAAATATATAAAAATAGTATTAATTATATACAAGATTAACTACATATACATAAAATTGATTATACACATGTTATAAATAGCTAAAATCAAGTGAGCATATTGATACAAACATATACGAGTAATAGTAGTTTTGGATAAAAAGAGCACTCAGCACAAGATTAAAAGACATACAAACTAGGTTCCAGCCACCCAAATAGTTATAAATAAAGTAGGTATCAAACATCAATTAATATAGATAACAGTCAATAAAATACACACACCACTGATACTGATCACTTACAAATAGTCATTTCGGCTTATTAAGAAAATTATGATTAATTATATATATATAAGACCAAAGCAAAAGACATACAAGTTAACAAATTTATAGATTAATTAATAATGCTTCATATTTCATATTTGAACATTATTTACAAAACATGCATCAAATAACATAACATTACTAACAGTATATACAAACTTTGGATGATGTGACTCGTGACAAAATGGCAAAAAATTGACCAATGGATTACAAAATCTTGAATACAGATGTGCGTGTATACTTATATATATGATAATTGCCCATAATGACTATTTACAATAAATCTCAACCTTGATTCTGATTTTCTTTGGTTCTAAACACCAAGAGTATCTTTTCATTTTCATATCAAATAACTTTAAATATCAACTAACCTACCCTGACCCTACCTAGTCAGCCATCCTCTTTTTATTTGCATCTAACCTATAACAAATACTTATATGTAAAAAGTTGTGTCAGTGACAGACATGTTACCAAAATATACCAAAACGTGCCTCACAACTCATGCCACGTGAAACATCATGGATATGTGCTCAAACCTCCACCAGAGCCCCGATACATATTCTGTGGTGTATCTGCCATAGAGACCTGTTCAGAGACACCTTGTGGACTGCATCTTGCAATTTTGGTGCAGAGAAATTGAACGTTTCTAACACAGACGTACGGCAGGTGCAATTTTTGGGAGGGCGACTGATATTTGCCCGAATTTCAATATCTAGACTTAATTATAACTTCATATTAAATTGCATGGAAATCATTTATTTTTCTATAGCATTCATTTAGTCATCTGCAAGAAAGTTTTAGCATTTTTGTCCGAAACTTACTGTTTCCAAGACAACTAAAATATAATGATCTGATGCATGGAATTATGTTGAAAGTGCACTGTCTGTATATTGAGTATAATATCAAAACTTAACAATGCAAAAAGGCTAAAAATGGTTGGCCTACTTCGTATCGGAAAGGGTTCATCAGGGATATTCATGTAAATTTTCAGATCACTGGTAATTTATGAATTTCCCTTTTTTTCTTTCACATGAATCGGTGGGAGCTTTATTGCCCCTGCGAGGTGCAAAAAATTCACCGGCGAGGTGATTTTTGAATCCCGCGAAGGCAAGTAACATTTTACTGCTCCATGATCATTTCTAGGGACTTGCAAGGTTGGTAGGGGGAATGGGGACACAGTAGATTACTTCAAGGGAAATTAATAAGTAAAAACATTTGATGAAGCATTACATTGTACTGTTTCCTAATGCTCAGTATGATGAAAAATGTGATTTTGTGACAAAATTTGTTTACGAACCAGCAACTACAAATGTCATGAGCGCTGAACGCTTACAATTGTCTGCTTTGTTCTACAAGGCAGTAATTCACATGAAATATGCTTCTAAAAGGCATTTTGCATAATCATGCTTTTAATGTAAACATATGTTATGTATTTTATTTCTCATAACAAAAGAGTACAGATTCGATGTGTCTTCCCGATTTATCTGTGGGGCACAGTGAATCACCAATATCTCAAAGATCTAAAGCTGTGTTAATCAAAATAACAAAAATGAAATCAAAATTCACTTGCGTGCAATTCCATGACTTAGGAGGTCATTAGTGAAAAGTTGTGAATAAGCAAAGAGAACACACTGCGGATGTTCCAGCCTTGGTTTTTTTTTTTCTTATGATCATGTTCTTTAGAAGACAGACAGAGAGACTGACAGGTTTATTCAGCCTCTTGAATCACTTACATACAAAAATTTTATCATTTATCAAAGTCGAGTTGGCATAGGTGGTGCTTGTGATGTCCTGGTCTGACGCTAATCCAAGCACCACCTAGTGGCTTTTCGAGGTAAACGTCTTGTAACTTGTCATAGGCTGCCATGAATGGGGGAAAATTAATTTTATGGATAGGTTGTAGAGCATATAATGGAAAAGAAAAGGGATGGGGAAGGAGGGTGCTAATCATTGATCTGTCAGATCTATATTATACTAATTGTTACAAATATAACAATTTGCTGTACTGCATTCAGATGTATATTTTTCAATAAGTTTGAATTTTGCATAAGAGGCAAAGCCGTTTTCACTATGTGTATTGAATTTTTAATATTGCTGGGACTGGCATTCGGAAGACTTGGCGGCTGATGACCTATGCATCCCTCTGCAAATGTTAGTTTGTTAGAATTTATGAAGTATCTAGGACGGGATTCACACTCTAGCTTAAAAAAAAATGTTTGCAATTTAAATAAATAAACATCATGGATTTTAATAATATTAAGCTTTTTAAAGGGCACTGTTCACACACACTGTAAAATTTGAAATTTTGAGTTAGCTCAATTGATTGAGTGAGATGGTTGCACAATTTGTTTGAGCCATGATAGCTTGCCGTTTTGAGTTATGATAATCTTTATGTTGTTATAACTTTCAAACAACGAGCTATCTTGGCTCAAAGGAATTGTGCAACCATCTCACTCAATTAATTAAGCTAACTCAAAATTCAAAATTTACAGTGCAGGAATAAAGTCGCTGGAGTACACATACTGGTGCTGGTCTGTGTGGCTGACACTGCATGGTCTGCCAACGCGAGGTTATCCAATGTGGATTTAATAAAGTTGACATGACTTGACTTGGTCATGATGGCCGTAAACTCTGATATTTTCACTGCAATAGCCATTCAATTACCAGTAACTAGCTACTTTTTCAAAGTAACGTGACCAACACTGCATATTTGGATGTTAAAATTTGATGATGTTGTTGACACAATATAAAAACAATGCAGATTTCATTTGGATGATTTATTTTATTGCTAACAGTATATACAAACTTTGAAAAAAATAGCAAAACAAGATTCCATAAAATACAAAATTTTAAATACAGACAGTGCATGTATAATAATATGATGATTGCCCAAAATGACTATTTACAACAAAACTCAACCTTGATTCTGATTTCCTGTGGTTCTAAACACTAAGAGTATCTTTTCACTTTTATCACCGGGAGGTTAGGTGCATCGGCTAACTTTGCATATCAACCAACCTGCCCTGTCCTTACCTAATCAGCCATCCTGTTTTTTTATCTACATCTAGCCTGTAATTATTCTTTAATGTAAAAAGTTCTTAAGTTGCAGATACATTAACAAATTCTACCACCACAGGCCTCGCAATGCACTCTTTGTGAAACGCCAAGCACATTCTCCAGGTGTCTCTGCCATTGGGACCTGTTGTTCAGAGACACCTTGTGGACTGAATTTTGCAATTTTGGGACTGGGAAGATAAACGTTTTAGTGTTAGAACATCATATCTACATCAACTAAATCAATCAGGCAGGAATATGTTGATTGGTTTAAAGAGTCTGAATGTTTCTTATGAATGACATTGGTGCAATGGGATAACCACTTTGATTGTCCAGGAAGCAACGCAAGATGATCAGACAGCAAGGAAACATATTGAGTGAAGTTTAGTGCCCTCTGATTGGTCCACATATAAAAAATTTTTGTAAATTGTGAAGATATTGTTGCAAAAAATGTTGTTAGGTGAATGAAGTATTTCTTAATTATATGTATATGTAGCCTGTTTTCTTAAAATACAAGTGAAAAAATTAATACACCTGAGGGACACTTTAATTTTAATTGCATTATGCTTATTAATGGAGATCAGGGGCGGACTGGCCTATGCGGCAGAGTGGCCCATACAAGGTGCCAAAAATAAAAATATATACAGTGTAGAAAATTGCCAAAATTTCTATCTTGGTGACCAAATGATATTTCCACATGTTATAAGATTAATCCCATCCCATTCAAAGGACAACACATGTACTTGCAAACTTAACTGTATTATCTGAAAGTAGATACACTTACTTGCCTTTTTAAGGGTGCTTTGCTTGTTCACCTTGTTCTTGGAGTTTTAATTTTATGTACTTCATTTATGTTTGCATTACCATTTTACTTTTCCCTTGTACCTTTTAAACAGGCATTATTATTATTGTTCTATATTTGTATTATTATGAAATCATGTATTTCGTGTTCATGTATTTTAATTAGGAGCAAGTAATTATTCAAAAAACGGTTTTATCACTGTCATAATAAGGTTTATCTATGCATCTGTCTATCCATTTATCGTTATTCATTTGCAAGAAGTGCCACTGTTTGGGCATCCATGATTTTTTCAAATGTGTAATATTCATCAACATCAACATCATAGCCACCCATGCGCCAAAATTGATATAAGGCTAAAGTGGTATTGGTGCCATTGATATCTGCTCCAGTTCCAAAGAGGACTCCGTTCTCATACACCGACATGACGTTAGTTGGATTGTCCCAGGTTACAGCGTAGTGCACCCATTCATTGAATCTCATGGTGATGTTCTGTTGCTTCCATATTCCAGTTGCCTTATTAGCCAACTCAACCATTAAGATACCATTAAAGAACTTCAAGTTCAAGCAGTTGGTGTGCAAGAAATATCTGGTTGTGTCATGGAAGACCAACCAGTGTTGTTGGAGATCCTCATCCAAAAAGCAAATGTGACACCATTGTTGCAAGCAGCCAGACTGTTCCTGCAGAGTGTGGTTGGAACTCCCTCGAAACCAAAAACAGCAGAGTCACTAAC
Organism: Platynereis dumerilii; assembly: GCA_026936325.1. NCBI lineage: Eukaryota > Metazoa > Annelida > Polychaeta > Phyllodocida > Nereididae > Platynereis > Platynereis dumerilii. Next base: position 22,495,072 of record JAPTHN010000014.1, on the reverse strand, counting down.
TAATCCAAATGCATTGTTTTTCTTTCCTGTCACTGTTGTCGCAGAAGTATATGAAGCCAAGGGTGCATTGATATTCGGGAGACCAGTAATTCGATCATCACAGCTCTGGTACAAATCAGCCTCTGAAGAAAAAATCATAAGATGGGGTGTTTAAAATAATCAGGAAATATTCTGAGATGTGAAATTGAGATGAAAAGAAAAACTTACGAGGAAGAACTAAATGTTCAGTCATTTTTCAAAGATACATTTTTAACTTAATATACACAAAAACATGTGTACACATGTGCATTAAAAAAATATGCAAAATATCAGAAAAATGCAGAAATTGTCATATTCGTTTTACAGTGTTATGTCTTTTAGAGATATAGATACATAAGTACAATTACTATTTTTAGGAGTGCATTTTGAAATTTCCTTTGAGGGAGGGGTGAATTTACAGTCCTCGTCATACATACACTCTAAAAAATGGCGGGACAAAATTGGTTTTTTAGATTCAAAATGGTTTTTTTTAAAAAATCCATGTTGGTTTTTTGCATTGAAATGTGGTTTTTCAAAAAACCATTTTGAATCTAAAAAACCAATTTTGTCTGAAATTTTTTAGAGTGTATTTGGAATCTCAAGTTCTTTTCTAAGCTGTTGAACTGTGATTCCATAGATGACTCAATTCTAGCATTGCAATATATGTTCCACGTTGAACCCCATGGATATCGTTCTACATGGATATGTTTTTCATTATTTGACATGAACACAAATGTGGAGGTGTAAAAATGAGCATGTACGAATTTGTGGACATGAAAAAACGAGCATAGGTGCTCGTGTATGTGTAATAACTAGCACTCGTGTATGTGCTTTATTATTCATTTGTGTACCTGTCATCACTAACATTCGTGGAGGTGTTATATCTTTCAGTCTTAGGGTCAAAATTAGGTTTAGAGTTAGTTTTAGTCAAGATTAAGGTTGCAATATTCGTTATTACACCTACACAAATTCGTGAAATGCAATATTTCACACTTACACGGATGCAAAATTCGTGTATATGTTCGTTTTTGCAGGTTTACAAATTCGTCTACATGCCAAATAGTGAAAAATATATACCTCCGTTCTACAAGATTGTTGATTTGAACAAAGTGAGTTTTTTTTATTCTCCTACATCATGACTAAATGCTCTGACAAATTTTCATCATTCTAGCAATTTCACAATTAATTTAGACCTTTTTTCATCATAACTTCTTGCTGCGACAGAACTTTTGTCCAGGCACATTTTGGACACACTATCAATATTAATTTCTGTGACTTTCAAGCTGAGACAAAACTTTATTTTCGTAATATAAACATGTCATAGAAGGACCTGGCTTTCATTTGAGCCATTACTCATTAAAATCTGCGCAGTACAAGTCAAATTATTGACAATTGCATCTGTAGCATGTGCTAGCGACAGAACTTATGTCCAGGGCTGTACAGGAGGATTTGCTTTCTTGTATTTGTCTTCAAAAGAGGACAGTAATTTGTAATTCCTATGCACTTTCAACAACTTTTCCTCTGAATTACCTCATGAAAGTTCTAAGAAAATTTACAAACCCAGCTAAAAACTATGTGCATTTCATGTTGGGCCACCAGGCATACTCCATTTAGACTACTATATGGTTGCCTGATTTTGAGTAAAATGGTCTTTTAATTTTCTTATCAATAAGAGTTGTAACAGTCATATTATTTCCCATAAAAAAACATACATTTTGCCTTTCCTTTAAAAAACAATGCCTCCTGTACGTATTAAGGTTTAATGAAGAGTAGAATATATAGTGAAAAAACTGCAATTGAAAGTCAAACAATTGTGCATAAATACATAAAGCCCGAATCATCCATCCATCTATACCCATTTTGAAAAGTTTGAAGGTAATGAAGAATAAAATACAAATTTATGAAAAAGTGAATTACAAAAGTGAGACAATTGTGGGTATAAAAGAATACAGTCATTGTGGATTAAATTGAAGCTAACATGGATGCAAGCAAAGCAAAATCATGTCTACAAAAGATGTAATCGTAAATATTATATTCGTACCTGGCCTGGGGTCATACACCTCTACGTATGGAGTGTAAGGTGCATCAAATGTTGTAGTGCTTCCTCCTCCACTGCATTCATAGCACATCTCACATCCACCATTTTCTTTCTTCCATCCAGCGCAGGTGCAGGACTCTGTTTGCGATTGAATGCATGACAGAGTGCAGAATGTCGCTCCAGATCCAACAGTGGGAGACTTCAGAGCTTTTCTTTGTATCATGTGGCAATTTAAGTTTTTTGATTGTTTTAAAAATAAATAATTTCCTTTCATCGCTCCATTAGCAATGATTGTGAGATAAAGAATCAAGGCAACTGCTATTGTGATGACCTTCATATTCGAGTGTTTATATCACCTCTTATTTCGTCTAAGAGAATGCAATGCAAAGTTCCAGGCTCCTGTCTTGCTTTGCAATCTTCTGAGACAGAAAGAATGAACCTGTACTGCTCCGTAACTGATGATGACAGGCCTCTTGGCAAGCCAGCCTCATTACATAGCAACTGCAAGAATTATGCAAATTTTTTCAAAATGTATTTTGAGCCAGCCAATCCCGTCATCACAGCTTTTATATTTTCTGTCTATGATGATTTTTGCATTGGCGTAGACATGGGGATCTCTCTGTTCTGTATTTTGCAAAATATTGTTGGTTATTGCCCTCAAAAAGAGAGACTGAAGTCCGTACTTTTTTTGTCAAATAGGAGAGCGTTTAACTGGATGGCAGTCATGATCAAGAAATATATTTTAAATAATTCCTACGTCTTGTATCAATATATCGCTTTTGGTTGTTATGTGTCTTATGCTATATCCAATGAAGCACACTGCCAACTAACAAAATAAGACAAACTTGTTTGGGGGGGTATACACCATGCCCAAAATTTAACAAAATAAAAAGGACAAAATGTCTATCTTTGAGACCAATTTTGTGACTGTGTATTACAACCAAACTTTTTTTCAGTTAGGGCATTAATTTGAGAGGGCCCTAACTAGAAGCCCTTCCACCTTGGTGTAAACAAAGAAATGCCAAAAATGGGAATGTGCAGGCCCATCAATGGTAGCGTTTATTTATTTCAATCAGGCAAAGTCCCTGCATGCTCATGCCTAATTCAAGCAATGCCTTATTAAGAAATACCCCTGGCAGAAATTATTTTTTTGAAGACTGCTCAAACGTCTGAGCAAGAAATTATTTTTTTCAAAAACACTCTAAGCCCACCCATTTGATATAAAATGACCACCCCCTATTAAACTTTCATTTGTTGGCATTGCTCCACAGCTGCATCAGTGGCGTAACTAGGGGGTCTCGGGCAGGGGCACCTGGGGGGCACGCGATTCTCTGGGGGGACACCCACTTTTCTAACTATATTTTAGCCAAAGTAATGAAGTTGAGAGAGAGAACAACCGGGGGAGCACAGGTGCAACATGGAGGGGCACATGTGCAACATGGAGGGGCACAGGTGCAACATGGAGGGGCACTGGTGCAACATGGAGGGGCACAGGTGCAACATGGAGGGGCATAGGTGCAACATGGAGGGGCACAGGTGCAACATGGAGGGGCACAGGTGCAACATGGAGGGGCACAGGTGCAAAATGGAGGGGCACAGGTGCAACATGGAGGGGCACAGGTGCAACATGGAGGGGCACAGGTGCAACACGGAGGGGCACAGGTGCAACATGGAGGGCACAGTTGCAACATGGAGGGGCACAGGTGCAGCATTGGAGGGGCACAGGTGCAACATGGAGGGGCACAGGTGCAACATGGAGGGGCATAGGTGCAACATGGAGGGGCACAGGTGCAACATGGAGGGGCACAGGTGCAACATGGAGGGGCACAGGTGCAACATGGAGGGGCACAGCTGCAACATGGAGGGGCACAGGTGCAACATGGACATGGAGGGGCACAGGTGCAACATGGAGGGGCACAGGTGCAACATGGAGGGGCACAGGTGCAACATGGAGGGGCACAGGTGCAACATGGAGGGGCACGTGCATCCCCCCCAGCCACCCATAGGGACGCCCCTGAGCTGCAGGGGGGGTGTATCCTGACATGAGGCTGATTCTCCATCAGTCACGTGTATTCATCTCCACACAAGCTCCTCCTCTTGCCACTTGCAATCAATGAATGACGAGTACTTGCATTCAGCTGCCAATGGACGTCAAAGACCTCACAACCAGCCGTATCAATTACATTGAAATGAAGGGTGAATTTGTCATTGGGAAACTGGTGATCTCATTGAGTGGTATGTCACAGACGTGTCCTAAAGACTCTTACAGTGAAACACTTTGATATAGAATTAAAGTGGACTGTGGCACTATTAAAATGGCACTTCGTGACTCATGATAGTGTCATATTCTCTACTTTCAACATGGGAAACATAGAGGCTGTTTGATTCATAGAAATACATAGAATGGACATGAGGCTGTATGATGCCACCTCAAGATGAGGTCACCAAATCTGCCATATTGGAACTGCCCTGAGACATGACGTCACAATAGACTAATTATGATGTGACGTCAAGCCATTGTTATAAGTGACATCACAGTTATTGGTGACGTCACGGTCCATTGTGCCAGTATTCAGGGCAGTTCCAAGATGGTGGATTTGGTTGCTTCATCTGCCAGAGCCTCATGTCCCTTCTATGTATTTCTATGGTTTGATTAGTCATGATCAAGAGTAAGCCATCTGACTTCTCATAACAAATTTTAGAGTGAAAATCAGATGCATAATGCTTTTGTTTGGCTGTCACCAACAAGTGGGATAAGTCTCCTTCAATCAAATTAACATTGAAAGTATTGGGTTTGATCATGACAAATCATCAGCATGATGACACACGAAGTGCCATTTTCACAGTGCCACTTTCCACTTTAATTCTATATCAAAGTGTTTCGCTGTAATAGCATTGCAAACAACATTCCAGTGCTCTTCAAAGTTTTAGATAAGCACTTGAAATTTGTCGACTAAAGTCAGACGACTTTGACAGCCAGGACTATCCGCTTGTTTATTTATCTGCCCATCTATCAATCTGTCAGTTTTCTATTTAAAATGTAGCATTATAAATAATCATAGAAATTGATTCTGAACAAAAATGTTTCTTGACAGCCTAACTGTATTTCAAATTGTTTTTCTTTACATTCAAAGCAAGTAGGGGGAACCGGGGCACATTCGGACGCTTTTAACGTCTACTAATTTTGCTTAATGCTGGAGGCACTGAGCAACTCATAAGTTTGCATGAATATCAAGAATACTATTGGGCTTAAATGCAAGGCATAATAAATTAGAATGCACCTACATGTACCCTTTTGCAGCCAGAGAGCAAAATGTGAGTCGTAATCATGAAAGTACCAATGTGCCCCAGTGGGGCACATTGGGACATCAATTAAAAAATCATTTTTACGCTGCATGTGCAATAGATATTACATGAAAGTAGTGGATAGGGCTATATACAGTGCATTAACATCTTGTAGTGCCTACAGTTCAGTGCTGGGTGCTTCCGCAAACACCTCCGCAAACCGCAAATTCCGTAATTTGCGGAAGTGCTATTTTGCTTGTAGTTTGCATTTTGCACTGACTGCCAATCAAGTTTGCGCTTTGCGTTTGCGTACCTAAAATCACTTAACCTGCACCAATGCAAACTGTCAATTAAAATGTGCATTACTCTCTCAATGTATGTTTTTGGAATTACAAAGCACGTTTCCTAGATATTTGGAGTTTGCTATTTCAAGCTCTTTGTTGTCAATAGAAAGATAGACAATATTTGTTTATTTACACTACTACAGAAAATAATTCAAGTATGTAGGGGAAACCAGGGCCATACGGTCCCCTTTGACAAAATTGTCCTTTTGCATTTCAGGCAGAGTAGTACTCATACCTTCTGTGTAAAGACATATTAAGTAGATCACTTTTATTATGTTGCTTCCTTTTATTATGTTGTTTCCTTTTTTAGACAGGTCAATCTCCAAGCTGTTGTACTTGATGACATCTTTTACCAATAATACCTAAGGTAATAGCTGGGACGTCTGTTTCATTTTAAAGTGGTGGGTCAAATACTGGTCACACCTTCGTCGAAGATGTCAGGGGAAAATAATAGTTGATTTTTTAAAATTCAAGAACATGTACATACTTTGGCCAAACAGTGGTGGGGCAAACGCCCCACCAGCCCCACCTACACTGACGCCACTGGCTGGCACCATGGCGCTGCTAAGAACGAATGCATCTATGCCACGTGTTTCAATCATCAATATCCATGAATTTGGAATGAAAATGGAAAATAACACAATCACAGTTAGATAGATACAGTGCTGCCTGTTAATAAGTGAAACACATGATATTGCGCCATTACTTCTATGCTAAATATTCTCAACCAAACTGCTTATGGAAGAATAAATTATCATCCAGGGTGAGGAAAACATGTTGGGTCATAAAGGCCAATATTTGAGACATGTAGGATAACAATGGCAGCCTATAGTCTTAGCTGTAGTCGGAGTTAGGTATGAGTCAAAGACTTTGATAAGTATGTGAAACACGGGCCCAATGGTATTTCATAGGGAAGGGTGGTTAACTTACTTATCAAAGACTTTACTTGACCCATACCTAACTCCGGTTAGGCAGTTTGGTTGAGAATGTTTAGTATTGAAGCATTGGCACAATATCATGCGTTTCACTTATTTACAGTAGGCACTGTAGATACATAAGCTTTATTTACTGAAGGTAAAACCGATTAATCATAAATACTTATTGACAATATGGCCTTCCTGTTAGTGAAATACCGATGACTAAAAACATGAAATAATAATTGCCAAGTGTATGTAATCCAAAAAAGTGGACAGACAAATTCTGTAAAGGAATGAAGATGAGTGCTGATTAACAATTTAGGAGTGGATGTCTTGTTCCATGGTATAAAAAATTCAAAAGCAACCAAGGGGACATTTCGTATCTTAGAGACAGTCAGGCTGGACAAAATGACAGGTCTATCAATTTCTATGAGACTGAAAAGGTGTAATGCAACAGTGTCCAATTAAGTCCTCACTCAGCTCTGGTGTACACACCAGATGCCAATTGGGAACAAGGTCGCGACCGGAAGTTGAACCCTGGTCATTTGGTCAGAAGTCCAGTCTGCCAGGGATGGCCACAGGGGGAGGGTTGGGGAATGTCATAACTAGAAAGTATCGAGCGGGGGGGGGGGGAGGGCACCAGGGGGGCACGTGATTCTCAGGAGGGGCAACAACAATAACAGTTGTAGATTGAAGTTTGTATAGCGAGGTACAGTTCCAATATGAGGGGGCACGTGCCCCTTCATGCCCCATACGGACACCACTGGGTGGGTGGATGCATCATCCCAGATGAAAATTTCACGATGTTCACATGTTCATTTTAACAGTGGATTGTCCCACAACCCGATAGACTCTTCCCCCAACGGAAGCCCCTTCCCCCCCCCCCCACAGGCCATTTTTCAAGTATTAAGCAGTGAGGATTTGACAAACCAATCCCTGCGAAATTCCCACTGTTGACAGAAAATTTCCCCACTAGTTAGTGCGCTTTGATTAAAAAATTCAAATTTCTTGTAAAATTTCTAAAATTAAGCAATTAGCAGTACCACTGGAGCCTGGAGGGAAACTTGTGATTAAATCGGTAATTCAATTTCAATTATTTATTTGTCACAATAGTTCTGCTTTACTGCACATACAATCAATATTTTTTGATAATCGAGGACGGGGGGTGGGGTGGTTTGGAGTTTTCTTCGGCGGGGAAACTATTTTTTTTCATGGTCAAGGAGGACAGTAATATTGATTTCATTTCAAGAGTAATAATTTTCTATGTTTGCCCTCCAATATTCATACTCAGTAATAACAAATAGCCGTGCTGTAGCAAATCAAAGTCCAACTTTCTTTAGAACCAATCAATAGAGAGCTGTGCATTTTTAAACATAGTTACTGGGGAGACAAAATGGTCTACCAGTGGGGACTGTGCGGACTACCATTTGGTCTCGCAGTTTCTACGTTCAAAAATGCACCGCCAGAAAGAATGAATATTTTAATAAATCTAAGCTAATTTTTAGTTAGAACAAGTGCCTTGCACTTTATCAAACCGTTTTAGAGAAGTGTGTTATTGAAGGACAACAGCGACAAGATCAAATTGCAAAGTTGAAATAGTATTTGATATGTTGTAAAGCCTCTGAAGAATATATTTTATAAAGAAAAAAGCACTTTTAAAAGGACTTCCAACAAAAGCGGTCACGTGTGAAATTAACCAGAGTATCTGGATGGTCTGGACGCCTTTGCAAAATCAGAATTCGACCTTTATTACATCATTTTTTTTTATAATCCAGACTTTTGTAGATGGCATATCAGTAAAACCTTAGGATGAGTCATCCAAATTCCATCCACCTCTTTCACTCTGTCTTCAATGAAAAATAATGTCATCAGTTTCTGCGAGGCTTCAGGGGATTCAAATTCTTTTCATTCATGTGTTGTGATGTATGAATTGAGTGACTAGGAAATGTGATCGTCACATTTTTTTTTTGTTTCCGTCAGTTGTTAAGAAACTTTAAACTTTCAAATTTATAAGCTAGAAAGGATCTTACAGACCCTATAGTAGATTATTTGTAGCCCTTCACTGTAAAATTTGAAAACTGTGTTGAAGGAAGTTTTGATTGTTGCAGATAGCTTGACATCTCAGCTATGCCACATGTAACGCCATCTATAACAAGCAGTTCTCATGGCACTGCAATAAATTTGAAAAAAATATTTATTTAGATAGATAGATGGACAGATGGATGGATAGATAGATAGATATGGTAAGTGCTGCCCTCTTAGTCCTGTTCTGGGCACTGACGAGGGTTCATTGATGAGATGTTAGACATTTACCCCATGTGAGGGATCTTTTTATTTACTTGCCCAGCACAGACTGATACAAGGGGCCGCCAATTTAACATCTCATCTGAATAACATCCAGCTGAGGTTTTGCTCATGAAGGTCCAATGAAAATTTTGGGTTCTCCAACCGGAAGTCAAACCCATGCAAACCAAAGACCTTCAGTGGAGCAGGCTGGTATCTTAACCACTCGGCCACCCATCTCAGCTATGCCACATATAGCACCATCTATAACAAGCAGTTCTCATGGCACTGCATTAAGTTTGAAAAAATTATGAACATAGACAGATAGATGGATAGATAGATCTATAGATTGATATGGTAAGTGCTGCCCTCTAAGCCCAGTTCTGGGCGCTCGCGGGAGTTGATTGATGAGATGGGCGAGAGAGCTGGAATCCTCATCATGTTACACATCTACTCATGTGAGGGATCTTTTTATTCACTTGCACAGCACAGACACTGATTCAATGGGGCAGCCTATTTAACATGTCATCCGAACCACATCCAGCTGGGATTTTGCTCATGAAGGTCCACTGAAAATTTTGGGTTCCTCAACCGGGAGTCAAACACATGCAAACAAAGACCTTCAGTAGAGCAGGTGGGCATCTTAACCACTCAGCCACCCAGCTTAAAAGAAGAAAAAAGCATTTTTATAAAAAATTTAGTTGCACACCACTTCAGATGATCACTTCTCATTTTTACAGCTGCTTGCAGCCTGTATTACAGGTGGAATTTTCGGTAAGCCTCTGACCATATAGGAAGTCGCGCTATTTCACCTATTTTGTCTATCTACAAGCAGCTGTTAAATTGCTTGCACGTTATTTTTATATATTAAACTAATTTGAGAAAGTAATTAGAAGTACTGCAAGCCAACCAACATATCCAAGTCAAAGAGTATTTTCAAATATAGGCCTATAAAATAGCATACTAACTTAGATGGGCACCAGGTCATTGGGATTTCTTCACACTCTTTAAGTAGCATTATGAGACTGATAAAACACGTATGGATAATAAAAAGCATCTATACATAAGTCAATACAACTAAATATTTTGAGTTGTGACAACTTGAATCAATAAGTCAACACAACTCATTTTTTCCATCCTACCATTGCATATTAGTGTGCCATGTTCTTTTTAACTGCCATGGTGCCCATTTGATGTCAGTATGAGCATATTGAAGTCACAGTGGTATATGATTTCACAGTTTCAGCTGTGTCACCTGGGACCTTCCCTGATCAGATCATTATAAATCCACAAGAAACTGCTAAAATGTTGGTCAGCACTGATCATCCTGTTTGATGTTTTGAAAACACCCAAACGTTTCTAATCCTTGCTAACATGCTCCAACTGAATAAACCATCATGCACAATAATTGTCAATTATTACACATATGAAAACAGATCAATCAGTTGTTATTCACACTCAGCCGGTAAGCCGAATTTGTTGCTAGCAGTTGGAATCAATACTTGAGCTGCCATCTCAAATGCTCACAGGGAGTGCCCAGATCTAGCGTCCAAAGGGAAAACCTAGTAAGTCACATTTTTGGCCAAATTGAGTTAAGGTCAAAATAGGACTTCCGAGACATGTTTCTATATATTTATTAAGTTTAGATTTTTGAGAAGTGGCCCATTACCCCAGAATGACACTGGCAAATCCCAGTAAGTCTATCTCTTACTGCACGGACTGAAATTTAAAAGTCAATTTTCTCAGAATGTCCTAAATGTGACTTACTAGGTTTTCCCTTTGGACGCTAGAGATACTGATGTCGGTATTGAGATACTGACATCATGTCTGCACATATTCACATGGGACATGGCACACTTAATATGTGAGATCTGTAATAACACTCACCCAACTAATATTCATTATACATTTCCGAAGTTTTCTGATGCTTTTACAGCTTTTTTCCAGTGTGATTTAAATAATTGTTTGTGTTTTTCTACGAAGAAAATATTGAAACAATAAACAGAAAATAATTGAACATTCAAACAGGCATAGAAGTGCTATGAATGATCTCAAGCTGTTAATTATATTTATAGGAGGGTTAATTTTAAACTTATTTTTTCACGAAAAACAGGTTGATGAGATCAGGGTAGGCTTTTACAAGGCTATCCAGAGAAGTGAGGATGTTATTTTTATTGTCTAAGAAAATATATTGCAGATGATTTCATATTGTAGACACCAGTGGTAGAAAATACATAATTTTTCCTGCAATTTTCATTAGTCGAGAGAAGGTATGACATCACTGTCTCCTGAAAAGTGACATAGCATTTTACACGGGTGACGATGGCATTCTAATCCATTGATCTCCTAACTGTTTAGCGGTTTTAAGTGACAGTTTCTGTTTGTGTTAGACACATGTTCAGGACACCTTCTCCTTGTCCAATACTATGCATCCAGAGAAGCGGGATCAGGACTGGTGATCCGCATATATAGTGATTGTTCATACAGGAAACAAACAAATATAATTATGCATGACATTTTTGAGGGGAGCGGGTCAGCTCAGTCCGCAAGGCAATGGGCTGCCAATCACTGGGTCTGGTCACCAATGCTGGCCATATATCTGATTCAGCTTGCTTTCCTGAGGGATCGTTCAGAATTTATGAATGGGGGGGGGGGGGGCGGGGGTTTGCAAGTTCTGTCAGAACTTTCTGTAAAAAATTAAACGCCCCTCCCTTTAGTTTGCTGAGCTTGGGAGTATTTTTAAAGCCTAATATTATAATTGTTGTGTCAAATATTGTCAAACTCACTAATACAAGTGACAGAGTGAGGTCTCTCTCAGCGCACTTCATTGGCTTTCTTGGTTCCAGAATTACCTGCCCCAACTATCTGAACTTTCAGTTTCCGTGGCAACCACAGAATGACTTTAAAATATCCAAATTGTGAAACATTTTGGAAATCCGTTCCAAATATCCTGAATTTTATCCTGTGAAAAATTCATATTTCTAGATTGAAAATAAATATCCATATAAAAAAAAGCCTCGAACTTTCTGAACGCCCCTCGTATGTCTACAAATTCATCCAAATCCAATGAATTTGATCTTTGTCATTCAATATGGATGACTCCGAAGTTGGAGAGCCTCTCATCTGCCATTGAATTCTTTCAAAGGTTATTATCCCCTTCATGGCAGAGAAGCTTCGCTCTCAAGAAGCACTGGACACTGGGATCGTCATTGCAATTTTACAGAGCTTGTAGGCCTATAGTTCATGGAAGGCCCCACTGTGCCCTGCATTTTTTTTGCTCCACCAGTCGCTTGGCCCACTGAATAATTAGGTCAGCATTTAAAACACCATTTGGCATCCTAAGCACAGTAGAGCAGTAAAACAACACCATGTACTAGAAATGTCAGGGTAATTTTATTTATTCACTCCAGAGCCTGAGGGGGGCAAGAGGGGGGGCAAGAGTAGCCACAGGTGGGGAAATTGCCCCACCTTGCCCCACCTTGCCCCCCTCTTGCTACGCCACAGTTTTGAACCATATGCCATATGGAACTGATGCTAGAGCAAGAGCAGAGACATATTGTGACCATTTGTATCCCAGGTGCCTCAAATATCATTTTTTGTTACCCTGTATGTTTCCATTTCTTCAGAAGAGCATGCTTGTTTCCATGAGCAATTAAGGATGAGGATGAAAGTATTGACCCAATGGCAAAACATTAATCATTTATTTACTTGAAGGTGCAGCAACAGCAAGCATGAAAAATAACGTGCAAGCACTTTAAGCGTGCTCAGGGCCTTAGCCTGCCGGAAGGGCGGGGGGGGGGGGGCGGGGGATGTGCATGTCGCTAGACAAGTCTCCACCACAAGCCTCAGGATTCAGCTCAGGCTAGGGCCTTGGCGCTTGATGGCCCTAGGTATAGAGCCCCATTGCCCAACGATTATGCCAATTAAATGCATGCCCAGGTTGCTAAAGAAAAAATTAAATATTTTACCCATTTCTCTATTTTCCTTCCTTCTATCTATCTATCTATCTATCTATCTATCTATCTATCTATCTATCTATCTACCCATCTATATATCTATCTATCTATCTATCTATCTATCTATCTATCTATCTATCTATCTATCTATCTATCTATCTATCTATCTATCTATCTATAGGGCTCTTTATTCTTTTTCCAATCCATATATTTGTGTGGAGCTGTGAAGGGATGACAATATTAAGAGATGGGAGAATTTTTCAAGCTTGAAGGCATGGCAGGAATTGTTTAATTGTCATTTAAGACAGCACTACGTGTATCACTGTAGATCAATGGCCATTCCTTCGTTCAGGCTTTCTAAATAGCACAAGTTGACAGAGCTGTGGACCCATGTACCTGCGCCCCCCACCCTACACTGGACTGCTTCTTTGGCATTGTAGCTGCTCCACCCATAACACAATGTAATGCTGACCCTTGACCCCGTGAAAAGAAGCCCATTTAGTTTCTTTAACAATTTGTTTCTATAACAGTGGGCCTCCAAAAGTTTTTCAACGCGAGTTAAACTCCACATGAGCATATATGCTAAGTTTGAATGTGATTGGTGAAGAGGGGCAGACACATGAGTTGTCATAAGTTTTGGAAAAATGTCTTCAGTAAGAGCTGTGCTTCGCTCGCTAAAAACGAAATAAATTAAATTTTGGGGTAGGCCTACTTGTGACGCCCCCTACTTGCGTGCACACACTATCTGGAGCGAACTATATCCTAAAAACCAAAATTTGCAAGACTGTCTCCTTTCACATTGAGGGTGTCCTGGTTATTTTTTGAAAATTTTAAAAATCGTCATATCATCATTCTAACATTCAAACTAAACCTCAGCTGACATGGCCTCACTGTTGTCCACAGTAAAGGTCTCCCCCAGGCACCTCACTCACCCAAAGTATCCACCTATCCCTCTTTTTCTATCATTTCCTCCTGATGAGGGCAATCAACCTCCTGACTACTCCCTTATTCATCCTAATTCACATGCTTACATGCAAGTTCATTTTTAACATATTTACTACGAAACTAAACAAACCTACCTACCTGCCCTCTGCTGGAAATGCACTCATTCACATCTGCCATGACAAGTCACACTTTCAAATCTGTGTGACAGCTCATCACATCAAACAGTTTTCAGTTCCCTACAGTTCTATTACAAAGGATACCTTTCACATTTCCTACCATAGGCCTACCTTATACTCTTATTGCATCATTACCTCTTTACACATGCTGCCATTTATGTGATGTATGCTGTCAATGGGTTTTTCTAGTGTGGTACATTAAAAACGTTGTGGAGATAGAACAGTTAAGAGTACCTCAAAGATGCTTACACCCCAGTAAACTAGAGGTGGTATAGCATATGACAGGCATGCTCACCGTGCTGTTGACCCTGGGCACAATGAGCTACAGAGACCTGCAAAAGGGTCTATATCACTTTTTTTAAATAGAAAACAGCACCCCTGTGGAGATGTGCCCTCAGTGTACCATTGTAATTTTTATATGTAAACTTATAATATAAGTCCCCTGCCTCATATGCGTAAACAAAACATTGAGGTAAACCCAGTGCGCAAGTCACATTTGCCCCTTGAACTCTGCTTATAATTGACTGAAACATTAACTTTGAGCGCAACCTGTTGCCTGCGCCCATGGTTAATCATCCTAAATGTTATATCAAATGATAACGTTTGGTCAATTTATTTTGCTGTTAAAATATAACAGAAGTACATCAAGCAGATACCGAGATATGATTTGAAATCTAGACTTTGACATAATCTAACCTGTATTTCAAAGGACCCTCAAAAATTACCGAAAAGGCATGGAGATCTAAAAATGCATTTTATCCCACTTTTTAGTAATCAGTTTGCAGAGAAAAAATTAAGAACAATATCAGAGTCTGGTGAGTATCACCGCCAATGGTGAAGTGCCTGAATCTTTGAAAGAAACTGCCTCTTAAACTACACCAAGTTAAACTCTATCACCCTCATAGAGTTTGTTATTTGATATTGTGCCCTTTATTAGTTGCAATATAAACAGTTCAACAAAAATAAGTAAGTCCCCCTTTGAATAAACATAAATATCTCAAAGATTCCTTCTCTGATATTTATGAAAGTTGGATTGAATTATAGCTGGCGTATACTTCCTCCTGATACTGAAGAAAATTGTTTCTTAATCATATTTAGTGGACAATTGAGAACTTCCTTTGTAGCCTTTTCACAGTTAAGGTTCCATGGATGACATTAGAAATAATTTAAGCGGAGTTTGAGCATCTTTTGGAAAACCTTTTTTGGAAACGTAAAGACTTCAATTTTTTTAAAAGAGGGGTAGGTGCACTCAAGGTCGGCTGTAAGTAATCGAGCTACAATTACAGAGGCAAAATTTAAGTATGCAGGCCTACAAGTACAAGAAATTTAACAGAAATTGAGATATTCAAGTTTTCGTAAAGGGGAACTTATTTTTGTTGAACCATTTAGGCTAAGGTTATTGTGGGGAGTCAAAGCTAGTTGCAAGGAGATTTGGGGTGGAGAGAAGGAAGGAGGGCAAAATAGGTAAACAGAGTTTCTTACTTTATTTTGGGTTGTACAGTACAGCTTTCTTGGAGTCATATGAGGGGGCAATTTCCAAAAGCATGTGGCTCCCTCTTTTATTTGACTAATCTGAGCATATTATTTGACTAATCAACTGAGTCACTTGCATGATTCTTGACAAAATTTGACTAATTAAGACCAATGGCTAACCGACCCAGTGTAAATGGTTTTCAGTGCACAGGGCTTTCAAAACAGCAAATAACTGTCTAACTGTCCCTTGGGGGAGTAACTAATGGTCCAGGTGATTGTTATGACACTGAAAAATCATTTAAAAATGAAAAAGCAAAATTAAATATAGATTCCCAGTGCGTAGACCACGTCTCTTGTTACAGGAAGCAAACGAATAAATATTAATTTGTGCAATTCCTCTGTGTATTTCTGACAGTGTGTATTTTATGGCAAAAAGGAAACGAAATATATATTTCAGGATTTTCACATAGTGAAAAGGTTATTTTGAACCTGTCACCATAGGAGATATGACGTCAAACTTAAGTCACAACATCCAAATCATTGGAAAAATGAATATTGATTTTAGATCTTTAAATCTTGCAATTCCGGTAAACTCTAAATGATTAAAAGCTCTAGGTGAAACGCACTGATACCAACACGTGTCACAATTATGTTGTGTCAAATTGACCTGTTGAGCGAACAAATATGTCGGTGGGAGGGGGGGGGGTAGGATGGCTGCAACCTCTCCCCCTCAGCATCAGGGCAAATGGTAAATCAGGGCAACTCCTGATCAATATTACTTTGGTAATCACAGAGTCCTAGTAGACATAAGCGTCATAAGGAGCACTTTGGTAATCACAGAGGCCAACACCTTATACGAGACCAACACCTTATACGAGCGACTTTCGAAAAGTTCTGTCCAACTTGTCATAACTTTCGATATATTTTGCATAGGCACATGGAATTTGGGTCAATTTCTATTGAGGTAATATGCAATTGATTTGCCAAATAGGCGTATTAGATTCTAAAAATAAATATAAATGGTTGTTTTGTCCCCATGGAAACCTTATGTCATGGAATGCGGCCCAGATTTTGTGGTAATTTCTTACTTTCAGCTTACCTGTCCAGTAAAACTGGATTCACTTACTAAATCGAAGCATATCAATAA
This sequence comes from Platynereis dumerilii, assembly GCA_026936325.1. Taxonomy (NCBI): domain Eukaryota; kingdom Metazoa; phylum Annelida; class Polychaeta; order Phyllodocida; family Nereididae; genus Platynereis; species Platynereis dumerilii. The sequence goes on along the minus strand of JAPTHN010000014.1, from coordinate 22,478,490 downwards.
CTTTTTTCTCACGACAAACAATGGGCATAATATTGTAAAACATTGAATAACCATGGAAACAATGTTATTGAACATATTTTAGTCACTTAACCATCCTTGATTCAATAACATGATTGGTGTGTGAGATCACATGCATATATAAAATTCATATGATTTGCTTTCAAATATCGACAAAGAGAGTAAGAACCATCTTAAATATACATATAAGGAAGATAGTGAGAGTAATAAAACCATCTCAAGTTTATATAGGCCTTTTTGAAGGTATAGAAGACACATTAGAGAATCCAAGAACTGGAAAAACGCATAACTCCAAAACTGCCCTCATCGTATTTGTATTTGTATATATTATTGGTCCCCTGGTGTGGGGAAATGTGTGGTGAGCCTTCCACTGAATACAGCTCAGGGCAGCTACAGAGCAGCGCCCATGGGCAGAGGATACAGGAACATTGCCCAAGGTTCCTATTCCGTAGCACCCTCCAGTGTTGGCGATCGCCTTATGATGATGATTGATGAGAAAACTGTCTGGCACATACCCTATTAATTCATGGATGTCCAGGGTCTTTCAGTTGCCCCAGCACAGAACACTGGATACAACCCACCTCCATTTAATGTCCCATGGGCTCGGACTAAATTGAGTTCCGGGGTGGGATTCGAACCCACGCCCTCAGAGCCAGTGGTTGCGCAAACAAGCACTCTTAACCATTAGGCCATGGTGGAACTAAAAATACAAATACAAATACTAATACAAATACAAAATACAAATACAAATACAAAATGAGAGAATCCAAGAACTGGAAAAATGCATAAATCCAAAACTGCCCTCATCGTGTAGACTTAGAGGCATGCTTTACAAATGGAGAGATGATATGAAGAAACACATTATGTACCCATTTGGTCACTTGGAGAAGTTGTGAAATGAAGATGCTTGTTTTTCACAAGTTTCCAATTGAAAATCTCCCAAAATAATTAAATGTTTTGACAATACATTTGTTTTACTGCCTTTTTTTTATGCTCTGGGCCGCATTTCAAGACTTCTGGTTTCGATGGCAACCATTATTTGTATTTCTAGGACCTGGTTTTTGGAGGATCAATTGCAAGTTAACTCCGGTCTAACTGAGCCAAATATCATGTGTCTGCATAAAATATAGCTGAAGTGATGGCCTGTTGGATAGAACTTTCGGTAACCCCTCTTAGGGAGCACTTCGGTAATCGCAGAGCCCAAGTAGACATAAGCCTCATAGGAAGCACTGTGGTAATCGCAGAGCTCCGGTAGACAAACACCTTATAGTGAGCATTTTGGTAATTGCAGAGCCCAAGTAGACATTAGCCTCAGTGGAAACACTTTGGTAATTTCAGAACCCAAGTATAGACATATGCCTCATAGGAAGCACTTTGGTAATCACAGAGACCTAGTACACTAAAGTCTCATAGGAAGCACTTCTTCTTTCCCTGGCTGTTTTAAAATGTAGCATTGGATATTATAGGTCAATGACCTGTTGTATACTTATAACTTGAAATGGATAGCTATGTTCAAACAAAAGCACTTTTGGTTAAACATATGAATATGGTATTCCCATAAGGCAAAGGATTAGACTTGGGGTGCAAGGGCATAGCAGGGTTAGTGAGAATTTTGGTAGGCAACTGTGGACATTACTTTCAGTGTAAACAAGTATGAGAGATATGTCTTTTATTTATGAAGGATGTATTCCATTTATTGAACAAAACTCCCCAGGAAGGAAAATGAATGATTCAAAATGTAGTCCTTGGATACCATGATTCAAACACAAACACAACTTCTTTTACTTACAAGTCAATCAAAAGTTGTCTCAAGGGAGCCTACAATTCTGCAAGCAGTGGCGTAGCTGGGGGGTCTCAAAAGGGGGGAAGGCATCAGTGGGGGGTATCTTGAAGACAGTGGAGCCACTGTCTTCTTGATACCTTTTTACCAAATTTTTTCACAAAATTAAAATATCCTTTGGTTTCCAGGGGAGCCCCACACTGCTTGTGAGGTCATGTCACTGTATTTGCCAAGTTGCTATGTTATGCTTGATGGCATGAGAAGTATAATATGCCTTGGTCATTAAATTTTAAGAAGCGTTGAGTTTGACCGTAATTCCTAATCACAGTTTTGCTCAACTCATCAATAACTTATTAGCTGTATCCGTAGAAGTATTGTGGTTCCGCCAGTTAGCGATTTTTGGAATAACAGTATATCTGGACTTTTTTGTTTTTATTTTGAAAAATAATTTGAAATTGAAGTGAACGAGTCTTCCATAGGTAGATAGATAATATGTCTGTTAGTATTGATTGATTTTTTATATCCCGGGAGACTCCTCAAGTCTACAGCCTAATGACTAGGGGAAGCTGATAGATAGATAGATGGATAGATAGATAGATAGATAGATAGATAGATAGATAGATAGATAGATAGATAGATAGATAGATAGATAGATAGATAGATAGATATGGTAAGTGCAGCCCTCTCAGCCCAGTTCTGGGCACTTACTAGGATTGATTGATGAGATGGGAGAGAGAGCGGGAGTCCTCAACTTGTTACACATTTATTCAATAATTATTTGGACGTGATGCTATTGGGATAATGTACTATTCTTTTTTAATGAGTTGATGTATGTTTTGAGCAACCTTATTTAATCCATGATGACGACTGCTTGTTTGTGTTGGGATAGCAATTCCTTGTATTCATTAAAACAAATGTATAACGAAAGTTGAGCGTTGTCTCTTCTTCGTTCTTGGAGGGGTTTGTCTCATTTGGTACAACTCTGGGCTGCTTAATGCTAAACGCTGGGTCCTGGGTTTGATTCCTGGTCTGGCACAGTCACCTGTATCTTTGTTGGACTTTGACGCGGTTTCAATCCTCCTTCATCTCGGGGGGGGGGGAGGGGGAGAATTTGTCTGGTGGTAGCGTGCTGGACTGCTACTAGCTGGCGACGCTTGGCCCAGGGTTCAAATCCTGGTCTTGCTGGGTCACCTGGCCCTATGTTGGATGGCTGTTTCCATCATCCTTCACCTCATTGCCGTGTCCTCCTGTCCTAATTAGCCTACCGGGTGCGTAAATACAGGACATAAAGCCCCAAACATCCATCCATCCTGCCTAGACATGATCCAAATCTAAGAATGTATGTGTGTGATATATGAATGTGTATGTTGAGTGTGAATGTTATTAGTAATTATCTATGTGTGTATCCTATCTATGTGTGCCTGTTTGAATACATGTGCCTGTATGAATGTGCTTTCCCTGTCTTGTATGATTGTGCACGCCCAGTTTCATGGTGACATGACATAATAAAGTATTTATTTATTATCATCTCATTGCTGTGTCGCCCCCTCTTCACTAATTTCCCTATGAAGTGCATAATATATTGGGGCTGGCCCTTTTTCAACTTTTTTTGAAAAGTCCTGCTCCATCATTCTTATACGAGGCCTTTAGGTCTTAGAAACCACCTAATGCCAAAATTTTGCAAATTTGATGAAAAAAACCCAGGCCCCTGGGTCATTTTAGAAATTACTGCCGATGAAGGCAGACTCCTGAGTCCTGAGTAAACCATCCACTAAGCATACCTCCTTTAAATAACCAATTATTTTACATACACTTACACACATAATTTCTGATAACAGCTTCAGCTGCTTTAGCGGCATATTGGACACAAATTACAGTAAGGGCAGATCCTTATGTAACTTTCGGAAGAATTCAACTCCTCTTACTGTTTGAGCGACTTGGTTAAACGAGGCAGTCCTTTGATGTAAATAATGCATGTAATACTCATTCACAATAACTAATTGATAGTATTTGTGTGCTAGTAACAACAAAAATAAAGGCTCATATTACATAATATATACTGGAGATAGACAGAGGCACAGCAGGTACCTATCTTCAATGATTTACACAATTAATTGTATTTTTGCTGACGATTTTCATGAAAATAAAGGCAAAAATATGGTTTTTTGCCAATAACTCAAAAAGTATTGCATGGGTTTAGGGCCCTAAAATGTATTGATGATGAATATGTATGTGGGTATTCCGGAGATTTTGGTGTCAATATCATGTCTCTAGTTGCTTTAGTTCTCAAGATAGAGGGTATTTTTGAGTCTTTTCTTATTGTCTAAAACGTAATTTCTAAAATGACCCAGGGGCCTGGGTTTTTTTCATCAAATTTGCAAAATTTTGGTATTAGGTGGTTTCTAAGACCTAAAGGCCTCATATAAGAACGATGGAGCAGGACTTTTCAAAAAAAGTTGAAAAAGGGCCAGCCCTAGGCCACTGCATATATACCTACAGGATGTAAAGCCCAAATTATCCAGTCATCCATGTTGTCTCCTCTATGTAATTGTGGTTTTAAGAAATTAGATGTCTTGTATTAAAATGCTGTTGACCTCATGATACTTGTCTGACAGCATGTGGTCTCATCAAAAGGTTTGTTCTGTTCAAGAGATTAAATGTCTTGTATGAAAATGCTGTTGACATCATGACACTTGTTTCTCAGCATTTGAGTCTCATCAAAAGTTTTTTCTGTTCAAGAGATTAAATGTCTTGTATTAAAATGCTGCTGACATCATGACACTTGTCTGACAGCATGCGAGTCTCATCAAAAGGTTTGTTCTGTTCAAGAGATTAAATGTCTTGTATTAAAATGCTGCTGACATCATGACACTTGTTTCTCAGCATGTGGTCTCATCAAGAGGTTTGTCCTGTTCAAGAGATTAAATGTCTTGTATTAAAATGCTGTTGACATCATGACACTTGTCTGGCAGCATGTGAGTCTCATCAAAAGGTTTGTTCTGTTCAAGAGATGAAATGTCTTGGCTTACAGTGAACAGTTTGACTGCTCGGCGCAAAAAGGGACTTAGTGCCATTATATTTCAATGACACCAAGTCCCTTTTTGCGCTGATCGGTCTAGTTTTTGGTGATAAACTTGTTTCTTTGGGGGGTTTGGCTTCTTCTGGCCCTTTCTATCCAATTCCAGGAGTTCAGTACACAAGTATTGCTACTGATACTGCTGATATTGTTGGAGTAAACTCCATATTCTCAACCAGGTGGCAGTAAAATCAGAACTCCACCTGGGGTGTGTTTTATCTGACAGGCACATGCTGTGGATGGGGACTGGAGAGTCCAACTTGAAGTGACTATTTACCACGGGCCCAACCAGCTATTAAAAGATACTTAACTCTCACATCTGTAAGATCAGTCCTGTCCTGCTTTGTTGACATATTAGGTAAGGGTGTCACACTCTGGAATGGCTTGGGAATGCAATCATGCAGAAACAGCTAATATTTCCCTCAATTGCAGCTTTTATATTTTTTGCACTATTGCATCCCTTAATATATTGATTAAGGTTGTCTTTGGTCACAATATATTTTTGCAATAATATATAATTAATACATGAAATCTTACCTTTGAATTTGTCTAACACTAAGAGCAACACAGCCTAAGCTGCCTCTGACTGTTTAGAGATTATTTTTTGATGTCACTGATCCCTCCCCCCCCCTCCCCCATCAACCTAGACCAACCATCAAAACACCTAAGCCAGCAGCCTGAGAAGTCATTGCACTGTGGATAACTGTGTGTGATCTTCAAGAAGAAACATTTATCCATAACCTTTGCCTGCAAGAACATTCGAATCCATTATTTTTGAAGTTCTAATAACTTGTGGAAGAAAGGAACTGAAAGGATTATGAGTCTTGGTAAGTTTATTTTCAATGTGTTGACATGCCAATCAGAATTTTCAATGCTATTTTGTAATTATGAATGTCACATTAGAAAATAGACTATTCAGCTTTGAGTGCTGCTCTGTTTGCTGTTTTGTTTTTGTTCATTTATTGCAGCAGAACATATCAAGCCAGACAATACTCTTCACAGTTTACTGTGATCTGATACTTTGTTACAACTGTCTAGTATATTAAGTATTCCTTCTGGTGCAATAACAATAACATAGTATAATTATAAACTACATTGTCACCTGATTGAAGTTTCTCTCGATTGGGTCGATCAGTAAGGAAAAATAATAATTAATGCACATAATTATTATTATCATCAAATTGTTGCTCTTATATTTTTTCATCACTATGGTGATGCTAATTGCATCTTTTTTCTTTGTGCATATTTTTTCTAGACTTGCAGCAATGCAGTGACAGTGCCTTGGAAAACAGGTTTAGACAGTATACACATCACTTTCAAACATGATGGACATCAACAGTGGGTAAGATATGCAATTAAACATTAATATAATTTTATATAAACATCTATTTTTTCATCATTGAGCAACACTTTCTGTCTCAGTGCTAGTATATTTTTTTCATCACTACAGGGATGCTAATTGCATGTTTTTTCTTTGAGTATTTTTTTTTTCTAGACTTGCAATAATGCAGTGACAGTGCCTTGGAAAACAGGTTTGGACTGTATATAGGGATTTCAAACACGGTGGACATTAACAGTGGGTAAGATATACAATCAAAAATATTAATATAATTTTCTGTATCTATGTTTTCATCACACTTTTTGTTTCAGTGAGATTAATACGGGGGAGCAGGGTTGCAGTGAATCATGGGGTACTGTGAATAACAAACTTCTTTGGATGGTAAATGGCCATATTTATTTAATGTTCATTTGTTTGATGTATTTGACGGGCGCTCAACAGGGCACAGCGAATTGGGAGCCATTCAGGGTACCATGATCACTTTATTCTCTGTAGTAATGACAAGCAACTCTTGGTACTACGGGATGTTTTTTTGCAGAAAAAACAGTCATTGAACCTGGTGGAAATACAGTTCAAATACTTACCTTAGTTATTCTGAAGGTGGGAAAACATTTTTAAGAGTTTAATTTTTTCAAAACGGCACTGATTCACTGTACCCTCCCACCAAAAAGTAAAGTGAAACCCTTCTTCACCATTTCTAATCTATATCTGGTCAGATTCGAGATGTGTGACACATCATTATTTTATTGCATACAAATTATTATGTCGTTGTATCTTCCTCTAAGCCATATCCCAATGAAAATTAAATTGCAACTCTTGGACATTGGCTATAATACGCTTATACAATTCTGTATTATTTGTTGCAGGCTTCCGTATAAAAGTAAGGAATGAAGATAAAATTCTCTGCAAATGGACATCATATTCTCCACATTGACCACTGAAGTATCATAGGTGAGTGTTCATCTAGTGCGGTTGGATATTTGCAAGTGTAGATTATAGTTTATAATAATATAAAATATTACTCTTGATTCTTCCTTTTTGATAACAGTTGTATTCTTTTGTTAAATAGATATTCTAATTGTAATACTTCATATTTTCAGGTTACTGGTGTGCTATAATTTTCTTCTGGAAGAGCTGAGGAATTAAATGTACCCGAAGAGACAACAAATAATTCCAGCAAGCACCTTGCTCTAAAATTAAGGTGAGTTTGTTTTTTAAACAGTGTACCTGTTTATATAAGTGTATTATTTTGAATAATGACAAATTATGAGTTAAAACATTAAAATTGTTTTGCCGATCAGTAAATTGTATTTGCGTGCTTGCTGTATTGTAGCTGAGCTGTAAGGTCTCAATAAACTGCTTAAAAACATATACCTTTTTGTATAAGCAAACTTGCGTAACACTACTTGTAAATGAAAACATATTTAATTTCAGGTAGTCATTGCTAAACTGCCACCTCTTATCAATAGTCTTCAAAAGGACGCTGAAGTGATGACAGCTTTTTTATTCCTGTGAAGGAAAAAGTGCTTTTGGGAACGGTATGTGAGAATGAAAAATTATAAATGTTTTATTGGTTTACATGTACAAGGTAAATAAAACATAGATCAACAAAGATATTCCCTTGTATATAAACTTGAATATCTCAAAGGCATTGTCTTTAATTTATAGTACTGCATTTTGAAAACAAATCTAATGTTTAGGGTCTGATGTTTTAATCCCAAGGGGGGTTGGAGGTTAACTCAGAAATACCCCTTCCAAAAATTATTTATTTCAAGACTGGTCAAAAAGAATTAATTTATTTCAGCAAAACAGAGCAAGAACTTATTAATTAAAAAATTACTCCACCCCCCCCCACCCTCACTTTGATGTTAAATGGTTCCCCCTTCTTATTCATACGTTTATGGTGACTCCAGCCTGAGCCTGCAGATTTTATTGACCCTATTCCTGTTTTGAAAAAATTGGAGTGTTTCAAATGGATATGACCATTTACCACGAGGGGGAGCCACCAACTGGCCAATTTTTCAATCCTGTGAATAGTGAAAGTTTAATTTTTGATACTATATAGTCAACAACTGTATTCTTCTCTTGTAACCGGTTAACCTGCTATTTGGCCTCTTCTGGTGAGATCAGAGAAATAATTTGGATTGAGGACGTTCTGGTAATTTTAACTTAAAAGATTTTTTAAATAGAGGTACTCTCACGCAGGGTATACTGGTGCAGATAAAAATGATGCAATCAAACTGCAAATACATGCAATGATCAGATTGTTATGTCCGGTGGTGCAAATGTTTTGCTGAGGAATGATAAATAACTGCACAGAATATGTAGGCCTACTGGTTGAATTGAAAATAAATTTAATTAAAGCATCATAGCCTGTCAATGAGGCTCTGGACAGGGGTGGCGGAACAGCATGGCAGGACAGGCAATTGCCCCTCCTGCCCTTGTCCAAGGGGGGCGGGGGGGGGGGGCAAGGGTGCCCTTTAGATCTTAAAGTAAAAAACATTATTAGGCCTTATTTTACTAATTTTAGGCACAAATTAGTAAGTTTCAGTAAGCATATATTCAAAATTACTTGTGACTCACTATTTAAATTTTGTCATGCGAAATTGGCGTGAATATGATTTGCCCTTTTTTTCATCTGACCGCCCCTGCCGCCCGCTATTCCTCCGGCACCCCTGGCTGTGGATGGGGGTTATCGGGGACTGGGAATTCAAAAGTAAAATGGCCAAAGAACATGGGGGACCAAAAGACCCCACCCAGAGCTGAGGGACAGAGAATTCTAAATTCCATTAAACAAATTTCAGACAGGACAGGGAATTCAAAAGTAATGTGGCCAAGGAGCCTCGTCAATTAAATACAAATAAATTCAAATTTTTTTTACAATTCCATTCAATTGATCAGATTCTAACTGATTTCATTTTTGTACTTCCAGATTGATGATCTCTACAATTGCATAGCTTGTGTGTGTTCTGTCCTGCTCCGGAAATCTAGTTGTGCTTATTTATAACCATTATTTAACTTAACAAGAAATTAGAATGTATCACTTACAATATTATGTGTCATGAAGATGTTCAATGTCCACTTTATATAGTTAACTGTGGTCTATTAATGGGAAGAGCATTGCACCATCAATCCTCCTGTCAATAGTAAAAGCTGTCAATCGATGAGAATTCACGGCTATGTTATGGTTCTCCCGTCTCAGGCCTGAGCCAATTAAATCTGATATATCCCTGCTAGTTAAACAACCGGCAATATTTTCCTTTGAGATTGCCTAATAGAAAACCATCAATGATGTTGTTCTTTTAAACAACAGATTTCTTGTTTCAATATTTATTCTCTACTTACAGTTGGATTTGTGATAAACTTAACTTTTTTTTTATTTTCTTGTTGACTGCAACAATAAAGTTTTAATAAATTCATAACTGATTTGTACTTTTTCTTGTGGTACAAATTGCTGTCTTAATACCCTCATGAAATTGATATTGGATTTGTTTTGCACATCAATCTTCGAGCATGAAAAGCGGACTTACTGCTGTGATTTTTTCATCCAGTACTAGAGTCCAAAATCCTAAATTCTGGATCAAAATTTTTATGGTAGACAGGACATAAATTTGTTTAAGGACGTCACAAGTTTTAGTGTCGCCTTTCTAGATCTGGTTCACACATTTTACCAAATTAAAATATTTGCAGTTTTACTGTAGGCCTGTGATCCATCCTCCTCCAAATTGCCATTCCATGTTCCCTGCTCAATACATTTTATACACATCAAACTATAAGGCAAACATCCGACTATAAATGAAGAAAGCCCATATCCAGTTGAATTACAGTGCAAGGAGCTGCTGCCCCCTTGTGTATTATTTTATAACTGATTATGGAAATTGAGCCATGAAGTAATTGAAAAATTAAGCAAATTTATAAAACATCATAATAATTACTACAGAAAATCCAATATTCAAGAAATAAAGTTATCAGAAATATCCCCTCCCTACTGAAACATGAGTAACTAAACCCTTCATTTTAGACAATGCATTAAATAAGTGCCAATTCAAATACACACAAAAATTAAGAAGTATTATAATTTGTGATTTTAATGACCACTATTTTTGGCAAATCTCAAGTTCTCAACTGCAATACTTCTCACAGATATAGATCTATCAGTGGCATGTGCAGGACATTATGTACCATTGGGTGTGTAAATTTTTGTGACTTTTGTAAAAATACAAATATTAAGTATTGAATATATCCACATTTAGGGAGTGGGTGCACGTCGGCTCAGCCCAACAACCCGCCCCCTCCCCCATCTTCAACATGGCATTGACAGTGTGTAATTTTGTGCCATTGTATTGCTGATGATGTTAGCACATGACTGTGTCATTGAAATTGTTTTGTCTCTATTTTTGGTGGATCTATTTTAATCCCTTTACACTGTTTTCATTTTTTAATCTTTGTGTTTAACAGTGGTACGAAGACATCTGTAATTGCTTTGCTAAATGCTATTTAAACATAGCATCATTCTTATGACCAATGCAAACTTATGAGCTTTAGTCTTCCCCACACACTCCTTATATGGTCCTTAATTGACATGCATACATAAGGTAAATCAATCATGTGACTGAATCCAGGGGCCAATCCTGATGATTCTGTAAATGCCAGCTGACTTCCTTCTTATGCTGCCTTGCTCCCAATGATAAACAGAAGAATGAAGACTGATTTTGGACACTTAGAAGGTATTTAAAACCATTGAAAGTGCTTGGAATGTTAGATTATAAGCAAATCTTGGGCTGATGTGCCTGTGGAATGCATAGGATATTGCTGAAGCAGTTATTTCAGCTCATTTCTGACTTGGAATCAACCAATGACCAGTGAAGCATGACTTGAATATCTCACCCTTGTATTTACTATGGTGAAGATTGGCATCATGAAATTAGAACAAGTGAAAGACATTTATCTTTCATGTTGGTTAGGCCCGTGCTATTTACTGACGTTAGGAGACAATTCCATGTTTGGATGTATGCTGATTGTCCGACTGAATAAAAGCAGACCTGATCTCTCACACAATAAAAGTCAACACTGATAGAAAAGTGAAGGGTGACGACCTTGGCTATAATATCTATGTTAATGGGAATTAATTTGTAACTCTAGTTCTTCACTCTAAAAAATTTCAGACAAAATTGGATTTTTAGATTCAAAACCAAATTTCAGTGCAAAACCAACATGGATTTAAAAAAACAACCAGAACTTTTAAAAGAATCCATGTTGGTTTTTTGCATTGAAATTTGGTTTTTCAAAAAACCATTTTGAATCTAAAAAACCAATTTTGTCCCGACATTTTTTAGAGTGTTCCCTGGAAAAGTTTATTATTAATTTGGTTGGGTGTCTGTTGTGGTGGACCTAAAACATGCTCAGCGGATGTTCAAGGACAAAAGCTGGATTTCATTTGGATGTGATGTTAAATTGGTGGTCCCATGTAACGGTGTCTATGATGGGTATGTAAAAGACCCCTCATATGGAGTAAATGTGTAACATTCATTAAAATGTTGCACTTTCTCCCACTCTCCCATCTCATAAATCAACCCTGACAAGCAAGTTGAAGCAACCAGAACTGGTCTTGAAGGGCTGCACTTGCCATTTCTAGGCAGCTGTCTGGCTAAGTGGTTTTAAAAGGTTCCTGTCTGCTCCACTGAAGCGTTTGCCTGCAAGGGTTCGAACCCTGGTTTGGGAACCCGAAATTTTAGGTGGACCTTCATCAGCAAAATCCTATCGGGATGTCTTTTGGGTGAGACATTAAATTCAATAAATTGGTGGCCACTTGTGTCAATGTTTGTGCTGGGCAAGTAAAAGATCCCTCACATGGGGTAAATGTGTAACATGTTGAGGTTTCCCGCTTTCCCATCTCATCAATTAACCCTCATGAGCGCCCAGAACTGGCCTTAGAGGGCTGCACTTACAATATCTATCTATCTATCTATCTATCTATCTATCTATCTATCTATCTATCTATCTATCTATCTATCTATCTATCCATCTATCCACCTATCCATCTATCTATCTATCTATCTATCTGTCTGTCTACTAAAGCAGTCATTGGCCTATATACCCTTCATTTGCCTATATACCCTTTAGAAAAGTCTTTCATGGAAGTACTGAACAAGTAACAATCCCAGCTTGCCTCTAGCTTTGAGCTCCCCCTATCCAGCCCTGTTCTTCAGAAGTTAGTTTGCTTGGCTGCAGTAAGCACAAGACTGATTGCTGCAGATTCCTGGATATCAGTTGATAAAGAATTCTTGGATTTTGTTTGGATTTGCTTGGATTTTCTTGGATTTGACCTTGTTGGTTTGATATAATTCAGTTCTATAAAGGAGGTTAGTATGATTTTAATATAATCTCTAAATGGTGTTTGATTGTTTCATAATCTTCTCTTAATTATTTGGCTATTTGTCATTTATTTGTGTTGGCTTTTGCTTGATGTGTTGTAACTTTATTGTGTATTTGGTTCTTTAATTTTCGATAAACAAGATGGAACTCACTTGAAATAATCTTGAAAGTTTAATTATAAAATTCTCATCTGTCAGCCTGTTTTCTTATTTTATTGTAACTTTTTTTAATACTCCTGATATTCCAAAGTTACTTTTTGAAGAAAGAAAAAAAAAACGATCTCCCCAATATCTTGAGTTAACAATTGGTGCTAAGTGGAATAAGTCTGTTCTGTGGGCCTATATTTGTACTATATTCATTTATATAATCCAACCCTGATTTTATCAAATTTTATCAAGTATACATCATGAAAGGATAAACACTACTTGAGTAACTTAACTGCAGTAAAGTAAGCTACTGTAACTTCAAGTGACCCATGGGCTTTCTGATACTGAGGCAGTTCTTATTTCATTTTGTCTCTCCGGTTACTGTTTATCAAATTCCTGTGTCTCCTTACAAACTCATGTATTTATCAAGTGGTTAAGTTGCAGTAGATAGACCCATTTGAAGTGCATTTTAATTTGGGTGGGGCTTCAGAAATTCATCTCCAGGTGAATAGGAGAATAGATAGAGGGATAGTTGATAGGGACTTTATGCCCTGTATTTATGCACCTGGTACTTTTGGAAAGCTAATTCGGACAGGAGGAGCACAAAGCAATGAACCCATGACCATCATGTGATCCAGTGCTTGAAAACATTTTTTAAAAATCACATACATGTACAGATGCACAGGATTGCCGATGCAAAAAGAGTCATGTATGAAATGAGCAGATCCTTCTTGAATCACTGCTTCATTCCACCCAGGTGCAAATGGGGAGGTTGGGCACTAAACAGCTGTAGACAGAGAAGGTACTAGATCAGTCAGTATGATCATTGATGGCACAGTTTGATGCTGCCAGCTGTATGTCCCCCAGGGGAATGAATGTGATGATGACTTTAGCTACTCCAATTCAAAGTGTGGAACTGCTCTAAGTAGACTCTGCAAATTCCAATACTTATGTATTCTCTCTACCCAATGCTCACTGGTGACTTTATGCTTTGACGAACACTGTCCCATTGTCTGTAGAAAAGCGTATAATTATCTCAGTTCGTAACTTTCTCCGCATTAAAGGATACCTTTATGTAAAAGAGTCCAACAAGCGAAGAAAAGAGAAAAATGATAAAGAAAGTAAAAATAATTTGTGCTCTGACAGCTTAATAGAAGGGGAAAAAGAGGGGAAAAAATAACGCAAGATACTGAACAGTTACAGTCCCACTAGAGAACAAAAGTACCTATGGTTCCAAACAGCAGCAGACTAAAAGTCATTAGCACTTTTTGTTCGTCTGCTATTTGTCATTGGCAGGACTAAATTGCCTACCCAGCGGTATGTTGCTGTTGGGCTACAGTCTACCTGTGCTATTTCAAACACTGGGTCTCATCAATGGAAAAAAAAAGTTGGAAAGTAGAAAAAAAAGACCAGAAAAAAGAGAAGATATACATGTGAAAAAAGAAGGAATAAAAACAAGAGTCACTGGAATGCTTGTATGTGGTTATTGTGACGTTGCGGTGTCAAAATATTTGTCAGTAAGGCACTGCTTGTGTTGGAAATTGTAGACATCTTGAGGGGTGATAAACTACATCCAGGGCGGCAATGTAATTTATATTAGATGCAATGTTCAGCATAATATCTGAAAGGATTGAAAGGAAAGCTACCATGAGTAGGCTAGCAAAATCAAGATAACAATACTTGTCGGATTCTTTAGAACCTAGCTTTGCAATGGGAGAAATTGTCTGTATTTCTTTATTAAATTGATACACTGTAAGATGTTTATTAATTCCCCATGCTTATTATGTAGTTAATTTGCGAATCATTGTATTACAAGAACTGCCCACCAAAGACATCATCATGTTGTAGCAACTCAGAAGTGGTGTGTTAAACAATGACAATCTGACTAGATGGTGTGATGCACAATGACAATTTGACAATGTGGTGTGATACACAATGACAATCTGAAAAGGTGGTGTGATAAACAATGACAACTTGACAAGGTGGTGTGATAAACAATGATAATCTTAAAATGTGGCATGATAAACAATAACAACTTGACAAGGTGGTGTGATAAACAATGACAACTTGACAAGGTGGTTTGATAAACAATGACAATCTGACCAAATGGTGTGATAAACGAGGGAATATGTAAGAAACGAGTCAGCAGAACATTTTCATTTCAAGGGAATTAAGATTTGATGTTCTCATTGTAAAATATTTTAATACCTGTTGCCAAACCTAATTTCATTCTCTTCTTTCATTTTCAGATAATCGTATTGGGAGTTACATTCAATGTGCGGTTGTACTGGGGAAAAAGGCATCATAGACTTATCATAGACTTGTTGAAGAGCTTCGAAGTTATGATTTGATAATCTGTTTGTGGTTTATTGAGACATATTGTTGGATAAAAGACTTCTTTCACAAGTGAGGATAATTTGATTAACTTGCAATCCTGATTCATCTCCATATTGGATTTTTCAAACATTTTCAAAATGAAGCGGGAAGTTGGTTACCATGGAAACAAGGACTACCTGTGGCCAGTGGCGATCCTGGTGGTTGCTTTATGCATCACTCATGGAGGTAAGATTTTGTTATTTCTTGTTTATTCAACTTTATTGGGTGTGTTGAAAGCACAATTTGCTCTGGACAAAGTGCTGAAGAAATTGTGGGAAATTGTAGTACCTGAAGATGTTTGCTATTTTGTGTGTTTATGCTTTATTTTCTATTGATGATCACTGAAGATCCTCTGGCATTAGACTGGATTTCCATGAGACAGATAGAGTACTACATACATTATTCAATGCTAAACATATACGTGGGGTGCTTCATCACAATGCTGTGTGTGTTCTACTTTCTGTGTTTTTTATTATAAATTCCCCCGTTATATTTATTTTTGTTCGTGTTTTTTTTTTTTCATCTTTTTTCTTCTTATTTTTCATCACCACTCTTGAGAGCTAATTTATCCTTGTAATTGCGCGCAATTACAGTAATACTGGTTTAAATTTTTTATTCTTCATTGATGATCACTGAAAAACCACTCCCATTGGCTCGGATTCCCATGGGACATATAGAGTACTACATACATTGTTCAATGCCAAACATACTGGACAGATCATCAGATTCTCAGTTTGTGTGAAATCTGAGGTACAAAAACTTTACTCCCAAGGTCAGGGCTTCTAGGTGAAGTTTAAAGCTCTCCTATTTCACCATTGACAAGTAAAATGTTTTGAAAATACATCTGGAACGTCTTGAGCAATTAGCAAGGGAAATGGCTGCCATAAGTTGGAGCAATTTTAAATTAAAACACTCCCATGTTCCCATGTGTTTTGACTGAACTTTACTAAAGTGTATCCAGTCTAATTGATGTCAAATGGCAGGGGTTACATTTAGGATTGGGTTGGCAGTGGTTTGAGGCTGTGAAATATGTTCATCAAGGAATTGTACTGTTTGGTAGCATGCATATGGTGGATATAGTGGGAAATATTGGTAGACAGAGACAGGTAGATACACTATGAGAAATTACTTTCCCTGAGTGGGTAGATAGAAAAAGGTAAATAGAAATGTTCAGGGTATAGAAAGGTAGTTGGATAGATAAATACTCTGATCTATACTTAGATGCAATGGAGCTTTGTGTCGGGGATGGACAGATACTGTAGATACATAAATATATAATAAATATACTAAAAAGGTAGAAACTTTGAGACTTTATTAATGGAGATGTAGAGCTATGAACAAAGAGACAGATAGATGGAGTGATTGTCAGGTAGAAAGATTGATATTAAGTCGGTTTAAATTTTAAGGATTTTGTGGTATGATGCCAAGTAATTTCCAGTTGGATTATTCATAATTGAAGAGACTATGAATAAATTTCATTTTCTGTACAACTGCATGTTTAAACAGATAACTATATGCATAAATATATGATTCAATTATGACTTCAAAGCCTGAGAATGTGTATGATACCATGGGTTGTAACTCATCAATTTTCTTGACATACTACATCTGTAATTAACCATCTGTTCCCATCCTTTTCAATTGAGGAAAACATTGCCAAAGAGCAAAATAATGCAGAATTGTAATAAATTAGTAATTCAAAGGTTGGCATACTTCCCAACATGACATCCATATGACTTTGTAGCACTTATCATTCCCAGTAAAATATTATGATTAGGTTTCAAGGTTTGTGTTTTGAAGCTCGGCCCAACCCATACAATTACAGCAGCCCCAATGAATTGCACTGAAACTGATGACCTCAGCAGATACTGGGGATTTTGGCTGGTTTGTTGTGGTTGCTGAGTTTGTGATGATGTAAGAGGGCTTAGAGGAGGGGTTGAGAAGTTGAGATGTGGAAGAATTTGGGTTGATTGGTGTAACCAGCTGCCAGGAAGAAAATGTAGCACATTGAATCTAAGGATCAGATAATAAGACTGTGAATCTTCTTTGTTATGAATGCTCTCAGCCTCTCGCTGTCATTTTTACTTTCAGCGAACGAAGTTCGAAGAAGGTATTGTTATCACTTTGGTAAAATGTTGTCCGTCCGCCGGGCGGGCGTCGGGCGGTCGGGCGTCCAGGCGGTCGGGCGGTCGGGCGGCGGGCGGATAGATAGTTTCCGGGCCAGAACTCGGGCCCTATTGCATGTACATAGATGAAATTTTGTACACATATAGCCCATATGGTCTGGTTGTGCCTTTTGATGGTCTGATTGATGGATAATCCATACTTTTTGAAATATTAAACAAAAAGATAAAAAATTATTTTTTTCGTTTCCGGATCAAGACTCGGTCACTATCGCATGTACATGGATGAAATTTGGTACACATATAACCTATGTGGTCCGATTGTGCCTTTTGATGGTCTGATTGATGGGTATTCTATAGTTTTTGAAATATTGAGAAAAAATAATAAAAACAATTTTTTTTCATTTCTGGCCCAAAACTTGCCCAGTATTGCATGTACATGGATGACATTTCATACACATATCACCTATATGATGCTGTTGTGCCTTTTGATGGTGTGATTCAAGGTCATTATATACTTTTTGAAATATTGACAAAATATATTGCAAATTATAATTTTTGGTTTCTGGTCCAAAACTTAGCCTCTCTTGGATGTACCTTGACAAAAATTCATCCACATATTGCCTATAAAGATCTTTCACTGGTCTCATTGATAGGTAGTTTTAACACTTTTTAAATATTTAGAAAAAATTTGAAAAATATAAATTAATATACTTATTGGTTTTCGACCCTCAGCTCATAACCTATTCCCTGTACATGTATGAAACTGCAACATAATATGTGTAAATTTGTCTAGTTCAGCCTTTCCATGGTTATACATACCCAGGCTGGGAGGAGGGCAGATGGTAGGGCAGCGGGTATATAGATAATTTCAGGCCAAGATTTGGCCATGATTGCATTATACCAATTTTGTCAACATTGCTTTTATGACTTTACAGATGTCTTTCGCTGAAGGTTTGCTGCTGCGCAGCCTATGTTTTTAAACGATTATGGACAATTTGCCGTACGATACTCTATTGTTTCAGTGTCTTTCAGTTGCCCCTGTATAGAACCTACACTCTTTACAAAAATGTTTTATATGGAACCTTTAAAGGTTCTATAAGCTGGTATGGATAAGGAATCCTGAAGGTTCATTACTCAACTTTTAAAAAGGTTCCAACAGCAAACAAAAACAACATTCAGATAATCAAGCTGCACTGACCTCCCAAAATGGCGCCCCTTTCTCTCAAGTCGGGAAATAGGGTCCTATCACAGGGCCTTCCGACCCGTATTGAACCTTTTCAATCACTTGAACCCTTAGAAAAATGTAGAACTTTTTTTTCGGCTGTGGGTTCTTTACATATACCTTAAAGATCCTTTTGCGTTAAGAGTGTATCAGATCTAGATACCATTAGATATTTGCATGTTACTTTATACATATCTAATGTCTATCCATATCCTTGCTGGCTTGGTTAGTGAGTGCGGTGTTGAACTGCAGTTTTATTTTTTCTTCACCTCATTGCTAAGTCCCTGTCCTATTCTGATTTATTCTGCTGCAAAAACCTGCATAAATACGGGATGTAAAATCATCCATCGGACTCATGTTCGACTTGCCACTTCGACTTCCATTCACTCTTTATTGGCAGATATGCCATCAGAAAAATCTATGGATTTCTTTATTATGAGATGACCTCCCTTAATCTTAAGCAAAAGTTAATTAAGTGCAGAGGCCTGTGATTCTTACTGTCCCAAAACAGAGACAGAGGTATAAAAGAAACCACACTCTAAAAAATGTCGGGACAAAATTGGTTTTTTAGATTCAAAATGGTTTTTTGAAAAACCAAATTTCAATGCAAAACCAAAATGGATTTTAAAAAAAATCCATTTTGGTTTTTTGCATTGAAATTTGGTTTTTCAAAAAACCATTTTGAATCTAAAAAACCAATTTTGTCTGGAATTTTTTAGAGTGTAGAAGATAATCAGGAGACATGCAAAGAAACTTACGAAGCTGATCTCATGGATAAATCGAGACAATCTGGCTCTGCGGGACATGTTGCAAAGATAGATTGGGTAGACATACACTGTTACAAATGGGACGTAGGCCTGTATTGTTCACTTACTATATACACTGTATTTTCTGTACCTTCTGAAACATTGTAGGCCTACATTGTACATTGTATGTGAACACAAAAGTCTGCAACCCAGAGAAGCTGAAGTGAAGTCTGCCAGATAATAGGCCTACTACAGAATGGTACAGACATGCAATTAGTAATCAAGACATGGTAGAATGTGATATGTACATATAGGTGGCAGTAGGTGTCTGTACTTCCTGCTGCTTCTGTGATTGTATGTCTTGGAGGTTGATTGTCATTTGACAGCAAACTGAGCTTGCAAGCATTTGTGATCCAGCTGTAGATACCTGTTGATGACTGATTAGAGGTTATTTTTAGGTTTCATTTATGTCGCACTGACATTATTTTGATGCTGGCACGTTGTAACACAGACATTTGTTAACTGTTGAAGCGTTCCTGTTGTGTTCAATCAAATGTTCGTTGGTTGTCAGTCGGAGATAATATTATTTGAAATTCAAATTTGGCGGCCATATTGGAAAACGACATTTTTTATGTGAAAACAGCCAAAAGTGGTCACTCTTAATTCCCCGGAGCTCCATAACATTCCCGATATTTGACATGGCTGACAATATCTCCAGATGTTGTAGTTAAAGAGTCCTGCAGCTTACATGTAAACTTACCTACAATGTCCTACATACATATAGATCTCATCTCAACCATCTGATAGGAATTACTTCAGATGTCGGTAGTCTCATATTATGACCTCCAGGTGGCTCTTAAGTGCAACATCTTAGGGGATTAACTGTAGCAGTGTGTACAGATAATCCCTGGAGATCATCCTAAGAGATTATCTAAGTAAACCCAAAGGTTTGTGTTAGCCAAAAGTAACCAAAGCAAGGCCCTAGTTAAGCTAATGTTAGCCTTATAACTACCTGGTGTTTATTTTGATTTGTGTAATTGGAGGGTGGTGATGCTTCACATGTCAGAAGGTCACTTGTACTGGTTTTGTTCTGGATTTGGTCTGTAAGAAACTGTTGGATAAATCTCAAGTTATAAAAGTTTCATGTTGCACTTGCAAGTGTGGCAGCTTACAATTGTAAAAGTCGAAATTTTGAGTCAGCGAAAATGATTAAGTGAGATGGTTTTAAAAACAATTCATTTGAGCTGAAATAGCTTGCTGTTTTGAGTTATGACAAGCTATGTTGGCTTGAAGGAATTGTGCAACCATCTCACTCAGTCCTTTATAAGCTGATTCAAAATTCAAATTTTGCAGTGTAGAAAAGTTAATTTGTCTGTTGGATGGAAATATCAATAAAGCTCAAGGTCTCCTTTAGGAAATGCAGTTCACAGAAAATCAATGCAGAACAAAAAAGGAGACATAAGGTAGAATAAGAGGTAGAATAAGGTTATTGACATGATGACCAAGATTTGACAATGCAGTGAAACACCATTACAGAAAGCGGTGCTCAAAGAGTCTTGCGGAAAATTGAAGTCCAACTTTTCGGAAGTCCCATCATTCAGCGATTGAATGGCACTCTAGTTTCCGCAAGTTGCTGCATGGGTGTTCAAGGTAGCAACAGCTGCTATTACTATTGTTAAATATTATTGTGATGCTTTTTAGAAACACCGAGGTTAACATTGTTGAAATTAAAATCTTTACTTTTCCTCTGGTTAGAGAGTTTCAGCACCACAAATTACGTATCTAGGTCTACCTCTCATTTATGACGTATAGACCTACCTGGGAGTTATGAAACACCTCAATGCAGTTCAACATCTCAGTAGTGAAAAACTATGACATGAAATCAGCTATAAATCTCTGTAATGGTTTGGTTGAAGGGTTTATGGGTTTTTTGGAGGATATTTGGTAGAAGAAGGTACCCTTGCGGTACCCCAAAACCCTTCAGTCAATCAGGGGCATCTGGACTGAATCAGAATTCTGACTTTTTTCACATGGTCAGACTTATGAGATACATGGGAAGTCTTCGAGAATATGATAGACTGATGGGTGTCTAGGTGGTCAGTCTTCTGAGATATTGCCTGAGATTTATGCAGAGAGAGATTATGCAGTATGTTGGGTAGAAAATTGTGTGGTAAGTTGGGTTGTAAGTTGTGCACAAAGATGTGGAGATTTGGAGATGTACAGATTAGCCCCAAAACATATCCAGACTGCATAGACCTGGAAGATTGGAAGCTTAAGAAGTGGGTTATAAGGTTGATTGCTCCACTGATGAGATGTGATGGAAAACATCTTCTGCAAGATGGCCCTTGATTTGGTAAACTTTCCAGTGCTTTCTGCTTGACATGAGTAATAAAAAATATTGGACATAGGAATCATGCTTCAATGCACTTGAATGAATTTATGGAATTGATGTTGACAGAAAGTGACAACCATGCATATTGGTAATTTGAAGTATTTATGTTAATAGTAATGTAACATTTACAGATTTCAACTATGTTGTAACTGTCATTCTTATTGAAATTACTAACAAGAATGAATAAATATAGTCCAGTAGAACTTGGGCAAAATAGGGGGTAACTGTACCACTAAGAGGGTACAGCTATTTTATTGTTGATCTTGCATAAGTGGAATATGGTGATTCCAAATCTGATATTCTCTTGTTTCTCAACCTTGAGCATTTTTAGATATTTTGGTTTCCATGGCAACCATTTTGGTAATTTGGATATCTTACTTATAAACACTAATTTGTCCATAACTTTGTTAATTGTGATTGGAAATATGTCATTTTTTCACAGATTGTTGTTTGGAATAATGTCTCTCCAAAATGTGAGAAATTAACCAGATAGCACTTTACATGAAGTTGCCATGGCAACTGATATCTCAAAAACAATGCAATTTTTGAAAACAATCTTTAGAAAGTTTTCTTCTGTGGCAATATTATAAGGTAAAGGCAGAAAATTAACATTGACAAAAAAGGTCAACTGTATGACAAAATGTATTACTAAGAAAAATTGGAAACCCAGCAGTAAATAAGGTTGCCATGGTAACCAAGATCCCAAATAGCAATTTTTCTAAAAATACTGAAAATATTAAAATTGTCTATATCTTGACAAGTGTTGTTGGAAACTACTTCAAACTTGGCATCATCATGTATCATTTGCTAATATTCATTATATGTGCATTTTTAGTTGCCATGGTGATTGTCATAACAAATGAAACTTCAAACGATATCAGCTAATTGAACCTGGACCGGTAGAAAATCAAATGAAATTTATCATACTTAGATGATGCTGATAACAATCAATTTTGATACCAAATGAAAGGTAATATTCCCAAGAGTTGAGGAAGGTTGTTGTTTCTATATTTTTCTGAGAGAAAACAAGCATTTCCATGGTGACAAGTCTGAAAGAAAAGGCAAGAACTCCCAGAAAATCCTTTAAAAGTGAATATCATTTGATGTATGCACACTAGAAACACCGTTTTAGTGTCTAAATATATGTTTTCAGGCATGCCAGTTTCAATGGAGCCATGCTAATATGTGTAGGGGGTCACCCTCATTTGCATATTCAACTTTTCTCATACAAAAATGACAAAATGTTCAATACATTTATGTCAAATTTTTTCGAAACTTACAATTAAAACTTAAAAAATTGAAAACATGAAAAACATTGACGTACTGAAATTTTCAATTTCCATGCAATACTGCTAATAGTGCCCTTCTATGGTTACAATTTAACTAAGATATCACCATGGCAACCAAACAAACTTTTATAAATCATGCTCCTAAAATATAAGGTTTTCCTAGTTTGAAAAGTTTGTATGCATTACTTAAACAAGAAGTTGTAAATAACTGCAGATATAGTTAAAAATGCAAATTTATATTGAATTACTAGTCAGATCATTTACAAACTAATAACAGACATCTCTTATTAAATTGTTGAAGCATATCAAAAATCAAATTTGAGATATGAATATTCAATAGTCGGCCGGCCTTTACTATAAAATTTGTGAGCTGGTCTAAATTAAATCTTCTAAGCTTCCCTGCATGTATTTCTGAAAAGGCCTGTACTCTCTGTGCTAGTTAAAAAAACAAATAATGTTGAAAAATTGAAGTGACTAAATGAATAATGGTAAATAATGTGAGATATCAAAACAATACAATTGTTTCCATGGTTATACATAATGTCACAATTAACTATTTATGTTATATATATACCTATATATAATTAATATATTTCATTTATTTGATTAAAATATGTCAAGACACCAGTACTGTGTTGGTTTCAAACTCATTTTAAGTGATCACTGAAAAAACCTGGGACACGTTTTATGGTTTTTGGTTTCCATGGCAACAAATTAAGCATTTATTTCTATTTCCATTATATTATTTCTTGAAGATTGCTTGCAAATTACCTCTAATTTATTTGACCCAAATACTGTATGTCTGCAGTAATTCAAACAAAAGTTATGGAAAGTTGGACAGAACTTATGGAAACCCCATGTATCCTACCTGAGGTGTAGCTCCAATTGCAATAGCATCAGATTGCTTTTTAAAGGAAATGCAGCGTGGCTGCAAAAAGAGTTCACTTGTGCCAGGTGTGGTTGACTATGGGCGCTTCACCGCTTCCATGAAATTGAATAAATTCTGATTAACAATGTCATGCTTTTCCAAAACTTCTGGTTTTGGAAATTGATAATTTATGAATCCAGATTCATAGTCTTGTGTTAACATTGATTATGTCTTGGATATTACCTTGATATGCTTCCTGATCTTGCCATTTGTTATGTCGGCCCATTGCTAAGCCACTAAGTTTTAAAGATGTTAAGAGATCCTTTGTTCCCAATTGGCTATGACCATTATGGTGTATTTGAAAATTCCCATTGGAAGCCAAGGCTGCAGAAATTATCCCTATTTACAAAAAAGACCATGCATTGCAGAGAAAAAACCATAGACCAGTGAGCATCATAATAAGCAGCTCCAAAGTCTTCAAGAAGCTCATGGAGCAAGATCTCAGCTCAAATCTTCTGAACACTTTGTACATGACTCTCTGGCAGCTTTTCGGAAAAAATATAGCATCTAACACATAGGCTACTTTTGGAGTTATGTGATAATTGGAGATGCCTGAAAGAGCAGAAAATTATACCAGGAGTCCTTCTGACCAATTTGTCTAAGGTGTTCGACTGCCTCCCTCACTCCCTTATAGTCTCCAAACTCTAATCGTACGGCCCAAGCAGGCAAGCAGTTACACTCCTCCCGGATTTTCTATCAGACCGGCCCCAATGCATTAAATTAGGGGGGGGGGGGGGGTTAAAAGCTCATGGAATACCATTATGAAAGGTGTCCCCCAAGGCTCCATAATTGGGCCTGTGATATTCAATATTTTCATGAAGGATATTTTCCTTGCTAACTTTGACGGAACTTTATTTAATTATGCAGATGACAACACCGTCATGGTGCAGGACCCCACCAAAACTGTTGTCATTGATAATCTATGCAAGGCCGCCAATGAAATTGTCTCATGGTGTAAAAGTAATCAAATGGAGGCCAATCCAGCCAAGTTTCAGGCCATGATAGCAGGTGAAAAGGAACCTTCAGACTTCAACGTCCATGACAAAACAATCCAGACCGAAATGTCTGCACTGTAAAATTTGAATTTTGATTTAGCTTAATTGATTGAGTGATGGTTGCACAATTCCTTTGAGCCAAGACAGCTTGTTGTTTGTAAGGTATAACAACATAAAGATTATCATAACTCAAAATAACAAGCTATCATGGCTCAATCAAATTGTGCAACCATCTCACTCAATCAATTGAGCTAACTCAGAATTTCGAGATTTACAGTGCGTGAAACTTTTAGGGTACATCTCGACAATACCCTGAGTTTTAACAAACACATCACTGAGCTACTGCGCAAAAGTTCTAGGCAGTTAAACTGCATGAAGAGGATAGCATATCCATTCTCCCAGGACATAAAAATGCTCCTCTATAAATCTTTATAAATCTTTTGTTGCCTACAACTTTAATTTCTGCCCTGTAGTAATGCATTTATGTGGCAAAACAAATACTCAAAAAGTCGAGAAAATTCAATTCAGAGCCTTAAAATTTATTTTTCGTGATTATAATTCAGATTATGAATCACTCCTAGCAAAGGCCAAGCTACCATCACTGGAAATCGCCAGGATTAGGGCCATAGCTCTGGAAGTGTATAAAATCTATCATAATTTCTGACCAACCATCTTACAGAAAGGATTCGACCTTCAAAGATCATCTTACAATCTACGATCAGGCCCTATCTTTACCCGAAGTCACTCCAGAACTACCCGTTTTGGGCTGCACTCCTTTAGAAAATACGGCGCAACGATCTGGATCTCACTGCCAGCAGAGCTTAAGTCCAGTACAGATATTAAAACTTTCAAGAAGATGTTAAAGGACTGGAGTGGGCCCAGCTGCAGATGTAACTACTGCATACATAAATACACAACAACCTGAGGCTGTGATATTAAGCTCTTCAATTAGATTTATAAGACCTTTACTTTTACATTACATTTGAGACTCTTAACATCCTCAGGGTGCTTCCATCTACTAGTCAATTTTAACTGTTTTTATCCTGGTAATTTTATTTTATGTTACTTTCATCCGGAATATCCAGTTTTATTTGAATCTTCCTAGTCTCTGTTTTCCCTTGTTATCTAACTCGTCACATAATAGCATAAATCTTTGCTAACGTTTATTTGTCGTAAAATCCAGGTTTAAATAAAAATTTTTATACCATACCTGTGAGCCATCAGCCAATCAGAAGCCTGTATTTGGCTGGTATATATCCTATATTCTTTGTTGTTCACTTATACGCCCATGGGAGTATATAAAGCCTCATTGTTTAACAAAGCTCATAACACAAACAGCGAAACTGTATCAAACAGTGGATTGCCAACAAAAATCAAACACAAATAAAAAAAAAGTATTATAAAATTGATAACCATGCCAAATCCAAAAATCCCCTTATTTGAGCACAATTCAGATTTTTCCAAATGTCAATCATTATTAGATCTGAGGGGGGGGGGGAAGGCGGGAAGCTTATTTCAAATAAAACAATTTTACCTTGTTTTGGCAAAATAAAGAATTTCCTTTTCAGTAGTCTTGAAATAAATAATTACTGGTGGTGGTGGTATTCTATAAGATGGTTTTGTTTGATTTAGACACACTCTAGATAAATAGGTAATTACTGCTGCTGTTACCATGAAAGAGAAAAACTCCAATACCTGATGGTCGCCCCTTTACAAGTTAGTGCAAACTTGTACATTTTCCTGATTTAAAAAAAATCAAAACTTTATCTTTTGCCAATTTCCCCTAAGACTCTTTTTCCAATTCCAATTTCCACCCTCTCTCAAATTTTTTTTCACCAAATATATAATTTTCACCAAAAAAAAATCCAAAATTTTCTTTTCGCTTCTTTAATCTATTTTTTTCCCAAATAATTGTCTTTTTTCCTAAACGTTTTATTCATATTCACAAACAATTTTTTCTTAAAATTTTCACTCCAAATATTTTCCTTATAATTTTGCTACTAATTAGCCAATTATATTATTTAAATTGTATAATTGGGAGACTTATGCCAATGCCAAGTATTGAGATCACAACTGCTTCTATACCCAGATTCTAAAAATATGCAGGAAATCTCTTTAGCTTTTGGTATTTGATTGATAATTTACAACACCTTTCAGATGCATTGGCTTTGTATATCCAAGACAATTCCCAGAATATGAAAGTTGCCTTTTGGATTTTTTTCTTCAACTGAAATTTCATGTTATTAAATTAATCCCACTTGGCTAATTGTTTGTAGCTGTTTTCTACTTCTCTCAAATCCTTCTTGTTTTATTTTCTTTTTTAAATCTCTTTGTTTTTGTTTTATTTTGTTTTGTTTAAGGTATAAGTCAGTTATATCCCTTGTTTTCGTGAATATGTGATATAATCCTCGGCTAACGCCTCGGAATATATCACATATTCCCTCAAACGCGGGATATAACTAGCACGTATCTTGTATCTTGTATTAGGAAACCATTGTAAATTCTTTTCACATAAAGTTTATGATGAACCACACCTGGTGACCCAGGATAAAAAATAACGTGCAAGCACTTTAACAGCTGCTTGTAGATGGACTAAGTATCTTTCCTTCTATCTATCTATCTATTTATCTATCTATCTTATATCTATCTAAATTAATCTATCTATCTACATGTATATCCTCCCTTCCTCCCTCCCTTTTTTCCTTCCTACTTTCTTTCCTTTTTCCTTCCTTTTTTCCTTCCTTCATTCCTTCCTTCATTCCTTATTTCATTCTTTCAATTGAATCTGCAAACACTGGATCTGACTGCTGCTGTGTGTGCTGGTGTCATTGAGCTGCATGGTCATTTGAAATTCGCGCCAAAAACGAACATTTTAGTTTCTTTAAAAAAATTTCAAAGTCACAGAAGTTTACCAAAAGTTGATGGAAGCAAGATAAAATTATATTGAGACTGTATGCTAAGTTTCAAGGTGATAGGTGAAATAATGCGACTTTCTATATGGTCAGAGTCTTACCGAAAATGCCTCCTGCAATACAGGCTGCAAGCAGCTGTAAAAAGGAGTCTAGTTGAAAAAAAAAAGGCCAAATATGTGTAAGACTCATCTTAACTTACATGCCCTTAATGAGAGTGTCACCAAGGGCACAGGCCCAAACCACTTGTGACTTTTAAGACTAGATTATCAGGTACTGTAATGGGTCTGTGGTCTAAGGGTTATTTCTGATGTATTATTCTTAACTTGTGATTGTGAAACATGCATCTGCTTTCAGGAAAAAACTTCTGGGATTGGTCCTACATAAAAATGGCTCATATGACCCAAAATTACCAATGACTTCAACAGCTTTGTTGAACTTCTAAATACAACAGGTGTGGCGCCTTCTGTGTATATTAAGATGCTAGAATAAGGATAACTTTATTTGTTGATTGTGAGATTAGAATAGAGATTCAATTCCAGCTAAGATGAAGCTTAGAAGATTTATTTTTTTACCAGCTCACAAATTTTACAGTAAAGGCTGACCGACTATTGAATATTCATGTCTCAAATCTGATATTTGAGGTACTTCAACAATTTAATTATAGGGGTCTATTCTTAGTTTGTAAATTATGTGACTAGTACTTCAATATAAATTTGTGTTTTCAACTATATCTGCCATTATTCACTACTTCTTGTTTAAGTAATGCATACAAACTTTTCAAACTAGGAAAACCTGATATTTCAGGAGAATGATTTATAAAAGTTTGTTTGGTTGCCATGGTGATATCTTAGTTTGTAAATTGTAACCATAGAAGGGCTCTATTAGCAGTATTGCATTGAAATTGAGAATTCAGTACGTCAATGTTTTTCATGTTTTCAATTTTTAAAGTTTTAATTGTGAGAATGGAAAATTTGACATAAATATATTGAATTTTTTTTTGTTTTCGTATGAGGAAAGTTGAATATGCAAATGAGGGTTTCCCCCTACACATATTGGCATGGCTCCATTGAAACCGGCATGCCTGAAAACATGTATTTAGACACTAAAACGGTGTTCCTAGTGCGCATACATCAAATGATATACACTTTTAAAGGTTTTTTCTGGGAGTTCTTGCCTTTTCCTTCAGAATTGTTACCATGGAAATGCTTGTGTTCTCTCTGCAAAATATAGAAACAACAACCTTCCTCAACTCTTGTGAATATTACCTTTCATTTGGTGTCAAAATTGATTGTTATCAGCATCATCTAAGTATGATAAATTTCATTTTATTTTCTACCGGTCCAGGTTCAATTAGCTGATATTGTTTGAAGTTTCATTTGTTATGACAATCACCATGGCAACCAAAATTGCACATATAATGAATGTGAGCAAATAATACATAATAATGCCAAGTTTCAAGTAGTTTCCAACAACACTTGTCAAGATATAGACAATTTTAATATTTATTAGTATTTTTAGAAAAATTGCTATTTGGGATCTTGGTTACCATGGCAACCTTATTTACTGCTGGGTTTCCAATTTTTCTTAATAATACATTTTGTCATAGAGTTGACTTTTTTTGTCAATGTTAATTTTCTGCCTTCACCTTATAATATTGCCACAGAAGACAACTTTCTGAAGTCTGTTTTCAAAAATTGCGATGTTTTTGAGTTATCAGTTGCCATGGCAACTTCGTGAAAATTGCAATCCGGCAAACTTCACATATTTTGGAGAGACATTATTCCAAACAACAATTTGTGTAAAAATGACATTTTTCCAATCACAATTAACAAAGTTATGAACAAATAAGTGTTTGTAAGTAAGATGTCCAAATTACCAAAATGGTTGCCATGGAAACCAAAATATCTAAAAATGCTCAAGGTTGAGAAACTAGAGAATATCAGATTTGGAATCACCATATTCCACTTATGCAAGATCAACAATAAAATAGCTGTACCCTCTCGGTGGTACGGTTACCTCAAGGTTCTACTGGACTAACAAGAACTTTGTCACATTGTTCAGGGTGCATGGAACACATAATTGTTGCCATACCATTATAAAATTCAATATCATGTGATTATACAGTTCAGAAGACAGTAATGGGTTTAGGCAACTTGTACTAAAACTAAATTTCCATAACTTCTGGTTTCAAACATGATTAATCAATGTGGCATTACCACAGAATTTTGATACCCTTAGCAATCAGAATCACATTTCAAAAATTGCCTTTTTGTCCCTCTGCCAATGATACTTTAGGCCTCTTTTTGCTTTATCTAAAACTAACTAAGACATCCTGTCTAAACAAGATCACACAAGTGAAGATTTCAAATAGAACAGACTTCTGGTAGACACCAAAGTTTATTGGTTGAGACTAGTGTTTCCAGCCCTGCCATGGTCTACCTGGAAGTGCCATATTCATCATGGCAGGTGTGCTGGAAGCAGTAATGATGGTGCTATCAACTGGCCTGGCCCATCTTGCTTGTGTGTTTGATTGCTGGGTTGTTGGGCATGTAGGGGGTGGCTTTGTCAGCTGGCTTTGTTACGTGTGTTTGATTTGAGTTCATTGGTTGACATGTGAGATTGAGTACAGATTATTTTGCTGAGTTTGCTCACTGACATGTCCATAGTTTGTGGCTAATTTAAGCATGGAGGTTTAGTTTATTATAGTTTGAAAACTACTGCGATGAATTTTACTTTCAAGATATTTGAAGTTTGAAGTACATCACAACCAATGATGAAGGTAATTACGACATGACAGCTTTGAAAATTCGAAAATTCTACTTCAAAACATCAAATCTCTTGAAGGTAATGTTCACCACTCTTGGGAATCTGCACTGAAAAAAAGGTTTGTGTGAAACAGACAAAACGAACGTTAGCTGGTGTCCGTCCAAAATTTTGTGTAAATTCAGACAAAAGGTATGTGTATTTTTGACATTTCATTGATCAAATCACACAAAAATTTTATCAAGATTGACAGTGAAATGTCAAAAATACACATACATTTTGTGTGAATTTACACAAAATTTTGGACGGACACCAGCTGACGTTCGTTTTGTCTGTTTCACACAAACCTTTTTTTCAGTGTGTAATCTACATACAAAATGTTTTAAATCGATTGTTCACCTAAAGTTTCTATTGTTTCTTTGGTAATTATCTGATTTACGCATTTAAAAATTCACCTGATCTTTTGATTTATTCCCTTGACATCTGGATTCTACAGGACACAGAACTTCGCGGGAAGGCATCAATGACATTTCAATGTCCTCTTCCAATTTGAACTTCCGCTGCTTCCTGAACTGGGAATGTCTAAATTGTTCATGGTCTGGCAACTGCCTCAGCAATGGACAAGTTACTGAATAGGTTACTGAACAGGTTACTGAACTAGTTACACTTCCATCTTTGCTTACAAAATGTCAAACTCCTGACAGGGAAAGGTGTGGTTCCTGCTTCCAACTGGATTGCTTCTTGGTTTGGAATCTTCCTACCAGTTGCTGGTCCAACCCTGGTCTTGGTAACAATGGCTAAGACAGTATTAAACACATCCTATATAGTATACTCCTTACTGCAATTTTATCCACTTGTACATTTTGCAGTCATTATAATATTGTTATTTCAAAATAATTCCCATTAAGCACAAAAGTGAAGAGGACAAATCCATTTTTAATCCATGAAGAGTTTTGTGTGTAGAGAAAACTCTTCGGGATGGGACTCGGGACAGGACTCGGGACGTGACTCGGGACAGGACTCGGGATGGGACTTGGGGACCCTCCATGGAGAAAGGCCCTCAAGCATGCTTTTGACTAGCTTAAACTTGACCACCCATTCTGTAACAGTTAAATCGCTGGTGGTCTTATCCTATCATTGGGACTAACTTTAGTTAAATACACGAACAATGTTGGAAGTTAAAAACATGCACCAACCCCAAGTCTGTAGAATTTCAATACAAGGAACCTATAGATATATATACAAGGTAGCTGTTCTTGCAGTAAACTGTCGAGTGCAGTGAGTTAAGAGTTCCTCTTCTGATTGTTTGAAGTGTAAATATTTAGCAAAGAGTTTGCTATCAGAGAGCCATTGGATGACAGGCAAATAGGTAAATGCTGTTAGACATCAAGGTCTGATCAGGCTTGTTCAACTCTTGAGGGTCTTAACACAAAGCATTTGAAAAGCATTAACATGGCTGGAAAAAGCAGGGAATTTGGGCATGTCATTGCCTGGAAATCTCAAAATCTCACTGGAAATTTTTGAAGAAAGGTCCAAATTTCTGACATGGAGTAGTCCTTGATTCGCGACCATTTGTGGGAAATTTAGCCGTACTTAATCAAATTGCCTGGAAATTAAATTATTTTTCTAGCTCTGAGTATTAAGGAACATTGTAGACCCATCTTGGTGACTTTGGTCATTGGGAAAGTTGGGTTGGCAGATGGCGATTTGAGATAGTTCACCCTCAAATGATATATTCAATGTTGGAGTCCTTTTAATTTGTTAAAGTTGAATCCCACACTTGGCAAGAAATCTAAAACCCATGAGATATTCATGAAACTTTGCAAAAACGATCTTCAAAAAGAAAGCTTTCCAACGAAATAAAAAAAAGGCGGGCTATCCAACATAATTTTCGAACTATGATCTTTTCAAAATCTTATGTCATTACATTAAAACATGCAGTAAAATACTAAAAAAGTGTGGGATTTATAACGAAAAGCAGCATCACTCGAACAATATCCATGAGATATTTATGAAAAATTAAAGGAATATAGCTGAATATACACTTTATTGAAAAATAAGTCTTTGAAGGGGGGTTACCAATGTTTTTTGAGAGTTACGTGGTGTACAATATGAGAAATTATGAAAAACAGTTCAACAAAAATAAGTCCTCCTTAAAATAAACTTGAATATCTCAAAGATTCCTTCTCCGATTTTTATGAAAGTTGGATTGAATAATAGGCCTGTATATCGACCCAAAATGTGTGCATTTATAGTTTAGCGCCATTATTCCTGGCTGAGCCAGCAGCTTTCGAGTGAGCCTACCTCTGTCTTCAAAAATCTGTGGCTTTTCCAATGCATATGAACAATTTGACCAAGCGGGGGAGCCACCAGCTGGGGTATTTTTTGTTGAACTGTGGAGTACAATAGGTGGAGCAGCTGTATTCTGTGGGATTCAACTTTAATTCATACAATTGGCCAGTCATGCAAGCAAGCAAGTTAGTAGAAAGTATAGCCAAAGTACACTGGTACACAAATACCACTATAATGATCATTATTTCTCCCAACAATCCTGTGCATTGTTTGATCTTTGCCTTCAGTTATGTGCATTGTTTGATCTTTGCCTTCAGTTATGCAATGAATGATGTATGAACTCCCCTATAACTTGAAAGACCTGGTAGATTGATTATAGAGAGTGGACAGTTCTAAGATTAGGCCACCTGTGGTCAGCCTGTGTACAAGATAGGTACAAAGTAGAGAGGACACCAACCCAGTCCTACCTGAAACCTATTAACCCAAGTTAATGACCTGTACTAGCATTTGTACCTGGAATTTCAGGGTATATGCACTTGGTTAACCCAGTGTTTTATCATTGGTTGGGCAATAAGGTTGATTGATAGCATCTCTGACAGTTTTTAGGAGGTAACAGTTGTGACATGATTACTGTTTGGTTGAGACAAATTACGTGCAAACAACGTCTCAACAACGTTCAAAAGACGTTCAAAGGGCTTTCAAATGCCACTCCAACAACGTCATTAACGGTCGTTAACGTTTTAGAACGTTTTGAAGTCAAAACAAGATGTCCGCTCAACTTTCTTGAGACGTTGCACAACAAAGTCCAGATTGTAAACAAACAGGAAGAGTCGTTGACCTTTTGCACCTACAACTTGTTCAAGTTAATTTATTGAACACACAAATCTTACTCAAGCATCCCTTTATCTGCTGGTTTATGTTTCCCTCTTGTTTCTGAACTTCAGAGAAGTGAGAAGTCCTTCTGGTTCTATAGTTATCCGATAGTCAATTTTAGTCATCCGAATAGACATTCCAGAGGATTCTGTTGTTGCTGCTTTTGACACACTAGAAACTACACTGTAAAATTTGAATTTTGAGTTGGCTTAATTGATTGAGTGAGATGGTTGCACAATTCCTTTGAGCCAAGATAGCTTGTTGTTTGTAAGTTATAACAACATAAAGATTATCATAACTCAAAACATCAAGCTATCATGGCTCAAACAAATTGTGCAACCATCTCACTCAATCAATTGAGCTAACTCAGAATTTCAAAATTTACAGTGTATCCATTACATGTATTGTTGCTGCTGTGGACATTTGCTGGAAGTCTGAAGTTTCTCCATGGGAAATGTTTCTGGTAGATTTTTTCGTACTACTTCAGTGATGGTGGTAGTCCCCTTGTTCTATTAAGTGAAAAATAAAGGATGTAAAGTCCTATCACCCTAACCTCTTCCTCCTCCTGACAAACTTCACAAAAAAATGCCTGCTTACAAGAATCTTTAATAATAAT
Source organism: Platynereis dumerilii (assembly GCA_026936325.1). Lineage (NCBI taxonomy): Eukaryota > Metazoa > Annelida > Polychaeta > Phyllodocida > Nereididae > Platynereis > Platynereis dumerilii. The sequence goes on along the minus strand of JAPTHN010000014.1, from coordinate 22,444,226 downwards.
TTTATATTGTCCATTCTTTATCGGCTAACTGCCATTGCTTTGGTACCTCCTTAGTGCATTCCTCCGCCTCTCGGTTGCAAACTACACAGGATACAATGCATAGAAATACATAGAACGGACATGAGGCTCTAGCAGATGAAGCAAGCAAATCCACCATCTTGGAACTGCCTGGCAGCCTGGCATTTGGTAACCGTGACGTCAACAATAATAGTGACGTCACCAGTAACAATGGCAACATGTCATGTCACAATCAGCCACACACAACATCTTGGTGCTCCTGCTGTGACGTCACAATGACATCATGTCTCAGGGCAGTTCCAATATGGCGGATTTGGCGACCTCATCTCGAGGTGGCGTCACAGCCTCATGTCCATTCTATGTATTTCTATGATACAATGTTTCTCCTTGCAGCACTTCTTCAGTCTTCACCATGATAACAATTAGAAAAAGAAGAATTTTTGAAATGGTAAACTTGACCATGTACGCAAATTAAACGTTGAATTGTCTAATCATCTTTATTCAATTTTGATCTGTATTTTGTTGGCAGCCTCTGGTTCTTGAGTAAGATTGTTACTTCTTGATAGAGGTTTTTGAGATAGCTCAGTTCTCTCAAACTAGAACACTGCATTGTTGGAATGAGGAAATGTCATGTAATCTCTAGCAGCACTTTGTAATGTAGATTTGGCAACACAAAAAAGCATTTCTATGCCTGTAAATGCTGCTAAGCTGGTTCTGTTGCCTCTCTATTGTACTTGCTGCTACTTCATTGTGTGAAGGCTCGGTTCCAGATCACTTTGGGAGCACCATTTTACTGAGACCTAAGAACCTGTCTTTATGTCTATTTATCTTCTCATTTCTTGACCTACATTTCACCACACACATTTGTTTTTGTTTTTGTCAGACTTTACATATGTCCTATTCAATGAATCATACAAACTACAGCTCTATATTTCATCACTGTGGTCAAAAATATACTGGTAATATATCTGCCTGTCTATTTTCACCACTATTTGTATTTATCTGCCTGTTTTTCTGTCTGTATGTCTGTCACCTTGTACCACTTGTCTGTCTATGTCTGTTTACACTTTGCTAACCATTTATCTGATAATTCTGTATGTCTCTTAATATTGGTTATACACTTGCTTATCTTGTTTGTATTTTTGGATATTTGCAAAGATAAGAGGCAGGACCTGGAAGATTTGAAGAGAAATAGAGAAATATACGAGGAAATAGCGGTGATTTAGTCTCTTGCAACATAAGCTTTGACATCCGATTTGCAAATTCTGACTTCTCAAAATTGTTATTTCGAAACTATGCGGTGTATTTGGTGTCCAAAAATTCTCTTGCTCCATATAGCTGAGAGTCTTCTTGCCTGCTTCGGTCTGGAGTTGACCTTAAGTTATCTGAAATTAAGGCAGAAAATGAGAAATATGAAGCAGTTCACAAAATATACACAAGCGAATTGAGATATGAGTTATGGTGCAATCCATAAAGCCGATATCGAATTTGATTGAAATACCTTTCATAGCTCGGAATGACAGTACGAAGGAATGAATGAAGTGAAAAGCGAAGAGTATGCTATTCTACAAAACCCCGCGTAAGTTTATCCTATAGTTGATCCTATAGTTTATCCTATACCCAAACCTCTTTCTGCTAGTTGGAAACAACTGTCTAGCACTTGTTACCCTTAAATTACATCTTCCTGGGTTTGTAAAACGGAAACCCTTTTCTCCTCCTATTTGAAACCCTTGTATATACCTGTTGTGGGTAGCAGGGGTGGATCGAACAATTGTGAAGAAAACAGGTATGGCATACTAACGTTCAGATTCCATTTTGCAGAACCAACATTTTTAAGAAATCGTTTATATATAGAGGTTCTAATGTATGGAACAGTATACCTATAGTCACATTCAAGAATCATCGTCAATTTAAGTTTTTAAATCTAATGTCAGAAATGTTTTTAATTTATGATTTTATATGTTAACTATTTATGTATTTTATATATTCATTGATGGCTGGACAACATGAAAAACTGTTTTATTTGTCAGATTGTGTTTTCCAGCTTGTAAATATATTTTGAAATAAATAAATGAAAAACTACAAGGCTGTTTCGGATAGTAAGTGATTGTTTGAAGTAAAGAGGGTGGTATTTCTGTTTGTCAAGTTTTGATATGGAAGATTTTATGTTACCAAGTAATCTGAAGGAATGCTAGAGAAAATGGCAATTTTAAGTCTATTGCCAAGTAATCTGAAGCAACATCAATGAAGATTTTCAAACATTTTTGTCATTTATTCTGAGATATATCATAGAAAAACTCAAATGTCTATCACTTGTCAAGCAATCTGAAAAACAAACCATTGTCTGTTTAGTTGTCAAGTAATCTGAAGGAATGTTAAAGGGAAATTCAAATATCACTTGCCATGTAATCTGCTGGAATTTCAAGAGAAAAATCCCTAATGTCTATTGCCAGGTAATCTAAACAAACTATGTCTTTTGCCAAGTAATCTGTAGAAATGTCACAGAAAACCACCAATGGTTACGGTTTGTTTGTTTGTTTGTTAGTTGGTTTGTGTTTTACGCCTCGGCAGCACCTTAGTGGGCTATATCGAGGCAGGCGATCACCGTATGATAATGAGATGAGAAGACTGTGAGTCTGGCACATACCCTATTAATTCAGGGATGCCCAGGGTCTTTCAGTTGCCCCAGCATAGAATACTGGATACAACCCGCCTCCATTTAATGTCCCATGGGCTCGGACTAAAGTGAGTTACCGGGGTGAGATTTGAACCCACGTCCTCCAATGGTTATGGTACAGTAAACTGAATGAAAAAACTTCATTATTGCGGAGTAACATGAAGAAACGTTATAGAAAACTACCCATGTCTATGACCTAGCAATCTTAAGCAATCTTAAGAAATATCAACGAAAGGCCAATTCTCCTCTCTAAGAACCTTCTAAATCCACCCCTGGAACCCCAAACCCAAGTTTGTTATGTGACAAGTGAAGAGTGCATGGGGTTCAAGAACCCGAGAACCCGAAAATGATGGAGATACTCTGAGATACTAAGAGACAACCTATAAACTCTCCAAAACACTTCTAGACACTTTGAATCCCTGAAAGATACTTAGAAACAGACTCAGAAACACTCAGTTGCTCTGGACTCAGTCTTGAGTGTCCTGAGTTCTTCACATTTCCTATCTACATATATGTTGGTCAGTGGTCAGAGTTGTTGTCAAGTATCTTGTCCAGAGAAATGAGACTGATAGCATTATACTGAATAGCACATTATTACTATCCCATGAAAAAATTAAGAAAAACATAGTCGATTAGATGATCTGTGTTCTGTCTGTATTTTTTTTTGGTTTTTACCTTTCAGTTGGAAGAATTAAATATATATCTTGAACAACAGTGTAGATATAGAGAAACATTAAATATTCCTCAAGGAGGGGCTTCCTTATGTAAACAGAAAAGCTGGATTTACAAAATCTTGGTCAGTTCTTGGCCATGTTGACAGACTGGCTTCAAGTAGAAGTATAGCAATTGTAGTGAGAATGATAGACCCATGATAGACAGACAAGCTGGACAAGTAGACAGACAGATAGACAGACAAGACAAACAGTAAGACTTGAAAGACCAAATGGCTTTGTAGATGACCAACACATATTTTTGTTGCAGATAGGAAGGCAAGGGTGGGAGAAAGGGTGGGAGGGGTTAAGGGTGTGAGATTCTTTAGACTGTTGATGCCAATCTGACATTTCTCCACCCCAAAGATGCTGCAGACTTGAGAGTCTGAGATATATGATACTTTGATGGTGTTGAGGAACTGAAATGGCTGAGGAATTGGTCGTTGGTGGATCTCAGAACTCAACAGGCATGGAAACTAGTCAATAAAGTAAAGATTTATGATTGAAACAAAAATGAAAAGTTCATTTTATGATGATTGGAAATTTGGATCGGTGTATTCTTGGTGCTGGTATCTGCAGAAGCTTCTGCTACATGTTTCTTGTTCCTCTGTTTTGTTGCCCTATTTTTGTATTCTATAACTTGAGTTCCGTGTTCCTTCCTTCCTTGCATCTCTCCCTCCTTGCATCTCTCCTTCCTTGCTTCTCTCCTTCCTTGCTTCTCTCCTTCCTTGCATCTCTCATTCCTTGGTTCTCTCCTTCCTTGGTTCTCTCATTCCTTGCATCTCTCATTCCTTGCTTCTCTCCTTCCTTGGTTCTCTCATTCCTTGCTTCTCTCCTTCCTTGCTTCTCTCCTTCCTTGCATCTCTCATTCCTTGCTTCTCTCCTTCCTTGGTTCTCTCATTCCTTGCTTCTCTCCTTCCTTGCATCTCTCCTTCCTTGCTTCTCTCCTTCCTTGCATCTCTCATTCCTTGCTTCTCTCCTTCCTTGGTTCTCTCATTCCTTGCTTCTCTCCTTCCTTGCTTCTCTCCTTCCTTGCATCTCTCATTCCTTGCTTCTCTCCTTCCTTGGTTCTCTCATTCCTTGCTTCTCTCATTCCTTGCTTCTCTCCTTCCTTGCTTCTCTCCTTCCTTGCATCTCTCATTCCTTGGTTCGCTCATTCCTTGCTTCTCTCCTTCCTTCCTTCTCTGCTTCTTTTCTTCCTTGATTGCCTGCTTGTTTCTGTTTTAGTTTCCTCCTTTCTTGCCTTCTTCCTTGCCTTTTTCTTCCTTCTTTCCTTTCTTTCTTTCTTTCCTTCTTTTTTTCTTTCCTCATTCTTTCCTTTCCTTCCAATATTCCTTCTCCAATTTCCAGAGAAGAGCTTAACCGTGCCTTGCTTCTTTACCTCCCTTTCGCCTTCTCTCAAGGGCTTCTCCTTTCCTTGTTTCTTACATTTTCTTTTCGTTCCATTCATCCACTATCTTCTTTCTACTGTAAGACCTCTTACTGACAAAGTCGTGAGGAAGCTTAAATCAACCAATGCTATCAGACAACCATGTTTCTCTTGCTTTTTCTTGCTATCTCCTTCCCATGTTCTTGCTTTCTGACTTTCTGAAATGCTCTCTTGAATGCTTTTCCCTCTTTTCTTCCCTTTATTTTCTCTTTTTCTCCCAAATATAAGTTATATAACCCCCTTCAACAAGTTCAAAGCTGAAATGAACTTAAATCAACGACTGCAATCACTATCTTGACAGAATTAGTAGCATGCACCTGTGGGCTGAGTTATGCAACCAGCCAAGGGAGAAGCCTCATTTCCAGGGGATGGATGAAACAGAGCTTCATTAAATCACTGTTTCTCCACCCTTGTAGTATGCAGGCCCTAGGCTAGACATGATTAATTTTTAGCTTCTTGGATTGACCAGTGACTGACCCAACAGATTTTGTGCTGGTGGGAAAAAATTGAGTTTACCCACTTTTTTAAAAATTGACATCATTAAAAATAAGAGTTTATGGCCTATTTTCTTGTCCTACCGATCATAGAATAAGTGCCTCGAGGAGATCCGAGAAGCTAAACATCAATTATATCTGGCCTTATTTACAGGGAATGGATGAAACAGAAGTTCATTAAATCACTGTTTTCTCCACCCTTGTAATGTGCGGGGCTTATGGCTCTGGTTGCTTACTAGTAAGTTACTATCATCTCAAAAAGTTTCTTTTGGGTTTATACCGTAGTGTCTCCCAATTGAGAACTTGAAATGATGGTTGTAAAGATGATATAGTCTTCATAATTAGTACAATGCATGGTCATTTTAGGTAGAGGCTTTGTTACCAGCTCATGGCATGTATACTGTGCTACTAACCTGCACTGTAAAATTGGAATTTAGAGTTAGCTTAAGCTTAAATGATTGAGTGAGATGATTGCACCATTCCTTTGAGCTATCATAGCTTGTTGTTTTTAGTTATAATAACAGAAAGATTATCATAACTCCAACATCAAGCTATGTTAGCTCAAACAAAGTGTGCAACCATCTCACTCAATCATTTGAGCTGACTCAAAATTTCAGATTTTACAGTGTGTCTGATCTGGGTCAGATTCCCAGTCCCAGCTAGGTAACCTTCATTTCATTGAAATGATTAGATAACAATAGTTATGAAGGTTTGTGTCAGCATGTCTTGCCAGAAAGTGCGGCTCTTTAGTTTGAAGTATACTCTTCAAACGGGTTTCGTCTGTATCCGAGACGGCTTCCTGGAAAACTCTTCAGAATTACAGGGGTTCAGTGAAGCATTCGCTTTGTTGTGATCCAGATGGCTTATAGTAAATTTCTGATATCTTGTGTTTTTGCAATTTCATGCTAACATATAACAAAAAACATTGTAATATAAGATAAGTTTTTGCACTTATCTATTCTGTGATGTAAAGCATTTTCTGGTAGGTAGGTAGGTAAAATTTTATTTAACGTCGTATTCAGTCAATCACAAGATATACAAGATATACAAGGATAAAAGCAGATGCTTCTGTACGACAAGCAGTAAAATATGAAAATACAAATAAGTGATTACTACAAAAATCTACTATAAGAAACTACAGAACTATCTAATCTAAGAAATAGTTGGCCAAAGCCTATGTACAAACTTAGCAAGGTTTAGTTAAGGACAAACGTACAAATGTAGCACCAGGAGTCGCACACGTCGGTATGATTAGCACACATAACATATCACAAAGAACAATCATCATATAGTACATATAACATATGTTTGTATTTATAATCGTCATATTTTAAATGTATTCTAAAACAAGAAATCCATGCTCGAGACATTATCAGAATTTTGTAACCAGATTGTCAAAGCATCTTTGAAGCATTGAATAGAGGACTTAGCTTTTATTTCTTTAGGAATTTCGGACCACAATTTTGACCCGTAGTATCGAAGAGATATTTTGCCATAACCTACAGTTTTAAAGGTTGGAATGTTAAACAAGTCATTATCTCTAATGTCATACACTGAATGTCTTCGTTTGAAAAGTTCTTGAACATAATTTGGAACATTATTGGTTTTTACCTTATACATTAGAATAGCTACTGTCTTTATGCATCTCCGTTGTACATTCAATACATTTTCTTCTCGACATACGTTATCATAGTCTGCCTCATTATCATTAACGACAAATGCCTCATTATCATTAACGACAAATGCTGAAGGCATTGACATTTCATGGGAAAAGAAAAGGTTATGAAATTCAATCACCAAAGTTATCTTCTCACAGTTGTATTTTACATTATTGTGATACAGTTTTACAATGATCACTGAATCAAGCACATTTTTTCAACAGCTGGAGAAAAAATGGGCACTTACTCGCTCTAATTTTTGTGGATTTTGGCAAAAACTTTATCCTATAGTTGTTAGCATAATGGGTGATAAGTGAATTGGGCAAAGGATATATTGTGCCTTAATGCCACATTATTGCTCATTGCATATTGCTCCACTGATTTGCTGTATACTATATGTTTTATTTTTGGATGAATTAATCCACTGTTCAGACCTCTAAACTTGATTTGATACCTTTTTGATTTACAGAAAGGGAGACAGAGAAGTCCTAGCACCACATGTTACACATTTACCAATGGGTGGGATAGACAGATAGATAGATAGATAGATAGATAGATAGGTGGATAGATAGATAGATAGATAGGTGGATAGATAGATAGATAGATAGATAGATAGAAACTAGATAGATACTAGATAGATACTATATAGATAGATAAGCCTAGATAATTAGGCCTAGATAGATAGATTTATTGACAGTTTGGTTGAATGGATGGGTAGACTGGTCACTGGTGGATAGATAGATAGATAGATAGATAGATAGATAGATAGATAGATAGATAGATAGATAGATAGATAGATAGATAGATAGATAGATAGATAGATAGACAGATAGATAGAAAGATAGATAGATAGATAGGTAGATAGATAGATAGATAGATAGATAGATAGGTAGATAGATAGAAACTAGATAGAAACTAGATAGAAACTAGATAGAAACTAGATAGAAACTAGATAGATACTAGATAGATACTATATAGATACTAGATAGATACTAGATAGATAGATTTATTGACAGTTTGGTTGAATGGATGGGTAGACTGGTCACTGGTGGATAGATAGATAGATAGATAGATAGATAGATAGATAGATAGATAGATAGATAGATAGATAGATAGATAGATAGATAGATAGATAGATAGATAGATAGATTGATAGATAGATTGATTGAAGATGGGGAAGTGGAGGAGAATTCCCAATACAGCAAGCCACATCCCCTTGAACCAATCCTGATACCTCTATCAGTCTATAGTCATTCCTTCAAACTTAGAAGTTAAACAGCCTTGACTGCTGATATACCCAATATACCCTGGAGATATACAATGTAGAACCACCATTCTTGTTAACCTATGGAGTTCTCCAAGGTTAAATTGATAAGTTTCCTGGTGATGACATGGCTGAACCAAACGGATCCACCCATTGCTAAAGAGTGGTTTGGGGTCAAGGAATAAGACCTTACAACCATTTAACTTAATTATTGCCTGATCTTAGCTATAGCTTGTGTAATGGTATTCATAGGGTAGACTAAGAGGTATATAGCCACAGGAAAGATGTGTATGATAATGACTAGAAGAATATTTGTAAGTTTGTTTGATAGGTTGGGCAAGTTTGCTGTGAAACAATGTTGGTTGTACAGTAACTTTTTTTTCCGGAAAGTTCTCTTAGAGACGTCTTGAACAATTGAGTCATCTGCTACAATATTATATTGATTGAACATTTTAGTTTAATCCCAGATGGTTTCCTAGCTCCTGGTGTGATTCTTTATCATGCAGATGATCATCAAATCTCTGAAAAGTTACTGGTGAATTACTTTGACAAGATTTTACATTTATAGACTATCAAACAAGTTTTCTGTTCAAATATTTAACTGAGGCACGACCCTGTTTTAGAATTGGCTATTCCCTTTTTTCAAATGTTATGAAATGTTGTCAAGTGAAGCCACGTGCATTTATGTTCACCTGCAATTCCACTTGCAATCTGACTTGTAACATTTTGCTTCCACTTTATATCCTTGGAGCCAAAACCCCTGATAATAACCCCATGTTACAGAGAATCTCCTGTACACAAATCCTCATAAATACCAACTCTTTGGCTCTTTCCTGGATTCCACCTTTCCTAATCCTAGAAACCTACACCTCTTTGATTTACCAAACATAAATTCAATATACACCTGATTTTAGTGATTTATAGGTGAGTTTCTTCAACTCGAACGTTCCCATGGCAATATATCACTGACGCCGTCTGGTAGCAGACAGCAATTGACAGATCTCCAGACAGTGGCAGACAAATAAAGCAGCAAGACTAGTTCTGAAGATTTCTGAAGATAACTGTTGAAATGTTATTTCAATTACAAACCTCTCTGCTTACAAAACAGACTTTTTAGCCTGATTGTATGCTGAAGGAATCTGATATATGGACACTGAACAAAAATGAAGTTCTTGACTTTTGACTTCTGAAGAGTTTGAGATAATAAGGTTAACTTTGCTCTTTCTGAGAAAGATATGATTCTGACACATCTGGCATAGTATTTCAGTAACCATTAGATTTTTTTATATTCCTTAGTAATATTCGCGTAGCGACGGGCGGCGAAGCCGCCCGTCGCGTCAGCGAACTTAGCTTAACAACAGGTCATAGTAAATTTTGAATCTGTCACTGGAGTGAGAATGAAGGACTGCCTGTACCTGCCATGGAGTTGGTCCCTGATTAAACAGTTAGTTTCGGTAAAAGTAAACATCCCTTAATTTCTCTTGCAATACTGCAGCAGTGTCTGAAAAATTCCATTTGGTTCTTAACTATCCTATTCTGTTTTGAAAATTTCATTTTTATGCTCATTTATGTCGTCTGCATGAAAAAAGCTTATTTTGCTAACAGGTGTCGCCACCGGTGTAGCATCATGCTTGCAGTGCCACACCCAGGGAAAATGACTGAACTATCAGCAGCCTGCTTGTGAGCAGTGATGTGTGAAGTTTATTTGAGGTGTGAAGTTTAAAAGCTGATTGCTATTACTGTACTTCAATAGCATCAATTAATTTAGGCCCAACTGATTGTGTTCTTGTTTATCATTATCATACCTCGACCATGAAAGCAGAGCTGTCATTGGCTGAGAGCTGGTCACATGTCAGTCATTATTTTAGTATATTGACCAGGTCTATTGCCCTCCAAAATTTGTTTTCCGAAAAAAAAAAAATTTTCAGAATTTTTTTTTTTTCCGAAATTTTTTTTTTCCGAAAAATTTTTTTTACCCCGAAAATTTTTTTTTTCCGAAATTTTTTTTTTCCGAAATTTTTTTTTTACCGAATTTTTTTTTTCCGAAATTTTTTTTTTTTCCAATTTTTTTTTTCCGAATTTTTTTTTTTTCCAATTTTTTTTTCCAAAATTTGTTTTTTCTAAAATTTTATGCGTCTGCTTATCTACTCTCCTGTGTTAAAGGAAAACTATTTCCCTCGGCCTTCGGCCTCGTGAAATAGTTTTCACTTACACACCCTCGAGGGAAATAGATTTGACTAATGCCCTCGAAATCAGTCAATATTTGTATACTATAATACGGTTTCAAAATAAGAACAGTTAATTTGAGCTCCGCGAATCTATGGCATTGCCATCTACATATTAGAAATATAACTATAGAATGTCAAGGTATGAGGGCTAATTTGTGATAATTAATGAAGCCTGTAGCCTTTGCTTCTAGACACATTGTAGAAAATTAAATATGCTGAACAGACACTCCAAATCATTACGCATCATATTGGAGATAATTAAATGCAATTCTTTTTTTGGTCTGGTAGAAAAAAAAAATGTTCATCTTAACTGTATTATCATATGAGTCTGTAGGCCTGTACTACTATTATTTGGCACTAAAGGTGTATTAATCTTAATTTCATCCCAATATGATGATGATGATAATGATGTTGATGATGATGATTCAATCTGTGATGTTGACGACGACGTTGATAACCGTCTTGATATGAAAAATTGAAAACATTACTCTGTCCCACACTAATCGAGTTCACCTGATGAAATCTGGGGTAAACACTCTTGCATGCTATCTTCATTAGGTGTAATTGCATAAATTAGTGAGATACAGGTAAATCAACATACTTTTTGTAACAAGTTGAAAAAGTTGGGTGGGGTGGAGTACTCGGAGTCGATAAGGTTTGATGCGCTTGTCAAGTTTGATGTTATTGCTTTGAAAGTTTTGATAAATCTACTAAATTATTGGATGTGATTGATTTGAAGTAGTGGCTGCATGCACTCTAAAAAATGTCGGGACAAAATTGGTTTTTTAGATTCAAAATGGTTTTTCGCATTGAAATTTGGTTTTTCAAAAAACCATTTTGAATCTAAAAAACCAATTTTGTCTGAATTTTTTTAGAGTGTGTAAAAAGTTAGAAAAAAGTAATTCAAGATGAAGGAGTGTGACACACTGAAATGAAATGAGCCAGGTTTAAGAAAAATTGTTGGCAACCGCTGCTCGTTCAGTGTCAGTATTTGTCATTGACAGGTTTAAAATTGGAAAGACAGCTCTAGTGAATTCAGTCCGTTCATGCCATGTGTGAGATGATCAAATTGCCTGCCCAACTTCTTCTTCTTCTTGTGTCGTGCAACGTCCCGGGTCGCAGGGTTAGCTCTACCTGTTTCGCAACGTTGTGTGAGACAAAGAAAAGTAAAAATCTATTATTCAAATCCCGTCTCATCAACCCAATAGTCAGGAATTGATACTTGAAAGTATTATTATTGCAAAAAGGAAGAAGTAGCCACACTCCCACAAGTGGCAATTATGAAGTGTAAGTCTCTTTATTTTTGTTAATATATTTAGTGACAATAAAAACAGTCAACTTTACCTGATTAGCTGATCATAGAGAAAGGAAAAAAAGGGTTTCTAGACACTTCAATCCATGAGATGCATTGGGTTGGTTCTTGATATCTCTTTTTGACCGTACTCCAATCGCTGTTACTGACTCAATGTTCAAATCTTTCACAATTTACCAAAAACATGCAATACCAATCCAATTCAATTGAAAGCATTTCTGACCACCTTCTCAAAACAAAAACCTGCATGCTTACAAGCGGACCACCAAAGCAGAGGGCGGCAAAATGGAGTCGCCTGTCAGTCTTGATTTTCTCGGTGGCAGAAGATTCCTCTCTGCAGACTTGTTTCTGATACTGGAGAAGCTGGCTTTTTCTTTTGTGGATTGCTCTTCAAAAGGCAGGTACCACATTCAGGTGAAGGTGTTGATTTCCAAGCCACTTTGATCAGTCACTGAGAGTCAGGAAGTTTCAGTCACTGTTATTTAGCATTAAATAGACTCTACTTCCTGTGTCTGTAGCACAGCAGTATCATACATTGGTGGTGTACTTGTTCCCAAGCTATCAGGCTTCAATTTCCTGGGCCAGAGTGTCAGCTGCTGAGCTGCAAATCCAGATTTAGCGGCATTATGTGAACCATGTTTAGGAGAGCTCTACCTTATTTTCTATTTTGTTAAACTGGAAAGGTCTACTTGACATGATATAAACCTGTGTTAAATCATTTTGTTATTCTTCTGTCAAAAGAAGCTGTGTATAATACTTTGTAATAAAGACATAACCATTATAAGCATTCATTGCATCTGACACCCCAGCAATAAACAGCGTCAGCTCCACAAAAAGAATGACATTTATGTTTGTTACAAGTGTCTAGCTGTCATACGAAAGCACTGACATAAAAACAGAAAAAGAAATCTGGAAGAACTCTTTTTGTGTTCGATGTATCACACCATTAGGAATATTCTGCATGTTTACTATGAGCAATAATTCACTATAAGTGATTGTCAGCACATTGCACAGAATTCAGCACTGTTGCTGGTACAATGCTGCACTGGTACTTGTTTTGTAAAGGTTACGGTCCTAAGCACATGCCTTCCAATCATCAGTTATTCATCACCGATCCACAGTTCTTTGTAGAAATGTTGGATGAAATGTCGGAGATATTGCACCCTCTCAACACTCCCACACGGGGCATGTTTGGGCTCCATAGATGTATTGTTGCGAAGAAACATTTACAAAGCATCCACCAATGACATACCTCCATACAGTTTTTCCCAGCAGTCATAGGACTCATTGATGTATAGTTGCGAAGAAACATTCACATAGCATCCACCAGTTTTTCTCAGCAGCCAATTCCTCGGATTCCACTCAGGAGAATTGTTAACACTCGATTGCAATTGTCAGCACTTGATTCCCATATTAACTGCCGTTGCGAGAAATTCATCACCACACACGTGTTTTCATAAATTTCTTGGATTTTTAGTGTTGCAACATTGCACTTTGTAATGGGTGATGTTTAATGCATGCAACATTATTTATAAGTTGTTATAAGTTATTTCAGAGGCTGTCATTCTCAAGTGACTGGCCTTATATGTTATAGTGGCAGAAATATAATGGATGCTTAAATATATCATTATGTCAATGTACTTAGTTATGGAGACTGTTTAATGGTGTTTATGTCATGTCTGTAGGAAAAAACCTATTAATCCCCAATTATTTGCAACTCTGGTAAGCCATGAATTTAAGGAATACTTAGTTCTTGAATATCAACATAATGTCTTAGTTGCTACTAATTTCCACGTATGAATTTAATGCTTTAGCTCTAGACTATATCATCATGGTATCAATGCTTATGGGTAATGGCCTAACAATTAAAGAAATGTGGAATCACCAATACCTGTTGGCTAAATAATGCATGCATCACTGTGGCTGTGTGTTGTTAATGGATAATTTCAAGCAACCACTAAAAATAACTGGGTTTTACGGAAAAAGTTAACTTGAGGTGATAAATTTGCAGCCATGCTGTAGATATAATTGTTATGGAATGCTACAACCTCTCCCTCACGGCGGGTTTTATCACAGAACTGTCAGTTTTCTGTTTTTATGGCTCTCAAGCTGGACTCAGATGAGATAGATTTCAAGGATACAAGAGTAAAATACAAGCAGAACGGCTTTTGCTTTACGCTTGGTCACCTGAAGTCAGTGGTCAGTATTGACGGGTGAAGGAGTCAGGAGGAGAATCTTGTGATTACCATTTATAAGAACTAAATGCATTCACTAATTTTATTTCCTGATTTTGGTTATTCCTTCAGTTTACAATTATTATACTTCAGCAACAGAGCATTACAAAATTGTATATTCTGTTTATGGAGCATGCGGTAGACTATAAATACACCAGGAATGACTCACCGACCATCATGTAACACACATTACCAATCCGATTCAATTCAAAGCATTTCTGACCAATTCAAGAAGACAAAAACCTGCAGTGTTTACAAGCAGACCACCAAAGCAGAGGGCGGCAAAAAGGAGTCGCCTGTCAGTCTTGATTTTCTTGGTGGCAGAAGATTCCTCTCTGCAGACTTGTTTCTGATACTGGAGATTTTACTTTTTAAAGTTTATTTGCTATAAAAGATTCTAAGTGATGATGCAGATTTTCTGCATTGAATCAGCAATTTGTTTTTATATCAATGTTGTGTGTCGCATAAGGATTTATCGGATTAAAAATTTGCCAGAAAAGCATATGTACACCATTATGAATCAGGAATGGAAACCTCAATATGACAATCATTGTTTTTTAAAGTCAGTCTATGATGCTCTACAATAATCAAAAGTCAGTAATCATAACTTATGAGCTTCGGTTTCAGTGAGAATGTGTACTTACAAAGAATTTGCTGGTTAAATTAATGCGGTATGGTTCATGATGGTTCAGGAATACCCTGCACTAAAATTCTAACCTTACCTGTTACTACATAAACGAAAACTATATGACATTATTTAAAAAGCCAAGAAGAGTATGGGAACATGGGGGTGGTGATGAATTTCTTGCAATGGCAGTTAATATGGGAATCAAGTGCTGACAATTGCAATCAAGTGTTAACAATTCTCCTGAGTGGAATCTGAGGAATTGGCTGCTGAGAAAAACTGCCAGATGCTATGTGAATGTTTCCTCACAACAATACATCAATGGGTCCTATGACTGCTGAGAAAAATAGTGTGGTGGAATGTCATTGGTGGATGCTTTGTAAATGTTTCTTCGCAACAATACATCTATGGAGCCCAAACATGCCCCGTGTGGGAGTGCTGAGAGGGTGTAATATCTCGGATATTTCATCCAATATTTCTACAAAGAACTGAGAATCTGTGATGATTAGAAGGCATGTGCTTATGAATATAACCTTTACAAAGTGAGTACCAGTGCAGCATTGTACCAGCAACAGTGCTGGATTCCATGCAATGTGCTGATAATCATTCATTGTGAATTATTGCTCATATTAAACATTCACAATATTCCTAATGGTGTGATATATTTTGCATTTAAGAGACTTTTCACATATTTTTTATGTAATTGTGATGTTATTACTACACACAGTTAGATTTGTCATTTGTATCTGTTGGAGTAGCTGGCGTTTATTACTTGTTTATTGCAAAGGTGTCAAGAGCAATGAATATAATATCTCAATTATGATGTGCAGAAGTGGCGTTGTTTGAAGAAAAGTATGTGCAACTCACTTCAGACTCTTATATCACTATCTGAAAGTTCTATGATTGCCCATTGACGAAGAAAAATATAATCTCACAGCAAAATGAAGAAAGAGACTCCGCTTTAAAACTGGATTGAAGAGCAACAACATTCTCAGGCATTTATACTACAAGCCATGATACCTTGTTCCATCTGGATCTGATTTTATTCTGCATTTAGTAAAACCTTGTAAAACAGGTCACACATACTTAATGTCATGTAAACCTTTTTTCCGTTAAACTTGCAAGCTTCATGAACATTAAGTGGGTCTCATGTAGCTGGTAACTGAAAACAGTTCCAAACAACTACTAAAAATAACTCCTGAACTGGCTGGTATGGAGCAATGCTGTTTTAATGTTTCTTCTAAACGGCCTTAATGTTGACATTATGTTGTTATTTGGCAGCCATGCTGTAGCTATAACTGTAACAGAATGCTAACTACTGGTCATGGTGAGTTTTATGGTTCTGAAGCTGAGCTAAGATGAAAAAGATGCTGAGTGGCTGAGAAGGGGACTTGAGAGGTGTATGGCTTTCACCTGGGCAGATGGTTACATATGTCTGGTCAGTGTGGGCTTTTGCATGGGCCAGACTGCATGCCAGTTGCTGGTGTGAAGCTGTTATGTTGTTGTTCGGGATTGGGGTTGGGAATTATGTTCGGGTTTCATGTCTTGGGATTTTTTTTGAGGATTGTGGTTGGAGATGCGGTTGGGATAATGGTTTGGGATTGTGTTGGCTATTAAAATTGGGGATTGTTGTTATTTTTAGGATGATGACTGAGATAAAGGTTTGGATTATGGCTGGTGATTGTGGTTAGGATTATGGTTTGGGGATTATGACTTCAGTATGATAGGGATTTTTATTTGGGATTAAGGTTGGGGAATTTGGGTTATGGTAGGGAGTATTGTGGTTGGGATTATGGTTTAGGATTCTGGTTTGATAGCATCTTCTGTATGCTCTTGATGAGCAAGAAATACTCTAGACAACCTGCATGAAAGTGCATACATTTTGGCTTAATAATCTGAAATCTGTTACAGCAAAAGACTTCATGTCTACGTATGTGAGGTAGTCGCGAGAAGTTGCTGACTCGACTGAACAGTTCGGAATAGCATCCAGACAATAGAATGCACAGTTGAAGACTATCAAGAGTTCCAACACTCAGTTTGATAGACCAAACTTTAGTATTCCACCCTGAGATAATATTGAAAACCAGTCACCATAGTTTGAACAGCTGAGGATTGTCTTACATGTGGTTCCTATGCTTAGTGTTAGGTAATGGCTTGCTTAGGTTTAGCTTGTTATACATGGTACAGCCATCAGTTGTATCTGTTGAAGATCTGTGCAAGATCTGGGGTTGTACCTATTGCCCCTCTTACCTTTGGGTTTTTTTTTAATGTGCCTGTATTTTTCTTTGATTGTTCTTTTTTTTCTGAGAAATTTATTGATAATTTGATAATTGAAACAGGTCGTCATAGATATGGGGAGATAGACTGGCAGAGAAATATATTCTTTTAAAAATGTTGTTAGAAATTACATTATCATGTAATTGCTAATTGAAATGTCAGTTTACATATAGGCCTATTTGTCATGAAAAGGATTAGAAAGATACAGATACAGTTGCACTATTTTCTTTAGCACATTTTACAAGAACTGGCACTATTTACCTCTTGGTATCTGTTAATGCTTCTTCTCATCTATGTGCACTGTAGCATGTATATAGATTGACTCTACTGTGTATTGGTACCATTTAACTTCAAATGTACCCTCACTGCATGCTCCATGTCCAGCACCTGCTGTACCAATACACGTGCATGCAGCTGCACCATTCACCTGTTCAGATCTGTTTGAATACCTGAAATATCTCTCTTAATTGCCAGTTATCAAGCTATCAGTTCAGCATCATTAGTTGTGGCAGTGGTCAGATGAAGGAGATGGTCAGCTGCCATCTTTAATTGACTGTTGATGGTCTCAATTAAACCAACAACTGCAGCTGACCAGTGTACCTGACCAAGAAGAAATCACTTATCTTTAAATATTCAGAGTAAATGTAGGTTGTGAAGCTACAGACTGGCCTCTTGACCTCCAAATACTTGACTTATTACGTCCAAGAGCTGGCTGTGATAGATGCAGGATGACTTCTAAGATGTGGTTCATCAGATCAGATGAGTTACTTAATTGGTAGCACTTCTGGCTACCATCACTGGATCCCAGGTTCTATTTAAGCATTTTCCTGATGCCCAGCATATATGATATTATGTTATTATTTTTAAACATACTTATTCTGCAACCGGGAAACTTTTCAGGCAATATCCGATAGCACTTTTTTTTGTTTTGCAAACAGATAGATCTGATTGTAGCAATTACACAAAAACTCCTTGCAGATCTATGCTGTCAGGCATACCTCACTGAAAAAGCACTACTGTATCCAAGTGCATCTTCCTGTACCTTTGACTTGCAAATACTCTTCAAATACCAACATTTGATTTTGTTCCAAGCTTTCCAACCATGATTTACTGCTGATCGGTCAATGCCAGTGAGAGACGGAGTGGGACTTCTGAGCCTGACACTTGCAATTGATGCATGAGCTTTGAATTTACTAGAGTAGGTTTCCTGTCCAGTTAGACTTATGTAAGTAATGGTAAATATCAGAAACAGATGCTTGCCAAAGAGAAGAACCTGAAAAAAAAATGCTAAAAACATGAGTATTGAAACGTGGGCGTGGTACTCAGATCTGAATTTGTCATTGATGAAAGAAAAACTCAACTATCTTCTCAGCCTGTTTTTCTGACCTTTAAAGCACGTCAAGTTTTGAATTGAAACCTATTTATACCTCAGCATCTTCAAAACCCTTATTTTTTGTTATGAACATCCAAAAAAACAATGTAAATTGAAGAGATAATTTAAATCTTACCAAGTTTTCATAACATATTGATTGGTGTGTAGTTTTTTTATTAACTCTGCATGAAATAAGTCAGGTATTTTAAGAGCAGAAGGTCATTCAGCGGCATCACAACTAAAACTCACTTTGAATACCCGAAGATAAGTGATTTCTCATAGTCAGGTACACCAGTCAGGTACATCGGTCAGCTACAGTTGTCTGTTTAATTGAGACCATCAACAGTCAATTAAAGATGGCAGCTGACCATCTCCTTCATCTGACCACTGCCACAACTAATGATGCTGAACTGATAGGTCGATAACTGGCAATTACACTGAAAGAGAGATATTCTGAACAGGTGAGTAGAAGGAAATTGGTGCCACAGCTGTGAGGATGCATGGTTGATTGGTGAAGGTTCTCCAGATTTCTTCATCTGGTCAGATGAATGAATACATGAATGAATCTATCTATCTATCTATCTATCTATCTATCTATCTATCTATCTATCTATCTATCTATCTATCTATCTATCTATCTATCTATTATCTATCTATCTAACTATTGTCTAGCTATTAGCTATCTATTGTCTATCTATCTGTCTATCTATTTATCTATCTGTCTGTCTATCTCTCTATCTGCCTATCTGTCTATCTATCTATCTATCTATCTATCTATCGATCTATTATCTATCTATCTAACTATTGTCTAGCTATTAGCTATCTATTGTCTATCTATCTGTCTATCTGTTTATCTATCTATCTGTCTATCTATCTATCTATCTATCTGTCTATCTATCTATCTATCTATCTATCGATCTATCTATCTATCTATCTTTCTATCTATCTGTCTGTCTATCTGTCTCGGTGTCTGTCTCCCTGTCTATCAGCATCTCATCTATCTAAACACACCTGTATGTACTATCTACCCAGTAATCCATCCATTAATGAGTCAATCAATCAATTAATCAATCAACTTGTTTGAAATACCCTGATAATATCAAGGTCTCGACATGGATTATATGATATCAGATATTCCATGACGTAATGAGAAACAACTTGTTTTGTCTAGAAGTTATACAAATGGCTACTTTTGTTGGATTGTAAATTCCTTCTTACTTATAATCAAATGTCAAGCAGGTCACAGTTATGGTTAGCAAAAGTTTACAATGAGAAGTGGCATTAACTGCTAATAATTCATTCCTAAACACAACTGTACGATAACAACCAGACCCAGGCATAATGGAAGTTTCAACACATCCTGACACTCGTTCCTGGTTCTACTTGACAAATTGCATTCTTACAGTCTTGAGTTCTTTGGATTGAATGTGCAAAAATCACTGTTGAAGGACATGTTGGTCTGCCAAGAAATGTTAATTTTTCCTTCATAAAACAAAGGTTTGATATTGAACAATTTTGAATATTCATGCTGGTTGCAATGTTTTGAATTTCTCTCTTATTTCTTCGAAATCAGCAATCTATTTGGTTCTATACAAAATATTGCATAACCTAGGGTGCACCCTAGAATACTGAAGGTTTTGCTTCAAATTCAAGACACCCTGAAAAGGTCTGAATTATCCCTACTTCTACCTACTTGTTATGAAAATTGAATAAATTATAAAGTAAAGCAAAATCTAGAGCAATGACTAACTCAAACCCAGAATCTGCCAATGAGTGGGAAGTAGTACCTCAAGGATCTATCCTACCTCCCAGTGTTGTCAGCAGGTACTCCAAGTGCTTAAAGTTCTCCAGTAACATTCAAGTTCAAAGGCAAAAGTTGAGACGAGAGGCTTGAAAAGATAATGAAATGACTTCTTGCTGGAGCAACTGTGAGGTTCAGATACGGCTCAAGTCTGGTCAAGTAGTCTGCATAATTCCGTCGTTGTTCTGCCATAGTTCTAAAGACAATGGCTCTTGACATGTTTAACCTACATGCAGATTTCTTCTTCTGATCTTTTACTAATCTTCTTGTAGGTGGTTGTTTTAATCTTTTGGAATTTTTTAGTGTTTTAGTTGGCAAGTGTGATATGGTTGGAAAATAGCTCTTATTCTCAAGCTACAGTAGCAGGCTTCAACCTGTAGACAGTAAAGAGGACATAAAAGGTCTTATTAAACCAATTTATTTGCATACAGTGTATATTGCAGTAATTTATACTGCAAATTAATGTTTAAGTTTGTTTTGGTGGTAGTTCATAATAATAATAATTATATTGTGTGTATGCTTTAAAATGGAGGTAAAATAACAAACTTTCACGTTGCTCTACGTTCTGTTGTACAGACAGCATGAATTTATCTCAAATAACATTTTAAATGTTGAAATACCCGATTATACATATAATAGGACATTGAAATATGTATGCTACCATACTATGTCTCACAAAATTGTTTACTACTATCGGTGCTCCAAAACGCAAGGGGGAAGAAGAAAGAAAAAAGTTGAAAATATATTATCTGTCATTTAACCTATCGATTCACATACTATCACACCTGTATCTTGCTATTTCATCAAATCTATCTCACGCTACTCATCTCATTCATACCGGATGAGAATAGAACCGAGCATACTACCATGATTTCACTTTATTGACAGACATCCCCTAATTGTTATCCTTCTAGCATTTTCTTATCTTGGAGCTATTGAATGACAAAAAACTTCCATCCATCTGTTTACATTGCTAGAATTTTGGCATGCATGATATCTTCTCACTGCCAATACTATACTGCGCAAACATAAATGATATCTGTAGTAAACTATGGAATCTAGTATGGTATAGAGTCGTAGTAAGTACGGTACGTAGTAAATCGTGGTGGTACAATGGTACAGTACTAGCTACTGATGATGGAAAACTAATTGGTTTAATCATTCTGTGCTTCGACACTAACTATTGCAAGTTTATGTTACTATGATAAGACTTGTTTTTTTTGGAGAACTTTTCAATCTTTATTGCCTGCCTGGTATAATGGCTTGAGAACTCTTTTTCAACTATATCATGAACGCTTGGCAACTGAAACTGACTCAAAATTCCTTTAGATTAAAACAACCAAGTGCCGGAAGATTAGTAAAAGATAAGTTGAAGATAGTTGCATGTAGGTTAAATATGTCAAGAGCCATTGTCTTTAGAACTACGGCAGAATTATACAGACCACTTGACCAGACTTGAGCTGTATCTAAACCTCACTGTTGCTCCAGTGAGCAGTCATTTCATTATCTTTTCAAGCCTCTTGTCTCAACTTTTGCCTTTGAACTTTAATGTTACCGAAGAACTTGAAGCACTTGGAGAACCTGTTGACAAGACTGGGAGGTAGGATAGCTCCTTGAGGTACTACTTCCCACTCATTGGCTTTTTGTTGGTTGTGGTATCTTATGGTTTGACTTGCCAATTAATTAATTACATGACAATATGTAGCAGTTGTAATTTTGTATTTGTTTTTATCTTGTTATAGCAAACGAAATCGTCAATAGATGTGGGGTTTGGACAATACCAATAGAATATCTGAACTTTTATACATTTCTCTGAGTCTGCAACATTTTTTTATATAGTAGATAGATAGATAGATAGATAGATAGATAGATAGATAGACAGATATATAGATAGATAGATAGATAGATAGATAGATAGATAGATAGATAGATAGATAGATAGATAGATAATAGATAGATAATAGCTAGATAGATAGATAGATAGATAATAAATAGATAGATAGATAGATAAATAGATAGATAGATATATAGATAGATAGATAGATAGATAGATAGATGGACGGATAGATAGATTGATCGATGAACTGATTCGTTCATTTATTCATTCTTTCATTTCACAGCTAAATCACAAAAGTTTATTGACCATTGTGAATTATTTACAGAAGAGCATTTTCATTCAGAAAAGGATAAGCATTGTTTAATGGTCCCCTGCCAATGCTACTTCATTTGATTATAGAATTAAGTACTAATGTTTCAGAACAGGTTTCTGCAGATATGAAATAAATTTTAAAAAACACTGCCAATATTTAGATCATATTCCCAAGCACTTACTGCAATTATATTTTTCCCAGGTCCACTTGGATCCTACAGTGACCTTCAGAAGTTCACATCCCTGTGATTATTTACACTACATCAAATTTTCTCTCTTCTCTCTGTAATGTTTATATATTTTTCCAGGGGATTAAACAGAGATCTGCTTTGGGGCAATGCTATGCAGTCAAGTGGATATCCTGTTAAATGGTGTTTACAACATGTTCCACTTGACTTTTTTCTTTTACTAAGTTTTGGCTGTGATTGAAAAGAGTTTCTGGTTTCATTATAAAATGAAGTTTTAAGTATAAAAATATAAGTAATTGATAATCCAAAACTATGGAAAGTGGAATTTACTAAAATGTTTTTGTGAAACATGATGAAGTTAATTTCAGTTCACAAAATGTATAAATGAAACATTTAGTGCCTGTAACAAGTATAAACAGTGTTACTATTTGCTGAAAAAGCTTGAATATTTTAAGTTTCACACATCGTGATTTTTACCTACCTCACACTGACTTCCACTTAGTACCATAATGTTCTACTGTGAAGTGAAATTTAACAGAGGTGGTGATTATTACCAGAACTTTGCTATGGCATAAACACCAACAGTGAAAATGACAGTTGAGAAACGTTGAATAATTTATGGGCCCACAATTAACAGCAACAAATCATGAAAATGCTAATACAGATAAAAATACTGATATATGTGATAATACTTCTAATATATGTGATGACACTACTGATATGTATGGTAATGCTCATGCTATGTGTGATAATTCTCAATTGCCCATGATATGTATGATAATACTCATGATATGTATGATACTTATCCTGATATTATCCTGATATGCATTGTGATATGCATGTGGGATATCTTGATATCAACAGTGCATCTTAACACTGTGTGTGGCACCTCTCATTGTAAGATAAATACACACAGTCATGATAGTATGGTGTGTACCTTGGAGGTCTTAATGGTAAAATGTGGCTGTAAGATATGCTTGAATTTTTTAATATCTTGCTGTTGCTGGCCTTCGCTCTGCCATTTCGTAACAATTGCAATTATGTAGTAGACTGGTTGTCCAAGTGAAATTGGCGGATCTTTACCAAACGGAAAGCAATTTGTGTGATATTCCCTCTCTGCTGTTTCAAATCAATTTCTACATTTGTCTGTGGTTTATTTTATAGAAAAGGAAAGATTATTTCAATTCACAAACGTTTTCAATTGCCAGTTTTTTTATTTAAGCTTGTATTTTCCCTCAAGATCTAGGAAATTACCTCAGTTTTGCCTGTCATGAAGTCATGAGGGAAAATGTAACATCCATTGTTTAATGTCATGTAAAAATATATATCCTTGATTCTGTGAAAAATTTACCGATCATACCAGACTTCATCAGTCCTTTATGTATATAATTTCGGTGACACTAGTCTTATGCTTTTGACTAATTTTTTTTTTTATTTGGAAAATATTTTACAAGGGTATTATGTTCAGTTTTGTAGACTGTTTTTCAACATAGCCCTTAACAATAAAAATGAAGCAATAACAACAATAAAAGCAGACAAAAAAGCAATTAACGATACAAACTGATATATAAAATATGTAAAAGAACCATTAACAATGAACTAAAACAACACTTTAACACTTTGCTCTTCGATCCTTGATATGGCACTTAAGGTTTCTTTTAAAATCATTTATATTGTGACAATCTTTCAACTTGGCTGGCAACTTATTCCAATCAGATGCACCTCTATAGAATAACATTGTTTTATGGAGTTCATTATCAGCTATGGGTAAATGCAAATTCATTTGATGTTTTCTAGTTTCTATATTTGTAATATCAATTTCCATTATCAAATTATTCATTAGATAATCAGGGGCTAGACCATGTATGCATTTAAATACAAGTAGGGTTTGGAAGTAGAAGTATCTTTCTCGTATGTTCATCCATCCTAATTTGTGCACAAGCTGTATACCTCGAATATCTATATAGTCAAAATTCCTTTCAATGATTCTAGCAGCATAATTTTGTAAACGTTGTATTTGATCTAAATTTCCTTGACTTGTGCAACCCCACACTGAAATGGCATAGTCAATATTAGGCTGTATCATGGAGTTATATATTTTCAATAATAAACATTTAGGTAATGATTTGCTTAATCTTGACAGCTTTGAAATTTTCATTGAAAGTTTCTTACACAACTTAGTTATGTATTTATTCCACGACAAAGTTTCTTCCAATTCCAAACCCAAATAATTCATAGATTCAACATGCACAATTTCATAATCATCAACAAAAATTTTAAACAAATCATTCATAGATTTCCTTTTTGATCTGACAACCATAGAGCAAGACTTTTCAGCATTTATAACAATATTGTTTCGCCTATACCATTCAACAACATCATTAACACAATTTTGTAGATTTACATTTAGCTCTGTAACATTTGAAGCATTACAGTAGATCAATGTATCATCTGCGAATAAATTAGCGGTGCCTAAACCAACATTTTGACTAATATCGTTGATAAAAATTATAAATAAAAGAGGCCCTAAAGTAGACCCCTGGGGAACTCCTACTGTGATATTTCTTTTCTCAGACAGTTTACCATTACATTTTACAATTTGACATCTATTTGTTAAATAAGATTTAAACCAACTTAATTCATTCCCCTGAACTCCATAAAGCTGTAATTTTCTAAGTAAAAATTTATGATCAATAGTATCGAAACATTTCTTAATGTCAAAAGAGCAAATTCCAGTGAATGTGTTGCTACAAACATTGTCTGTCCAGTCATCTA
Source organism: Platynereis dumerilii (assembly GCA_026936325.1). NCBI lineage: Eukaryota > Metazoa > Annelida > Polychaeta > Phyllodocida > Nereididae > Platynereis > Platynereis dumerilii. Next base: position 22,419,015 of record JAPTHN010000014.1, on the reverse strand, counting down.
TTACACGGTGTAATGCAGTTTGGGTATTATGATTTTTAAGATACGCAGACTGATCTAGGCTTATTAGGTTATTTGCATGAAAATATTCTAACAGTTGACTATGAATTACCATTTCAAAAATCTTAGCAATATGGCCTATGACAGAAATCGGCCTGTAGTTACTCATCTCAGTCTTATCACCCTTGCCCTTGTAGACAGGGGTAACTTTTGCCATTTTCCAGTCATCAATTATTGTAGAGGTAGCAAGAGAATTGTTAAACAATTTACATAGCATAGGAGCTATAATTTTAGCAGAAATTCTTAGTAGCTTGCAATCAAAGCCCAGAATGTCTGTGTTAGAATCATTATCTAACTTCATCAAGGCCTTATATATCCATTCTTTTCTTACCGGGACAAATTCAAAATTCAAACTGCAAGGCGGATTTTTCCAGGGAAGATCTTCTGGTTTGTTATTATTTCTTCCGATGATTTTTTCACCAATTGTACTAAAATAATCATTAAAGACATTGGCATTTAATTCACTTGGAGGATTGTCTCTATAAACTAATGTAATTTGTTTTAAAAACCGAAAAGAAATAAAGATTGTCTATGTCTATGTCTATGTTTCCTATATTACATTCAATACTTTCCCACGTCTCCCTCAGAATTTACAACAAACTTCTAACAGTGCTTGTGTATTAGTTTTGATAGCACCAAACTACTTCGCCCAGAAGTTCTTGTTTGTTTTCAAGGACAACACGGCCATTTTATGATCCTTTACCCTTAATGTAGCCCTCAGGGGGTATTTCATAGTTCCTATTATCAATTCTTATTATCAAGTGCAAACATGTTCAATTGTCTCAATTACAATATTATATCAAAGATATAACATAAAGCATGCAAGATCAAGCCAATAACAAAGCTATAAATGTTGACTTTATAAACGAAATATAATGCAGACACAGCAAAGAATTAATATAAAGTCAAGGCTAATATTGTTATAAAAGGAATAATGGTGATGTATGCACTACATAAAATAGTATTCAAAATATTTGACATACTGTACCAGCTATAAAGGATGGTAATACATTTTAAACATTTTCGTACCAAGCAACTCTTAATAAATGTTATCAAAAGTAAGTGTAGGGGGAACCAGGGCACATTCGGACATTGGAGTTTTCTTGGTTCCTGGCACGGTAATTGATATGGTAGTGTCAGCATATCTTGTAATTTCACATGTTGATGTTTCTATCTATTTATTGACAAATTATAGCCACATGCAGAAGTATGGCAAGGAAAAGTTTGTTTTCCTACTACTAATAATAATATAGTAATATAGTATGATTTTATATAGCGCCCATTCCAGATAAATCTGCTCACCGGCGCTCACCATTCTGAACGGCAATCATACCAATCATTATAGTGATAACCTCTGGAAATGGCCAGAGCGGGGTTCGAACCCACGTCCTCATGTGTACAAGGCGGGAATGCTAACCATTGCACCACGGAGCCATATTGCTTAAAGTAAATTCAAACCATTCTGTGGACAAACTATGAACAATGAGGCTTACTCATTGCTTGTATGAATTTGATATATTGTAACAAACAGTTATGAATTTCTATACTGATAAACACACTCACTGGTGCCTGAGAAATAAGCATTTTGGCGTGAAAGTCATATTGGGGCTCATTGGGACAGTGAACACGGGGCACATTGGGACGCACTTTATATGACAGAATGTAAGTGTCCAAGTCAACTGAATGACCTGGGATACCACACAATAGGTATTCAAGCCACAGTGAATAAAGGCATCTTTGAACAAATTTATCGCAAAGCACTGTGTGTTACTTACATAGATGATCGCACTCAGGACAGTTTATATTAGGCCTAAATGTTTAAAGGTATAAACTATTGACACTACAAGGTATTAATGCACTGCATATAGTCTTATGCACTACTTACATGTAATATCTATTGCACATGGAGTTTTAAAATGATTTTTTAATTGATGTCCCAATGTGCACGGTATAGGCGAAAAAAGTATTCCCATTTACCAAGTTTCACCAAGAATTATGCTTATGGGACTATAAGTCCTTTGGATACTCAATAGATTTAGGAAATGAGAGAAGTTTCTTGAACTCCCTCATATTAATATGGCAAATCTCTTAGAGAGTTAGACTAATACTTTTATTTACCCCTAACCAACCAGTTGACCACAGGCCACCCATTGGTACCCTTCATGCAACTGTACTGGTCAGTGTACCACCCACCCTCACCCTTGCTCCTTGCCACCCACTACACCATAGTTTACCAAACCAAACCATCAGGCTCCACTGACCTGCACTGACCAGTGGTGATTTCCATCTCTGCATGGTTCCAAGCAATTTGATGGCTGCTATAATGTGCATGATAGTGATTTATTGCCCTGCACAGAAACTCCATATGCTGTCATGTAGATGATTGTATTGATGATAAGTCATTTCTGGTGTACCACATGTATTATCAATATTTTGTCAATATTATAATGGAGTATGGTGTGGATTTGTTGTAAAATTGTAATGTTATACTTGGAGCAATTGTTTCTTATCAAAATGTCTTACAAAGAGCATCACCAAACCAGCAGGGAAAGGTGTGAACTATTGAATCATTACAACAACACACATTCCATGTAATTGATAATGTCATGCTGATGCTGTCTGTACTTGAGGTGATACACCATACATATCGATTGTATTAGTATCTGAATCAAATGGTTCTTATCAAAACAGGTTGCGAAGTGCATCACCAAGGGTGCCGGAACAGGGGGGGCAAGGGGGGCAATTGCCCCTGCTGCCCTTGGCCAGGAGGGGCAAGGGGGGCAAGGTTGCCCTTTTCATCTCCAAGAAAAAACATCATTAGGCCTTAATTTACAGTGAATTTAAGCAAAAATCTATAAGTATATTTTCAAAATTATCATTGCCACTCAGTACATTTTTGTTGCGCAAATTAGATTTGCCCTTTCTCGACCGACCGCCCCTGCCGCCCACGATTCCTTCCGGCACCCCTGTGCATCACCAAACCAGCATGGAAAGGTGTGAACTATTATTGAATCATGACATCAATACAGATAGCATGTAATCGATAATGTCATGCTGATGTAATCTGGACTGGAAATGTTATATTGTATGTATCAATTGTATTGGTATCTGGAGCAATTGTTTCAGATTATCAAAATGTTGTGAAGAAGATCACAAGACCAGCTGGGAGGGTGTGAGTATTATTGAATCATGACAAACAATATAGATAGCATGTAATTGATAATGTCACAATGTTGTAGGTACATCGTGTATGGCATTGTATTGATTGTATTGGTATCTTAAACGATTGGTTCTTATCAAAATGTTTCATATATAGAGCATCCTCAAACCAGGAGGGAGAGGCGTGAGTTGTGCATGAATCTTGGGAACAGTCACTGACAACATGCAATTGATGATGTCAGTTATGAAATGTTGAGTATTTATATTGATTGGTAGGCCTATCTGAAGCAATTGGGGGAAAAAAATAGAGTGAGTTATACAGTTATGAAATGTTGAGTATTTACATTGATTGGTATCTGAAGCAATTGGTCCAAAAAAATAGAGTGAGTTATAATTGGATAATCGAAACAACACAGGCTGCATGTAATTGATCGTCTATACCTACAATTTGAAATCATAAACGTGCTTCAACCTTCCTGGGACCAAGCATCTTCGTTAATTTTAGCTTCTGACAGCTTCTGCCACAAATTTCGAAGACCACCTTGAAGTCCCACTTCCATAGCTAAGGCCAGTAAGGGGCCATTTTGGAGGTGTATTTGCTTAGGAAGTTAAATTGACCATTTAGCCCTGACCACTCAATTTGAGGTTGGCCTTTAAACTGAGTTGCTTTCCTGGATTAGAATTTCGACATCTGAAATATCACGTCTTTAACCTTTTCATGTTTAAGATTAAGATTAAGATTATTAATTTTTTCCCAAACACATCGTAAATACATGTATACAACGAAAATAAGTAAAAAGTAAAGACTGTGTTTGAGGTGAATGCACGCAAGTTAAGAAAAACTGTAACAGGCGTAGCCTGGCATGCACACACATTTGTTACTAAATAACATAATAAACATAACATAATAATTATTCATAATTCTGTAAATTTCCATGCTGATAGTCTGATGTTATATTAACATAAGTTTATATATATATATTACATAAATTGGCCTATTATATAAAGACACATTATAATATAGTTGCACATACAAACATTATACGCTGCCAGATGTCAAATATTAATCATGTTAGTAGTTACTCAATGTAGTTTTTATAACCCCTTTTGCAAAAGTACCAACTCTAGTTTTATTTTTTAACCCTTCAGGCAAAGTTATCCAATAACCAGGTGCCTGTCCCAGGAAACTTCGGTTGTATTGGAAAGTGGTATGCTGTGGTGTTCTCAGACTATTTCTATTTCTAGTGAAGTAGTTATGGTTACTCAGGTTAAATAAATTGGTAATGCGTATAGGTAGTTTGTCTTGGGAATATCTAAAGGAAATTTTCAGTAATGATAGCTTAACTTGATCCTTCCGTTTAATAATCCGTGACTTTTGATAAAATTTACTTAAGTTTAATCGTCTTCCCACATTAAAGATAATGCGTATCGAGTTGTTTTGTTGAACTACCAGTTTTTTCATGTCATTCGCTCTGACCATTGGCCCCCAGACACTCAAGGCATAATTTATGTGGCTTTGCACATTGGCATGATAGATCATGAGTTTTGATCTCGTTGGTAGCATATTTTTCACCATTTTGAGGCTGTAATTTCCTGCTATCATCTTTGTCAACACGTTTTTCACATGCGGGGTCCATTCTAAATGTTCATCAATCGTTACACCTAGGAATTTTATACTATTTACTCGACTTATTTCCATTCCGCTCATTTTCAAAGATCCACACTGACCTAATGGCTTTTGCTTTTGCCTAAACAAAATATATTTTGATTTTTCAACATTAATTGTTAGAGAGTTGCAGTCAAACCATTTACTCAAACGAGTGAGATCATTATTTACTTTTTTAAATAAAAATTTCAAGTTATTACCGCTGGCAAATACTGTCGTATCATCTGCAAAAACAATACAATTACAAAATTTCAGACTTTTAACTAAATCATTGGCCAGAATTAGGTATAACAATGGACCCAATTAACTCGTCTTGGTGCCTCCCCAATGGTTGTTCAGATTGAGTGTAGGCACCGGAAATTGCTCTTTCAAAAGTCCGTGTGATGGGAAGTTATGATTTAGATTACTGGTTAATCAGAACATTTTCACAGCTTCTGTTTTTACTTCCTTTACCTGCCTTCTACACTTCAGACTACGGCGCTCAATCCAATACAGCACATCAAAGGAACTAGCTGTTGTGAAGACAAGTTAGTTCTGTTGGATACTGTAAAAAGGACACATTTCTGATATATAAATTCGAATAAGAGAATGTGAAAGTCAGAAGTTATGTCCCATTTGCTGAAAGATGCCCAAAGCAGCAAAGATTTTTGGAAGGCGATGAAAGAAGTTAATGTCTCTGGTTGTTTCAGACAGATCACATCGCCACTTGCCAAACAATCACTGTTGGCAAACAAGACCTTCGAAAACACACTCCAACCTGCCGTTTGTGTCTGGAGCACTTAGTTAAGTAACTGATCCACCAATATACCAGCTGGTGACATAAAGGCACATTTAGGAACACTTAACCCATTTTCACTGACAACGGGTTATGTCAATTGCAAGAAAGCTTGCAGGATTGAAACAAAAAATAGGAGACGACAGCCTTCCAGGAAATTATCATTTCACAAGAAAAGTAGAGATCTGGATGAAAAGTACAGTAAATGGTTCAAGGGGGTCACTAAGGCACCCTCCTATCAATATCTTTAACAGGAATAAGGATACACTCCATTCAACAGTTACACAACACTTGCTGAGTGACTCCGTCAGAACTTCGCAGTAACTCTAACATGTCACGACGGAACATTAGCATATAGCTCAAGACCAAGAAAAGACAAGATTCAAAGAAGTAGTGATGCAGATAAAACTGAGGGTTTAAGCTAGCTATATGATGTGAATTTTATTTTTTAGATGAGAGAAAATTCATGTGATACCCTCCATGACATGAAAAATCATTGGACTGGTTCAGACCAGCACTTGAGCGGTTCTGTGTGGCACTGAACCGGTTTTTTGTAGGTGGTCCAGTATTTCTCACCAATCCATGGTATTCCAGTCTGCATCACTAGAAAAAGGCGATAAAATATTACTTTGTTTCTTTAAGTTGGAACATTTTCAAGTATTTTTGAAGAGGTGGTGAAATGTTAAGAAATTATTGGATTCCAAGTAGTCCACAATCTCAGAACTTTCAAAATTCCTCTCTTCTGCCCATTTTCTCTCAGGTATTTTTCTCTTTCTGAGTATTGTACATTGTCTACCATTGTGAAAGATAAGCTGTGAGACTTGTCACTCAACTTACCCTTTTAAAAGTAAGTCTGGAATAATTGCTCACTGATAGCTATCTGTCTGCTGTTGAAATGACTAGTAGCAAGCAGATGCTATATATATAAACAGAAAATCAACAGGCTGTTAATTTTGTCTTTATCATTCCACCAATGGCATGCAGGCGGCCATCTCTTCTATTATTTTCCTTGTCAACTGTAAACACTGGTACACGTTTTGGGCATTGATTGTAAAAGGCTTTTAATTTTTTAATATGTAACTGCCTTTTCAACTATTACATTGTGTGAGGTATCCATTGGGTGTGAGAAGAAAGAGACCAACAGGTTACTGACAAATGACAGGGCGAAGTAGAAAGTCCAAAAGTATAATTTCCAATGGGCCACTAAATTTGCAAAGAACTCTAAATAAAACAAAAAGGTAGGACTTTGAATGCACTGACTGCAAAGAGTCACTTACTGCAAAGAGTGAAGGTCTCAAAGACTATTGAACTATTAAACCAGCCCAAGGGGCAATGCTCTCATCTATCTTTGAGAGATTCTTGTGAACAGTTAACCTATCCCCTGCTATCTCCTGCTCTTTGACTCAGTGGGAAATTGCTGTAAACTATAGGCTTTTTAATAGTTTCAGACTTTTGTGTAATCCCACCTTATCTTCTTATGAACTTTGTTATGGTGTTATGTTCTGGCAATTTTACCAAGCAATTCTTGCCCTGCAGGGAGCTATATGATGACCACATACCCCCTGCCTTTAACATGGAACTATATGACTTGAAGTTCTACCATTAACATTATCCACTAGAGTACCCTACGCTATAAAAATTGAGGATCCGTCAAGAATGTACAAGATATGCCTTGAGATGTGCTATCATATACTCCAAGATATGCCATCATCAGGTATATATATATGAGCATGAGTAACTACAGGGTAATTTATCAATGCCAAAGATTTATGGTGCCACATATTTCCACCAGGTGAATGGTCAAGAGGGCTTTGCCATTGGAGCATTGGAGAGGCTGCAGGAATTGCATGGCTGGCTATAGGAGTCCATAGGGTTCATTGAAAAGTCAAGATTTCAATTTGTTGGCATATTTAAGTGAGCATGTAAATGTTGGCAATCCAATGAATTCAGAATGGTGCATATAATATGATTGACTGATTTTTGGCTACATATGTGATGTCTGAACTAAGTGTGTCTGTGTCTTTTTATTGATCTGTAATGTAAGGAGAGTGATCACAATCAGCTGATGAATTGGCTGATTTGCTGTGAAAACTGGTGATTAGGTGACGTAGTTGACTGTCAGATTACTGGCTGAGTTGGTGTTTGACTGAAGTGTTGACCAGCTAATATATATTCCTGATATTTTGGTGTATGGATACAAATAATATATATATGTATACAGTATAGACTAGAGATGGATATCTACCCACACAGACATCTATAGATAGATAGATGGATAGATGGATAGATGGATAGATAGATAGATAGATAGATGGATAGATAGATAGATAGATAGATAGATAGATAGATAGATAGATAGATAGATAGGCAGATAGATGCCATTGCTATGGACCATTCTGATGTATAGGTAGCTCAATTTTTCATGCATATGGATAACTGCTCAGGAATCCCCCATAGTTCATGTGGAGTGCAAATCTTTTAACACTGAGATCAAGTTTCACTTCTGCTTTGATTGTATCGAGATGTATTTAACAGAGAAACGGTTGCCATGGAAGCAGATACATCATGATCAAAACAAACTGTGATACCACCAGGTGCCAAAGCATCCAAAGGCAAGACCACCACTACTAGTCTGCACTGAATCTGTGCTCATTTCCTGATATTCGATCTTCAAACAAGTACAGTATGTAAGTGGCGAAGATAGTCCAGACAGATGAAGGCCTTTTCAATGAATCGGTTAAGAATGGAATATATGGAATATATTGAATGATCACTGATCAGACCAGAAATTTTGAAAGTTTTCCAAAGGAGTTGATGTATGTTAGATCCTGACTTTTGGTATTCCATTATATGATTGTATGAATTTCCATAGTATAAAAGCAAGACCAATAATGTAGGAGCAAGACCAATAATGTTGGAACTTGGAATTGTATGTGTGTGACAAACAGTATGGCAATTGACCAATTGTGATAAGCCTGGTTGCAGTGCGATAAACACTGGTGGATTGGCATAAACCTAGTTGTATTATGAAAAACGCTGATTAATTATTTCAATGCGATAAATACCAGTGGAACGGTGATAAACATTGTTGTGGTGTGAAAAAACACTGTGGGGATTTTGATGATCACTGCTGTATAGTGAATTTGTGATTAGCAATATTGTGATTATGGTGAACTATAATACTTTCTCCTAAAAAGTCTGCTGTCCAACCTGTTGACCTGAGGACTGGCTCCCAAGCCATAAATGCTCTGGAGCAACCGATACTCAACACGCCATATCATAAAACATTGGTGTGGTGTGGTAAACAATAGTGGAATTATGACCAACATTCAAGGTTTTTTATAACATACAAGTTATACGGAACCAAACACACAGAATTGTGAACCAAATAAACCCAAAGGTGAAACTAGTTTTTATGAGGTATGTTCATAAAGCATTGAAAATTCTATTAAAAACCACATTTGCATTATAAATTTTAATGCAGTGTGCCAAACTGCTTATCATACTCCTATGCATAAATGTTGCAGCTCTAATTATCCCCCATGCTATGCTATGGGGGATTGTACTTTTAGTCTCCGTGTCATGGCGTCCATCAAATATCTCAAACACCACACCATGCACAATGCTCATCCTTTCCCAACATTCAAAGACCCCCCTAAACTTGTCAAATCTTACCATAAATCAATAAATATCATAACCATTTCCACATCCCAAATACTTTTTCCTGTGCTTTTGGCCTGCAGCCATGTTATTTTTAAAAGCTAACTCCACCCCCAGGTGTCTCCACATCCTTACATGTATGCACAATTGTGCTCCTGGTGGAAATATTTGGCATAACTAAAATTGGAATTCTGGTGGGTATAGCTAGATGTGTAGGGCATGGGGGATATGGAGGCAGTATACCTGCTCTTGTTCTTTCTATTCAAACCACCTGTTGTTGTAATTATATGCAATAAGCATGCCCCTAAAATAAACTTAACACGGTTATTTATTAATGGTTATTTAATTCATATACCATTTCATTTAGCCTATGATGTCGGTGTTATTGATTTTTTTTTAATTTGGTACCTGGAAAAGTCATGACAAACGTGTCTTGGTAGATTTTACTGTAAAAAAGGTAGTTTATCAATTAAAAAAGACAGGTGTTGACACTAATATAAATAATATAATAAACATATTATATGAAAAAGCCTTGCATGGTTGAATGCAGGTGCTACAGTGTTACTTCTCATGTTGTAAATTACAATTGTGCTCCCCAGAATGTCGTTCGGCTGCAACTACATCAAGTTGGGATGCCTTATTTGCAGAATTATTTTCCTGGTTGGAGGAGTGCATTATACTCAATTTCAGTTTAAGAAATTTCTTCCCGAAAGCAGAAGGAAGCGAAGATGGAAGGAGAACCTCAATATTTTCTGGCCAGAAGCCAAGAAAAGACTTACATGGAAAGACTACCACATTCCTTTCTAGACGAAAGCCACAGGGGGACAGACATGGAAGGACAAGTAGGACTACCCAAAGCATCTGATAATGGACGTCAAAAGGAGAAAAAGATAAGAAGACTACCCCAAGTCATTGGGATAGGAGTTAAGAAATGTGGCACAGGTATGGTGTTAAAATCATATAGTGTTTTATCATTTTATTAGAAAAATATATTTTCAAACCAATCAGCACTGCAAGTATTTTTCATTGAGGTCCTTCCGGGTAAAAAAGTGATATAAAAGCCCCATGCAATCAATTAATTATAAGCACCAAACACTAACAAGTGTGAAGTCATAGTACACTCTAAAAAAATTCCGACAAAATTGGTTTTTTAGATTCAAAATGGTTTTTTGAAAACCAAATTTCAATGCAAAAAACCAACATGGATTTTTTTAAAAATCCATGTTGGTTTTTCATTGAAATTTTGTTTTTCAAAAAACCATTTTGAATCTAAAAAACCAATTTTGTCCCGACATTTTTTAAAGTGTACATGTAAGTCGATGCATTTGATAACAATTAAATTTGTTTCTGCTAGAGTCCATTCTCATTGGGAAAAGACTTGAAAAATCAGCATATATTAGTACACAAGTATGTTATTACTGATCGGCATGTTATATATTTAGAACATGAAAATAAGCTATACTTGATTGGCATCAATGTCTGTACCCATTGTATGTGATTGGATGTTTATATATCTTTTTTTCTAGGCTATATACTGTTTCTGTTACTAGGCTATATATACTGCTTCTATTACTTGGCTATATACTGTCTGATTAGTAGGCTATGTACATGTATACTGTTTCTATTAGCACTAATACTGGGCTATACTGTTTCTATTACTTGGCCATATACATCAGTGTTAGATAGCTTGATATCCATGCATATGGAAAACTGAGTATGAATTCGCCATAGTTCATGTAGGATGCAAATATTTTAACACTGAGACCAGTTTCAGTTCTATAATGATTCCAAAATCAAATATTTTTAAACGGATAAAACACCAGTCCATAAAGTAATACAATATTAAATAACATTTTCACAATAACGTAATAATGCAGTGACCTAATCATCGTCTTATGCTTGAAGATTACAACTTCAAACTTTTTATGTACTGCTCGTGACATGTTGCTGTAATGATCTACAATGAGCATTACCAAGATGAAATGAACAACGCTATTGATCAATGGTTGATTATAAAAAGATCAGTGTTTAGCCCACTTTGAATTTTCATATTAAACGAAAAAGACTTATACATTTAAATGTAGATGCAGTTTTGCTCCTGAGGTTGAACATGGCTACCAGTTGCACCTACATCAAGTGGGGATGCCTCATTTGTGGACTACTATTCTTGGTTGGAGGAATGAATTATACTGGAGTTCAGTTAACAAAATTTCTCCCCATAAGCCAGAAGGAGACAGTGGAAAAAGGACTACCTAAAGCAGCTGGTCCTGGAGGCAAAAATGAGACAATGGTAGGAATATTGCCTCAAGCCTCTCCTGTGCGAAGCCAAAAGGAGACAGAAGGAAAAGGACTACCTAAAGCAGCTGATCCTGGAGGCCAAAAAGAGACAGACGTAAAAATATTGCCTCAAGCCTCTTCTGTGAGAAGCCAAAAGGAAACAGAAGGAAAAGGGCTACCTAAAGCAGCTGATCCTGGAGGCAAAAATGAGACAATAGTAGAAATATTGCCTCAAGCCTCTCCTGTGAGAAGCCAAAAGGAGACAGAAGGAAAAGGACTACCTCAATCCTTTCTTTCAAGAAGCCAAATGGAGACAAGCGGTCAAGAAAGATTACCTCAACCGTCTGATCCTGGAGGCCAAAAAGATCCAGAGGAAAAACGAACACCTGAAGCCTTTCCTCTGAGAAGCCAAAGAGAAGCGGAGAAGGAAAAACAACCTCAAGCTTCTCATACCAAAAGTAAAAAAGAGACAAAGATAAAAAGACTGCCTCAGGCCCTTGCCGTAGGATTCAAGAAATGCGGCACAAGTAAGTGATTAGAGTAAATTCTAAAACATTTCAGACAAAATTGGTTTTTTAGATTCAAAATGGTTTTTTGAAAAACCAAATTTCAATGCAAAAAACCAACATGGATTTTTTAAAATTTTGAATCTAAAAAACCAATTTTGTCCTGACATTTTTTAGAGTGTAGATTCTAAATTTATAGTACATGTTTGCGATTAGATTTAAATGTAGTTTCTGACAAGAGTACAATCTAAATCAAGCATGTTGGGAGAATATATTTTTATTACAATGTAAAATTGGACTTACAAAAATCACCAAATATTAGTCAGAAAGTATGTTATTAGCGTGGACATTTTTTCAGAACAAGAAAATTGGGTATGTGATTAGAATTTTTAATAACGTTTCTTGTTGAAAGAAAATTGGGTATGTGATTAGAATTTTTAATAATGTTTCTTGTTGTTTCAGGTGCTTTGGCAAGATTCTTATCCTTAAACAAAAAGGTTGCCATGAGTGCCATTGAAGTGCATTATTTTGATCGGAACTTCAGAAAAGGCCTGGGCTGGTATCTTGGCAGGATGCCTAAGTCTTATTCTGATCAGGTTACGATGGAAAAGACCCCGAGATATTCATTTCATCCTGGAGCAGAAAAAAACATCCATGAAATGAACCCGAACATCAAATTAATCTTCATGGTCTGTAGTCCTCTGAAGAGACTCGTCTCAGATTATGTCCACATAAAGGGTAAAGAGAAAATGAAGGGAAAGAGCTATCCGTCGTTTGATGACTTAGTTTTCAACAAAGATGGGAAAAGTTGACATCTCATATGAACCAGTTAGAAAGGGAATTTACGCTCACAGTTTGAAGCGCTTTTACAAATACTTTCCCAAATCGCAAATACTGATAGTAGACGGAGATGCTTTCGTCAAAAATCCTGTGCCTGAACTCAACAAAATAGAAACTTTCCTCGGTTTGAAACCTGAGATATCTGACAAGGATTTTATGTTTAGTGAAAAGAAAGGATTTCTGTGCTTAAATAATTCAGGGAAAGCAAAATGCATGAAACACAGCAAAGGAGGAAGACCTCGCCCTAATATCCCTATGCAACAAGTTAAAAAAATAATCGACTTTTGTCAGCCGTACAATGAAGAACTGTATAAACTGATTAACAGGCGTTTTGACTGGACTAAACCCATATACATAGTGCGATCATAAATAATCAAGCTCCAATATGCATAGTGTATACATATCTCTAATGGTGATTGGCCCTGTGCTGATGCATATGGAATGATTGATTTTCTTGTTTAAAGGATAAACAATGTTAGAATCATATAAATCAGGCCAAATTGGAATATGGCTAACAGTTGTGGAGCTGTGATGAACTTTGTTGTAGTGTTATAAACGCTATCGAGAATGAGATAAACACTTGGATGGTGCGTAGAGCAATCCATTGCCATAGTCCAAATAAGAGTGACTAAAGCATCGACAGCTGTTTTGATTGACTCTTGTTCAGTGATTTGCGTATGGTTTCTAGATGTTTTGAAGGTTATAACAGCATTTTGACACATTTTGTTCACTTGCTTGTGCGTTGACATGTTTATCATCAGTGTTAGATAGCTTGATATCCATGCATATGAAAAACTGATTATGAATTTGCCATAGTTTATGTAGGGTGCAAATATTTTAACACTGAGACTAGTTTTAGTTCTATAAGGATTCCAAAATCTCATATATTATTTTTCAAACTGATAGAGACCAGTGCATAAAGCATTGAAATACAATATTAAATAACATTTTCATAATAACGTAATAATGCAGTGACCTAATCATCGTCTTATGCTTGAAGATTACAACTTCAAACTTTTTATGTACTGCTCGCAACATGTTGCTGTAATGATCTACAATGAGCATTACCAAGATGAAATGAAATACACTATTGATCAATGGTCATCGTTAATTATAAAAAGATCAGTTTTTAGCCCACTTTGAATTTTCATATTAAATGAAAAAGACTTATACATTTAAATGTAGATGCAGTTTTGCTCCTGAGGCTGAATAATGGCTACCAGTTGCACCTACATGAAGTGGGGATTCCTCATTTGTGGACTACTATTCTTGGTTGGAGGAATGAATTATACTGGAGTTCAGTTAACAAAATTTCTCCCCATAAGCCAGAAGGAGACATTGGAAAAAGGACTACCGAAAGCGTCTGACGCCGGAGGCCAAAATGAGACAGTGGTAAAAATATTGCCTCAAGCTTCTCCTGTGAGAAGCCAAAAGGAGACAGAAGGAAGAGGACTACCTCACTCCTTTCTTTCAAGAAGCAAAATGGAGTCAAGGATGGAAAATTTACCTCAACCATCTGATCCTGGAGGCCAAAAAGATCCAGAGGAAAAACGAACACCTGAAGCCTTTCCTCTGAGAAGCCAAAGAGAAGCGGAGAAGGAAAAACAACCTCAAGCTTCTCATACCAAAAGTGAAAAAGAGACAAAGATGAAAAGACTGCCTCAGGCCCTTGCGGTAGGATTCAAGAAATGCGGCACAAGTAAGTGATTAGAGTAAATTTTAAAAAATTTCAGCGAAATTGGTTTTTTAGATTCAAAATGGTTTTTTGAAAAACCAAATTTCAATGCAAAAAACCAACATGGATTTTTAAAAAAATGTAAATTCTAAATATATAGTACATGTATGCGATTAGATTTAAATGTAGTTTCTGACAAGAGTACAATCTAAATCAAGCATGTTGGGAGAATATATTTTTATTAAAATGTAAAATTGGACTTAAGAAATCACCAAATATTAGTCAAAAAGTATGTGATTAGCATGTACATTTTTTTTCAGAACAAGAAAATTGGGTATGTGATTAGAATTTTTAATAATGTTTCTTGTTGAAAGAAAATTGGGTATGTGATTAGAATTTTTAATAATGTTTCTTGTTGTTTCAGGTGCTTTGGCAAGATTCTTATCCCTGAATAAAAAGGTCGCCATGAGTGCCATTGAAGTGCATTATTTTGATCGGAACTTCAGAAAGGGCCTGGGCTGGTATCGTGGCAGGATGCCTAAGTCTTATTCTGATCAGGTTACGATGGAAAAGACCCCGAGATATTCATTTCATCCTGGAGCAGAAAAAAACATCCATGAAATGAACCCGAACATCAAATTAATTTTCATGGTCTGTAGTCCTCTGAAGAGACTCGTCTCTGATTATGTCCACATAAAGGGTAAAGAGAAAATGAAGGGAAAGAGCTATCCGTCGTTTGATGATTTAGTTTTCAACAAAGATGGAAAAGTGAACATCTCATATGAACCAGTGAGAAAGGGATTTTATGCACGCAGTTTGAAGCGCTTTTACAAATACTTTCCCAAATCGCAAATACTGATAGTCGACGGAGATGCTTTCGTCAAAAATCCTGTGCCTGAACTCAACAAAATAGAAACTTTCCTCGACTTAAAATCTGAGATATCTGACAAGGATTTTATGTTTAGTGCAAAGAAAGGATTTCTGTGCTTAAATAATTCAGGGAATGCAAAATGCATGATACATGGCAAAGGTGGGAGACCTCACCCTGATATTCCAATGCAAAAAGTTAAAAAAATAATCGACTTTTATCAGCCGTACAATGAAGAACTGTATAAACTGATCAACAGGCGTTTTGACTGGACCAAACCCATATACAAAATGCGAACATGAGTAATCAGTAATAGTTCTTCTGGTGATTGACTCTGTGCTAATGTATATGGAACGATTAATTTGCTTGTTGAAAGGGTAAACAGTGTTGGAATTACATACAATTAGCCCGAATTGGAGTTTGTGGTACAGATATACTTTATTATCCGCATGGTTAAACTTGTCCAACCTACTTATCTACATACCCTTCAACCTACATAACTACCTACCTGTCTATCTATCTAAATACCTACCTTCCTCTTAAAAATTTGGTCAATTTGTCGGATGAATGTTCTTAACAGGATTTGTGTTTGCTGTGTGCTCTATGTTCTGCTGCTTGCCTTTGAAGATCGTCTGCTGGGAAATTTATAGCCCATTTCGTGATATGAGGAGCAATAAATGTTGATCTATTTGATTGAAAAGCCATAGATTTAATTGAGAAACACCCCTGATGACTGGTAAGTGTTATTTCAGGGTTACGTAGCTCTCATCTCAGTTGGAATGTGATAAATTCTCTCATCGTTGATCAAAAGTACAATTAACTTCACACAAAATGGGTTTGGCTTACTGCATGTGAAGAACATCTGAACTTTGTGCAAAAAGTTAACTATCATTTGCTCTTTTTTGTCATCTAGTTTTACCTTTGTGGTTCGAAATATTAAGAAATGATATCCGAATTGTGCAAGGTATATAGTTTTTCTCATAAAATAACAGACCCACCACAATGATTTTATGTTTTTCTTTCATCGTCCAGGAACCAATATTTGATAATAGAATACATGTAGTTCCTGGATGTTTGGTTTACAATGATAATTCATCTTGTTTACTAAATACTGATTTCTGCAATGAAAGACTGCTTCCTTGCTTGGTCCCCTGTTTTTGAGTCTTTTCTGAAGACCTGTTTAACCGTTTCTTTGTTTCTTCTTCAGTCATACTTTCATTGCATCCTTTCTTTCCTTCTTTCTGTTATTGGCTGCATCTGCCCTACTTCTACTTCGCTTCCTGTCATCGTTCTTTCTTGAATTGATCAGTTTGCTTATGCACTGTTTGCAGTCTTCCTCTCCTTCATTCTGTTCTTCTTTCTTTCAATTGCTTTTTATTGACTTGTTTGCTCTTGTCTTCCTTCCTTTTTTAAGTTTCTTCTTCCTTCATTCCTTTTCTTCTTTTTCCTTCATTCCTTTCTTCCTTTGGCTCAAGCGCAGTATAAAACCTGAGAGTGACCGCCAATTTTTAACCGGCCTAACAGCGGAGGCCGGTTTATACAGGAGCTGTAAATGGATCAGGTGAAACCATAAACAGTAGGCATAAACTGCAACCACAAGCTTGATGTAAACCATGAAAGGTTTTTCCCCATTGTGATCTTAATATTTCACTTACAGTTATGAAATTTGGTACAGGTATGGTACTCTGGGTATGGATTGGGAACATGTCGAAAAATCCAAGATGGCTGCCATTTTGTGGCGGCCATTTTGGCAGCCATCTTTCTTCATTCTTGAACTGCCCTTTGTGACCTTAATATTTCACTTACAGTTATGAAATTTGGTACAGGTATGGGACTCTGGGTATGGATTGGGAAGATGTTAAGAAATCCAAGATGGCTGCCGTTTTGTGGCGGCCATTTTGGCAGCCATCTTTCTTCATTCTTGAACTGCCCATTGTGACCTTGATATTATCACTGGCAGTTATAAAATTTGGTACAGGCATGGGCCTGTGGGTATGGATTGGGAACATGTTGAGAAATCCAAGATGGCTGCCGTTTTGTGGCGGCCATTTTGGCAGCCATCTTTCTTCATTCTTGAACTGCCCATTGTAACCATAATATTTCGCTTACAGTTATGAAATTTGGTACAGGTATGGGACTCTGGGTATGGATTCGGAACATGTTGAGAAATCCAAGATGGCTGCTATTTTGTGGCGGCCATTTTGGCAGCCATCTTTCTTCATTCTTGAACTGCCCATTGTGACCTTAATATTTCACTTACAGTTATGAAATTTGGTACAGGTATGGGCCTCTGGGCATGGATTGGGAACATGTCGAGAAATCCAAGATGGCGGCCATTTTGTGGTGGCCATTTTGTGGTGGCCATTTTGGCAACCATCTTGGCAGCCATCTTTCTTCATTCTTGAACTGCCCATTGTGACCTTAATATTTCTCTTGCAGTTATGAAATTTGGTACAGGTATGGGACTCTGGGTATGGATTGGGAACATGTCGATAAATCCAAGATGGCTGCCATTTTGTGGTGGCCAAGTTGGCAGCCATCTTTCTTCATTCTTGAACTGCCCATTGTGACCTTAATATTTCACTTACAGTTATGAAATTTGGTATAGGTATTGGCCTGTGGGTATGGATGAGTAACATGTTGAGAAATCCAAGATGGCGGCCATTTTGACAGCCATCTTTCCTTTTTTTTTAGAAATCTGTTCAAACTGCATTGATTCTATACTAATAGTCTAGCATCTTCCAATCAACTATTTCTCCTATCTTCCAATATCAGTTGCTCAGTGGTTTAAGCAATGGCACCTTCAATTTCATTGCGCTAGGTTGGTTTTGAATCCGCTGATTCTTGTTTAATATTGTTGTTGTGTAAGTAAACAATATTTAAATATGATTAACCCTGTTTTGTTGCAAAAACACTGGCAGAATTGTGAAAAACCTTCAAGGCTTGTTGCAATGTGAAAGTTATACTGAAGAAAACTAACAATACGGTGAAATTAATGAGTTCATATCAGTCAATAATGCATTGAAAAGACATTAAAAACAAAATGTGTACAAAAACTTGATGCAGTGGACTAATTATCATCTTATCATCAATATAGATTATTATGGAGGTTTTTTTTATTGACCAAAACCACAGGTTGCATTAATTATCTACAATAACTGCTAAACTAATATTTTACAGTTGATTTTCCACTATACTTTTGATTATCTACAATAAACATTACTCTAAAATTGAAATAAGCGAGCAACACTACTGATCAATGGTAATTGATCAATTATAAAATGACCAGTGTTGAGCCTACTTTGAATTTTGATATGCACGAAAAAGACTTGAAGTGTATAAATGCAGCTGCAATCTTCGAATCTTGCGTCTGAATATGTCTACTAGATGCACCTAGATGAAGTGGGGGGTGCTTCTTATATTCTTTGTTGGAGGAATGAATTATAATAAATTATATCACATACAAATTTTTATTCGTATGATCCAAATGAAGCAAGAGACAAAAATATCAACTCAACCCTGTGCGATGCTCAATGCTATGCTATGCTCAATGTTCCTCCTGCACAGGAGAGTCTGCTGCTTTCCGTTGAAGATCGTCTGCTGGGAAATTTATGGCCCATTTCGTGATATGAGGAGCAATAAATGTTGATCTATTTGATTGAAAAGCCATAGATTTAATTGAGGAACTCCCTTGATGACTGGAAAGTGTTATTTCAGGGTTACATAGCTCTCATCTCAGTGGAAATGTGATAAAGTTTCTCATCGTTCGTCAAAGGTACAAATAACTTTACACAAAATGGGTTTGGCTTACTTCACATCTGAAGAACATCTGAACTTCAAGCAAGTATTTTACCATTACAATGTATTTGCTCTTTTTTTGTTGTCTAGTTCTACCCTTTGTTGTTCAAAGTATGAAGAAATGATATCCAAATTGTGCAGGATATGTAGTTTTTCTCATGTAATAACAGACCCACCACAATGCTTCTACGTTTTTCTTTCATCCCCCTTGAGCCAATATTTGATATAGAACACAATTCTGGACGTTTGGTTTACAATGACAATCTCTTATGTTTACTAAATACTGATTCCTGCAATGAAAGACTGCTTTCTCATACCTGTGCTAAAGTTTTATTGGCCCACTTTTCTTCCTTTTTGCACTTTTCTGGAGACCAGTTCTGTTTCTATATTTGTTTCTCTTCATTCCTTCCCCTCATCCTTCCTTCACAATATTTTCCTTCAATAAGTCTTGTTTTATTTGTTCTTACATCCTTCCATCCTTGCATCACTTTTCCGTGTCGACCTACTTACTTTTCTTCAATGCGTATAATATCTTACCAAAGCTACAAAGCCCCAATCAACTCCTCTCCTTGATTCTATAAGCACATTTATCTAATACAATCTATAGTTTCTTGGTACTCTCATAAAATGGAAAGGAACAACTTCGCTTCTAATCTTTCTTGAACCAGGAACTGACAAGGTGCTTTGTTCGTAAAACTGTTAATAATTGTAACAAATCCAAAGTGGTTCTAGTGTTGCTAATTGGCCAATAACAAAGCAATGTTTACTGCAATAAACAAAGATTAAAGAGGGCAGGTCTGGCAGCAATTTGTGAATAGGTTATCACAATTGCCCGCAAAGTTTATCACAATTTCTATATAGATTATCACAATTTATCACAACTTCTGCTAGTTTATCACAATAAAGAGTAATATTTAGCAATGAGAAGTTTGTGACAAAGCAAAACCATGGCAATCAATTGTTTGTTATCAGGATCATATCAATGGCCAGTGTAATTCAATACAACATTAAATGACCTGATTTGCCTAAATAGCTTTGGCGAAGCAGCTGCCTTCCATTAGGCCAGACAGATTTGATTTTTAGCTCCTCTGATCGACTGACCAACTGATTTTCTGCCTACTGATTTTTTTTAAACATGTAGGCCTAAACATGCATGCATGTTTGGTGATCAGACTTGGTCAATGGTACTGATAAAGTAACTCTCAATTGACGAAGGCAGGTGCTTTACCTCAAGTATTTTGACAACAGCAACAAGTTGACCGCAATGACCGGTGGGCGAAAGCTTTAGGCCTGTAGACGCCTATATATATTAGGCCCACACAGTCTGTTCTAAAATTATCAGAAGATTATTATCTCAATGAAAGATTTGTTCAGACGATATCTTATCTGAAAGCCCAATTAATACTTTTTTTTGTTGGTTCTTTTACACAAATGAATTGTTTTAATCATTTGATGTTCGTCTGCTCTTAAAACTACAAAACGATCGAAAGGTTGTGTGTGAATCCTGCAAAGACCGTAAGTCAGCAGAATGCTGCAGAGAAACCAAACAAAACGAAGAGAAAAAGGAGCAAAAAACTTGTGGTTACGACATACAGCCGGAAGGAAGGAACAGTCTTGTAGTTCCTGTCTGATTCTGAAGTGGCCACCAGGAGGCTTATGTTTACATTTGCATAACGTCACGTGCAGCACGTGCTCGACGTCTTGTGCCTCATTATGTCAAGATGAGCGTCATGGGTCTGTATGCATGCTGGGCAAGAAAATGCTGACGTTTTCAACTTCAGAGAGCAGTAGATTTGTAAAGAAAAGGGGTTTTTTGGAGGCAGGGAGGGGAAGACTGGAAGAGGGTAGGGGTGTTTGAGTACAGAGAGTTTGGGTGGAAGGGGCTCCCTCTCTCTTATGTATAACACCGTGGGAAACTGAAGAAAAAAGAAAGAAAAAGAAAATAAGATATAGTCTCAAAAGAAAAAGTCACGTATTTGAAAAAAAGAGATGGAAGAGCTATTGAAGGCTGTTTTCTATGAACCCCATTTAAGAGGGTCACTCTAAATACCCGGATGTGTAAACACTATTAGAAATGGGATGGTACTGGAGGAAAGAACCCATTGAAAAAAAAACTTGGCAAAAAGAAAAAAGTATGGAGATAAGTGTTTGGAGATGTTACATAGCACTTCAGAATTCATACTCATAAAATACCAACACGAAAGGTGAGATTTTCTGGAAAATATTGCATAGCTGAGCATTGGCAATTGTGTGAAAGAGGGCATATTGTTCCCATGAGTAGAATGTGCCTCTTAACCACCAAACTATCAGATATCACTGCTTCACCTGATCCACTGGGAACTGTTTGAAAAGCTATAAATATTTTTGTGTCTTTTTTCTGGAAGAAAGGAATATCTTTTTAGTGAAGATAATTCAATTCATGAGGCAGTTGAGTCCATTGTGGGTATAGATATAGATCATCCATTGATTAAGTATTAGTTAGACACCAATTTGGAGGGATCTAACTGACAAAAATGCATGTTAGAACCCAACAAAGAGGTGTCTAACTGACTTGGACATCATATGCTTCTTCTATTATACATTTTAACTTATGATTTTTGCAAAATTAACAATAATCTGATTGTTTGTTTGCTGTTGTAAACAGAGTTAATCCCCAGCCGGGCGCTAACATGCAAAATTGTCTGTTAGATACCAGCTTTCCCAATGGTATAAGTATCATGGTGATGTCTAAAGGTTGTTAGATGGATCTATATGGTATGTAAAATTTGGTCCTTAGAATCTTGCAATTTCTAAGGATTTATTATGTACAGACCTAGAACATCTCCCTAGTTAATGCCACTGACACATACACAGGGCATGCAACAAGTTACAATGTTCAGGTATTAATCTATTCTTAATAGGCTTGTAGAAATGATAATTGAGATTTTACCTATACTTTACATTCCAAGACATATTGTGAAAAGTATGTTGGTCACTGCCCACAAGAAACCTCCTTACAGAATGTATTTGACTGATTTGCATACCTTTTACAGAATAGATTGTTAATTCCAGGGAATACAGTATACTGTATTGTCTAATTGAGCCATCTTTAAAGGTTGTTTTGAATTGCTCAAATATCTGTTTTGACTGCTTTGAAAGTTTTGTTGGCAGCAATAAGCCAAAGTGAGAACTATTCTACCAAGTAAGCATGCAGTTAACTGAAGGCCTAAGACCAATTGTGTGAAGTTACTACACTTGTGAAATGAATGGAATAACTTCATTATCTGTTTTAGCACCCATAAGTCCTCATCAGGGGCGTAGATTTTTCGTTTTTGTAGGGGGGGATGATTTCGGCGAACGCCAACTTTGCGCGAAGCAACAGTCCAAAAGTCGTGCGGCGGAAGATTTTCGGGGCCACTTTACGGCCAAAACAGCAATATGTTTTAGATAATCGAAGGTTAGCTCTGAGACTTGTATTTTCCATGTAACATGCAATTGGTATCATGGAAAAAATTACTATTATAAACTGATAATTGTCAATACCAAGTAGTAATAATTTGAAATTCTAGGGGGGGATAATCATATGATCATCCCCCCCTGGTTCATCCTAGGGGGGGGGGATGCATCCCCCCTTCCCCCCCAGGATCTACGCCCCTGGTCCTTATGATACATGTCAGAAATTTTCTCAGACAGGTTTGGGGAAGTGGTTCTGTACAACAACAGAAAAAGTGACAAACAATAAGTGAAGGTATGCATTCATGCAGGCCTATGCCTTCATATAAATCATTGAGTTTCTTAGTTAAACCAGTATTATTGTCACACAAGGTAATTTAATATATTGTCAATTTAGCTCAGAGACATGTTTCAACATTTAAAATAAATTATGCTTATTAGCACCAGAGCCAATATATTCTTTCTGAACTTGTTTCTCTGTGTGATCAGGATCATTCATTAATTTCATAAAAGTAGGGCTGTATGTCTTTTGAGTTAGAAAATACATTCCTACATGTATTTGCTGCCTGCGTTGGTAGTGCTGCTGAGCAAATAACTTGCATAAGCGGTGTATATATCTATGGTTCGAGCAATAAATCATTAATTATCTTGTAATGGTTTTCTGTCCCATTCTATGGGTTTTGGGGAAATACCTCCAATACTTTGGGTTGCGAAAGTGACGTCAAATGTCAGAGGGAGCCACTGAGCAAGTGTTATATAATTGAAAGAAATTCATTCTGACAAAGGTGCAGATAAGAGAATGCCTTCTTAACCCCTTTGGACCACTTGATATGCAGGCTGTTTCCTTTACCTGTGGTCAAACTTCAAAGGTGTGTGTATACCAGGGGCGTACATTTGTCATTTTGGTAGGGGGGGATGATTTCGGCGAACCCAACTTCGAGCGTCGAACGGGCCGAACGTTGCGCGTATGATGGAAAAAACAACTAAGTAGGCCTATAACTAATAATTGTCAATACTAAGTTGCTATATTTGAGATTCTAGGGGGGGATAATCATATGATCATCCCCCCCAGGCTTATCTTAGGGGGGATGCATCCCCCCCCATCCCCCCCCAGGATCTACGCCCCTGACTGTATACAGGTAGGTAAAAAGATGGATATATCGATAGTTAGATAGAGATGGACGGATAGATGGATATATAGGCAGGTAGATAGGCAGATAGATAGATAATCAGATAACTTACCAGATATAGGCCAAACGAAAAAAATACATACATAGATAGATAGATGGACTGATAGATGGATAGATAGGCAGGTAGATAGATAGATAGATAGATAGATAGATAGATAGATAGATAGATAGATAGATAGATAGATAACTTGCCAGATATATAGGCCAAAATAAAATAAAAACGTTGATAGATATAGATATATGTAGCTGCAGAAAACTAAACATGTCTTTATGATTGATTGACCGATTGATTGATTGATTGACCGATTAATGAGTCAATGGTTGACTGATTGCTTGATTGATTGATTACTGACTGAAGTCCAGAATTCAACTATAGGATGTTATTTTGGGAGGATTGTTGTGTTATTTGATTTCCTGACTTTTGGTAGTCTTGACCAAAAACCTTCAAGTGTTTTATGAACTTGGAGATGACAACTCGGACTATTCTAAACTGTAACCTTTACTTTACAGATTTCACCATCCTTCCTGAATCAAACCACCTGTCAAATTATAATGACCCCATGATTATGATTTGTGAAATAACTCCAATTTTCTGCCTTGAGAACCTTGAGTGCCTAATGAACAAGGTGGTAATGACTTCAAGATTTTATAACATTTTCAATAATTCCCCCATTTCACTAATTGAAAGCCTTCAAATGGGACAAACATCTGGAAAAGATGATTTAAAACTAGCCTGTTGCCATACCAAGGCAAATGCATGCATAACTGTTTCAAAGTAATATTAGATTCTTAGTTACCAGCAAAGTATACAAATATGCTATCAGCATCAGCCAACCATATGAGATATGTGAGACTCTTATGTTGATTGTATGAAATGTAGAAATGTGTATATATTATGGTCAAATAAACTTAAACTTAAACTAAACTTAACTTAAATAGTGAAGCAATCAATGAATGTAATCCGCTCTAGTGGTTTTTTGGCTTGTCCTCCATATAGTATAAATTAAGTTTATGGAAATACCATGCTGCTGTATTATTAACAATGATGTGGTTTTTGAGAAAACTAAGAATCTATGCTAAAAACCACTTGGTATTAAAAAATTGTTTTGTCCTAATTCATTTTAGAGAGATTTCCAAAATTATTGCATTTGCAATAAGTATCATTCCTCTTAACTCATCTTACTAAAGAGTGAGATTTTCTTCAGTACTTACTAAGGAAGTAAGGCCTACTCACTCATATGATAATTTTGGGGAATATACTAAACAATTTTTCCAAATGATTGACCTTGCTGGCCTGTTACTAAATTTGTGTCAGAGGAAGTTGATACTAAACTTTAATTTTTTCTACACTGGTATAATATTGAATGGCCAAACAACGAGTTGAGGTGGCTATCATGTACTTTCCAACAAGATCTCGAGACCAGAGAATCTTCTTTTTTTTAAAGTGTATACTTTCCTGGAAGACAGTCACCTCCTATATTTTTAGCTTGAATCCTGCATTCTACAAACTTCCCTGCAATTGACATACCAGTTTCAGTGAAAATAGGTTAAGTGTTCCTAAATTTGCCTTTATGTCAATAGCTGGTAAAGTGGTGGATAAGTTACTTAACTAAGTGCTCCAGACACAAACTGCAGGTTGGAGTGTAAGATCTTGTTTGCCAACAACTGTTGTTTGGCAAGTGGCGACACAAACTGTCTGAATCTACGAGAGACATTAATTTCATTCCTCACCTTCCATTGGAACATCTTTCAGCAAGTGGGACATAACTTCTGACTTTCACCTTCTCATGTTTTCATTCCTATTTCAGGTTATTTGATCTTTTAAAATAATAGGCCTGCAACTTGAGATTACCTGGATTTTCTTATCAATTGTGAGAACTTTCACCGTGCCATGCAAGTGTGCTTCATGAGAATAACAGTCCAATCCAGAGTTATAATTTGGATTAAGGTTTTCGTGTTTGTTTCACCATTGGAGAACAACTTGTTGGTATACCTTATTGGAAAATAATCCTCTCATTGTTATTCTAAAGGACTGTCCCTTTTATCATTTTCTATTGCTTGACAGAATGAAGAAACATATTTGATACTCACAGTAGGAACCTACGTGAGGTCTGAGGTTTCGGCTGACTGGTTTCTGAAAATGTTGGATTTGAAAGCAGTTGATCTTCCTGAACGTTGAAATGCTATAACATTTTTGAAAGTTGGGGGATATCTGCTTGAGGTTGGAGGTTTTCGACTGACGGCGTTCTTAAAATTTTAGCTTTGAAAGCAGTTCATCTACCTGAATTTGAAATGCCAGTAACATA
The DNA here is from genome assembly GCA_026936325.1 of Platynereis dumerilii. NCBI lineage: Eukaryota > Metazoa > Annelida > Polychaeta > Phyllodocida > Nereididae > Platynereis > Platynereis dumerilii. Next base: position 22,392,806 of record JAPTHN010000014.1, on the reverse strand, counting down.
TTATGTAATAGTTGGAAGCTTTTTACTATACTATTTACTTGTTTGTTGACTAGTGAAAATGTAAACAAAAGAAAAGATGGCTGCTTGCCATTGGTGGAATGATAAGACAAAATGGACGGCCTGTTGATGATAAGTCTCACACAGCTTATCTTTCTCTATAGCAGACAATACAAAACTTTGGAGAGTGAGAGAAAGTGGAAACGAATCAAGCAAGACTTTTGAAAAAGTTCTCAGAGTGTGGAAAGTCTGGAATCCAATAATTTCTAGAAATTTCACCACCTTTCCAGTTAAAAATGCTTCAAAATGGTCCAACTTGAAACAACAGAGTCATATCTTACCTTTTTCTTTAAAGTTCTTGGAATATGTCTAGTCTTGCTCAGGACATGTAAATGTTTTGTAATTACATTTTAGAGTTGTTGCAGAATTCTGATGAGTCCCTCAGCAAGTTTTATTCGTAATTCAGTTGTATGCATCCTGATTTATGTCAAAGGAGGGTGCCTCTGTGACTCCTTTGGACCACTTACCTGTTATTCCCATCCAGATATCTACTTTTTATGATTCATGGAAGACAGTCACCTTCTGTTTTGTTTGAGTCCTGCATACAGGATTACTGCAAGTTTCCTTGTAATTGACATACCCCCGGTTTCAGTGAAAATACGTTGTGTTCCTAAATTTGCCTTTATGTCACCACCTGGTAAAGTGGTGGATAAGTTACTTAACTAAGTGCTCCAGACACAAACTGTTGGTTGGAGTGTGTTTTAGAAGATCTTGTTGACCGACATTGTTGTTTGGCAACAGATGATGGGATCTGTCTGAAACTACCAGAGACATTAACTTCTTTCATTGCCTTTCCAATGTCTTTCGTCCCTTTGGACATCCTTCAGCAAGTGGGCCATAACTTCCAACTTTCACATTCACTGATTTCATTTCCTATGCATTTCAGGAAACCTGTCCTACTTTTTATGGGTTCAAGTGGAATTTTTAATCGCTTGTGAAAATTTATTTGTAGACCTTCACTGAAAACATCCTCTAAATGGAACTTTGTAAAATGGCTGATCACTATTATCATGTTCTATGCTGGGTAAGAAAATAATTGCTCACAGGAGAAATTGTATAGACTGAGGTTCCAGGCAGACTGCTAGCAGAGAAGTTTTCATGACAGAAGCCTTTAATATATTACGTGCCAGTCTGAAGGTTAAAACGGCAGTAACATATTTATAAATTAAAAGCTTTTACGATCACTGCCAAAAACGTGTACTTACATGTTGACAATTGACATGGTAAACAAAAGAAAAGATCGCTCCTTTCCAAAGTTTTCATTTGTGGAATGATAAAGACAGAATTAACGGCCTGTTGATTTTCTGTTTATATATATAGCATCTGCTTGCTACAAGTCTTTTCAGCAGTAGACAGATAGCCATCAGTGAGCAATTATTCTTGACTTACTTTTAAGAGGGATAAGTTGAGTGATGAGTCTCACAGTTTATCTTTCACAATGGCAGACAATGTAATGCTCTTAAGAGTGGAAGAAAGGGGAAGGAATTTTGAAGCTTCTGGGAATGTGGAATCCAATAATTTCTTAAAATTTCACCACCTCTTTAAAATACTTCTGAGTTGAAACAACAAAGTCATATATTACCTCTATCTTTAAAGTACTTGGAATCTGTCTATTCTTGGTCAAGACAGGCAAAAGTTCTGTCATGAGACTTGTTGTATTCTAGAGGTGTTGTAAAGTTCTGGAGGAGTCACTAAACAAAATTGTTTTTGTAATTGAATGATATATTCTGATTCCTATCAAAGGTAGAATACTTTAGATGGTGCCTCTGAGACTCCATTGGACCACTTACCTGTAGGGGGAACGGGGGCACATTGGGACGCGGGGCACTGTGGGACAGTGGGGTTTTCTTGGGTCCTGGCAAGGTATATGATATGGTAGTGCCGTCATATCTTGTAATTTCACATCCTGATGTTTCCATGGTTTTATAGACAAATTACAGCCACATGCAGAAGTATGGCGAGCAAAAGTTTGTTTTCCTACTACTAAAGTAAATATGGACGGGTTCAATTCTAACCATTCTGTGGACAAACCATGAACAATGAGGCTTTCTCAGTACTTGTATGAATTTTATATATCGTAACGAACAGTTATGAATTGCTATCGTGATAAACACACTCACTGGTGTCCGAGAAATTAGCATTTTGGTGTAAAAGTTATATCGGGGCTCATTGGGACAGTGAATTCGGGGCATTGGGACGCTGTTACTATGGCAGAATTTAAGTGTCCAAGGCAACTGAATGACCTGGGACAGCACACAACAGGTATTCAGGCCACAGTGAATAGAGGTAAAGTGGATTACCATGCTCTGTGAACAAATTTGTCACAAAGCACTGTGTGTTACTTACATAGATGTCCGCACCCAGGACAGTTTATGTTAAATGTTTAAAACTGTTTAGATTTATGAACTATTGGCACTACAAGGTGTTAATGCACTGTATATTGTCTTACACACTACTTAAATGTGATATCTATTGCACATGGAGTGTTAAAATGATTTTTTAATTGATGTCCCAATGTGCCCCGACTGTGCCACCCGGGGCACATTGGGACAGTCATTTTTACGACTCTCTGGCTGCAAAAGGGTAGGTGCAGTCTAGTTTATTATACCTTGCATTTAAGCTCAATAGTTTGGTGAGATTCATGCAAACGTCTGAGTTCTTCAGTGCTTTCAGCATTGAGCAAAATTAGTAGACGTTAAAAGCGTCCCAATGTGCCCCCGTTCCCCCTACTTTCCATCCAGTTCCACTTTTTAGGGGTATTTTCCTTGAAGACAGTCAATGAAAATAGGTTAAGTGTACCTAAATTTGCCTTTATGTCACCAGCTGGTAAAGTGGTGGATAAGTTACTTAACTAAGTGCTCCAGACACAAACCGCAGGTTGGAGTGTGTTTTAGAAGATCTTGTTTGCCAACTGCTGTTGTTTGGCAAGTGGCGATGCAATATGCCAGAAACTACAAGGGACGTTAACTTCTTTCATCACCTTTCCAATGTCTGTCTCCCTTTTGGACATCCTTCTGGGCTAACATTTCTGACTTTCACATTCACTGATTTCGGAATTGTATAGACTGAGGTTCCAGGCAGACTGCTAGCAGAAAAGCTTTCATGACAGATGCTTAAAATATATATATTATGTGCCAGTCTGAAGCTTAAAATGGCAGTAACATATTTAAAAGTTAAAAGCTTTTTACGAAAGCTGTCAAAAACTTGTTCTTACATGTTGACAATTGACATGGTACACAAAAGAAATGATCGCTCCTTTCCAAAGTTTTCATTTGTGGAATGATAAAGACAGAATTAATGGCCTGTTGCTTTCCTGTTTATATATATAGCATCTGCTTGCTACTAGTCTTCTCAGCAGTAGAAAGATAGCTATCAGTGAGCAATTACTCTAGACTTACTTTGGATAGGGATAAGTTGAGTGATAAGGCTCAAAGCTTATCTTACACAATGGTAGACAATGCAATGGTCTGGAGCGAAAAAGTGGGAGAGAACCAAGAATTTTGAAAGCGTTCTGAGAATGTGGAAACACTGGAATCCAATAATTTCTTGAAATTTCACCACCTCTTTAAAATAACATGAAATGGTCCATCTTTAAACAACAAAGTCATATTTTACTTCTTTCTTTCCTTTTCTTGGAATTGGTCTTCAATACTTTATACATGTTCACGTGAAGCTCTGGAAGTTTTCTGTTTTGGCTTTGTCTGCTGTTTTCAAAGTCAAAGTCAAATCACTTTTATTTAGGCAGGGTAGCTTATTCAGTATAAATACTGGTTTACAATAAGGCCCTAACATAAAACAAGTGTAAAGATAAGAACATAGAAAAATAGAACTGATTAAAACTACGATATATATACAATGTAAAAGCTAATAAAAACAGTAAAAAGGTAAAATTATACACGTAAAGTTAAAATATGTTTTAACATATTACTTTTAAAAACTGAAAGACTAGTAGTTGATTTCACTGAGTTTGGCAGAGAGTTCCAAAGACTAGCACCAGAACATACAAATGAGCGTTGGCCCATATTGGTGGAACATCACATAACTTTGAGATTGCCACTCTGTCTTGTCCTATAGCCATGGTCAACACTTTCAAATACACAAGACAAGTATTCAGGACTCATGGCATTTAAGCATTTAAACATTTGAATGGATCTATGGTACTTAGATCTTTCAGTTGATATTTACTAATAATTATTGTAATATTGAAAAAAAAAAGAATTGGTTCCAAATTATCTGGAGATGATGCATTAATTGCATTATAGCAAATGCATATAGTACAGCCATGGAGTAAGTTTTCAATGTTTGCCATATGTTGCTGCGGGACTATCAGTTTGAATGATCGTAAGAAAAGAAAGCTAAAACTTCCTCAATTTTTACAAAAATATCAGGTATGATAGTCGGAACACGGTGCAATGTGCAAACTCTGAAATAAGTTGGAATTTAAGCTAAAATTAATTTTGATGCTATACATAGGTGTCATTTGCTTGAAAATATACTGGTGCACATGGCTCTATGTACAAGAAATACCTGACATTATTGTGTTAGTGTGAGAAATAGTAAATACTGTTAGCAACTACATAATTGGGTATCAAGTGAACGAAGAACAACCTGGTTATGTATGCAACAGTATGTACACGTGCACAACAGATAGTATACAAAAAATGTGGTGAAAAATATACGTAAATATAGCACTACAAAAAGGTAGAATATGATATATTACTGCCCTGTTACCTAGTTGATTGATTAGGTAATAATAAATCTGTCACTATGCCAACTGTTCAATTTTTATAACTACAGGTTGACTGGTTCACAGGAGAGATGATAGGTGTCAACTGAACACTGTAAAATGTTGCTGTAAATGATATGCTAGGTATATGATTTTGCAGGTTTTACGATAAGTTCCAAGATTTTCTCAACACATTTAATCGTAAATTTTTGGGTATTGGTGCGAAGTTCCAAGGGAACCATTGAGCAAAACAAAATTTATTCTGACAAAGGTGCAGATAAGCAGACCAGTTACTTTGTTACCAGTTTTGCCCATTATATGATAACTAAGACTGTGAAGAAATATACACAAAAATTTGCCCATCTCAACTAGTGCCCAACGACTTTGACGTGTCCAGCTTCGGAGCTCCACAACGAAGAATCAGGATTGAAATTAATTTTTAGTCACTGTTATAAACTTACGCATTCGGAGAAACAGATAACATATAATGAGTGTTACCGTTACCCACCAATGCAGTGTGATACTTCCAACAAGGGTTTGGCAGTGCTCCTTCTACAAGATACCCCTTGGGGGAAGTGAATTGTTCTTGGTTTTCACCCAGTGGGGGGTAAATTGTCTTGTACTACCCTACAATTGCTGCCTACTGTTGTAGCTCATTGTTATAACAATTATGTGCATATAACATGCTGTTTACTGTACACTTTATCTTTATATTGTGTATATATTAAGCATGGTGTATTTGCAAAGTATTTTTTATCACCATGTCCTATGGAGGTGTGATAAACCTTAGCTCCCAGATGATATCCCCCAATTGCCTCAGGGTCTTTTCCCCCAGGTTATTTCGCCCTAAGCACCATGGGTTCCTTGCAACATGAACCAGGTAGATAGTCTCTGCATTCTTGACTCTGGAGTATAACAGTTACTGTGAAATTGCTTACTAATTGCTGAAGCAGTTTTCATGCAGACAATTAAGAAGTATGCCAATGTTTTGACATGCAGCCAAGAGAACATGTCTTTCCATGTTCACTGTTGAATATGGAAAATGTCTGAAATTTCTTTGACTATATTGATTGCTTGGTTTATACATAGGCCTCCACAGTCTCACAGTGAATAGGTGTGTTTGAAAAGATACTGCTCTTGACAATTTGCTGCTCTGATAACAAATTAAACATCAACTTTTGAACAGAAAATGATTGCTTGATATCATGACATTTTCTCGTTTTCTTTGCGGTGGTTATTTCTTGGTCTCTAACCGTCTCTTAGCTGGTTCTTCTTCCTTTTTCTTCCGAAGAAAGCTCTTCTTCTGAAACATACCTCCACCTCCATATGAAATGACGGATATATATCAGAAATGTACTGTCTATCATGAACTTAAAGAGTATTTAGCCGAAATGGTACAGACAGAAGATAATCGACTGCATCATACAAGATAGAAAGGGCCACAATTTATGGATACATTGTAGTTGTGAGAGATACAAGATCATGTATGACAAATAGGATAATGCATGACTCTCAATTTGATAAATAATATGCTCAATTACACGTATGATGCCCCCAACAGGTACCATACAACACCAGTCCACTCCCATTGGGTCTCAATAAACAATAAATAAGCTTAAGATAGGTATCTGTATCCTGTACAGTCAGAAAAAGTGTCAATAAATCATCCTTTTTGCATATTCCTTCACTCAAACCAGGTGAGAAGAAGATACATCAAATTTTGTTGACAGGGGACAAAAATGGAGAAGGGCAATTACTCAAAAGCTAATTGGATCCGGGAGATGGCCCTGGTTATGACTGCATGTACTACACAGTGAACACACTGATGGCTTACTAAACTGTTAAGATCTATAATTAGGAGAGAAACAGGTCAGAAAATAACTGGTTTGTCAACTGATGATACATATGTGTTTCAGAGCAGTAGATAAATGCACTCTAAAAATGTCGGTTTAAAAAAAAATCCATGTTGGTTTTTTGCATTGAAATTTGGTTTTTCAAAAAACCATTTTGAATCTAAAAAACAATTTTGTCTGAAATTTTTTAGAGTGTGGAGTGTCAAGAGTGTGAGATTTAAGGATCTGGGAGACAATTATAGCTGTGGACTTATTTACTGTATGGTACTCCACAGTGAACACACTGATGGCTCACTAATTTGTTATGCTCTGAATCAGAAGAAAAACAGATCAGAAAATGGCTGGTAAATCAACTGATGATATATGTGTTTGAAAATTGGGCATTGTTAAATACAGAATCCAGGCTAAATTATTACAAAGGATACTCAACATTGTGCAATTCAGTATATTTTTTGTATGGCATAATTGTTACGGTGAGTCGTTAACTTTCAGTTTGATGTGGTTTTAAAACTTCGCTATGATAGCAATAGCCCCATGTCAAATACCTTAAAACAAATGTAGATTTTGGAATGATAAGTTGATTTCCAGTTTGAAATTTTTGTCGAAACGCCGTTCAAACAATTGGGTTGCCATGGATAGGATAAATTCTGCAACAGATTTTATTTCTGCTATTGGTTTTAATTACTTACACGTTTCTTTAAAAATTATTTTAAAAAAAGCTTTGGAAACAATTACAGCAGTTTTGTTCGGTTCATACACCTAACCCCGAGCGGAGTGCATTCTGCAGTCCTGGGAAAAAATGCCATTCCTTATTGTTCTAGTGCCATGGGCTATGGACTCTTGGTATACTGTGAGCCAGCTATGAGGAGGTATGATGTCACTCTGATACTTGTAAATATCTGAGACTAATCCTGGTGAAAAAAGTGGAACTAAAAAGTCACGTGTGTATCTTGTTGCCTCTTGCGTTACCTCAGTAACAGATGCTGAGAAATAGTCTGGATTTTCTGAGCATTTCTCGCGAGGCAAGCACTGGTGTTTTAGGCAAGTGAAAACATAGAGCATGTATCACTACAGCATTGAAAATATTGGTCTTGTAGAAGATCCTTGTATAATGCCTCGGTCGGAGTCAGTCCGATCTATTTCTAGTCATTTTCGAGATAGCGCTTTTGGCTTCTAACCGCTGGCTCCTGGGTTAAATTCCAGGTCTGGTTTATCGCTGTGTCTTCCTCCTGTTCTAATTACTCTATCAATTGCATAAATACAAGAGGTAAACCCAAATTATCAATCGATCAATTCAAGTAAAAGAGGAGTTGAGAGTGCCAACGAGACATCTTGGTAATGCAATTGTCCTGCGATGAACGATATCACTTCGGTAGAAATCTGGTCTAGGAGGTTACTGAAGCAGACGGGGTCTTCGGGTAATTAAAACAATACTAATTTTAAAGTAGAAGTTACATAATACATGTCACAGGTAAATTGCAAGTGGGGGGGGGGGGGGTCTCATAGCAGGTACTACTAGACTTTTTTAAAACTTTTCCAGAAGTATTATGATTTAAATGCAAAAGAAACCATGCTTATGGATTTTGCTTCTCAGTAAACCACTTTGCTCGTCCCAGGTGTAAATTGGGAGGGTTGGCTACAAGCTGAGATGTCACTAATTGGTCTCTGATGCAACTGCTGACTGATCCATGCATGGGAGTTAGAAAAAGTTGGTGCATTAACACTCAATTGCCTGACTGCACTGTTAATTGATGTTATTTTTCCTTATAGTGATTTGCTGGGCAGATGATTGATTAGTTGGAAGATAACTAGATAGTATATTTGTACTTTTGGAAGCCGGAGCCATCTCAGTCCAGTTCTGCCAGTATACTCAATATGCTTTACAATAAACTGATGATGGTATCATTTAACTTTTTGGAAGACTGTTGCCTTCAAGATAAAATCCATGATATTCAATTTTCATATCAAACCAACTGATTGGAGGTCAAGCATTTCAGAACTCTAGTGGCTCAATGCCTCCTATGAATATCCATCTTTCCTAAGCTTGCTGTGCACAATATTGTACTTCAGTTGGAAAAACATCTCAATTGTAACAAACTTGACTCTCAAAGAGTTGGAATTACTCCAATGTCCACAGAGACTAAACATCAACCATATCACTGCTTCTCAGTTCTATTATGCAGGTAATGCAATATGCCTTTCTGTAAAGCAATACTTTGATGTGTTTCTATTGGCATCTGCATGTTGATTCATTCCCAGAAAGTGGTCTCTGGCCCTCAGGTGTGTGAAGCATCATCTCTCTGTGTAAATATGTACCTAAAAGTATACTCAGCAGATATATTTATAATGTTGCTGATTGCCATATTCTGCATCTTTTATGAATGAAAGATGAAAAGATACATCTCTAAGGCTATATCTAAAAATTCTTCATACGTACATTGCAATTGTGACAAAATTATCCCAATTCCCTTGGGGGATACAGCTGACACATCACCAGGTACCATCGCTGAGTGATCCGCAATGGTATCTCAGCATAATCCACCTCACCTTTACAGTTTGGTAGGGTGAAGCAGTAGGCAATTGCTATTCTTCCCTCTTGGGCTTATGGTTATAGAATGGGAGGGGGACAGAGCAAGGAGGATTGTATTGTACATACTATCAGTCATGCACCGCATTGTAGGCACGACATTTTTGGGGATACTGCTACCCAACATAGGCCCAGCCAGGTGATTTGCCCAGAGCTGGAAATGAACCCGGGATCCATCAATTGAAAGCCCAAAGCACTCGCAACCGACATAACCCTCCTACCTGACCACAGGCATCACAATTATTGTTCACAACAGTTCTGCACTAGACCACTACCAGTGGTACAAATACACCAAGGTGGGAAAGTCCCTGAATCGACCACCCTGTAGTAATGTTATGCCAAGGGGGTGCAGGGTGGCCGATTCAAGGGAATTGCCCAGACTTTCCCACCTTCCTTGTACTGTTTAAGGAGGCCAGTATCATGCATGCTATAGAGCTGTGTTGGTAAATGATTGAAATGCCTGTGTACCTGACAGACAGCAAGAAAGCAGCTACAAAGTTACAGACAGCCCGATAGATGGACAGCTGTATAACTAGTCTGACAAATGGACGATTGGACGTATCATAGACATAGATCATACTGGCATTGTTTGACATACATAGACATGATGCATTATGTTTCTAAATACACACAAGACAAATTGACATTTGTTTGTGTCAGGGAACCAGTTCTACAAGAAAACTTCTGCTCTGTAGGTGTCTCAAGAATGTTGTCCCCTGGGTGAACTTAGTGCCAAGAAAAACTGCTTCACCTGTCTCTAATTTTGTGGCAGCCATCCCGGTTGCCATCTTTGTAAAATGCGGAGTGACAGTAACACGTAAAAACATTAGTATTTCACCCGAGAGAGGTGGGCTAATAAATCGGTGATTGCTTGCAGGTAGAAAGAAGGAGGGAAAGAAGTAAAAAATAACAAAATGGCTGAATAGAATGTGTAGGTGTCACTGTCATGCTAAACTTTAGAGTTCCACAATTCGAAGTTCTACGGTAGTATACCAATGGAGAAAATATATGATATTTCAACAAAAAGTGCATTAATTTTATTAAGGTAAAATATTCAAAGTGAAAGCTTCAAGCGCAATCAGACTTAATGAGAGTTTGGCTTGAAGTCTGAAAAAATCAAGGTGGCAACCTTAGGTATCTTTTCAACAAACATGCATTTTGGGTTTGACCAGCTCCCTTCATCCTTTCCTTGTTGCCGGTTCCCCCTCCTGTCGTAGTTAACCGATAGATACAATAGTGCACGAATGCAGCTCTGACATGAACGGTTGATGAACCTCCAATCTTCCGTCCAACCATCCACATCCATTTTAATTCCGACTTCTTTGTGGCGATAGTACATTGCGTTGTCTCAGCTGATAACTTTTACCTGGGATAAATATATTATTATGAAGTCCTAGAGTGCACTGGGTATTGAGTACATTCTGCATGTATCAACTTCACCATCCAGGCAAACCTCAAACAATAACATGAAGTGGCATGAGACCTCCTTGTGGTTCCATCCTGTTTATTTCCCTGTCATGGGATTATGAAAAACACAGATGGCTCCAGCTGAAATGCAAATATTGCACATTTCTGAAGTTTCTGGTGCACAAATTTTTGGATAATGTGGTCACTGGAGTTTTGAAATTTCTTCTGAAGAGCCCATTTCATACTTATAACTGGCAAAGTATGTGAATGAATTATTGAATGAAAGGTTATTCTACCTTTCAGCCTATTCCTTTCACTCCATTGCATACAAGATAGCACCTCACTGCTTGTAGATTCCACCACACTTGTAATGATATATGCCTTTCTTTAAAACATGCAATGTTCAACAAGTTGATTTAGTCTCAGAAAGTCTTTGTATTTGCTAAAGTAGTGTAAACAATTCTTTGCAAAACGACGGTCTCCACGTTTCAAGACAACGACAACACTTGATTGTGGTAAAAACAGAAATGACCTTATACTGACATTGGAATTTGGATGATATCAGATAGGCTGATGATGAAAGGGCTCTGTATGGTCAATGTAAAAGTTGAATATAAGACATCCAATGCCCTCGGTTCAGACAACGCTGATGCCAGAAGTGACTTTTAGCTGATATCGGATGTTCCCTGTAAAAATGATATCAGAGGACAGAACACAATTGCAGTAACTATAGTGTGTTCTGTTCACTTTGCAAGAAGAACGAGTTTGTAAAACAGCCAGTCTGCTCGGTCTAGTAGGCCTACAACACTTGATTCATGCTGATACCAGAAGTGACCTAAAGCTGATATCAGATGTTCCTCTTCATGATATCAGATGGGCTGAAGATGAGAAGGAGGGATGGAGCAAATTGCCCGAGTCACTTCAGACTCTCTTCTGACATGGGTCGGCTTGTACCTATCACCGGGCGAGAAAAAATCGACAAATATGCTTGGGAGAATCCTGCCAACTATTAATCCTGTCAGGTACAGCTTGGTCGAAATTAATCTTCTTTATCGGAGTCAGGGTGCGGTCGATATTAATCGGATATTTTGTATGCATTTTTTTTACACCTTTTTTTAGATTTATAGATTTTATCAATGTTGTAAGGAACGTTTTGAGTCACATTTTGCACCTCATATCAAAATGTTTCTCACCTCAATTTATAGTTGTTATCATGTCGTAAACTGATACAAGATTCTTGCCCTAATGAGAGCCGCCAATTTTGGTTTTACTTATTTCATGCACTTTGATCTGACACTTAGTGATAATGGCATGAACACAAATCATGAGTATACAGACCTACATGCACTGAACAGATCATGACTTAGTACATACCTTCTCTCATCAGCACCTGTCCTGTTTGCGTTATATGGATCATAGCAGAGTATCTTCACCACATATATCATTCATATCACAGTGGATCAGATTCTTCGGTTAATTAGAAAATAAGCATCTGTTAGTTATGTTTTTCATAGTCTTGAGCATTATCGAATCCCAATTTGCACCATGCGTTTTATCATCATCACCAGTTTTTGTCTTCAAATTTTTTACTTGCTTCATATCATGTCTTATATCATTTTGAATACCTTGGTTAATTGGATAACAGCTATTTATCACTTGTTGTTGCTAACAGGTGTGTTGATGAGTACTTTTTTCTAAGCATTTGCATGTTTATGAGTACTTTTTATTCATTTCTTATTTACCTCTGGGTGGTTTATGACAAATATTATCGTAAAGAAAAATTCCGTTCAGATCTGTGTTGGCGATTATCTTATTTAACCCCTTTTTTGCATTTTTGTATATTTTTTACCAATATTTGGGGAATATTTCCTCCTTTTTTATCAAAGGAAATCACCACACCTGAGTCTAATATTACACCTGTGAGAAATTTGGCAGGTGAGGTGTTTGAACCGGCTTCACCTGGTACCTGATACCCATTAAATAACTATGAGAAAATTGGACATAAAAGTATGAAAAAATACTCAAAAACTACATAAAAACATCATGAAAAACTACTTCAAATCTTTCAAAAAGTGCATGATTTATAAGATAGTCTATCATAACTGGCATATTCGCAGGATTTGATAGGTACTCCAGTCACATTGTAAATAGCAGGGTGGCTAAATACCAATCTGAGATGGTACTATCTTCACCCAGGGCTATTAATATTAATTTCATGGCAAGGCTCCTCTGTGCTTTTGATGTAAATGATATTGTTCCCTAGTTCAAGAGAGATAACTGATGAATACTGGCTAGAAAAGTGTATTTAATTGATTGAATTTAAAATTTATCAATTAGAGTGTCTTTATACCAAAACATCAAATTTTCAATTCAGCTTAGATTCTTTGTTGAAGGTTTTGACCAGTTTGAAGAACACCACGCAGGTTTTGTTACCATTTTTTTTTTTTTTCAAATATGTTTTAAAAGGATAGCCAGTTCAGCATATACTGTTTTTCAACTGGGTCCTTCACAGTTAACAAAAAAGTAAAATCGGTAATAAAACTTTCACAACAATTGTAAGACAAGTAAAACAAATAAGACATTCACAATATATATAGAATGTAACTAAAAACAGAACATAAGTATCACAGGTATTCTTAACAAATTAACTTTGAGCTGCAGTTTTTATATGACGCTTTAAGAGCCTTTTAAATTGTTCCAAATTGGAACAATTTAAAATGGTAATACCATTAATATGAGTTCCACGATACAAGTGTAGCACTGTTCAAATGAAAAATCCATACAGATCAAAGCAAGAAATCTAATCAAATATAGATGTCTACCAATGAGGCACCCTGGTGCACCAGCAGGGACCACCTCCATTCTTCGCCTTTACTGGGGGTATACATAGCAAAAATACCTACATGTAGCCCAAATTGACATCCAATGGTACAAAGAACAATCATCATAATTAATAACAATACAATCAATCAAATATAGATCTGTACCGATGAGTCACCTAATGCACCAACAAAGGGAGCTACTCCATTTTTCATCTCAACTTGGGGTGCACCATAGCCAACACACGTCCATGTAGCACAAATGATCACATCTAAATTTAAAATATTACATTAATTAAGTCATCCAATGGTACAATTTTCAGTAGCATAATTAATAACAGTACAATTAATCAAACGGAGATCTGTACCAACGAGTCACCCAAATGCACCAGAATCTGTGAGCTCCTCCACTATTCACCTCAACTTGAGCTATAGCCTACCATAGCCAGCATACCTCCATGTAGCTCAAATTGGCTGTGTCTGCCATGTGTATGTGGTAAACAAAAGGCATTAACATGATAAGGTGGACCACCAGGAAAATGTGCACAGTCTGCCTGCTATTTCACTTTTCTCTTTACACTCACTAAGCTCAAATCAAAGCACAATGTCTCTGGTAATAAACTAAGAGTATTGGCTGACATTTTTCAAACACCAAAGTATTGCTTGTACACAAAACCTCCCTTCCCAAAACATACAAAACTCAGCCAGGAATTTGTCGTGGCTTATTGCCAATAGGTGAGAACTAGAAAAAAGGGCAAGAAAAGTTGGGAAGAAGAAAGTAAAACACTCAAAAAGACTAGAAATTGGAAAAATGGAAAATATACGAAAAACTTCGGAATGCTTACTCATTGAAAAGATAGGGCGTGAGACGAAAATCCACTTTTCAAAAAAGCACTGACAGAAAATGTCAACGAAGGTTAATTTATGGTCACTGACTCCAAGGTTTTTCTCTAGTATTTTTTTTAAAGTTTTTGATACAAGAGATGAAAGATACCTGAAAAGCGGCTAAAAAGATTCTTACATCAGCTTCTTAAATATAGAGTAGCGCGGGGCATGCAGCCCCCCTTAACTTCGAGGAGCGATTTGACCTACTTTTTGTGGTCGATTATTTGAATGCTTATGCTGTCAGGAAGGGATCACTTAACTCTACTTATAACTAGTGAAAAAAATGTCTACCAATTTTAATAAAGGAGTTACGGCCCTTTTTGTAAAAAAATTAAAATGGCCTTCTTACCCACCCATCGGGCAAGAAGCCCCCCTATTATAATCCTATGGAAATTTTTTTTGCGAGCGCATTCAGCTTGAAAGTTATTTCTTGGGGTTCTTCTATCATTTTTAAGGCATTCTAATCACTTTTTCTGAATTTCTGAATTTTTATGTTCACACATTTATTTTTTAATATTTTTTTGCCCTTTTTCAATTTCGGCCCAAAGTTTTTCTATTTCAATTAGCTATTCTATCACGATTTAAGGTAAAGTTCACATTATTAAATGTTTCCTGAAGCAGCTTCGAGGCCTCAGTGAAGGGGGCCCCATGCCCCATACCAAGTGGGGCCTCTCGCCCCAAACCCACATATTTTAATTTGACCTCTATATTTTGAGCTAAAATGCAAAAACCATGATCCAAATCATTGTTGTGTTAGAAGGCCTATTTCAGTGATGGAAATGGAAAAGTTTCTTCGGGAGAGCTTTTAGCTGGTGCAACAGTAGCGCACCATTCTAAAATTTGAAAACGGGAAACATTCCTGCCACCAGAGTATAATTTTGGCTAATAGTACCTGGACTGAAAAACTGAACAGGGAATTGTATTTTGACCACTGATCATTGGGGGAGCTGTAGCATGGAGGAGCTCCCTCAGTTTGTAACATCCTTTGACAATTTGACATCAATTTTCCCAATATTTTCATATTCACTTATTTATTGTGTTATTCAATAATGATTGGCCAAATACTGCAGATTAATCAATGAGATTTATATAGGTTTTCCACAAGGACAAATGAATAAGGATCATTTACAAATATTTTTCATAGGATCCATTCATTAGAATGATGAGTGTGGGTATACCCATCATAGATATGACACCTGTTCTTTGAAATACTGATAAACTATAATTGGCAATTCAAAATCAGAAGATAAATTACCTCAATAATCTGAATGATCTTATTCAAATAACTGCTTGGGCAGAAACTTGCAATGAAACATGAAAAGGAGCAGACATGTTGAAGCAATCACACCAATATATATAATGTATGACATATCTCTCAGAAACTTTGTTTCCATCAGATTCAGAAATTACCTGTGCAAATCAATGATTGTTGTAGAAGAATAATTGGATCGAACACTAGGCCCTATAGAGTGACTTGAAGACTTTTCTGAACAATTTGAGGATGTACAATCCAAGAAATCTGTCTTTCCAACAATGGAAATCAAAGCATTCAAGAACATAATAAAAATGTATGATCTCGAAAAACACTCTCAGTTGCAGAATTTATGGGAGGTTTTCACACATTTACAATTGTAAACAACTGTAATCAAAATTTATAGTTATTAAACCAATGGGAGGTGCGAAATGCTACTAATCTCAACATGCTTTCCATTCTAAATCAATGAAAAATGACTGGCTATACTTCATACCTCTGTAGTATGCCCAAAATGCTGAATTATTGCTCTGATGTTTTCTTTCTTGAGACTATATTTGATGGAGATTTATCTTAATAGTCAGGGGAGGGCACCCTGTTGGGAATATTTCTGTAGAGAATGCATAGAGGAGGGATAAACATTGTATTCCTAGTAGGAGGGAAAGATATCACAGTTATTTTTAACTAAAAATGAAGAAAATGTTGTATTTTTAACTCCCATCTCTGACAATGAAGTTGTGAGGAATTCATAAAGTGCATAGAAGATGGTTACTGTTGAGGATTTCGTAATATTTTGTCTGAGATTTATCTGAGATTTATCTGAGATTATCATTGATTTGTTAGCAATTCAAAAGTGTTATCTTTGGATTAATTGCTAGCATTTTGTCAATGATCTATGTGAAGTTTATTTGTTGTCACCTTTCGTCAATTCGGCTTAGGTGCATGCTGATGAATACTGATTATGGACATCACTTAGATTGTTTAGCAGTTTTCATTACATGTTTCAACTTTTTATTTTCAATTTTCTAAGTATACTGCAATATCTTGTACTACTGTTTTGCTTTTATGGTGCACCAAATGTTTGTAGAAGGTAACTCATACAGAATATCTCTATCATCTAACTCCCCTTACTCTGATTTAGGAGGCCCTGGTATCTTAATTAGTAAGAAGACTGTGTTATCTATTGCTATCAGAATATGTCACTACAAAGGGTTACAGGATAACAGATACTACAGGTTAAGATAGACAAATGTTTTATGTATATTTATCTATACTCCATGTAAGATAATGGATTATTGAGAAATGCTTCTTGGATTAGATAGATATAGATAGATAGATAGATAGATAGATAGATAGATAGATAGATAGATAGATAGATAGATAGATAGATAGATAGATAGATAGATAGATAGATAGATAGATAGATAGATAGATAGATAGATAGATAGATAGATAGATAGATAGATAGATAGATAGATAGACAGACAGATAGATAGATAGATAGATAGATAGATAGATAGATAGATAGATAGATAGATAGATAGATAGATAGATAGATAGATAGATAGATAGGTAGACAGATTGATTGATGGACAGATAGATATTGATAGATATTGATTGACAAATAGATTGATGAATAAGTAAAATTGGAGGTTTCTATCATAACTTGTTTTTCCACTAGCTTGCTTCTCTAGGGCAGACGTCCATGCAGTAGACTGAGAAATGGCTGCAACTGATTTTCCGCCTGTCCAGCTGGTCATAATTAATGTATAACCATGCACCCAAACTCCAAAAAGCTTGGGTAACCCATGCTACCTGGTTATAGAAAACTGGGTTTTTGAGTGCAGTCAGCTTCTGAACTTGCATGTATATTTTCTCCCACTTTCATGATTGTGCAAAGTGTGTGATGAATGTTGCGAAACTTCTTAGCTGTCAGAAGCAACACCTTTCATAAGATGAGCAATCCATCCTCCCTTTCTTCCTCTGTTGTGTGTTATGTTTGGGTGTGTTTTGTTTATGTTTTTGTTTATTGCAAATCGAGCAAGATTTTCTCAGAAGTGTTGCAGATGCACATGAGAGCACCCTGAACAAATACTTGAATGATTTAAGGAATTAGTTGGGCGGTATAGAACATTTTTTGTAAATTTTATCTTCTTCTGTGTATGTGGTTGTAAGATATCTGCTGCTTGTAGCATTTGGGATTTAATTACCATTTAAGCATGCATAAGCATTTCAGAGTGCAGGTAATGCTAAAATTTGGTGAAAACATTCTTCATGTATACAGCTGCAGCTTTTCAAGCTTTTGGATGTCTGGAAGGATTCCAAACACAATTCCATTTTAACATGTAAGCACTGCAGAGAAATGTGCCTTAACTCATATCTGTACTGGACATTCATACTGAAAACTTCTGTTTTAGAAAAAACAACCACAACCGCACAACAATTACTGCACAAAAGAAAAGTATTACTTTCTTGTCAAAGGATGCCATAATCATATACAACTTTTCCTTTACACATCTTGCTCAGCCTCAAGCTGTGTTCATCAGTAGCCTGGGAGCAGAATAAGGTTGAATAATGTCTTCTGTCAAAAATGTCAAATTAACTTTTGCCTCAACCATTGATAAAACATAACTTACCAAAAAACATCACTGATCAGTCATTTTGTAGTGGTGTTTAGTTATTTACTGAGGCAGCCTGTACACGTGTGTGGAAGATGGGCAAACTGATGATATATTTCAAAGCTTACAGAGGAATAGAGAGTCATTTGTGTCTGTCTGAATTATTATAAGTGAAGTAAGTAGGTTTGAATATATATTGTTCAGTCCAGAAATATCTCCAATAAAATGAAATGGAAATATGAAAAGCAATCTACAGTAGTACCTGCGTTAAAACCAATTATGCAACCAATTTCCCTCTTCATTCCTTGAGAGTGTTGTCAGCTCGTTTCGGGCATATTTAATTGGTAGCAATATTTATTGCATATAAGGAAAATAAAATTGAATTCTTCCTTTGCAACTGCAAATTACATGTCCAGTTCTTCCTAAGAGCCTGGTAATTCATTCTAGGAACTTCCTCCAGAAGTTTATTAACCTGTTATCACTTTGTACAATAAAAGTTCTTTCTTATCTTTCTTCTAAACAAAAATCATCTCTTTTAAAAAATCTGACACAAGAGCTTTATTTTGCTGGTGTGGCATTCTATTCTCTATTGGCCCATTCTGGGTTATTCTAAGAGACAGTTCTGGTCAATTTTAGGCAGACAATCAGTGGCATGGCCCAGTAAATACAATAAAAGTGTCTTCAGAGCACTTAAGCATGAAAGGTGTGCTTATTTAACTGATAATGTTAGTAAAGTATATGAGAGAAAAAATAGGAAAAAGTAGGGGAGAAGTGGGTAAAAAGCCCATGTTGAAAAAGTGGGCAAATACAAGCAGGAGTTTGCTTAACTCCTCTTGACCCTAGGCAACAAATTTAAGATGGTCTGCTTTCAGTTAGGGCTGAAGTTTGTACAGTCAGACTTTTAAAAGTTGGCACACTTCAGTCATCGTGAGGTATTACAAAGTCTTGTGGAATATTAGATACAGTGTAATGACTAGCATGAGCTGTAACCTGCATATAAGATAAATTTAGGATGATTGAGAAGTGCCTGCTTTTCTGCATAGTGACTGTCAGGGAGAGGCCCTGACTAACTGAGGCACTGCTACCAATCAAGTCTTTGAACACCAAAACAGTATACAGTTTAAGCTCCACAAAAGCCAAAATGGATTGCAAATTTGCAATAGAACTTAGCAGATTTATGGGGCAGTGGTCTCAGTTAGAAATCTGTTTCATGATTTCTGACATTTCTTGTCTAATCTGACCATCCCAGCAGCGAGTGCATGTGGTCAGTGAAGGCCATAAATAATTTGGATAACACTGCCTGACAGTGATTTTATTAGCCACTTTTCTCAAAATATGTGGTCAGTGCAGGCTTATTTTTCAGTTAATGAATAAATATGCTCAGACTGGCCTACATACATGAACAGACAGGGTGATTTGCCAAGGCTACATAGCTTGCGAGGGTGCCGGGTGCCCTGACAGAACCGGTATCAAACATGGGACCCAGCATTTTGGAAGCCCACAGCTCTACCAATGCTAACCCCTTCCAATTAGTTGTACTGTAGTCTGGGAGAGTGCCACTGATCTTCAGAATCTGAGAAAACATCAAGAATTCTTGAGAAATCACAAGAAACAGAAGGGGAGCATTAGGAAAGCCAAAGAGAGCAATTTGCCAATGGCAAAACACAAGATCGTGGTGAGAGTAGTTTGTATTTCTGTTGAAAGGTGTGCTTTTTTTTTGCTATGCTTTTTGTAGTCTTTTTCAAGTTTATTTTTCAAGTTGTGTCTTCACTGTTTTTGTTTGAGGATTTTATGGTTCAAAGCGATTGACTGGAGCCTTACTTTTAGGAAAGGGATCGCTTAAAAAAGTCGCGAATCGCCTCACATCAAAAGCAAAATTGGTTGTGTCTTGCACACCGCTGAGTATTGTATAGGGCAAGTCTGTCCCACGGCAATGTAAACCTAGACCTAACAATCATACGTACCGACAGTGTAGGGACCCATCAATTGTGTTATGGCTTGTAGCACACTATTGTGTACACATTTTGGCCACCGATGATGAAAAATGAAAGTTATAGCACAATTAACTACTTCTTATATTTTGATAGCTAATATATTAGGGAAACTAAATCCAAAAGGATTGAGCTTAATGAGCTTTCGTTGTTCCGTAATATGGGTTGAATCGGTACACTGGGATGAATCATGACGGAACCGGAATACGTTTTATTTCATCAAAAAAATAAGTACTTAAACTTAATCCAGGAAGTTAATTTTTGGAGCACTTATGATACACATACTGGAGTATATTTTGATGGAGTTTTACATTTCTAACTGCAGGCAGTGCGGAGCTGCACCTTCAGCTTCGCCCTGCAAAAACTGAATTCTCCACACCTGGTCAAAACAATTGGGCCACAAAAAGTATAAGTATTAAAGCCACCAAACCAGCAGGAAACGTTCATGATATAGTGTTGACTAACTTTGGAAAAAATGGTAACCTTAGTCATAATAGCATATATACTCAACAAAAACCAAGCCAAAGTCAATTTCAGTGTCATTTTCGGATGAAAATAAATGATTAATAACAGCACAAAAACCAAATTGGGGGTCTAGTAATATGAAATGAATAATGAACATGGTTAAAACATAGTGGAAAATCAATTTAACTTCAATATTGCGATAAGATAAATTCCCTGAAATTAACAAGAAATCATGTGATATAATATAGAGATGAAGGCATCAAAATAAGGAAGTTCTATTCTAAATCAGTTAGTTATAGTTCTGGGGAACCTAATTATTAGACATAGTATTTGATTTGGGATGTTGGGTCTTGGGTTTTGTTCCAAGTTAATAGCAGATTTTGACTCTCCCCGAAATAGCCCTACTAATTTTCATTTGAAAATATATGCATGGTCCATTGAAGAAAATAATTCAAATTGGCATTATTGATATTGGATTTGATCCAGAATTAACTGTCTATAGCATAATTAAGAGAAAAAATATGGTTTTTGATAGTTTTCTCGCATTTATCATATTTTTAAAAATATGCTAATTTTGCGCATAATTGAGTTCAGATTTTTCTCAAAATTTTTTTTTTGCTTCTTAAATGCTTTTTCTAATGATTATACGCAAGTATCCATGCAATTGACATGACCGTGGTGACGTAGCAGCAAGAAGTGTCGGTTTCTTAAAACGCGACGTACTTGTGAACGCACTAAGATCAGCTCTAACAAGTTCAATATAATTGTTAGAGACTTAATATTTTTTCCTATATTGCAGTTTGATACATAAATATCTGTAAAAAACATTCAACTTTAAATCTAAAACTTTGACACCTAGACCTACGAATTTGTGAAACGCGACGTACTTGTGAACATTTGCATAAGCATTGCAAAAGTATCCTAAATGTGCTCTTATAATGGTCTCAGGAACTGAAGAAGTGTTGGTCTGAAAGAGGGATACTATGGGGCTTCCATACAGCGATTAGCAATATTCCAGATATATAGGATATATATTCCAGGAGAGATGAAAAGTGCATGTAAGAAAATTAATGGTTTTCAAACTAAGTGACATCTCCATGTAAAAAATTCCCCTGGTGAACCCTAACACTGTAAAACCTTAATTTTTTTAGCTAAATATGTTCTTTGTGTTTCAGTCTGTGATACTGAACCAATTATTTCATTTTGAAAATTGTCAAAATATCAAAATCATCACCATTTATAAGCAATACTTTTGGTGAATGAGCTATAAACAAGGCAAAAAATGTGTTTTTTGAGCAGAATTTTGATTTATGGAGATAGACAAGTTCAAGAAACACAGAGCAAACCATATATTTCTGAAAATTACACATTCTCCCCTTGTCAATAAGATACTAGCCACGTCCAAATAACATATCATATTGAAATAATAAGCTTTCCAGTCTGAAAAAAAGCCACTGTACACAATACCATGCTACAAGCCTTATGTATTATGACAGTAGACTGAAATACTCTGTTTGGTGCTCTGAAAAAGATCTAAGCCAGAGATATTTTAGATGTTGTCGCTTTTCTGTGGAATTAAGACCTCTCTTTAAACTGATGGAGCCAAAAATATGTCCAGTTTTCCTGTTCAGCAGTCACTCCTGAATGTTTTGAAATGACAGCTCAGCAGTATTTGCAAGCCTACCATTTTGTTTGCCTTTTGAGCTAGAGATCTGTGCAATTTATGTACATATTGGCTAATATCCTTACAAAGAATACCCAAGGGGAACATAACTTCACATGACCTTAGCACATGTTGTCAATGGGTGGAGGGTGGCTTGTCTTTTGTGATTCATTATAAGTGTATGTTATGATGCTGCAATGTGAACACAATGTTGGAATTTTTTCACGAAGTTGTGACAATGTTGCCACAACGTCGCAATCGTCGCATGCTGATGCAATATTTTGTAGTGATGGCTATTGCCTTTCCCAATTCAAAACATCATGACAACATAATTTCTACTCTACAATTTAACCTAATTTTCAGCAAAATTTGGTATTGACTCTTTGGACCGTTGATCAAAATGTACTTTTAGTAAATAATCTAACTTGTTTTTCTATTTCTACTTGCAGTGGCTGGAGGCTGTGATCCAAACTCTGAATTCCGATGTGCGAACGGAACTTGCGTAAATATTTCCAAAGTCAACAATTCCGTCAATGATTGTGGCGACAATTCAGATGAAGGTCAGTGTAACTAAGTCAAAAGTTATTGAAATAGGCCTTCTATTAGGTGATTTGATAAGAATAGGTCAAGTGCAATGCAATTTTAGAATGAAAGGAGGAAGAAATTTGGTTTGATTTAGGAAGTACCATACCAGTGATTTTTACTTTTTACTGTTTTAAAAATAAAACTTTTTTTACACTTCTGGTACATTTAATCTGCTCTAGTAATGTCCTATTGTCAGTGTCTTCATTGTGTTGCTGTCTTACAGCTATTAATTACATGTATATGGCTAGATAATGAATTATCATTACGTATAACAAGCCAATAATTTCTTCAATTTATTTTAAAGAGTTAAAACAAATATATTTTGTGTGAATATGAAATCTTTTCATCATAATATGCAAGACAAAGTATGAAATATTTTATGATACATCAAGTTTGTTTTTACTAATGTGCTCTTCTTTACCTTATATAATACACAAAATTTTACACTATGAGTGTTCACTAAATGTTATGAATGTTGTTATTAGCATGGCTTGATGTGAAGACTGCCTCAAACACAAGAAATCATGCTGCTCACAGACTTCTGTAAACAATGTGATCATTACCTCAAACTTAAAGTAGTTCGGAACTACAGTACATCGTTATGATGCATATATACGATTGCCATGATTAAATACTACACAGTGAAGCTGTGACGATTAAGGACTATAGTGGCTAAAAACGATTTCATAATGGCATTACTGCAACAGTTACTTAATATGTATTAAGCCTAATACGTGTAGTTTGATGGTTTACTATACAATTCGACTTAAACAGAAAGGTACTGAAAAGTTAGTTTCTTCCAAAAACATGTGTTAATGACAGCAGCATGATTTGTGTGTTTGGCAGTGTTTGTCCGTATGTATTGCAGTGCCCTCTCCCTGTCGTCCTCCCGCCTTTTCTTGTCTCAACGCCGACTGTGTCATGCCCAGCTGGGTGCTTGATGGTATTGATGACTGCAAAGATGCTACCAGTAGTGATGAAGGTAAAAATGGCGCATTGGCTGCTTAAATCGCTGCTACTAGATATTGTTTAGCGCTGCTATCAGTAATCCACTGCGGGTTGATGTAAACCAGACCAACTGCGGTGTGTCTATGAAATGAAACAGCCTACCTGTCTGTCCAGAGGTAGCCTATTAGCACTGCTAACTGTCCCTTTTTGTCCAAGAAGATATTATTGAACATGCCGGCTGCAGATTGTAGTTACACTTGTTGTTAAGTTGCTTTTTGTTTTGGAAAAGTCACACAGTCTTGTTTTTTGCACCACTTTTCAGTTATGTTTTTGTCTTTTGCTCTCAGGTCACAATGTCAGTTGCCAATCTATCTCGTCTTTCAATCTTAGTAAACTGTTGTGTTTTTAGTTTGGTTGCTTTAATAAAGCACTTGTTCTTTGTCACTCATTGATTTGTTTATTTTGACAGGCCTTGAGCATTTGACGACTTTTTCGTTGCCTTTTTTCATCATACAACAAATTATTTCATATCAAAATCATCAGCATTTTTCTGTACATTTCCTGCTATTTCTTCACTACTCTACAGTTGCCCACCCCTGCAAGCCCCCATCTTTCACCTGCAAAGGCCTCACTGAGATGTTCCGCTGCAAGCCACTAGGGTGGGTGTTAGATGGTTCAGCCGACTGCCCCCTAGAGGATGATGAAGGTACCAGAGTAGTAATGGCTGCATGGTTAGAGAACATGTTGTAAAGAACGATGGCTGAATCTTTCCTTTTGTCTGCACCACTTGTCTAAATTCAATGCTTCACTGTGCTAGTTTTTTTGTTAATGACGATTCAAGGTTCTGTCCTCGATCCAGCACTTTTCAAGTTTTCGTGTCTCTGTTGCAGAGGAACTTTGTCTACTTGACATGTCTTTGCTTAATGTCTGCTTTCTGTCTATCATAGTTTCTTGTGGGTTTCATCAGTTTCTTAGCGGTTGATGTTAGACAACATGTTCTTTATTGTCTGTCCTGTTGTCTCCTGTTCTTCGATATTCATCTGTATCTTAACTGCACTCTCCTCATTACTTGTCATAAGCTCCTATTCATTTGCACATTTTGCTCTTCATGTTGGCATTCCATCCGCTTTCCCTCTCTGATCATCGCTTACGTTGTTAAAATCAGAATCTGTGCATTGAGTATAAATTCTTTGTTTTTGTCCAAACTGCTAAGTATAATTCATGGCTATACGGTGTCTTATGAGTAACATAACCTTTGCAAAAAGTATAGTTGGTATCCATTAATTCCTGCGCTGCTATTTTCCAGGGGTAAGGTAGGTTAGTGACCAAATAACCAATAATTTATTGAAACATTTATATATTTTGCACCCTCTAAAATGTATTCATATACTTATCAATTTGCTTTAATCCCATCTTCATATCTTTTTTACTTGCTCTAATTCTCAGATATTTTCAATAATCACTGATTAACTGATTTCCTTTTATGTAATCAAAATACATACACATCTTATCTAACAAACCTTAATTATTTTCTCACCTATGCTATTTGTAACATACATGTCCAACTACAATTTCCAACATCCTGCATCTTCGCCCAAAAGATAACATTTCCTTCTTCATGAGTATGTACACTATCTGAATGACACTTTTCATTTTTCAGCTAAAATTATTGGCACCAGTTGTCACATGGTCAAAGATTGTTGTTAT
Organism: Platynereis dumerilii; assembly: GCA_026936325.1. Classification (NCBI taxonomy): domain Eukaryota; kingdom Metazoa; phylum Annelida; class Polychaeta; order Phyllodocida; family Nereididae; genus Platynereis; species Platynereis dumerilii. The sequence continues at coordinate 22,367,243 of JAPTHN010000014.1, read as the reverse complement.
TGCCATGACTACGTGGAACATTCCCATTGCCATGACAACAAGACGTGTCAGTGTAATTCCGGATTCTATCCCAATGAGCTTGGAACAGTATGTATACGACGTAAGCATAAATATATTTTGAATTCTTTGTGAGGCAAATTTTGTCAGTACCATAGTATGTATATTTCATATGATATACATTATTTCCTGCTTCAAAAATTACCTCTATTAATACTCCAAAACAAGATTTTCTCTATTATTGAATGATTGCCCCACAAGGTTTTTAACTTATAAAATATATACCATTTAGCATGTTATTTAATGATACCATTTAACTTTCTGTTCAATGGAAAACACATTGATCCACTGCCTTTATTTTTTGCACTTAATAAATGTAACTTTATTGTTACAAAGTATTTTCTTGACTTACTCATTTTTATGTTTTTTATTTATATATTTTCCAGGTATTTTAAAAGATTCCTGCACAGAGAATAGTGATTGTTCTGATGCATTTAACAACAGCATTTGTTTAGAAGGCAAATGTGGATGTGATCTCGGTTATTATCCCAGTCAAGATGAAAAGTCCTGTATATCTCGTAAGTTATCTTCTGTGTTTCTTCAAAAAATAGCGACAGTTGTTTAGTGGAATTAGACCATTCAAAACATGTATATCAGTAAATAAAACAAAAATAGTAATAATACAATATAAAATGGTGTATTCAAAGGAGGTCACTTCTCACCAATACTTATTGTATTTGCCGTTATCATATGTCATTATATGATGAGTGTATGTCCACATTATCTATCAAAGATTGCTTCTCCTTGTTAACCATAGGATATTTTTCTTTGATTCTCCCTAGACTCTTTATAGGACAAAACTTGTGGTTTGAAAGTAGGATGCTAATTTTTACTCGACTTTCTTTTCAGGTATTGTTGGTGACACTTGCCAAGAGTCTGTGGATTGTACCTCAGTTATTGCAAACAGCAATTGCACAAGTGATATATGCAGCTGTAAATCTGGATTTTATTCCTCAGTAGATTCTAAGGAGTGCATCAAACGTAAGTTCATGTTTTTATTATATACTTTCTTCTATTACTTCCAGTCATAATTTTACTGAAGTTGTAAGAAATTATCTAAAATGATGATTGTATTGATTTGGAGAAGAGTAAAGGATGCTTTATGTGATCTCTATTTGCATTTTGTGAGTCTATCAGGGGAAAGGTAGTCCCAAGCAAAATTGAAAGTCAAAAGAACGATTGCAATAATTCCAACAATTAGGGACATGTATTTTCTGTGATTTTTGAGTTTTTTAAAACAAATTCAACGTGATGATACCATCTTAATCTGATCAAAAATATTTTTGGGTGCTAATGATGTTGTGATCAGGAAGCGCAATTAGCACTTTTGCAACCACACTCCATATAGTTCTTTTGTCAAATGTGTGTGACATCAAATAATGAGACTATGACAAAGCGATTCTATATCCTTGAGACTATATGACCTTGATGGCTCACACATTTATTTTGTATCAATTTAGTAATATTGTAGCTATTCTGTACTTAATTTGCTGGAAATCAAAGTGTTTGGTATAGCATGCATTTTCGTCTTGCCAATCCATGAGAAGAAAGACAGATAAATTACTTTGTATCAGAGACTGATTTTATTTTGCTTGATTTTTAGGCAATTGAGTTTACAGTGCTTTGTAGTTTAGTTGCATTTTAGTTGCATTTTAGTGGCAGATTTAGTTGGTAGTAGGCTTTTAGATTTGGCAGGTAGCCGGCTGTTGAGTTTCACCGATAATGATTCAAAATGTACATGGAAAATATTTGGATCGTTTTCGGAAAGAATATGTTTCGCTTTAGTAGGTTCTTTGTTTAAGTTTCTTTTGTGCATTAAGAATGATTTTCTTGGTTTTTGTTAAATGGGCATTCCATATACTTCTACATGATGAACATCTGTTTTATAATGTCTGATTGTTGCTTTGGAATTTTGTCCTGTTTCCTTTCAGGGAAAATTGGTGACACAAACTGCAAAGTATCAACAGACTGCTCAGATGCTGTTGCCAATAGCGATTGTGTATACAATGCTTGCAAATGTAATAGCGGCTTCTATCCTGATACCCCCGACAGATGTGTGAGGCGTCGTCTTGGATCAGCCTGCGATGCAACCCGTGATTGTTCTGAAATCATTCCAAATTCCTATTGTTCCAATGGAACGTGTCTATGTTCTTTAGGATTTAAGCCTTATAAGAATGACCTTTGCCTGCAGCGCCAAGTTGAAGATGCCTGTGATAAGAATAATGACTGCAATGCCGTTATAACAAATAGCTATTGCAAAAACAACACATGCAGTTGCAAAGAAGGATATTTTACTGAAGATTATTCATCATGTGTACTACGTAAGCTCGGAGATGATTGCCAGTCTCAATTAGATTGTTTTAGTGCTGTGCAGTTCAGCAAATGTTTAAACTCAACTTGCATATGTAAAATCGGATACTATGAGGATTTTGGGAACACCCAATGTATCTCAAGACGATTGAACGACACTTGTGCAAAGGATATCGATTGCACATCGGTTATAGATAACAGTTTATGTTTGAACAACTCATGTCAATGCCTCCCTGGTCATGACGGGATTGATAATAACAACCAATGTACTCGAAGACGGTTGGATGATCCTTGTTCAACAGACGGGAAATGTCTAACAGTTATAGAAAACAGCTTCTGCTTGAATAGTATGTGTCAGTGCTTGCCTGGATTTTATGGCGTGAAAAATGGCACCCACTGTACATTGAGACTTTTAAATGATACTTGTGAAACTACTGAAGATTGTTTAGAAGGTATACCGAACAGCATGTGTTTTGAAAATAGCTGTCAATGCTCACCTGGTTACTATGCGGGAAATGATACATCGTGCTTGTTGAGACATTTAAATGATACTTGCCAAAGTACTGAAGATTGTTTAGAAGGAATAACAAATAGCGTGTGTTTTGAAAATAGCTGTCAATGCTTACCTGGTTACTATGCAGGAAATGACACATCATGCTTTTTGAGACATTTAAACGATACTTGTGAAACTTCTAAAGATTGTTTAGAAGGTATAACAAACAGCGTGTGTTTTGAAAATAGCTGTCAATGCTTACCGGGCTACTATGCGGGAAATGTCACATCTTGCTTAATGAGAATTTTAAATGATACTTGTAAAACTACTGAAGATTGTTTGGAAGGTATAGCAAACAGTGTCTGCTTTGAAAATAGCTGTCAATGTTTACCTGGCTACTATGCGGGAAATGACACATCATGCTTATTGAGACATTTAAATGATTCCTGTATGGAGAATACAGACTGCTCATCAGTGATAGAAAACAGTAGGTGTTTAAACTTTAATTGTAAATGTCTGCCTGGGCATTATGGTGCTACGAACGGTACTCATTGTGTGACAAGATATTTGAATGACCCTTGCACTTCAGAATTAGATTGTACGTCCGTTATAGGAAATAGTTTATGTCAAAACGCTACGTGTCAATGCTTGCCCGGCCACTATGGAGTTATGAATGATTCCCATTGTTTACGAAGACATTTACACGATTCCTGCATCAAAAACAATGATTGTTTGTCTGTGATAGAAAACAGCGCATGTTTAAACGCTACTTGTCTGTGTTTGTCTGGGCACTATGAAAGCCGGAATGGCACCCATTGCACCGCTCGCCATTTAGGGGACTCTTGCACTTCGAACAATGACTGTGAATCTGTCATAGAGAATAGTATATGCAAAGATGACACTTGCCAATGTTTGTTAGGACATTGCGGGGTGGAGAATGGGACGAGGTGTGTAGCTCGTCATTTAAACGATTCCTGCATGGTGGATATAGACTGTGCATCAGTTATTAATAATAGTCAATGCTCAAACGGCACCTGTGATTGCTTACCCGGTCATTATGGAAATGATAATGGCACCCACTGCACTGTGAGATATCTGAATGATCCCTGCACTATGGATTATGACTGCACCCCTGTCATTGCAAATAGTATGTGTGCTTCCGGGATGTGTTCTTGCTTATTGGGGCACAAAGAGATCAACGAATCATCGTGTGCACTTAGAGCTATTGGAGATAAGTGTACGTTTGATCACGACTGCTTCCATTCTGTGAACTTCAGCATTTGTGAACACAATGCCTGCTCTTGCCAACCAGGTTTTAAAATAACTGGAAATTTCTCTTGTGATAAGCGAGTAATCTTTGACTCTTGTGATAAAGACTTAGATTGCAATTCCGTAATCGGGAACAGCCTCTGCAATAACAGTCAATGTGAATGTGAAATGGGCTATTTGGAATCCAATGATCTCACTCAATGTAACAAAAGTAGGTATACTATGTTATTAAGTATCATTCAGTAGCTTTCACCTGACAAGCAATGTGCAGTACTGTATGGAAGAGACTTGGGGCGACTCACTCAGGTGGCCTTCTTCTTTCATTAATATCATCAATGGTTACTGTAAAACAAAATTGCCAATACACTGTAGACTTATATAAATACTCCTGCAAATTATCAACACATCCCTGCATCAATCTTTATGAAAGACATGCAATAAGTGTAAAAGGGATGCTTGTATAAGCAAATATCTGCAGTATGATTGTGAGAGAATGTAATGTAGCAATACTCACATCATGGGAGTATTTAGTTTTACAATTGGTGTCTGTAAAGTTATGATGGAACAATGAGAGAAGCAAATTTTACCTTGATCCAAAGTTATCATTAATCCTCTGCTTTTCAGGAACAATCGGAGATAGCTGCGTATGGCCAACGGACTGCACAACATTTATTCCGCAAAGTGAATGTGCCAACGATACTTGTAACTGCATAATTGGACACTATGATGCTTATAATGGGAGCGTTTGTATCAGAAGAGTGATAGAAGATGCCTGTGACACTTATGCAGACTGTTCTTATGCTGTGTCAAACAGTAACTGTATGAATCATACTGCCTGTATCTGTGATGATCCTTTTTATGTTACTGATAATGGGACTTCTTGCACAATCAGGCAAATTGGAGTAGGACCATGTGAGAAGGATCTCCACTGCTCATCAGCTGTCAATAACAGTGAATGTATCAATAACTTATGTGCCTGTGAGTTGGGGTATATCAGTGATAACAATGGGACAATATGTCGGCCGAGGATCGTTGGAGATATTTGTGATGTAAATCCTGATTGCCAGACTCTAATCAACAGCAGTCATTGCTCGAACAACCAGTGTGCCTGCGATTTGGGATACAAAACTTCAGAGAACAACGCTACATGCATTAAACGTCGCATCGGAGATCTTTGTTCGATAGATGCAGACTGCTCCACAGCCGTCGAGTACAGCGAGTGTTATGAAGGAAGATGTTCCTGTAATGGAGGATACAGAATTGCCAGCAACTTCACCGAATGCATTAAAAGAGTCCTTGGAGATTCCTGTGTCGTTGGCCCTGATTGCAGCCTGGCTGTGGAATACTCCAGATGTCACCACTTCAAATGTGGCTGCATCATGGGCTACCATGACGTAAATGTCTCCCTTTGTGTAAGAAGTAAGTGGTTTCGCTCTCTCCACAACTCTTTGCAACTGTTTGACCTAACAATTAGTAACATTCTAACTGGTTGTTAACGATTGTTAACGATTGTTGTTGTTGTTTTCAATAACTCTTATTTTTTTCCCCCAGTGTTACTGATCATAAGCTTGGTTCGTTGTGCTGACTTATTGAGGTTGAATGAACTGTGAGTATGCCTACTTTGTAATTAACTCATGTTTGTAAATTTTCCCTGCATGACGCATTTAGTATTTTTAACAGGTAGTTGGCAACATCGAACAGGACATGCAAAGTGCTAGGACAAAGACCTGCCAAGCATAATGAATGTCAGTGATCATCACTTAGATTATGTGGAAAACAAACTAACATTATCATTGTAAGATATTGCTGTAGGATTTACTAACTCTAGACATAGGCAATAATAGAATAGCATTGCCATGCCAAACACTTTGATTACTCATCCTTACAACCAACTAAATAAAAAAATTAACCTGGGAAAATACAACCACCCTTCATTGGGTGAGATATGTACCAAGCAGAACATAACATGCTAGCAACTTAACTAAACATCCATTTGCACTAAATTTCAATTTGCAGGCAGGATAGGGGATCTTTGTTTGTCTCAAAGTGACTGCCTTGATGCTGTTGGGAACAGTCAGTGTCAAAGTGGGACGTGCAAATGCATTTACGGATACATAGTTGACAACAATCAGACATCATGTCGAAGGAGGCTGTTATTCGACCCATGTAACACTACCTGGGAGTGCGTCATCAGCATAGCGGGAGATAGTCGCTGTTTCCATGGCTACTGTATGTGTTACTATGGCGACATGGCTGTCAACGAAGGTCGGCGATGTGTCACTAGAGTATTTGGAGACCCGTGTAAAGAAGATTTCGACTGCTCTTTTGCCATCAAACACTCTCAATGTGTCAACAAAGTATGTGGTTGCTCATCGGATTACCTCAGGGCTCCTGACTCTCGGTCGTGTATTTATCAATACCACAAAGAAGACACTGCGATACTAGCATCGTCGGTTTTCATAATCTGCACACTTTCAATTGCCATTGTAACTGTAACAGTGTGGCTTGCTTTGAAGTTGTTTCCTTCTCTGAAGATGATATGAAGTAACATTTAAGAAAATTAGCAGTATTTCACTGATGCTCAAAACTAACTAGTTAATTTGATTCACAGTATATTGTAACACTGTTAGGATTGGATTATGTAACATTAGTACATATATGATGATACCTAATTTATGATTTAACAATGGTATGTAGTTAACAATATGTAATCAGGTTGTGGCATTATGACTGACTGACAAGTATGAATCACTATTTTTATCTAAGGATGTTTGATGCAAGACTAAATTGACTTACCTGTGATAGTTGCATGTGATAATGTATGAATTTTATTGATTAGAAAAAGCAATCTAGTTTTGATATTAATATTTATGATTAGAAATACATTTCTATGTGTAATGATGACTACTGTGTCTAATAATAGCTGTCTATATTAAAACTGTCTGTGATAATAAAAATTGATGTTAACTCTTTTCAAATAAATATCTTGTTAGATATAATTGTAACAGCTTTTGCGTCAGTAACAGCAGCTAGAAATTTCCATCATGATAATAAACTACATTAAGAGACAAATGTAAAAGATAATCTTTATGATTTATCAAACTAGACATCTAGGCCCTGTAAGTATTCAACTGATATATTTGTTTGGCTTTTCTGACATTATTTTGGTAATCTTGTTATAAAAGTCTCTCTGAATCAGATAAACACAAAATAGCTGCATATTACTCTACTTATTATTAATATGCTTATCATAATGTTATACAGGAAAGATAGGAGACCAAACCTGCTCTGTAAATGAAGATTGCTCAGCTGCTGTGAATGACAGTCACTGTTACACAGATACGTGCACCTGTAATGTGGGTTACTATCCTTTGGAAAATAGCACAGATCCAGACCTCGACAGAACGCAGTGCATCAAAAGTAAGAATTAGAATTGCTTATTGTTGTTGTTGTGGTGAGACACCTGGATTTTGTATACACTTACTGTACTTATTTCCCCATTAAAGACAGAAAAATGTTGTGTTGTGAATAAATATTTATTATATCATCATTGCTTAATCTGAATGTTTGCTGCCATTACATATTGTCAACAGGCAAGTTATGACTGCTACCAAAAGAGTTAAGTCAGACAAAATCATAAAAGTTATGTCACTTTTCTCATACTTTTAATAGACATTTAGATTGTTTTAGTAAATACAAACATTCTCCCAACTGTTCTGCTTCGCATATTGTTGATTCGCTGTTGTCCGTTATGAACGGTGAATCAAAATTTTTTGATTGTTTTATCGTTTGCATGGAGTACTCTTAGTTATGAATGGTGCAATTCACTTCATTCATAACTGAACAACTCCCCGATTAATAATGTTTCAGACAAAATTGGTGACAAGTGTGGTTCTCACCCTGAATGCAACAAAGTCATTCCATTTTCTTTGTGCGACCCTCCTGGAAAATGTCGATGTGAATGGGGTTATGCTGCCCGAGAAAACAACACTGCCTGTGTAAAAAGTAAGGCAAATGTCATGTAGCATTATGAATATGATAAAGGATAAACTAGAAAGTATGAAGAGTAATTAATTGGTAAAAATTGTGTTTCTTTCTGTGACAAGATTTTGAAATAAATGTATTTAGACTCAATGTCAGATGGTGAAAACGTTCCTTTATGACATTAATGTTACTGTTAATTATGTAAATTGTAATTGTTTTATTTTTTGCTTGTACGGTTTCTTTCCATGTTTATTCTCCTATATCTATCTCTGTTTGTAATCTATCTATCTATCTATCTATCTATCTATTCATCTATCTATCTATCTATTTCAGGAAAGATAGGAGACGCCTGTTCAGAAGTGAGAGACTGCAGTCATGCCATGGCAAACAGCAAGTGCAGTTACCTGGACAAGTGTGTTTGCCTTTATGGTTTCTTGCCACATTCTTCCAATACTAAATGCATTCCAAGTAAGTTTGATTGTTATTTTTCACCTATGACAACAATGAAAATCACGATGACAACAATGAAAACCACCATGACAACAATGAAAATCACCATGACAACAATGAAAATCACCATGTCCACCATTTTTATCCCCTGTAAATGGCCACCTCAAATAAAACTTGTCAAAACTTGCCGTCCTGTTTTTAATATCTGAATAACAGTAGTAGATTTTACCAGATATTGTTTTGTAATCTTCCTCTTAATCTTGTCAGGAAAAGGGCCTGTAAGACTCATTAGGTTGAAGATAGTTTTACCCAAACCAGCTGTACCTCTTAGGAAGTTACTGAGTTACATTTTCTTCCTCAAGTCCATTAATTGTTGCAGTTCATCTCCCATATCTTTCTAAAATATCTAAATAATAGTAGTAGATATCGTTTGTAGTCTTCCTTTTACTGTGAGGAGTAAGGGCCAGTAAGACTCATTGGCTTTAGGATAGTTTTACCCACTGCACGATGGGAATAAAAATGGTGGACTCTTAAAAAGTTACTGACTTACATTTTCTTTCTTAAGGCCATTGTAGGGGTTAATTTCCAGTATGTTTCTAAAATATCTAATTGATAGTTGTAGATATTGTTAATAATCTTCCTCTTAGTCTTGTGAGGGAAAGGGCCTGTTAGACTCATTAGCCTGAGGAAGGTTTTACCCACACCACCTCTCCCTCTTACAAAATTACTGAGTTACTTTTTCACTCTGAAGGCCATTGTAGGGGTTATTTTCCAATATGTTTCCAGAATATCTAAATAGTAGTAGAAGATATTGTTCATAATCCTCCTCTTTGTCTTGTGAGAAAAAAGGGCCAGTAAGAAAATTACTGAGTTACTTTTTCACTCTGAAGGCCATTGTGTTGGTTTATTTCCCATAGGTATAAGTCTTATTAATAATCATGTTCCTGGCTTCATCCTCAGATTATATTATTCTGAAGATTATATGTTATATTATCTCTACTTTGTTAGTTAAATTTTTAATGAATAGCTTCATTGTCTTAACATTTCTGTTTTTCTTTTGTCAATCAGGACCTACTCTTCAACCATACATAGCACCTGTGATAGATCTTCCCCCATTGTGCAACCTCACTTTCGAGATAAATGCTACAGACCCCTGTGAGAATGAGACTAATACCCATTGTGTCTCAGTTTGGGGCCAAGAAAGTAGATGTTGGTGCCTTGGAGGATTCTACAGGAGAACTGCCCTGGATACTTGCCAAAGTATGTATTTTATTACCATCCAATAAGCATACAAAATATAACATCAAACAGACAGATCTATGAGGAATATAATTGTGTCAACGCTGTTATGATTTAATGTTGAGATACTGAAGGGTGGTCATTTCAAGTTGCCAATAAAGGCAGCTGTAGATTTCGAGATTGAAAAAAGTAATTATAAAATCAAATCTATTGATAGTCTTAAATCTCACATGCAATGCTTGTGTGTTCACTGTAATGTAAATTGAATATTTTTTTCCAGGAGCTGGAGCTGTTCAATTAACATTCCCAATTGACAAAATATCAGGGAAATTTGACATGTTCAAGATAATCATGTTGTCAGAACTTACCCGTGAAAATTCATCACAATTTATGGAGCTGGCTCAAAGACTGCAACACTCTGGGGTGAGTGGGTTGAAAACTATTGAATGTAACAACCATGTGCTAAAATAGAATTGATGTTTTTGAATGGATGATGTGATAATCATGGTAACCAATGCATACAGGTGCTTGCCTAAAACAATGCCTCTGCTAAATACACAGTGATTTTGAGAATAAGACTGAATAACAAAGATTAAGGAGGAAAGTTTTGGATACTGACCTATGAAAGAAGTGAATCTGATGGTAGAACTGTAAAACGAAGATTAGCAGAGAAGTTTTGTCTATGACATATGAAAGGCAACTGGAGAATGTGACTTTTCAGAATAATTGTGTTATCATTCAGGACTTTATTGACTTTAAAAATGACCCAAAGGTTATTTTAATTATAGTGGATAATACCTTGTATTCCTGCAGATGGACCCAATATTCCAATCAGCACCTCGTCTCCAAGACAACTATTTGGGAAGCTTCTTTCTCGACTTCAATTCTGACAAATACAGAGGCAGAGTTTTGTCCAATGTTATTGTTTACCTGAAACACAACTTCACTCTCAATTTTGCTGATATTTCTCGAGCATTTCTGGACTCTGTCAAGAGGTGAGTTCTATATTTCTCGAGCATTTCTGGACTCTGTCAAGAGGTGAGTTCTATATTTCTCGAGCATTTCTGGACTCTGTCAAGAGGTGAGTTCTTGTTAAAATGACACACCTTTTTCAAGGCTTGGAGACGTACGTGCAATCAAGGCTGTGATTTGACAAAACCATTAGCAGTAATCAATGATAATACGTAAGTCATGAAGATTTAAGTTCTTGTGTGTGAAAGTTATAGGCACTATAGATTATATAAGTTTTGCGAGAATTTGTTGCTTATATCCATTTCTCAAAGAAGGCCACTTTTGATATGTACAGTGGTCCCTGCGTTATAAGACCCCCTGTTGTAAGACCGCCTTGCCTTATGTGACTGCCTTCGTCATGCGTTAAGTAGTATTTTTAATGCATTATTCACCCCCAAGAGAGCTGCACCCCCACGAGAGACCGCTTCATGACCGCAGAAGGGGCGGTCTTATAAAGCAGGGACCACTGTACACACTACACATCTGATTTTTAAGTGATTGTTAAAAATGTTCAATCATTCAATGATTCCACTAAGATTGCTGATTTGTAAAAGCCAAAGTTAATCAGTTATACAATGTAGTGAGGCTTAGGTTTATTTTCTATTTTCCCTCAGGCATGATGGAGAAATTGGGACCAGTAACATTTACGTCAACTTCAGTATTCCAGAAACTTCCATATCTGCTGCAGGTTAGTCTATGTTGAAGTCTTAAATATGTTATACCAAGGATTTCTGTGTAACATTTTATAGCCTAGCTTTCTCTTGTGAATGGTATTTAAGGCTGATTACTTTTATGATGCTTTACAGATGCTGATGAATGCTTTCTCTTGTGAATAGTATTGAAGGCTGATTACTTAAATGATGCTTTACAGATGCTGATGAATGCTTTCTCTTGTGAATGGTATTTAAGGCTGATTACTTAAATGATGCTTTACAGATGCTGATGAATGCTTTCTTGGTCTTCATGATTGTGATTACTTAAATGATGCTTTACAGATGCTGATGAATGCTTTCTTGGTCTTCATGATTGTGATTACTTAAATGATGCTTTACAGATGCTGATGAATGCTTTCTTGGTCTTCATGATTGTGATTACTTAAATGATGCTTTACAGATGCTGATGAATGCTTTCTTGGTCTTCATGATTGTGATATAGCGGGTGACTGCGTAAATGAGGATTTGTACTTCACTTGTATCTGCGGACTGGAGTATGATGACAATTCTGTAGAAAGTGCGTTCAAAGGCAGAATATGCCAAGGTAAACTGAATTTGTTCTCAGATTTTTGTAGAGCTAGATGTTTTCTTAGATTCATTTACAAACCGATTGTAACAACAGTATGTCTTCATTTCGCCCAATTTATATGTATACTGATCTGTCGCACAAGAGTGTAGGGTGCTTCTGATTTATGTCTCTGATGTGCAAATTTAATGATGCAGAATAGTAATATAAGGATTTCAATATCTCATCTTCACCTCTTCTTATCGTTCTAATACTGAATTAATACTAATATTTTGGAGATCCAATGTTTTGAGACAGCTTTTCTACAATAAGTATTTCATTGATGTTGTCAGTTTTGCTCATATAATCAAATATTATCAGTGTAGACTGAATCATCACTCAATGGAGAAGGGTGTTTCTGATTTCATCTACTCATGTCATGCGCATGTATACTGATGCATCATACATGTAGTTGGGATCAGAAGCTTTCCCACATCACCACTTCATTTATTGAAAGGTGGAGCTGAACTGATAGATCCTTTCATTTCAGCCATCGACCATGAGAAGCTGAAGAGCGAGAATGAAAGGAATAAGAAAAGAATGAGGTAATTATTGCAAAACTAACTCTTCTTGTACTAAGGTTTGTAGTCATTTCATTTAACCTTCATTTATAAGTTACCTTTCTCAGTGATTCTGTTTAATGAAAGTTCTAACTTATATATGTTTTTCAGCTGTTCCAGCGATACATGTGAAACTCCTTGGGGAAGTAAGTTAGATTTTGTCATTTGCAGTACAAATTTCTAAACGTGGCTCTACTTGGCTCTCTGTAGCTAGTAATTACCATCCCTAGCCGTATATATCCAGAGCTAGCCACCCGTATCGGTAGCTGTCTTTTACGATCCACACCCCTGTCTCCACACCAGCGCCCCCTCTATCAACAAATAAATGAACTAAAACTCCATGCATGAGTTGTTTTTAACAATTTCGTTAGCACTCTGGAGGTCACTCTCTTTCACCAATCTCATTCAAATTTACTCTACATTCTCTGTAGGTATTTAACTTTTTGACCTGGTGTGCCTGTGTTGGAACCATGCACTGTCTGTGCAGCTTAAAGTGCTTGCACATTATTTTTTCATTGTTGTGTTATGATTTGACTCTGTATCCAATTTGCATGTAATCAGAACCATGGAGCTTAAATGACAACAAGATATAACTTAGTACCCTGGCATTCCAAGTATCTGACGAAGAGGGGCTTGTCTGGTCAAGTAATCCATGCCTCATATTCCATTCTGCTGGCTAACATATTTGTGTCTAGTTAGATTACTATTATTAGTTTGATTTGAGATATGGCTAAGACTACACTTGTTGTCTTTTCTTCCAGTGGTGATTGGGATCATGGTGGTCATCTTTGGATTTCTCTTCGTTCTCCTGGTGTTGGAAAATTATTTCATGTTAAGAAAAATAAGGTAAGAACTGGAGAGTCTTAAATGGTTATTTGGCCTGCTTATGCTTGTGTGAAATGGTGCTCAACTCATTATATAATTAATGTATAAGAGGCTATAGGGTAACCCAGAAGTTGACCACAGGGTGTAAAGCTCAGTCGCTATACCTAATTTATATTTCAGACAAAGTCGAAAGAAATATCTGGCTCGCCTGGAGTCTCCAAGTTTTGGAAAGAGGCGGGTTCGAATACAAGAGACGTCGTTTACTTACAATTACCCCTCAGCAGCAGGGAAAGATTCTCCTGATTCTAGGGACTCAAGAAATGATGAGAATGAATCTAGTGATAATAATTGTGTCCAACAAGAGGTTCCCAATGAAGAGGATGCTGAGGTGGGTGCATTTGTTGTTATTTATGACTACACTATAAAACATTTCAGACAAAATTGGTTTTTTAGATTCAAAATGGTTTTTTGAAAAACCAAATTTCAATGCAAAAATCCAGCATGGATTTTTAAAAAAATCCAAGTTGGTTTTGCTTTGAAATTTGGTTTTTCAAAAAACCATTTTGAATCTAAAAAACCAATTTTGTCCCGACATTTTTTAGAGTGTATGCCCTCTCTAACTTTGACAAGCCTTGTTATTCACCAGAGAATTCTATGTTAATATTAGTTTATAAATTCATATCTGCATCAAAGCATTGCAATGCACAGTACAGCACAGTGCTCTTGAGTTATTTACTGTTGTGTGAAAGCTTCGTTTTAGGATAAGGTCAGGCTCAAGAATTGTATCTTAGGCGGCTTGTTATGTATTCATTTAACAAGGCCATTGTGAACTGACCCTTCAATTTTAAGTGGGCACCTCAAGAGTACAATAGTTTTGTTGGAGCTTTGATAATATTTGTAAATTAATTTAGTCCCATGTAAATAATATATCAAGATCAGAAGGATTATATACTTCAACATTTCTCATTATGGTTCTTGAAGTTTTTCACATATCAAATAAGTTATTTCATGTGACTTATGAATTCAAGACATGAATCGGTATTGTAGTTTGCAAATAGACTGATGTGTTTTCTTTATTTCAGACTTTCTTCTGGGTGGGGGGTGCTCTAGTTTTACTCCCAAGTGCCTGGAATTATCTCCAACACATCCCCTGATTTCTGTCCAAATGTTGTGGTCCATCCTTCCGGGTTGTGTTAAAAAAACCATCCCAGTTCTTCAAAAATTAATTTAAATCAGTTTGTGCAATATAATTCATCTCTTCAAACTCCATCTGTCCTATAGCCAAATTAAGATAAAGCTGTCCTTGGTGATTTGAAAGGCTTTTAATCCTTAATCATCCCTGAGCTATGCAAAACCCGCCTTACCAAACTTTGAGGTGTTCCTTAAGACCAGGCCTACTTACTTTGTTCATACTTATTTACTTCTTCTTACTTATTTACTCACTTTCCTACTTACTTCCTGACCAGGTCCACAATGAGAGTGAAGAAAAGGAAAATGATGTTAACGAAAAGAAGGAAACAGTTACCTTCGCATTGGGAGCAGACTCTTCATCTTCAAATTCTTCACCAACGTTATCAACAACAGATTCCACTAAGTCATCATCAAGATCATCGTCAAGATTATCATCAATTTCTATGACGTCATCATCGTCACTATTACTATCATCGTCAAACTCATTACATTCTCCAGCTGTCAGCTCAACATCATTATCATCACATTCCCCCACATCATCAATTTTAACCCCCCATGGGTCATCGTCATCTTTACCATCATCAATTAACTCAGACAGAAATTCTGATCTTAATTCGGATCCTGCCGAAGATGTTAGAAGCCTCTTCAATAATGTAGACGACCATTCAGAAGATGAGGATGACAGTAATATTCCAAATGGGGAAACAATACCAATAAGCAAGGGTAAAAATTTATTGTGTTGTAAAAAGTCGTATATCTATTTTTGTCAATTGTAGTACAACTACTAAAGACAAAACTGTCTCAATTTTCAAATTGACTTAAATGTGTCTCCATGGTTCCAAAAAATACTTAAGACATACATAAATGGCCCAAGTTTAGCCTTTGCAACAACACGTGTTCTGAATGATATCTGTTGAAATGTTTGAATTTACCTGAGGTGGCATCTGTATGGAGAGGACTGTTTATGGTATCAAGTCAACTTGTAACAATGCCAACTGGTAACCATGCCAACTGGTAACCATGCCAACTGGTAACCATATCAACTGGTAACCAAGCCAACTGGTAAACAGCCAACTAAATAAAAATGGTTACTAGGTTTGGTTACCACTTGGCATGGTTACTAGTTGGCATTTATTCCTGTTTATAACTTGACTGTTCACGCCTTTGAATATCATCTGTGCCTAATGTATACATGTCAGTGTAGTTTCTGACTTTCATTAGTGAAGCATGGTCGGTTATAAAGCAGTACATTTATATTTATCTCCCTGCAAATATATATAATGAATATTGTTGTCTTTTTCAGTTAATGGTTCCACAATAATTGGGTTTGAAAATCCTGCCGCCCAACTCAGCGATGAGGCTGCATCATGATGGCTGCAGAATCTATAGCGGTTATTTCAATAAAATACTTTAAAACACTACTGTTCACTTGTCATTGTACTCTCTAGGAAAATATAATATTCAAACTTTCCCAAGTCTACTGATGATCCGAAGGAGCTCAGTCCGATAATGTTCTAATACTATTCTATGGCTACTCGTAAAATAAAACAAAACACTTACGTTTTTTCAATATAGGCAGATTTTATTGCTCAAACTGAACAGCGGTCAAAATACGATTACCAAAGCTCTTCCAATAGAAAATATATAGCAGGAATATCATTTATGAAAATCTCAGATGATTTTCTAGTAATGACAATATGAAGATCATAAATTTCAGAGACTTAACATTGAGATATCGCCTTAAAAAAAGAGCACTAAATGCAATGTTCTGGATATGTGATATAAATACAGTTGCAATTTAAAGTAAAGTGATAAACCCGATAGAGTGACAATTAGGAGGCTGTGTTTTGTAGGGATCTATCCCTCCTTTGTTAAAAGTATTGTATTTCACGTAGGCCTAAAATACTTATGAAATTTGGTATTATAAACTTTCTAATTGTGTCATTAGTTAATCTCTCTTCCTCCTCGTCTATAATAATATATATTAAAGTATTAAGTCATCAGGTATGCTGAAAATATTTGATACCGGTATCTTGATTTTCTCTTATTACGGACATTAGGGTGGTCCTCTACAGCATGCTAAAAATTAAAAAGTAACTTTTTGAAGGTGCTTCCAAAAAATCTTGTTCGTCTTGGTGAGAAAACATTTTGTGCAAAATTTTATTTTAATACAACAATTCTAACCACTGCCACACGCGGGTTAAAAATTAGAAAATTCAAGTATATTGCTTAAATTAGCAATAATCTGGCAGCCAAAGGTGACTTTCTGGATGAAGTCTGGACTGATAAATAGAGCTTTTTTAGCAAAGGAATCCATGTTCCCAGATCCTATAGAAAACATATACATGACCGGCACCTACATGGTACCCTTGGGGGATTTGAGAAATCCAATATGGCCGCCAAGGAAATCGAAATTGCTCGAATGGGACAACTTCAAAACTATTTGACCTAGAATCAAATGCAATACCTAGTTTTCAGACAAATCTGGTGTGGGAAATTCATTTCTGGGGTTGTTTTGGCGATTGGGAGTGACCCTAAGGTCAAAGAGTGCGTTTTGGGTCCTAAACTGAAAAGCAGTAAATTCAAGAAAAAGTTTAGGTAAATAGAAATCTTTGTAACCATTGATTCGTTTTTCTTGGACAATTCCCAAAAAAATATGTGGTGGATAACAGGGCGATATCCTTTCACAAGAAAAAAAAAGGAAAACACTTCATTAAGTTAATACCACTTCTATTGTTTGTTTCAACTGCTTCTCCTTGCCTGAACCCCGACTTTAATGATTTTATGTGGTACCTCATCAGTGGCAA
The DNA here is from genome assembly GCA_026936325.1 of Platynereis dumerilii. Taxonomy (NCBI): domain Eukaryota; kingdom Metazoa; phylum Annelida; class Polychaeta; order Phyllodocida; family Nereididae; genus Platynereis; species Platynereis dumerilii. Next base: position 22,349,769 of record JAPTHN010000014.1, on the reverse strand, counting down.
ATAGTTTCCTTAGGCGTGTCCTCCTGCTCATAAATAATGCTTGTCATTTAGTGTATTCTGTACAGTATAGATTACAGCCATCAAACATCAATTTGTATATATACTGCACGCATTTTATAACAAAATATTTTGAACTTCTTGAGTCTCGAGCATTTTAGGAAAGATGGCCACTCAGATGGCTGAATTTTAGAACGGGCAACACAACTTCTTTGTATAGCATCTACAATCAAGTATGACGCGTCTGTTTCAGCTGATTCTTGCAAGTCTTCCACAGACATTGATCCCCTACGTCATATTTGACTGAAAAAAGAGGTATCACATCTCAAAAATTTTGAAGTTGTCTCATTGCAAGCCATTTCAAATGCCTTGGTTACCTTTTTTTGGTTTTAGCAGAGTGCTTGCACCACGTGCTGAGGCAGTATTGCTGGATGTGGCACCAATGCTCATGCCAACCACCATGTCTGATAACTTCCAGTCCTTTAGAAAGTGAAGGAAGGACAGCAGTGGTTGTTGCATGGCCGTTCCTACATGTACAACTAGTTTCAATAAAAGGCACAAAAGTAGGTTTGCACTGCATGCGGGGTAACAGGAGGACAATCATCTTCCAATTCCACTATCTGGAAGCACATTACACCCAATTTAACTACCAGACCAATACTTCTATCATTGTCCTCAGGTTCGTTGACAATAGAACAACTCCCTCGTTGAGACATAATTTCAACTGTCTCCTGTCATGCACTCATCAGCACCATCGCAAGCTGCACCCTTTTAGTATCCCCTTCCTTACAAAAATATGTCAATAACAACCTGGCTCACAGTGCTTCGAAAAATTCACAATCCTCTTGTATCTTAATCAACTGGATTGCTTGAACCTGAGCAATGTCAAACAAGTTATTAAAATTCGCCATGAAATCCTTCTCTTTCTTTATCTGAGAAGCAGATATTTCGGTTTTACCCTCAACAAATGAACTGTACAGTTCTACTTTCTACTCCAGCTTTTTGATGATGTTTGACTCTTCAGAAGTCGGAATCCTTGCTTTTTCTCTCAGATGACTATATCAACCTCACTAACAATATCACTCTCTGTCTCACTCTCTTTGTGTCCTCTTATATACAAAAAACTTTCTGGCAGGGGCATACATTTTTCATTTTTCTAGAGGGGGTTCTTTCTGTGAACACAAACTTCACACAAGGCCCGACAGGCCAGAAGTCGCACAGCGGTGGATTTCTGGGGCCACTAAATGCTCAGCAGTTACTATATTTTAGATTAACTAAGGTAAGTACTGAGACACAGGCCCGTAGCTAGTATTTTCCACCTAAAATCTCCTGGTATCATGGGAAGAACAGATAAATATAAGTAATACTTGTCAGCACCAAGAAGTCATAATTTGAAATTCTAGGGGAGGGATGATCATATGATCATCCCCCTAGGCTCATCCTTGAGGGGATGCAACCCCCCCCCCCAGGGCCCCTCCTTATCTATCCCCCTGCCTTCTCAAAAACTCCAGACACATATAAGGAAGTTCTGCCTAGGTGAGGCAGGCCAGATATTCCATGGGCTATTGACATCTTCCAGAACATGTGGTGGCTTTTCTTTCAAGCCTAAATTGTGATTACTAATTATGTTCAACTGGTATCTATGTGGTAATAACACAATGGAAAGACTCAAATGATGGACTAAATGATGCTAGTGGTACATCATATAAATATTGAGATTACTGACTTGTGTTTTGTCTCATCTATGCTAAGTACCAATGCATCGGTTCAAAAACTCGAAATTTTGCTTGCATGGTCCAAAAACAGGGGTCTGGTGGCAGTGGTTAATATGTATCAATTCCTGTGAAATTCAACTCAACTTATTTTTTCCCCAAATGGAACAGGAAAATGAAGAAGCCCCTTGGAAAAGTTGAAATTTTTATTTTAGGACCACCCTAACGGACATAGCATTTCTTATCATAAAGAACCTCTGCCATTAGATATTCTTTCTTCTTTCTGATAATACAATCTATATTAAAAGTACAATGTCATCAGATATGCCGAAATATATTTGATATTTCATATTGTTGATTTTCTAACAATTACAGATAGCATATAATATGATTTTAATTGTATCTTATTGCAATGAAGTGTCCCTTTCATTAGTTAAACGTTCCTCTTCCTCATCATACAATGACGCTTCAGTGGACCTTCTTGACATCGTCAGACTATTTGGACTCCCGAGGAAGATCTGACGTCTACCGATCTTTCTTCTTGACTTGATGATATTCCTGGTTACTACGGCAACGAAGAAGACTATCCCACCAACCACTAAGACGATCGCAGCTCCGATAATACCCGAGATTATGCAGTCCTTGCAGAAACCTTTCTTTGATGAACGGAGAGACTGATTGTTGTCATTCTTCGCTCTGCCGACCTGAGCGCTTGCTTGTCTGTTTGTCTGTCTATCTCTGTTGCTGCGGTCTTTGGAGTTAGACCCCAACAAGGCTTCATAAGCATCATCTTCTGCTTTGCGGTTGCGGTCTTTGGCGTTAGACCCCAACAAGGCTTCATAGGCATCATCTTCTGCTTTGCGGTTGCGGTCTTTGGAGTTAGACCCCAACAAGGCTTCATAGGCATCATCTTCTGCTTTGCGGTTGCGGTCTTTGGCGTTAGACCCCAACAAGGCTTCATAGGCATCATCTTCTGCTTTGCGGTTGTGGTCTTTGGAGTTAGACCCCAACAAGGCTTCATAGGCCTTATCTTCTGCTTTGCGGTTGCGGTCTTTGGAGTTAGACCCCAACAAGGCTTCATAGGCATCATCTTCCACTTTGCGGTTGCGGTCTTTGGAGTTAGACCCCAACAAGGCTTCATAGGCATCATCTTCAGCTTTGCTGTTGCGGTCTTTGTTGGAGTTAGATCCCAACAAGGCTTCATAGGCATCGGCTTCTGCTTTACGGTTGCGGTCTTCGGAGCTAGATCCCAACAAGCCTACATAGGCATCATCTTCATCTTTACGGTTGCGGTCTTTGTTGGGGTTAGATTCAAACCATTCTTCAAACGAATCTTCTCTATCTTCATTCTTGCGATCTCTGTTGTTGTTATTAGATTCCCCAAACCAGACATCTAAAGGATCTTCAGTTGTAGTTTGTTTGTTGCTTTGACGATCTCTGCCATCTTGGATTTTCCTCGAGTCTTCTTTCTGGTCGTAATCAAACCAGTCATCATAGGGATCTGCAGAAGGAGTAGGAGCCAGCCGAGCTCTGGGATTATCTTTTGTTTTACTTGGCTTAGTGTTATGGGGATGGGGTATTCTAATTGGTCCTCCAAACTTCACTGTTTCTCTCCTCGGCAATGTTGGCGATTGAGAGGTCGGGATGTACTCCAGGACATCGCCGGATCCTTTAGAGTCGAAATCGCACCAGCTTTGAACATGGGTCCCCCAGTTCTGTTGAGCAAGCCATGTACAATTGAGCCATAAGTTTCCCCTGAGGTCTATCAATTGCAGGTCAGGCCAGTCTTCCAGTTCGATATCCAACGTCTCGAAGAGGTTATCTCGCAAGTTCAAAATCATCATTTTTCCGGTTGGGAGGTCTCGAGGTAGAGATTTCAATCCAGCCCCTTGGCAGTTTATGATGAACAGATCCGGATAACAAGTACAAGCCTTAGAGCAAGGGAATGATCTCACGTGCCCAAGCTTCTTCCTCTTGAGCTGAGCTCCAGATGAAGAACACACAAGAAGAAGAAGAAGAAGAGGAAGAATGATCAACTTCTTTAGTGATGCCATTGCTGTTGGTGTGTCTGGTTCAACCTCAAGGTCTGCAATGAAAAAAAAGAAAAGAAAATGACTTATTTTATATACACTTTCATATAGTTGTTGTATTTAAAATTTCACAAAGTTTGATTATGACATTGTGTCCCCACACATGTTTCCTTATCGGCTTCTACACAATCGAGTGCACAAAACAAAATGGTCAATCTAACGGGTTCATTACTCGACTAGTATTTCCTTGAAACTCCTGATATCGGTTGATAGTTGAGGTTGATACAGCCATAAATCATTGATGGTCAATTCCACGGAAGTGTACCACTTTTGTTGATTTTTGAGATAGCTCTAATTGCCAAGTTTTTAGCAAAATTAAAAAATTTAAACTGGTATTTCAAGAAGCTTGTTGAAATGCAGTAAATCTATGCTTCAGTTGCAAAAGGGCAGGGTTTTCCATTTATTTGAAATTTTAGCAAAATCTATTTTTTTGTAAAATGCATCAAAATAGGCGAAAATTAAAAATTCCCTTTTCTGAACATTCTTTCACTACAAACCAACTTCTTAATACTACTAATGAGTAGAAAAATGTAAAAACCAGTCGGTTGTGTGTACCTGTTTATTTCATAGAATTGGTGTTTTTTGCCTATGAAATTGCATTATTTACTCTCAGCGATCTGAAATTTGACAGACTAAATCAATTTTGAATGTGTTTACCCTAGATTAGATAATCGTGACCCAAACAATTTTTCCTTCAGATAAGTCCCATCAGTCACAGTAATTTTGTCCCATCAGTCACACCAGAAAATAATGGATGCAAAAAAGTAAATGTTGGTTTCATTTGAAGGCCACACTCAGTAGCAACACAGATATTTCAGGATAAGCAAACATACCCAAAAACCTGTGGCCAAAAGTGTCCCATCAGTCACGACAGTATACATTTAATTTAATTGCAGAAACAGCAATTAATATCCAGATGTGTTTTCTTCACTAATTTATTCTTTAAGGCAACAAGAATAATGTAGCCCAGCCACACAATTCTCTTTTAATTTTTTCTGACAAATTTGGCCAGTGACATGGCCAGAAAATGTATCAATTGTCCCAAAAGTCACAGTGGAATTGAGCTGATAAATGTAGCACAAAATCTCATTTTTCCCATTGGAAACTTCTGTTACGAAAAATGTCACTTTAAAATTTCAGTTTTTGTAAGCCTGGCATGTCAAATATGATATGCCACACTATTTTTCCCATTGGTGAATCTATACCTACTGGCATAGTTTGCAAGCATTTAACCTTGATTGGAAGCATTGCTTATCTATTTTCTAATCACACAACAACAGCAAAATGCTATTATCATAACACAATTGTAAAATAGGACATGGTGCTATGGATGAATTGCTATAACACTGTATTGCCCACTTTGAATGATTTATTTTTCACCTGTATCTTCCATTTAATTGATACGACTAATGAACATTTTTAGAAGGTCGACACCTTCCTTCATGGTTTTGTGCGGTCATGAAGTTGACAGATTCACTTTCCATGAAAAGATGTAGTGTCGCCTCCCCTACCTTCTTCTCATACAAGTACATCAATGAGAAATTTCGAAACACCTGCCATTTGAAGCTACTCATTTGCAAACTAAATATTCCTGATCCCATGGTGTATAACCGGCTTATACCATGAGACAAACACTCAAACAGTCAAACATGACAGGATAACTGGATATGTGAATTATTCCCCTGAAATACTTTAATGTGATTGGCTGACAGCGGTGTCGAATGGTTAAAAGTATAAATACATTAATATTATTACTGATGAGTTACAATAAGGTTAATTTCTGGACCACAGTGACTGCAAAATTGTACACTCGATTGTGTAGAAGCCGTTTCTGGAATTGATGCTTTAGAAATCCTTAATTTCATAATACATTTTTCAAATAGTGTACTGACAATAAATTTTACTTTGAGAAATCAGCTTACCTGAAACCTCACAGTGGGATCATCCAGTAGAAAATGATCGAATTGTAGGTCCAATTGGAAAATAACAATGGCCTCTAATTAGAATTGCAAATGGAGTTTATTTAAATCAGGAAATGAAGCCCAGGTAGCACATGATTAAGGCCATTCAAAAAGTGAAAGTCCACTTTGTATCATGTGAATATTGGACCAATGGACCTTCTATGTTGCAATGATTATGGTCAAAGGTAAGCTTATGCAGTTTCAGGTAAATGTATGCCAAAAAAGTTCTTTGTTAATCAAGGGTTCTAGCATCTGAGAATCATAGTAATTCACTAAATATATTATGATAGTACACTCTACAGGTTATACACCACGGGATAGGGGATATGTGATTTATCAACCGAGGGCTTTAGCCCGAGGTGTGATAAACACAAATAACCGATCCCATGGTGAATAACCATTCTTAACTTACATCATGAGACACACACTCAAACAATATGACATAAGGCGATAAATGGACAATGAAGAATATAGGAATTATTGCCCTGAAATATAAATACTGGCATGTGATTGGCTGACAGAGGTGTCAATGGTGCAATAATTTTTTGTAAGTTTTACGTGGAGGAACAATAACTTGCGTCTTGGACTCTTGGACCAGGAAAGAGGAAAAAAAAACACACTGTATGTGATATGTTCTTTCGAAGTGAAGTCTTGCATAACGGAAGTGCTCTACACTGTTTTAGTAAATATCAGCCGTACCGGTACATTACGGAGTTGGTTTTAAGAAACTTATTTTCGGTTCGATCTGATACAGCCTGAGCTTTGTTACTTTCATTAAAAAAAAATCCATTTATTTCTGAGAACATCCATCAAATTTTAATGTTGAACAGTGCACAAGATTACAATCATCTTGACTTCCGGATTTCTGCAATGAATATTGAATAATATGTGGATTGCAGAAGTCTGGAAGTCAAAAATGACTCAGTGGTCAAAATGATAGCAACCTTGAGTTTACAGACTCAGACTCAGGCTCAAATTTGTTTATTTCTTGCCCATAAGAAAAATATACACACATACCCAATAAGACAATTTTCGATATTAAATACTGATCTTCATAAGTTTTTTCATAATTTTCTTTGTGGCTTCTTTTGGGGGAGGGTTGGTCTAATGGTAGTGTGTTGGGGTGCCAATTGCTGGGTCCAGTGTTCGAATCCAGCTCTTGCCAGGTAACCTGGCCCTATGTTGGATGGCTGTTTCAATCATCCTTTGGCTCATTGCCGTGTCCTCCTCCTGTACCAAGTGCACAAATACAGGATGTAAAGCCCAATCATCCATTAATTGTGATTGGTTGTATTGCTACAAAGGTATGTATAGCGCACCTGAGCTGAGTACTCTTGTACTTTTGTGTTTCCACATCACCATATGACATTGATTGTTCAGCCCCGTGAAATTGGTATGCTAATTTTTGGCTGACCCAATATCTTGAAATAGATCTGAATAGGAACTGAAGACTTTTAGGCTAATATATAATTCTTTATACATATATACAGTGATGGAAATGGGGGGGAGCTCGGAGGAGCTGAGCTCAATGACCAAAAAACAGGGGGAGCTGTACCCTGCTACAGCTCCCCCAATGAGCAGTGATGAAATTGCAACTATCATGTTACTTTTTCAGTCCACATGGCATTTAAGCCAAAACTAAGCTCTGGTGGAAGAATTCTTTCCCTTTTGAAAATTTGGAATGGCGATCCGCTGCTGCATGAGCCGGGAGCACCCACGACAAAAATTTTCCATTTCCATCACTGCATATATTTCATGATATAGTTAAGGATATTTAAGAACAAAAAGTTCTAAAATGAGAAAATCATATTGATTGAAAATGATGGCTACTACCTGTAAAATGAGCTAAAGTTTTTCTGTAAGTACAGTTAGATTGATTTGCAGGTTCAATATCATATATACAGTTGAATAAAATCTGGCAAAACTGAGAAATTTGTAGTAGGAATGGTTTCTGGACACTAGAAGAAAAATCACCCCTTTTCCACTCAATTTCAAGCAACACGGTAGAAAGTAAAGTGTATAAAGTGAAATCTATTTTTGGGGTGAAATATTTAAAAGAAAATAAAAGTTAAAAGTTGGTGAAGGTGCCCACTACCACATATCAAATGAAGTCAAATTGATTTGCTGTATTATATACCCCCACTGGGTAGAGCTTCACTGTGACAGAGACAAGGAAAGAAATCAAAATTATTACTTTGACTCGAACAGAAAATTTCCCAGAAAAAATATATTTACTCATTAAATCAATCAATTCATACAAAAAGTTACATCAGTTACAGTTTAGGCATGGATCTATGAAATTGAAGAATTAAAAGAAAGTTTACAACAAATAGAAAATTTAACAACTTCTTTTGTGCTTTTCACAGTATATACAAGCAAGATATGAGTGTCACATGGCAGAGATATTTTAAAACTTTGAGGCAGTTTATAACAAGTTTATAAATAGGCATAATATTTCTTATTGATTAAACAGTAACATTTCTGTGTTCATTGTGTACCTGTCAGGGCATTTTAACTGTTTTAACTATTTACTCGTTTCATTATCCTAATAACCTTATTGAGTCTTATATCTATGTCAGGTTGATGGATTATAGGTAATAAATATCAACCAGGGCATCAAATTGAACGTTTTCTGGAAATATATTTTTAAAAATTGACAATTTGCATAATTGGAACAATGTATATTGGGTTATTTATGGGAATTAAACAAATGAGAAGGGTAGACCTACAATGTAACCTTGAGTCATGCAGACAATTGAAACTTGCAAAGCATTGAAAACAAACGTTTGTTTAATACCCTTTCAACTATTAATAAAGGTCATATTTAATGAGCTGTCTCTGAGAAAATCAGGCGGATAGCCCTATATGTGTCCGGATGGCCCGACTCGGATTTTGATGAAATTTTCACCAAATGACCTTCAAATAGATTAATGAGGACTGGTGAAGTCCGTTTTGTCATCCGACAAATTTTTCCGTCCTATTGGGCCTATTCAAAAATAGATGTCAAAACTGCCTAAAATATATTTAAATTAAAATATATAGTAAAAATGCCCAACTTTGACGATGTAATTCTCAAATCCGGGCGCGTCGTTTGAAAAAGTGACCATGGGGCATCTTCAGGTATGCCTTGAACCTCCAAAAACCAATGTCCGCCCGGTGGAACTTTTCCGTATATTTTTGTAATTGACACAATAAAAAACGCAAAAACGGACAATTTTGAGGCAAAATGACGGAACCACAAAATTCAAAATTTTTCATATCTCAGCTAATAATACCTCTATTTCAACAAATAAAGTGTCAATTTCTATGTTTTTAGACATGGGGAACTGATTTATGGGGTTATTTTGATCATCAAAGGTCAAGGTCACCACGAAATGTCAAGGTCAAACACAAAAAAATCCAAAAATTGCAGTTTTTTGGCATCTAACACCCTCCAAAATACCCGAATCAAGTAATATTGCCAATAATATGATGCTTAACTACAGAACAGGTTATATTCATCCAGTAGAAAAAGGAATTATCCTTAAATATTATGCATACACAGTACAGCTCCTGTCAAAATGCGGATATTCCGAATTCTGACGACAACGAAAATCATGAATCTATGACGTAGATCGGGTCCTAATGTACATATTAATTGTATCTGTTCATCCATACATTTTGAGAAAGCTTAAACACCAAGGATTCTAAAAACTGGTATTTCCATATATTACTATATTGGCTATGGCGGCCATCTTGGAGCTTCCCAAAATGGCCATCCGAAAACCTTTTTTGCGCGTATCATCAGATCTATTTGGGCTAGAGTGATGATTTTTTGGTAAAAATGTTTGTATTCAGGGCAGGGATATTCAATACTTTTTCCCCTTACACTGCTAGTGGACTATTATCCACAAATTGTTATAAGCACTTTAATTTGCTGGGGAAAATATTGTCAAATGAAAAAGTCATTTGAGGATACATTCCGTGTTCCTGATGTACCAAAATGAATTCAGAGCTTTTGAAATCAATGTAATGTGTGCTGCTCTGCTTGTATTAAGAGAGCTTTGTTAGCCATATAATATTATTGGTGTTATGTAGCATGATTGGATGGTAAGGAGGACAGAAATGATTTTTGTTTATAAGAAACTGAGCCAATTATAATAACAAATTGATGATAATTGTGTATATTGAAGTTCAACAATGCGCAATGAAGCTTCATCAACTGTCTTTTTTTCCTGTGGCATATTACTGAGTGTCAGTGAAGTACCTGGTGTCTTTCAGGCTACAGTGACTTGCACATCACTGACACTATTTTTGAAGATTTTTCAACTCATACTTTGTAAAGATTTTTAATTACAGCCTGCTTTTTAAATGGTAGGTCGGATATATTAGGGACTCCTTACATAATACGGTGTAGCTATTGAACTTTTCTGAATATAAGTGGATAGATAGATAGATAGATAGATAGATAGATAGATAGATAGATAGATAGATAGATAGATAGATAGATAGATAGATAGATATGGTAAGTGCAACCTTAGAAGCCCTGTTCTTGGCACTCAGACATGTTGATTGATTAGATGGGAGAGAGCGGGAGTCCTCAAATGCTACACATTTAGATATCCAGTGTGAGGGATCTTTCACTTACTAGACACTGATACAAGGGCGGCCAATTTAACCTCTCATCCTGACAACATCCAGTTCTGCTGGAATTTTGCTCATGAAGATCCACAGAAAATTTTCGGTTCCCCACCCGGGGCTCGAACCCATGCAGGCAAAGACCATCAGTAGAGCACTCGGCCACTCGATCAAGCGCCTGGCAGCGACAAACTGCTAAAACTTTCTTTTTATAAAGAGATCATCACACAATATTCTGTCAAGTGAATATGATAAATGTGTTTTGGCAATATTTATGGCTTAGTTTAAAACTAAGAGCGATTGAGTGACCCTGGCCAGTGCTATTCTCCATCGTCTATTCTTCATTCTAGTTTCTATTCACTTCAGAGTCGTGTTGCTGCCACGTTTTCTGACTTTCTTGTTTGTAGCTGTTTAGCATTCACAACTACCTTGTGTAAATCCTCTCCCTATTAATACACAGTGCGCCAATCTAGTGCATCACATTCATTAAACAGGTTATTTTAATCCTTCATACCCAAATTTGATTAAAAGTCAAATATTTAGAATCACAAAAAACAACAGAAAACCCGACATCATAATCGAACTGAAAAGGTGTGACACCAACAGGTAACTTGACATGTGTTCAACTGTTATTATTTTACTTATGTTCATATTTTAAGAATATCTGATTTCGTATTAAAAAAATTAATTGAACAGCAAATTTTCCAATTTCTCATGAGTTGTACATTTACCAACATTTATGGTAAACATATGTATATTGAGTGTTTGAAATTGATCAGATTATTGGTTAAAATTGTAATGAATGTACTCCATCATGTCCGGCGTTGTCCGCATATTAAGTTGTAGTTATTTATAAATTAATTTAGGAAAATTTGCCTTTGGTGTCTTTTTCCATAAACATATAAATACACAAAACTGTAACAGAGCTGCGTGTGAGTTGAACAGGTGGCTGAAAGGTAAAATTCCTCAACCACACCATTTTCTGGATGCATGAATTCTCATCTGATGAGATGTAAATATATTGAATTATAAAGGGCAATTCTTGAGGCATGTGGGATGGGATGCAAATATCTGCCAATTTTTTCATCAATGACGAGGGCAGTTCACCTATTTATCAAAGATTTTGAGTTTTTGACCCATATGTAACTGTTGGTAGAGCAAAGAAAATAGGCAGCCATTTGTATCCACTTGCCTCAAATATGATACTTTATGACCCCAAATATTTTCTCATTGGATGAGCAGCCTTGTTTTTACTAGTAGTTTGGTTGAGGATGTTTAGCGTTGTCCCAATGGCAAAGAATAACCCGTTCACTTGGGCTACTTACAGGCAGCACTGTAACCTTTTATACTCTTATAGGTTTCTTTGGAAAAGACAGTCAAAGGCAAATAATCCAAATAAAGAACTACAACTTTATATGTCCACACGAGGTGCATTGATGGCAATCAACTCATATTTTTGTGTTTTAAGTAACATGTATTGCTGATGAGAAATGTGAAAATTTGTTTTTCATTGGTTTTTTTAAAAGGAAAGTTATAGAATCATGTTTTGCTCATAATATGAACAGAATTATGAAAATGTTAATTAATCAAATACAGATATCGTTAAAACCAAAAAATTAAGAAAGTATGTAAAATACTTTTTGTGGTCATACATGTTCCTTTCGATATGATATAAGTTTTTCTGGTTTTGTTTATTTGTGTATCTGACAGTTTGATTTTTTATTAAAGTTGGTAATTTGGGTATTAAGGATAAATGAATAAAATCATTAATTCTATTGATATGGCCATTGTGTTGATCAATACATAAACAAAAGGTTTTAGCGATTTTATCATTGCCACTTATATTTGAAGTACTCGAATAGCAAAATATCAGTTGAAATATATTTTTAAAAAAGTGTGAGTGATGTACAAGTCAGACTCAGTATCCTAAAGGAAACCAGGCACTGCCACTAAGTATTATGCCACAGGAAAAAAAGACAGTTGATGAAGCTTCATTGCGCATTGTTGAACTTCAGTTTACAATTTGTTATTATAATTGGCTCAGTTTCTTAAAAACATAAATCAATTCTGTCCTCCTTACCAACCATTCCTGTTACATAACACCAATAATACTATATGGCTAATGAAGCTATCTTAATACAAGCAGAGCAGCACACATTACATCGATTTCAAAAGCTCTGAATTCCTTTTGGTACATCAGGAACACGGAATGTATCTTCAAACGACTATTTCATTTGACAATATTTTCCCCAGCAAATTAAAGTGCTTATGTTAATTTGTGGATAATAACCCACTAGCAGTGTAAGGGGAAAAAGTATTGAATATCCCTGCCCTGAATACCAACAATTTGACCCAAAAATCATCACTCTAGCTCAAATAGATCTGATGATATGAGCAAAAAAGTGTATCGGATGGCCATTTTGGGAAACTCCAAGATGGCCGCCATAGCCAATATAATAATATATGGAAATACCAGTTTTTAGAATCCTTGGTGTTTAAGCTTTCTCAAAAGGTATGGATGAACAGATACAATTAATATGTACATCAGGACCCGATCTACGCCATCGATTCATGATTTTTGTTGTCGTCAGAATTCGGAATATCTGTATTTTGACAGGAGCTGTACAGTGTATGCATAATATTTAAGGATAATTCCTTTTTCTACTGGATGAATTTAACCTGTTCTATAGTTAAGCATCATATTATTGGCAATATTACTTGATTCGGGTATTTTGGAGGGTGTTAGATGCCAAAAAACTGCAATTTTTGGATTTTTTTGTGTTTGACCTTGACATTTCATGTTGACCTTGACCTTTGATGATCAAAATAACCCCATAAATCAGTTCCCCATGTCTAAAAGCATAGGAATTGACAATTTATTTGTTGAAATAGAGGTATTATTAGCTGAGATATAAAAAATTTTTGAATTTTGTGGTTCCGTCATTTTGCCTCAAAATTGTCCGTTTTTGCGTTTTTTATTGTGTCAATTACAAAAATATACGGAAAAGTTCCACCGGGCGGACATTGGTTTTTGCAGGTTCAAGGCATACCTGAAGATGCCCCATGGTCACTTTTTCAAACGACACGCCCGGATTTGAGAATTACATCGTCAAAGTTGGGCATTTTTACTATATATTTTAATTTAAATATATTTTAGGCAGTTTTGACATCTAGGGCAAGTTGACCTAACTTCAGCCTACTTTGGGTTTTGATTGCTTCTCATTGGCTGGCTATTCATGGGAATAACATGTAGTTGTGGACCTAACCCCAGCCTCCACTCCTCTTCATGACCATATTGTGAAAAAACAGCCGAATGCCTTATAAGGCAGTGCAAATGTGCTTCAAAGACAAATGCAGGACATGTACCTAACTTCAGCCGCGTAGTACCTAACTTCAGCCTAGGATGTACCTAACTTCAGCCCCGTACCTAACTTCAACCAATTGACCCTATTCTGTCATAAAAACAGCAGACTGTTTAAATTTGGCTTTAATTACTTACCTGTATATGCAACATGATGGTCTGAAAAAAATCAGTCATCCAAAAATGTATTTGAAAAAAGCTTGGAAAGAAGTCATCGTTTTCGCGGAAAGAGGATAAAAATTTATTTTAAACTCCATTTCAGGCAACCGGTCTATTCCAGTATGCCAGCCGTAAAAATGCTTTAAAAATTAAATTTTTAGATAGATAGATATTCAGGGATGAATAAACAAACTTCTCAGGTGAGATTTATTGGCTGGAGTTTAGGAAACCTGGGGGCTGAAGTTAGGTCATATGGGGGCTGAAGTTAGGACCACGGGGGCTGAAGTTAGGTAAGATTGACATGTCTTATAAATCACCTAATTCATTGAATGATCAAGTAGAAAATATTGAAAAAAACCTTAATTTATGGAAGATTACTAATTTTTCCTTGTGATGAAACTTTTTTTGGTTGCTCCTGCTTGGGTGAATTGGTTACAGCCAACCGACAGATTTAATGTTTTATCAAACTTTTTTTCGTTTCACGTTTTATTCGCGTTGCAAAACAAGCGAAATGCGGTCCACCAAAAAAACATGTAAAATTCCTGAATCATATGTAATGATGGTCATAACTTTTTGATAATTTATTCTAAACACATTGACAATAACTTTAAACCCAAAAACTGTTACCTTGGCCAAATGGAAATTTAATTACAAGGAGTTTTCTGTAGGGGGGCTGAAGTTGGGTGAGAGGCTGAAGTTAGGTCAACTTGCCCTATTTTTGAATAGGCCCAATAGCATGGAAAAATTTGTCGGATGACAAAACGGACTTCACCAGTCCTCATTAATCTATTTGAAGGTCATTTGGTGAAAATTTCATCAAAATCCGAGTCGGGCCATCCGGACACATATAGGGCTATCCGCCTGATTTTCTCAGAGACAGCTCATTAAGCACAAAATACATCCAGCTGTGAATTAACCATGTGCTGTACTAACTGTTGAAAACCATAGGCCTGCAAAAGATCCTTGAAACTTACGAAATTTTAATAAATTAACACATTTCTGACTAAGATGAAATTAAAAAACCTCCCTCTTCCTCCCGAGGAGTCTTTTCCTCATTTCCCATATCATGTTTGGGTCCTTACTTTTTGCAATTTCTTCCATATTGTCTTTTATTCTGTGTTGCTCCTGTCTTCCATGCAGCGGCTCTTCTCAGTTTTTTTTGTGCCTTGTAATATTCATCCAGGCATTTTTTTTTTGTCCGGGGGTGCTGCCTCCATTTTTCTTTTCCTCATCTTCTTCTCCTCTCTTAGCAGTTTTATTTCTACAGTCTCCATTTTCTCCCTTCCCCAAATGGTGATCGCCACCCACAGAAATACGAAAAAGGGTATATATAGTCAAAAACTTCCTGAGCCCAGAGTATATTGATTTATTTTGATGATGCAAAGAAGACACATGTATTGTAGCACAGTAATTGTTGGTCTGCTTGTGAAGATTCCTTAACAATGCTCTTATCTTGTCCATGCAGAGATCATCTCCAAATCAGTTGGTCATTCTCTTTCATTTCAATTAGTTTTGATACTCTGGGATCTTCCATAGTATGGTGTAGTAGTACCAAAATAATTGAGTTTTCATCCCATTTGGACATTTTATTGCATTGCATTGTCCGTTACCCTCATGAAAATTTGCTGCATCGTAGTTTGAATCACAAAGCTTCTGTTTGCAACTTTCCAAAGACACAAAATAATTTGCTGAAAGAAAGATATGATCACACTTTTAAACACACTGCTCTCAATAAGAAGCTGAAAGAAAGATATGATGACACTTTGAACACACTCCTCTCAATAAGAAGCTGAAAGAAAGATATGATCACTTTAAAACACACTGGTCAAAATACAAAGCTGAAAGTACGATATGATCATACCTGTACTTTAAAACACACTGCTCTCAATAAAAAGCTGAAAGAAAGATATGATCGCACTCTAAAACACACTGCTCTAAATAAGAAGCTGAAAGAAAGATATGATCAGACTTTTAAACACACTGCTCTCAATAAAAAGCTGAAAGAAAGATATGATGACACTTTAAAACACACTGCTCTCAATAAAAAGCTGAAAGAAAGATATGATGACACTTTTAAACACACTGCTCTCAATACGAAGCTGAAAGAAAGATATGATGACACTCTAAAACACACTGCTCTCAATAAGCAGCTGAATGAAAGATATGATCACCTTAAAACACACTGGTCAAAATACAAAGCTGCAAGAAAGATATGATGACACTTTAAAACACACTGCTCTCAATAAAAAGCTGAAAGAAATATATGATGACACTTTAAAACACACTGGTTAAAATACAAAGCTGAAAGAATGATATGATCATACTTTAAAACACACTGCTCTCAATAAGAAGCTGCAAGAAAGATATGATGACACTTTAAAACACACTGCTCTAAATAAAAAGCTGAAAGAAAGATATGATGACACTTTAAAACACACTGCTCTCAATAAAAAGCTGAAAGAAAAATATGATCACACTTTTAAACTCACTGCTCTCAATAAGAAGCTGCAAGAAAGATATGATGACACTTTAAAACACACTGCTCTAAATAAAAAGCTGAAAGAAAGATATGATGACACTTTAAAACACACTGCTCTCAATAAAAAGCTGAAAGAAAAATATGATCACACTTTTAAACTCACTGCTCTCAATAAGAAGCTGCAAGAAAGATATGATAACACTTTAAAACACACTGCTCTAAATAAAAAGCTGAAAGAAAGATATGATGACACTTTAAAACACACTGCTCTCAATAAAAAGCTGAAAGAAAGATATGATGACACTTTAAAACACACTGCTCTAAATAAAAAGCTGAAAGAAAGATATGATGACACTTTTAAACACACTCCTCTCAATAAAAAGCTGAAAGAAAGATATGATGACACTTTTAAACACACTGCTCTCAATAAAAAGCTGAAAGAAAGATATGATGACACTTTAAAACACACTGCTCTCAATAAAAAGCCGAAAGAAAGATATGATGACACTTTTAAACACACTGCTCTCAATAAAAAGCCGAAAGAAAGATATGAAGACACTTTTAAACACACTGCTCTAAATAAAAAGCTGAAAGAAAGATATAATGACATTTTAAAACACACTGCTCTCAATAAAAAGCAGAAAGAAAAATATGATGACACTTTCAAACACACTGCTCTCAATAAAAAGCTGAAAGAAAGATATGATGACACTTTAAAACACACTGCTCCAAATAAGAATCTGAAAGAAAGTTATGATGACACTTTTAAACACACTGCTCTCAATAAAAACTGAAAGAAAGAGATGATGACACTTTTAAACACACTGCTCTCAATAAGAAGCTGAAAGAAAGATATGATGACACTGTAAAACACACTGCTCTAAATAAAAAGCTGAAAGAAAGATATGATGACACTATAAAACACACTGCTCTCAATAAGAAGCTGAAAGAAAGATATGATGACACTTTAAAACACACTGCTCTCAATAAGAAGCTGAAAGAAAGATATGATGACACTTTTAAACACACTGCTCTCAATAAGAAGCTGAAAGAACGATATGATGACACTTTAAAACACACTGCTCTCAATAAGAAGCTGAAAGAAAGATATGATGACACTTTAAAACACACTGCTCTCAATAAGGAGCTGAAAGAAAGATATGATGACACTGTAAAACACACTGCTCTCAATAAGAAGCTGAAAGAAAGATATGATGACACATTAAAACACACTGCTCTCAATACGAAGCTGAAAGAAAGATATGATGACACATTAAAACACACTGCTCTCAATAAGAAGCTGAAAGAAAGATATGATGACACTCTAAAACACACTGCTCTCAATAAGCAGCTGAATGAAAGATATGATCACCTTAAAACACACTGGTCAAAATACAAAGCTGCAAGAAAGATATGATGACACTTTAAAACACACTGCTCTCAATAAAAAGCTGAAAGAAAGATATGATGACACTTTAAAACACACTGGTCAAAATACAAAGCTGAAAGAATGATATGATCATACTTTAAAACACACTGCTCTCAATAAGAAGCTGCAAGAAAGATATGATGACACTTTAAAACACACTGCTCTAAATAAAAAGCTGAAAGAAAGATATGATGACACTTTAAAACACACTGCTCTCAATAAAAAGCTGAAAGAAAAATATGATCACACTTTTAAACACACTGCTCTCAATAAAAAGCCGAAAGAAAGATATGAAGACACTTTTAAACACACTGCTCTAAATAAAAAGCTGAAAGAAAGATATAATGACATTTTAAAACACACTGCTCTCAATAAAAAGCAGAAAGAAAAATATGATGACACTTTCAAACACACTGCTCTCAATAAAAAGCTGAAAGAAAGATATGATGACACTTTAAAACACACTGCTCCAAATAAGAATCTGAAAGAAAGTTATGATGACACTTTTAAACACACTGCTCTCAATAAAAAGCTGAAAGAAAGATATGATGACACTTTTAAACACACTGCTCTCAATAAGAAGCTGAAAGAAAGATATGATGACACTGTAAAACACACTGCTCTAAATAAAAAGCTGAAAGAAAGATATGATGACACTATAAAACACACTGCTCTCAATAAGAAGCTGAAAGAAAGATATGATGACACTTTAAAACACACTGCTCTCAATAAGAAGCTGAAAGAAAGATATGATGACACTTTTAAACACACTGCTCTCAATAAGAAGCTGAAAGAAAGATATGATGACACTTTAAAACACACTGCTCTCAATAAGAAGCTGAAAGAAAGATATGATGACACTTTAAAACTCACTGCTCTCAATAAGGAGCTGAAAGAAATATATGATGACACTCTAAAACACACTGCTCTCAATAAGAAGCTGAAAGAAAGATATGATGACACTTTAAAACACACTGCTCTCAATACGAAGCTGAAAGAAAGATATGATGACACATTAAAACACACTGCTCTCAATAAGAAGCTGAAAGAAAGATATGATGACACTCTAAAACACACTGCTCTCAATAAGCAGCTGAATGAAAGATATGATCACCTTAAAACACACTGGTCAAAATACAAAGCTGCAAGAAAGATATGATGACACTTTAAAACACACTGCTCTCAATAAAAAGCTGAAAGAAAGATATGATGACACTTTAAAACACACTGGTCAAAATACAAAGCTGAAAGAATGATATGATCATACTTTAAAACACACTGCTCTCAATAAGAAGCTGCAAGAAAGATATGATGACACTTTAAAACACACTGCTCCAAATAAGAATCTGAAAGAAAGTTATGATGACACTTTTAAACACACTGCTCTCAATAAAAAGCTGAAAGAAAGATATGATGACACTTTTAAACACACTGCTCTCAATAAGAAGCTGAAAGAAAGATATGATGACACTGTAAAACACACTGCTCTAAATAAAAAGCTGAAAGAAAGATATGATGACACTATAAAACACACTGCTCTCAATACGAAGCTGAAAGAAATATATGATGACACTTTAAAAAACACTGCTCTCAATAAGAAGCTGAAAGAAAGATATGATGACACTTTTAAACACACTGCTCTCAATAAGAAGCTGAAAGAAAGATATGATGACACTATAAAACACACTGCTCTCAATAAGAAGCTGAAAGAAAGATATGATGACACTTTAAAACTCACTGCTCTCAATAAGGAGCTGAAAGAAATATATGATGACACTCTAAAACACACTGCTCTCAATAAGAAGCTGAAAGAAAGATATGATGACACTTTAAAACACACTGCTCTCAATACGAAGCTGAAAGAAAGATATGATGACACATTAAAACACACTGCTCTCAATAAGAAGCTGAAAGAAAGATATGATGACACTCTAAAACACACTGCTCTCAATAAGCAGCTGAATGAAAGATATGATCACCTTAAAACACACTGGTCAAAATACAAAGCTGCAAGAAAGATATGATGACACTTTAAAACACACTGCTCTCAATAAAAAGCTGAAAGAAAGATATGATGACACTTTAAAACACACTGGTCAAAATACAAAGCTGAAAGAATGATATGATCATACTTTAAAACACACTGCTCTCAATAAGAAGCTGCAAGAAAGATATGATGACACTTTAAAACACACTGCTCTCAATAAAAAGCTGAAAGAAAGATATGATGACACTTTAAAACACACTGCTCTCAATAAGGAGCTGACAGAAAAATATGATGACACTTTTAAACACACTGCTCTCAATAAAAAGCCGAAAGAAAGATATGAAGACACTTTTAAACACACTGCTCTAAATAAAAAGCTGAAAGAAAGATATAATGACATTTTAAAACACACTGCTCTCAATAAAAAGCAGAAAGAAAAATATGATGACACTTTCAAACACACTGCTCTCAATAAAAAGCTGAAAGAAAGATATGATGACACTTTAAAACACACTGCTCCAAATAAGAATCTGAAAGAAAGTTATGATGACACTTTTAAACACACTGCTCTCAATAAAAAGCTGAAAGAAAGATATGATGACACTTTTAAACACACTGCTCTCAATAAGAAGCTGAAAGAAAGATATGATGACACTGTAAAACACACTGCTCTAAATAAAAAGCTGAAAGAAAGATATGATGACACTATAAAACACACTGCTCTCAATAAGAAGCTGAAAGAAATATATGATGACACTTTAAAACACACTGCTCTCAATAAGAAGCTGAAAGAAAGATATGATGACACTTTAAAACACACTGCTCTCAATAAGAAGCTGAAAGAAAGATATGATGACACTTTAAAACACACTGCTCTCAATAAGAAGCTGAAAGAAAGATATGATGACACTTTAAAACTCACTGCTCTCAATAAGGAGCTGAAAGAAATATATGATGACACTCTAAAACACACTGCTCTCAATAAAAAGCTGAAAGAAAGATATGATGACACTTTAAAACACACTGCTCTCAATACGAAGCTGAAAGAAAGATATGATGACACATTAAAACACACTGGTCTCAATAAGAAGCTGAAAGAAAGATATGATGACACTCTAAAACACACTGCTCTCAATAAGCAGCTGAATGAAAGATATGATCACCTTAAAACACACTGGTCAAAATACAAAGCTGCAAGAAAGATATGATGACACTTTAAAACACACTGCTCTCAATAAAAAGCTGAAAGAAAGATATGATGACACTTTAAAACACACTGGTCAAAATACAAAGCTGAAAGAATGATATGATCATACTTTAAAACACACTGCTCTCAATAAGAAGCTGCAAGAAAGATATGATGACACTTTAAAACACACTGCTCTAAATAAAAAGCTGAAAGAAAGATATGATGACACTTTAAAACACACTGCTCTCAATAAAAAGCTGAAAGAAAAATATGATCACACTTTTAAACTCACTGCTCTCAATAAGAAGCTGCAAGAAAGATATGATGACACTTTAAAACACACTGCTCTAAATAAAAAGCTGAAAGAAAGATATGATGACACTTTAAAACACACTGCTCTCAATAAAAAGCTGAAAGAAAAATATGATCACACTTTTAAACTCACTGCTCTCAATAAGAAGCTGCAAGAAAGATATGATAACACTTTAAAACACACTGCTCTAAATAAAAAGCTGAAAGAAAGATATGATGACACTTTAAAACACACTGCTCTCAATAAAAAGCTGAAAGAAAGATATGATGACACTTTTAAACACACTGCTCTCAATAAGAAGCTGAAAGAAAGATATGATGACACTTTAAAACACACTGCTCTAAATAAAAAGCTGAAAGAAAGATATGATGACACTATAAAACACACTGCTCTCAATAAGAAGCTGAAAGAAAGATATGATGACACTTTAACACACACTGCTCTCAATAAGAAGCTGAAAGAAAGATATGATGACACTTTAAAACACACTGCTCTCAATAAGAAGCCGAAAGAAAGATATGATGACACTTTAAAACACACTGCTCTCAATAAAAAGCTGAAAGAAAGATATGATGACACTTTAAAACACACAGCTCCAAATAAGAAGCTGAAAGAAAGATATGATGACACTTTAAAACACACTGCTCTCAATAAAAAGCTGAAAGAAAGATATGATGACACTTTTAAACACACTGCTCTCAATAAGAAGCTGAAAGAAAGATATGATGACACTTTTAAACACACTGCTCTCAATAAGAAGCTGAAAGAAAGATATGATGACACTTTAAAACACACTGCTCTCAATAAAAAGCTGAAAGAAAGATATGATGACACTTTAAAACACACTGCTCTCAATAAGATGCTGAAAGAAAGATATGATGACACTTTTAAACACACTGCTCTCAATAAGAAGCCGAAAGAAAGATATGATGACACTTCAAAACACACTGCTCTCAATAAGAAGCTGAAAGAAAGATGTGATGACACTTTTAAACACACTGCTCTCAATAAGAAGCTGAAAGAAAGATATGATGACACTTTTAAACACACTGCTCTCAATAAGAAGCTGAAAGAAAGATATGTTGACACTATAAAACACACTGCTCTCAATAAGAAGCTGAAAGAAAGATATGATCAGACTTTAAAACGCACTGCTCTCAATAAGAAGCTGCAAGAAAGATATGATCACTTTAAAACACACTGGTCAAAATACAAAGCTGAAAGATTGATATGATCATACTTTAAAACACACTGCTCTCGATAAGAAGCTGCAAGAAAGATATGTTGACACTTTAAAACACACTGCTCTCAATAAAAAGCTGAAAGAAAGATATGATCACTTTAAAATACTCTGGTCAAAATACAAAGCTAAAAGATTGATATGATCATACTTTAAAACACACTGCTCTCAATAAGAAGCTGCAAGAAAGATATGTTGACACTTTAAAACAAACTGCTCTCAATAAAAAGCTGAAAGAAAGACATGATCGCAATCTAAAACACGCTGCTCTCAATAAAAAGCTGAAAGAAAGATATGTTGACACTTTAAAACACACTGCTCTCAATAAATAGCTGAAAGAAAGATATGATGACACTTTTCAACACACTGCTCTCAATAAAAAGCTGAAAGAAAGATATGATGACACTTTAAAACACACTGCTCTCAATAAGAAGCTGAAAGAAAGATATGATGACACTTTAAAACACACTGCTCTCAATAAAAAAGCTGAAAGAAAGATATGATGACACTTTAAAACACACTGCTCTCAATAAAAAGCTGAAAGAAAGATATGTTGACACTTTAAAACACACTGCTCTCAATAAAAAGCTGAAAGAAAGATATGATGACACTTTTAAACACACTGCTCTCAATAAAAAGCTGAAAGAAAGATATGTTGACACTTTAAAACACACTGCTCTCAATAAAAAGCTGAAAGAAAGATATGTTGACACTTTAAAACACACTGCTCTCAATAAGAAGCTGAAAGAAAGATATGATGACACTTTAAAACACACTGCTCTCAATAAAAAGCTGAAAGAAAGATATGATGACACTTTTAAACACACTGCTCTCAATAAAAAGCTGAAAGAAAGATATGTTGACACTTTAAAACACACTGCTCTAAATAAAAAGCTGAAAGAAAGATATGATGACACTTTAAAACGCACTGCTCTCAATAAAAAGCTGAAAGAAAGATATGATCGCACTCTAAAACACACTGCTCTCAATAAGAAGCTGAAAGAAAGATATGATGACACTTTAAAACACACTGCTCTCAATAAGAAGCTGAAAGAAAGATATGATGACACTTTAAAACACACTGCTCTCAATAAGAAGCTGCAAAAAAGATATGATGACACTTTAAAACACACTGCTCTCAATATGAAGCTGAAAGAAAGATATGATGACACTTTAAATCACAGTGCTCTCAATAAAAAGCTGAAAGAAAGATATGATCACTTTAAAACACACTGGTCAAAATACAAAGCTGAAAGAATGACATGATCATACTTTAAAACATACTGCTCTCAATAAGAAGCTGAAAAAGAGATATGATTGCACTTTAAAACAAGATCAAACAAGACCTCCAAATATCGAACAAGATCTGCGAATGTCAAACAAAGATCTCAGAATGTCAAGAATTTAAAAAATAAATGTTCACAAAATTATACTTACTTTGAATGCTGCAACTAGCAATCACTTTCCGGTTGTCAGACACAAGTAGTCTTCCCAGGCATGCTGAAGAAGGCAAAAAATTGAAAGTACACTTTAAAGTTTAATTAAACTCTGGGACTGAAGAAGACATGTAATTAGGGATGGGTACCATTGCTAAAAATTCGATCCGGTCCAATATCAATACTTTTAAAAATGATACGGTCTGGGTTTAGATACCAGAAACAATACAAAACAAGACAACAAAGCAATTACTCATGATGCAAACATTAGAAAAATCGTCTGCTGCAAGTCAATGTGTTAACACAAGAAAGGGCCACGAGGTCAAATCTCACCACACATGGGATTTCAAAGTGGAAGATGGCAGTTTGGAATTGCCATATGATTGTATCGCAAATGACAAGTAAGGCTAAGGCCACACATAATTGATCTTTAGCTTCTCGGATCCCAGTACACTTAAATTTCTTCCTGCACCTGCATATTCTGCAATAGAAACTGCAGAATTCTTGATAAAACTGCAGAATTCTGCAGAAAACTGCAGAATTCTGCAGTTCTGCAAAAAAATTCTGCAGCTCTGTAGGAAACTGTGGAATTCTGCAGAAAACTGCAGAATTCTGCAGTTCTGCAAAAAATTCTGCAGTTCTGTAGGAAACTGCAGAATTCTGCAGAAAACTGCAGAATTCTGCAGCTAGCTGCAGAATTCTGCCGGAAGCTGCAGAATTGTGCAGTTCTGTGCACAGGAAACTGCAGAATTCTGCAGTACTGCAGCTACATTAATACCTATACAAGAATGAGGACCAGTTCTATTGACTACACTAGTCAGTCTTTGTCCGTCGTTGTTCTTTTACGCCGTACGACCCTTTTTTCGGCGATCGGTCAGCTCGCAAAAATGTCATTTTATAAACTGCTGACGGTGCTCTATCAAAATAAACTTCCATGGACATTTTTCCTCTCTGCTCGGTCAATTCTCAACCAAATTTCATTCCGAAAAAAGTTTCAGGTACTCTGCAACCAGGTCTATTTAATACAGCAGTCAGTCTTTGTCCGTCGTTGTTTCTTTTTGCCGTACGACCCGTTTTCCGGCGATCGGTCAGCTCGGAGAAATGTCATTTCACAAACTGCCACCTGGTAGAACTACAGAATTTGCTACAGAACTGCAGAATTCTGCAGCTTCCTGCAGATTTTTTTTGAAACTGCAGAATTCTGCAGTTTTTTGCAGAATTCTGCAGTTTTTTGCAGAATTCTGCAGTTTTTTGTAGAACTGCAGAATTCTTCAGTTTTCTGCAGAATTCTGCAGTTTTTTGCAGAATTCTGCAGTTTTTTGCAGAACTGCATAAAACCTCCCAGGCTGCATATCTCCTACAGGATTACAGATTTTGCTACAGAAACTTTTCAGAAACGCTGCAATGACAGAGGACTACCAAACCCCGACCCCCCAAACCAAAACCCCCCAAACCAACCCCCCAAATCAATGTTTCCTTGGTAGCGGCAAGCCCAATGTCAAAGAGGTCTGAACTGTACAGATGCAATACACTGGAGGAAGTAACAGAGGTTCAGAAATCATGCAGTTAGCTGCAGAAGTGCAGAATTCTGCAGCTTCCTGCAGAGTTTTTTTGAAACTGCAGAATTCTGCAGATTTTTTTGAAACTGCAGAATTCTGCAGTTTTTTGCAGAACTGCAGAATTCTTCAGTTTTCTGCAGAATTCTGCAGTTTTCTGCAGAATTCTGCAGTTTTTTGCAGAATTCTGCAGTTTTTTGCAGAACTGCATAAAACCTCCCAGGCTGCCTATCTCCTACAGGATTACAGATTTTGCTACAGAAACTTTTCAGAAACGCTGCAATGACAGAGGACTACCAAACCCCGACCCCCCAAACCAAAACCCCCCAAACCAACCCCCCAAATCAATGTTTCCTTGGTAGCGGCAAGCCCAATGTCAAAGAGGTCTGAACTGTACAGATGCAATACACTGGAGGAAGTAACAGAGGTTCAGAAATCATGCAGTTAGCTGCAGAAGTGCAGAAAGCTTCCTGCAGAGTTTTTTTTTAAACTGCAGAATTCTGCAGTTTTTTGAAGAATTCTGCAGTTTTTTGCAGAATTCTGCAGTTTTTTGTAGAACTGCAGAATTCTTCAGTTTTCTGCAGAATTCTGCAGTTTTCTGCAGAATTCTGCAGTTTTTTGCAGAACTGCATAAAACCTTCCAGGCTGCATATCTCCTACAGGATTACAGATTTTGCTACAGAAACTTTTCAGAAACGCTGCAATGACAGAGATAAGTATGATCATTCAACTTTTAGCTGGATAAAAATTGCTTACCAAGAAAGCTTTCAACTACACTGTAGTCTTGTTCACTCTGGATGTGATGCCTAAAGGTGTCGTTTGGCATCACCAGGACTGTTGTTTAATGTTGTTGAGTTTGGCCCCCCCTCCCTGCGTGATGGCGTAGGAGGTTAGTCCAAACTGGAGGCAAGAAGTGGCGTCCATTGTCACGATTTAACGATGGTCTATGAAGTCTAATGTGGATTGCTTCTTTCACGCCACGTTCAAACCATCTAGGTTCCACTGCAAGCACCTTTGTGTTGGTGATGTTAACATTATGATCCGGATGGTCTTGGTGTATGTGTTTCGACACTTCTGACGTTGTACTGCTTGGCCGTTGATGTTCCTGGAATTGTGCCTTTTGTGACCTCTCTGTTTCCCCAATGTAACTTGCTGGGCATGCCTCACATGAGATGTGGTATACAGGTCCCGATATTCTCTCATTATCCACCTTGTCCTTTGGATGTACGAGTAGTTGGCGTAATGTGTTTGCTGGTTTAAAAATAAACGACACCTTTAGGCATCACATCCAGAGTGAACAAGACTACAGTGTAGTTGAAAGCTTTCTTGGTAAGCAATTTTTATCCAGCTAAAAGTTGAATGATCATACTTATACCATACACTGGATAGATGAATTTACATAATACTGCAATGACAGAGGACTACCAAACCCCGACCCCCCAAACCAACCCCCCAAATCAATGTTTCCTTGGTAGCGGCAAGCCCAATGTCATAGAGGTCTGAACTGTACAGATGCAATACACTGGAGGAAGTAACAGAGGTTCAGAAATCATGCAGTTAGCTGCAGAACTGAAGAATTCTGCAGCTTCCTGCAGATTTTTTTTTCAAACTGCAGAATTTTGCAGTATTTTGCAGAATTCTGCAGTATTTTGCAGAATTCTGCAGTTTTGTGTAGAACTGCAGAATTCTGCAGTTTTCTGCAGAATTCTGCAGTTTTTGCAGAGCTGCATAAAACCTCCCAGGCTGCATATCTCCTACAGAATTACCGATTTTGCTGCAGAAACTTTTCAGAAATGCTGCGGTGACAGAGGACTACCAAAAACCCCGATCCCTCATACAACAATCCCCCAAACCATGTTTCCTTGGTAGCGGCAAGCCCCAAGTCAGAGAGGTCTGAACTTTGAAGATGCATTGCAATAAACTACAGGAAGTAACAGAGGTTCAGAAATCATGCAGGGGGCTGCAGAACTGCAGAATTCTTCAGCTTCCTGCAGAGTTTTTTTTTTAAACTGCAGAATTCTGCAGATTTTTTTGGAACTGCAGAATTCTGCAGTTTTTTGCAGAACTGCAGAATTCTGCAGCTTCCTGCAGAGTTTTTTTTGAAACTGCAGAATTCTGCAGATTTTTTTGGAACTGCAGAAATCTGCAGTTTCCTGCAGAATTCTGCAGTTTCCTGCAGAATTCTGCAGTTTTCTGCAGAATTCTGCAGTTTTTTGAAGAATTCTGCAGTTTTTGCAGAATTCTGCAGTTTTTTGTAGAACTGCAGAATTCTGTAGTTTTTTTGCAGAACTGCAGGAAGAAATTATATACTCCTCTCGGATCCTCTCAAGGCACTTTTTCTAGGGTCGGTCGGTAGGACAAAAAAAGTAAAAAGGTGAATTTTTTTTTTTTGATGTCAAAAAAAATGTTTTCTTTTTAAAAAAAATTTTTTTCCATCGGCAGGAAATCTATTGTGTCGGTGGTCCTCGAAGCTAAGAATCAATTATGTGTGGCCTAAACTATTGAGCTTGAGCATGTGATTAAGCTGTGGAGCCGAAACTTTGTTGGGTTACCTTACTAATAGTGACATCACAAGTTTCGGAACTTGTGAACATTATTAAATGGATAAGTTCAAACCAGCCAAGAGCTTTACTGACGAAGATTTTCCATTCATCACTGGTTCATACAACCACTAGCCAGGGGCGTCAGTTTCATTTTAAAGCGGTGGGGAAAGTAGTGGTCACACCTTTGTGGAAGATATTAGGGAAAAATTACAATTTTCTGATTCAGAAACATGTATACTTTGGCCAAAAAGTGGTGGGGCAAATCCCCACCTACACTGACGCCACTGCCACTAGCAGTTAAATAATTGAACTCACTTCTCGGGTAGAAAGCAGATTCAAACATGATGGAAATGTTGGTATACATTCCGATGACAGGAATGTTTACGTTCTCTGCACACTGTTGGATGCTGCATGATTTTTGTGTCTCGTGTAAGGATATCGCATTCGCATTTCCGTTCTCATAGGACTTTGCCAGGTCTGCACACAGGGTTAGTTTCCGAATGTTAGAAATTTGACGAAGCTCAGTGCAGTTCAACTGCAGTCCGTTGGTTGGTTGTGTGGCCACTTGAAATTTTTTATGCCCTGTTGAACAAATGAAGATGTACAGTTGAGGTCAAAAATTTTCATACAGTTGAACAGGAAATAGTTGAAGATGTATTGCGCAAGTACAAACTGGTAAGCATATCTGGCATTTCTATCCCTTATTTCTTACATATTGAACTAATGAATTTGGCTATAATTGGTCAGTTTCATCAAATCCCTTAAAAATATGGAGCATTAATCTGCACGCTGTCCAAACTTGATGGGTCAAAAGTTTGCATACGCTCCAGGACCAGGTAATATTATGCCATACCCATGCCTCTAATATATAAATCATTGAGTGTTATATCATAGTTTGTTAAAACAAAGGTTCAGACAACTTATTTTCAAAGTTGTTTGCCACATTTTGTAACCTAAGTCGATGCATACTATAATGGATATTATGCAAATGAACTGCTCTTATCTACTGTTCTATTTTTACCCAAGGATGTCAATAAGAATATTTGTGACAGTGACAATTACCGTGGGATTTCTTTATACTCAAGTGTTAACAAAGTTATTGAATGGATTATTCTCACAAAATACAGTAAATTGTTCATTACCAGTGATCTCCAATTCTCTTATAAGAAGGGACATTCTACCACAATATGTACTGCAGTGCTCAAAGAAGTTGTTAATCATTATATTCGACGAAGTGGTGAAGTAAGCTGTGTACTATTAGATGCCTCAAAAGCGTTTGACAGGGTGAAGTTGGATCTACTTTTTGAAATATTGTTGAAACGAAATCTCCCGTCACCCATTATCAGACTGTTGTTGGATATGTTCAGCAGACAGTGTGTGAGAACTTCCTGGGGAGACAACTATTCTCAGTGTTTCTCCGTTAGTAATGGTGTTCACAGCGAGCTTGAACAAACTTTGGGGTTAAAAAAATTGACCAAGAAAACGATTAGCGCAGTGATGTAGAGGAAGGTCAGGCGAACATTTTGATGTATCAAACGTAAAAAATCTGTTGGGAATTTTTTGAGATATTTGAATTTTACATTTTTTATTTATCACACCCTATTCTTAACATGGAATCTGGATCTAAAATGATCAAAACTGCCCATTTTACCTATTAGGTAATATCTAAGATAAAAGTCATTATTCAGAAGTAAAAATATACAGTCATAGCCACAAGAGCAAGTACATACCACTTCATTCAGACTGACAGAGTGTGATAAACCTATAACAGTAAACATTTCTCAGAAAATTTATAAAATATGTTTATTTGCCAGCTTGTTCTCAGTTTCATCATTCTGGTGAATAATTGTAGTAGAATCTACCTCACCTCTGAACTCTATGGTGTATTATTGAGGTTTTTATGTGTTTCTTAAGAAATTTCACAACTGTGAAACAAGTCCTTTTGCAATCATGTAAAGTGTAGCCAATGTTGAGTGAATCATCAGAAAACGCATAGATAGAATGTTTGGAAGCATTTAGTTAAGTATGGAGTAAAGTACTTTGACATTGCAGTCTTAATGTGCAATAGTTGTACATGTTTGTATTAACTACATTTTCACATAATTTACTAAATTTATGTTATTTTTGTCGTTCTATACAATTAAAGATCAGTTGATTTTGGATGCCAGATAACCTACATCAACATTAAACACCCAACATCCATTTTGAGTACTCAAAATACATTAAGCATGAATATTACTGTTTATTTATAGCTTTTAATCTTATTTTTGCCTTTTTGTTCAATTGCAAAGACTTTTCATGTAATATTAGGGATTCAACTTCATAGTGAAGCAGATACTTACAAACATTCTATGCATGCATTGTCTGATAATTTACTCAACTTTGTCTATCCTTATATTGTTATGAAATGCTTGTTTTGCGGGGGCAAAATTTGTGATAAAATGCACAAAAAACTCAACAAAGCCTGTTACAATGAGATGATGAGATCAAATATGCTAAAATTATTTACCAGAATTATGTAACTAACATAACCTGGTATTGCAAACATTTTCTCAGGCCTTAGCCAGAAATGTTAGCTGTTATAGGTTTATCACACCCTGTCAGTCTGGATGAAGTGGTAAATACTTTCCGCAGAGACAATGACTGCATATTTTTACTTCTGAATAATGACTTTTATCTTAGATATTACCTAAAAGGAAAAATGGACAGCTTTGATCACTTTTTCATGGAGATGACATGCTAAGAATAGGGTGTGATAAACAAAAAATCTAAAACTCAAATATCTCAAAAAATTCCCAACAGATTTTTTCGTTTGATACATCAAAATGTTCGTCTGACCTTCCTCTACATAATTGTGCTAATCGTTTTCTTGGTCAATTTTTTTAACCCCAAAGTTTGTTCAAGCTCGCTGTGCATGTTCGTCAAGGCGGAGTGATATCCCCAATTTTGTTTACGCTGTACATAGATGAACTTTTGTCATTACTGGAAAGTCAAGGACTTGGCTGTCATGTTGGTCACCTGTACTTTGGAGCTTTGTGTTACGCTGATGATGTGACTTTGCTCGCTCCCACTGGATATATGTTACAGAAAATGCTCCATGTGTGTGAGAAGTTTGGGTATCAATACTCATTACGTTTCAGTGTCTTAAAAACTGTTTGCATTCATTTTACAAGATGCAAAAGTAACATTTCTCCAAAATGGGTGAAGTTCTATTCTAAGACCTTGTCCTGGAGATAGGTAAAGTTGGCTACCCGAGCCTGGCTACCCGACAGCTACCCGATAGTTACCCGAAATTTTTGTAAAATTGGCTACCCGAACTGGCTACCTGGCAGTTACCCGGCAGCTACCTGAAATGTGGTAAAGTTAGTTACCTGACCTGGCTACCTGGCAGCTACCTATCAGCTACCTGAATATGCTCAAGCAATGAAAAATATTAAAGAAAGGGAAATCAATAGGCTATACTACAATAAAAAAATGAAAATATGTGACATCCTGTGGTGGCATTGGGGAGCATGTATCCCCCCTCCCATAAATATCTGTCCACCGGAATACCGGGAAAGCCCCTTTTTGTGCAAAAACCTCTCTAGGTCAAATTTGTTCCTTCCTACGTAGCTTTCAGAGCTTATCTAAGTGATTTTATAGCAAAACAAGCTAATTAATGGTTACTGCAAGGTGTCAAAATTGACTTTTTCACTTCACTAGAAAACCGGGGCAACCGGGAAAACCGGTTTTGCTACAACTGATTATTTACCCAGTGGCCCTTTAAAACTTTTTTTTTTCGGAAATCCAATTTTTCGAGCAATTATCAAAAAACACATTCTACTGGTGACTCCTGCCATATCTATTCTAGCGAAATAACGGAAAGGTGCATCTGTACCGGTCAGGTAAGAAATGAAATTTCATTCCACAAGGTTTTAACTAAAATTGATTAAAATGTCATAAAAAGCAGTTAAATTGGTGTAAATAAGCAAAAGATTCAGGTAACTGCCGGGTAGCCAGCTTTTGTCAGAAATTTCTTTTCCGTTTTCCCGGATGAATGTAGTACCGGGACATCGCGTTTCGGTGAAAATACGTCCGATTGCCAAAGACTCGGATGTGAATGTCTTTTTCGGAACCGAAATATGTGGAATAGCTGCAAAACTAGCAAAAAACTGAAAAATGAGTACTTTTACCGGTCTGGGGGTTGAAAAATAACTGAGCGTCACACCTATTCCGGTCATGCAGAAAAAATTATTTAAATGTACCGGTTTTCTTTCCGGAAAGAAACAGAAGGAATAATTCAACGTTTATTGGGTGAAATTAAGCAATAGATTCGGGTAACTGCCGGGTAGCCAGCTTCATTTTCACCGGTCCCGGAAAAACCGGAGTACCGGGAAAGCCCCTTTTTGTGCAAAAACCTCTCTAGGTCAAATTTGTTCCTTCCTACGTAGCTTTCAGAGCTTATCTAAGTGATTTTATAGCAAAACGAGCTAATTAATGGTTACTGTAAGGTGTCAAAATTTACTTTTTCACTTCACTAGAAAACCGGGAAAACTGGGAAAACCGGTTTTGCTACAACTGATTATTTACCCAGTGGCCTTTTAAAACATATTTTTTTCGGAAATCCAAAAAAATTACTTTTCGGGCAATTATCAAAAAACACATTTTTCCTGCGACTCCTGCCATATCTATTCTAGCGAAATAACGGAAAGGTGCATCTGTACCGGTCAGGTAAGAAATGAAATTTCATTCCACAAGGTTTTAACTGAAATTGATTAAAATGTCATAAAAAGCAGTTAAATTGGTGTAAATAAGCAAAAGATTCAGGTAACTGCCGGGTAGCCAGCTTTTGTCAGAAATTTCTTTTCCGTTTTCCCGGATGAATGTAGTACCGGGACATCGCGTTTTGGTGAAAATACGTCCGATTGCCAAAGACTCGGATGTGAATGTCTTTTTCGGAACCGAAATATGTGGAATAGCTGCAAAACTAGCAAAAAACTGAAAAATGAGTACTTTTATCGGTCTGGGGGTTGAAAAATAACGGAGCGTCACACCTATTCCGGTCATGCAAAAAAAAATTATTTAAATGTACCGGTTTTCTTTCCGGAACGAAACAGAAGGAATAATTCAACGTTTATTGGGTGAAATTAAGCAATAGATTCGGGTAACTGCCGGGTAGCCAGCTTCATTTTCACCGGTCCCGGAAAAACCGGAGTACCGGGAAAGCCCCTTTTTGTGCAAAAACCTCTCCAGGTCAAATTTGTTCCTTCCTACGTAGCTTTCAGAGCTTATCTAAGTGATTTTATAGCAAAACGAGCTAATTAATGGTTACTGCAAGGTGTCAAAATTTACTTTTTCACTTCACCGGAAAACTAGGCAACCGGGAAAACCGGTTTTGCTACAACTGATTATTTAACCAATGGCCTTTTACGTGTAAAACATATTTTTTTCGGAAATCCAAAAAAATTATTTTTCAAGCAATTATCAAAAAACACATTCTACTGGCGACTCCTGCCATATCTATTCTAGCGAAATAACGGAAAGGTGCATCTGTACCGGTCAGGTAAGAAATGAAATTTCATTCCACAAGGTTTTAACTAAAATTGATTAAAATGTCATAAAAAGCAGTTAAATTGGTGTAAATAAGCAAAAGATTCAGGTAACTGCCGGGTAGCCAGCTTTTGTCAGAAATTTCTTTTCCGTTTTCCCGGATGAATGTAGTACCGGGACATCGCGTTTCGGTGAAAATACGTCCGATTGCCAAAGACTCGGATGTGAATGTCTTTTTCGGAACCAAAATATGTGGAATAGCTGCAAAACTAGCAAAAAACTGAAAAATGAGTACTTTTACCGGTCTGGGGGTTGAAAAATAACGGAGCGTCACACCTATTCCGGTCATGCAAAAAAAATTATTTAAATGTACCGGTTTTCTTTCCGGAACAAAACAGAAGCAATAATTCAACGTTTATTGGGTGAAATTAAGCAATAGATTCGGGTAACTGCCGGGTAGCCAGCTTCATTTTCACCGGTCCCGGAAAAACCGGAGTACCGGGAAAGCCCCTTTTTGTGCAAAAACCTCTCTAGGTCAAATTTGTTCCTTCCTAAGTAGCTTTCAGAGCTTATCTAAGTGATTTTATAGCAAAACGAGCTAATTAATGGTTACTGCAAGGTGTCAAAATTGACTTTTTCACTTCACCGGAAAACTAGGCAATCGGGAAAACCGGTTTTGCTACAACTGATTATTTACCCAGTGGCCTTTAAAACATATTTTTTTCGGAAATCCAAAAAAATTACTTTTCGGGCAATTATCAAAAAACACATTTTTCCTGCGACTCCTGCCATATCTATTCTAGCGAAATAACGGAAAGGTGCATCTGTACAGGTAAGAAATGAAATTTCATTCCACAAGGTTTTAACTAAAATTGATTAAAATGTCATAAAAAGCAGTTAAGTTGGTGTAAATAAGCAAAAGATTCAGGTAACTGCCGGGTAGCCAGCTGTTGTCAGAAATTTCTTTTCCGTTTTCCCGGATGAATGTAGTACCGGGACATCGCGTTTTGGTGAAAATACGTCCGATTGCCAAAGACTCGGATGTGAATGTCTTTTTCGGAACCGAAATATGTGGAATAGCTGCAAAACTAGCAAAAAACTGAAAAATGAGTACTTTTACCGGTCTGGGGGTTGAAAAATAACGGAGCGTCACACCTATTCCGGTCATGCAAAAAAAATTATTTAAATGTACCGGTTTTCTTTCCGGAACGAAACAGAAGGAATAATTCTACGTTTATTGGGTGAAAATAAGCATTAGATTCGGGTAACTCCCGGGTAGCCAGCTTCATTTTCACCGGTCCCGGAAAAACCGGAGTACCGGGAAAGCCCCTTTTTGTGCAAAAACCTCTCTAGGTCAAATTTGTTCATTCCTACGTAGTTTTCAGAGCTTATCTAAGTGATTTTATAGCAAAACGAGCTAATTAATGGTTGCTGTAAGGTGTCAAAATTTACTTTTTCACTTTATCGGAAAACTAGGCAACCGGGAAAACCGGTTTTGCTACAACTGATTATTTACCCAGTGGCCTTTTAAAACATATTTTTTTCGGAAATCCAAAAAAATTATTTTTTTCGAGCAATTATCAAAATACACATTCTACTGGCGACTCCTGCCATATCTATTCTAGCGAAATAACGGAAAGGTGCATCTGTACCGGTCAGGTAAGAAATGAAATTTCATTCCACAAGGTTTTAACTAAAATTGATTAAAATGTCATAAAAAGCAGTTAAATTGGTGTAAATAAGCAAAAGATTCAGGTAACTGCCGGGTAGCAAGCTTTTGTCAGAAATTTCTTTTCCGTTTTCCCGGATGAATGTAGTACCGGGACATCGCGATGCGGTGAAAATACGTCCGATTGCCAAAGACTCGGATGTGAATGTCTTTTTCGGAACCAAAATATGTGGAATAGCTGCAAAACTAGCAAAAAACTGAAAAATGAGTACTTTTACCGGTCTGGGGGTTGAAAAATAACGGAGCGTCACACCTATTCCGGTCATGCAAAAAAAATTATTTAAATGTACCGGTTTTCTTTCCGGAATGAAACAGAAGGAATAATTCAACGTTTATTGGGTGAAATTAAGCAATAGATTCGGGTAACTGCCGGGTAGCCAGCTTCATTTTCACCGGTCCCGGAAAAGCCGGAGTACCGGGAAAGCCCCTTTTTGTGCAAAAACCTCTCTAGGTCAAATTTGTTCCTTCCTACGTAGCTTTCAGAGCTTATCTAAGTGATTTTATAGCAAAACGAGCTAATTAATGGTTACTGCAAGGTGTCAAAATTTACTTTTTCACTTCACCGGAAAACTAGGCAATCGGGAAAACCGGTTTTGCTACAAATGATTATTTACCCAGTGGCCTTTTAAAACATATTTTTTTCGGAAATCCAAAAAATTTATTTTTCGAGCAATTATCAAAAAACACATTCTACTGGCGACTCCTGCCATATCTATTCTAGCGAAATAACGGAAAGGTGCATCTGTACCTGTGAAAGGAATAGATGTCCTTGGGAACCATGGTCCAACGGACCATGGTTCCTAGGGAAAGAATATCCTATGGACAGTCATTCCTGGGATAGAATACCCTACCAGGATTCGATGTCCTGGACATCTTGTCCCAGGAATATGCATCCAGACATTCATTCCTGGGACTGAGCATCCAGACATTTATTCCTGGGACTGAGTATCCAGACATTTATTCCTGGGAGGAAACATCTGGTGCCTCATTCCTAGTAATAAATATCCATATATATGCCCGGACCACGGACATTCATTCCTGTTATAGTAGGACTCAGTGTCTGGTGTTTCAAACGTCTTGTCTAATTCTAAAAATAACTTTTTTGATTCATGCCAACTGTGGATCCCACTGCTCAACCCAGCCTCCCCCATAGCATAGTGGTAAGCCACTAGGCTGGTAATCAAATGATACTGAGTTCAAACCTGGGGTGGAGAATGATTTTGTAAATTAACAGGAGGGCAGGTCATGCATCACTGAGCACCAGAAAGACTTTACTTATGAAATAACAACACTCAACATCATTTGAGTCGTTACAGCAATAAATGAAAAGATGCTTTTTTTCTGTTTTGAAAACTATCAATGGCAGACCTAGACAGCATAGTCTGGGAATGCCCGGATGTTGTTTTGGGATTCCCTGCCCTCTGTGGTCGTCATTTTGGCATTCGTGGGTCTGCATTGCCCATACTTTCTTCAAAGTGTTATTTCCATCTCCGTGGTGTAGGTTGGGGGCCGAGCCCCCTAGGCTCTCCCCCTGGATCTGCCACAGACTGTATTGTCAGGCTGCCATCAAGTTGTTTGGCAGATCACATCACAAGCATTATGAACATGGTTTCTTGACCAATATAATATTATCAATTTTGCCTGAGGGAGTCCGGGTATTATAACATGTTAGAGATGGGCTTGGTGGCAACTTGCAAGTGAACCTCTTACCCCCTCTCACTAAAATTAATCTGTCATTACATCAAAGTATTAAACAGGAAATAGAACAATTGTGTAAATGTTATTTTCATGAAAGAATCATTTTAACAAAAAAAATTATTTGTAATATATCAAATTCATGATTTCTTTATTTTTGCAATAGGATTGATATCAACCGACCCTGCTGGCGAATGGGGAGGGTTGTTACCCTGAGTCTCTCACCCCTATTATTTACTGTAGAATACCCCTGTCATTCATAAACCAGTGCTCTGTGAGCAGTAGCCTATATATACTGTATTAGGCCTACTATATGAAATCATACTGTAGCAGTAAGAGACAGCACCCTTGCAAAAAAAGAGTGCCTAGAGATATGGACATCCTTCTCATCTTATCATTCTTATCATTATACCTGATGCAATGGCTGAAAGCTGACCAGTATAGCTTTAGAGCCAGTGACATTGAGATATCATGCAAAAATGTCCTGGCTGTTCATATTTAACTGGTACTTAACACTTGTACTACATGTATATGTGTGCATTTTGGACAGATTTTCCTGGGAATTATGGTCCGGACATACTATCCCAGGAATATTGATACCAAGACTATTCATTCCCAGAACTGACTGTCCTCAATGCAGTGATTCTGGACCAATTTTCCCAGGAAAATGTGTCTGGATTACCTTTCCTAGGAAACGATACTCCAGGATGTTCTATTCTAGGATACTCTGTCTGCAATTCTCAATTTTCAGGACCATTGTTCCTTAGTTTTAAAGGTCTGGGCATTCTGTCCCAGGAAGAAATGATATGGACAACTATTACTAGTATATTATATCCCGTACACTGGAAACGGACCATTAGAACCAGGACTTAGTCTATTTTTCCTCTCCACAGGACACATCTTCCCGCATCCCTGCTCTTTTTTCCTAGGACCAGTTGTCCACCCGGTCACTCTTGCCTAGTATAGATTGTCCTATCACATTATTTCCCAGGAATAAAGGTCCAAAGGACACTCAGTCCCTGGACACTGGTTACTACCACACCGGTCAGGTAAGAAATGAAATTTCATTCCACAAGGTTTTAACTAAAATTGATTAAAATGTCATAAAAAGCAGTTAAATTGGTGTAAATAAGCAAAAGATTCAGGTAACTGCCGGGTAGCCAGCTTTTGTCAGAAATTTCTTTTCCGTTTTCCCGGATGAATGTAGTACCGGGACATCGCGTTTTGGTGAAAATACGTCCGATTGCCAAAGACTCGGATGTGAATGTCTTTTTCGGAACCGAAATATGTGGAATAGCTGCAAAACTAGCAAAAAACTGAAAAATGAGTACTTTTACCGGTCTGGGGGTTGAAAAATAACGGAGCGTCACACCTATTCCGGTCATGCAAAAAAAATTATTTAAATGTACCGGTTTTCTTTCCGGAACGAAACAGAAGGAATAATTCTACGTTTATTGGGTGAAAATAAGCATTAGATTCGGGTAACTCCCGGGTAGCCAGCTTCATTATCACTGGTCCCGGCAAAACTGCTGGAGTACCGGGACAGCCCCTTTTTGTGCAAAAACCTTTCTAGGTCAAATATATTCCTTGACTTCCTTCCTACGTAGCTTTCAGAGCTTACCTAAGTGATTTTATAGGAAAACGAGCTAATTAATGGTTACTGCAAGGTGTCAAAATTGACTTTTTCACTTCACCGGAAAACTAGGCAATCGGGAAAACCGGTTTTGCTACAACTGATTATTTACCCAGTGGCCTTTTAAAACATATTTTTTTCGGAAATCCAAAAAATTTATTTTTCGAGCAATTATCAAAAAACACATTCTACTGGCGACTCCTGCCATATCTATTCTAGCGAAATAACGGAAAGGTGCATCTGTACCGGTCAGGTAAGAAATGAAATTTCATTCCACAAGGTTTTAACTAAAATTGATTAAAATGTCATAAAAAGCAGTTAAATTGGTGTAAATAAGCAAAAGATTCAGGTAACTGCCGGGTAGCCAGCTTTTGTCAGAAATTCCTTTTCCGTTTTCCCGGATGAATGTAGTACCGGGACATCGCGTTTTGGTGAAAATACGTCCGATTGCCAAAGACTCGGATGTGAATGTCTTTTTCGGAACCGAAATATGTGGAATAGCTGCAAAACTAGCAAAAAACTGAAAAATGAGTACTTTTACCGGTCTGGGGGTTGAAAAATAACGGAGCGTCACACCTATTCCGGTCATGCAAAAAAAATTATTTAAATGTACCGGTTTTCTTTCCGGAACGAAACAGAAGGAATAATTCAACGTTTATTGGGTGAAATTAAGCAATAGATTCGGGTAACTGCCGGGTAGCCAGCTTCATTTTCACCGGTCCCGGAAAAACCGGAGTACCGGGAAAGCCCCTTTTTGTGCAAAAACCTCTCTAGGTCAAATTTGTTCATTCCTACGTAGCTTTCAGAGCTTATCTAAGTGCTTTTATAGCAAAACGAGCTAATTAATGGTTACTGTAAGGTGTCAAAATTTACTTTTTCACTTTATCGGAAAACTAGGCAACCGGGAAAACCGGTTTTGCTACAACTGATTATTTACCCAGTGGCCTTTTAAAACATATTTTTTTCGGAAATCCAAAAAAATTACTTTTCGGGCAATTATCAAAAAACACATTTTTCCTGCGACTCCTGCCATATCTATTCTAGCGAAATAACGGAAAGGTGCATCTGTACCGGTCAGGTAAGAAATGAAATTTCATTCCACAAGGTTTTAACTAAAATTGATTAAAATGTCATAAAAAGCAGTTAAATTGGTGTAAATAAGCAAAAGATTCAGGTAACTGCCGGGTAGCCAGCTTTTGTCAGAAATTTCTTTTCCGTTTTCCCGGATGAATGTAGTACCGGGACATCGCGTTTCGGTGAAAATACATCCTATTGCCAAAGACTCGGATGTGAATGTCTTTTTCGGAACCAAAATATGTGGAATAGCTGCAAAACTAGCAAAAAACTGAAAAATGAGTACTTTTACCGGTCTGGGGGTTGAAAAATAACGGAGCGTCACACCTATTCCGGTCATGCAAAAAAAATTATTTAAATGTACCGGTTTTCTTTCCGGAATGAAACAGAAGGAATAATTCAACGTTTATTGGGTGAAATTAAGCAATAGATTCGGGTAACTGCCGGGTAGCCAGCTTCATTTTCACCGGTCCCGGAAAAGCCGGAGTACCGGGAAAGCCCCTTTTTGTGCAAAAACCTCTCTAGGTCAAATTTGTTCCTTCCTACGTAGCTTTCAGAGCTTATCTAAGTGATTTTATAGCAAAACGAGCTAATTAATGGTTACTGCAAGGTGTCAAAATTGACTTTTTCACTTCACCGGAAAACTAGGCAATCGGGAAAACCGGTTTTGCTACAACTGATTATTTACCCAGTGGCCTTTTAAAACATATTTTTTTCGGAAATCCAAAAAAATTTATTTTTCGAACAATTATCAAAGAACACATTCTACTGGTCCCAGAAAAACCGGAGTACAGGGAGAGCCCCTTTTGTGCAAAAACCTCTCTAGTGTGGATAAGTAATTATGCAATTCGAGAAGAAGGTGTCCAGAAAGGCATGAAACTGCCACTGGCACCCGCAAAATGCAGTTTTAGCTTTTCCCACCAAAAATCTGCTGTTTTTCGGCAATATGACCTGTCACCGACGCAATCTTAGCCCTTGGCATGGCCATAGTAATATTGATCTACTCCATTTTAACCAATTTCCATGGTAGTTACTGGCCTACTGCCTGTATTTCGAAATTCGCCTGCATTAAGTCAACCAATCAGAGCACAGCTTTCTATTTTCTCCCTGCCTTAATCCTATAAAACCCATGTCATCTGCTAGATATGAGCTTTCTGCTAGATATGAGCTTTCTGCATGCAAGAAAGCTTGCAGGATGTAGCATTGAAATTACATGAATTAGGAAAATTTATGCCTTTAACAATCACTGAGCCACCGAAATGTCCTTTTTTTGCATCTTTGCATGTTTTAAATGACTGAAAATTAAGCAAAAAACCAACAAAAGGCTATTTTTTAGCTTTAGTTTTGTGTTACTGGTAAGTAAAAATGTATTCATTAATTTAGAAGGCTTAAATTCTTGTCTTTGAATAAAATGAGGAAAAATAATTTTTCAACCCGACCGGGAATTGAATTTAGTTTGTGAAGCAAGTGCTCTACCACTACACCACGGACGTTGCAGTCACCAAGCTTCTCGGATTCGATGTGTTACCACACTTAGATTTTGATGAAAGTGAAATATGATATTGGGGGCGGGGGGGCTGGTGCTAGAGGGGGGGGGGATGCATTTGAAAGAGGGGGTGTGAACCCCCCCCCCCTCCGATGAATTTTTTTCACCAAACTCAAGCAAATGTGTAACAAGAAATTCTTAAAAAAAGAATTGTAGGGACCTGAGGTTTCTTCAAAGACATATTTTATTTTCCAAATATTCAAATAATGTTTTATGTATGTGTAGTTACATCTATACCTCCAATGTACCACTGTGAGTGTGTGATTTAACAAACCTAATACATGTTACCTCATGATTAGGCATGCCTAATTACAGGTGTTATTAACATAGACAGCAAACAAAGCAATGAGAAGCCCTTTTATATTCTTTGTCATTAACATGAAATTTCTATTTCCATTACAACAAACTAATTGTGGCTTGCATAATATTTGGATTATTACACTTTTAGACTGACCATTTTGTGAGAAGTTGAATATGTAATGTTTTCATACAGTGTTTTCTTTTATCACTTGTTTTATATCATCTCAAATCTTTATACACTTAGGCTATATACTTTTTTGAAGGAAATCTCTATGGGATAATATTATGCTCCAGGTGTGCTTTGGATATGGTCCCCAATCACTCAACCATGACAGTCCAGTCATGGTTGAGTGGCTCCCAAGGTCATGCAGTGAAGGAGCTACAGAGCATAAAGAGGGGCAAATATATACTTGATTTGTAAATTGTAGTCACAGTTACCTTCGCTGTAGAATGAGTACCCTCCTAATATTGGAGGTAAATTTGGAGGGTACTCCTGCTATAGAGAAAGTATATCTGCAAGGCCAACTTCCTAGTGGCCCCCTCCAGAAACTCAAAAAGCTCCACCACTGCAGTACACATAAATTGATGACAAATAGCACTAGGCTGATTCTTTTTGTCCCTTTAGTTAGGGACCTCCACTGTAAAATCTTTCCTCATTTGGAGCTTATAACACAGATCTGAGATGGTCCCTACAAAAAGACAAGGCTGCTGATTCGTTCAGTCAACCAGGAGATGTGCTGATGCTTCTGATTGGCCAGGGGTGGGGGTGTGGCAACTGCGTGAGTCACTGTGACATTAGCAGCAGTCAGAGTTATTCTTTACGCATTGAATCGAACACTTCATAACACATAGGCCTTTTGATCTATAGAAGGCAGGGAGGGAGGGATGGCTTAAGGAATGAAGGAAGGAAGGTGGAAGACAAAAAGATAGATAGGTAGATAGATACAGGCCTAGTCTGTAGATAGATAAATGTATATTTGATGAGAGGGGGAAAAAGTTGCAATTTCGTTTTAATTCACCATGTAAACAGTTTATAGGGAGATCATGTTACAAATACACTGAATCTGTCAATTTTACTGATCAAACAGACTGAATTCAGAGAGTAGGCCTATAACGTACATGTTGTAGTAGGCCTATCTATATAAAAGTCGACCTCAATAGAACTTAATTCTTTCTCCTTCCTTTGTTCTTCTGCCGTTTCCTTCTCCTCCTTCCTTCTTTACACCCCTTCTTCTTTCCTGTTTCCTTTTCCCTGATGCATTATTTTTCTTCCTTCCTTTTCCTTCCTTTTCCTTCCCTTCTCCTTTTCCTTCTCCTTTTCCTTCCTTTTCCTTAATTTTGCTCAAGATTTCCTTTTAATATTGCTGATTTGCTCATCTCAACTCAGACGACCCCTTCTCCTTTAGGTGAAGAACTTGTTAAAATGGATTTTTCAGACTTAACTATAGCCATTTTATGACCTCATGACAGGATACACCCCCCCACCCTATGGGGTAACTAGGGGGAATTGGGGGAAAGGAGGAGGTTATACGGGGAAAGTGGGGGCAAGTGGGGTGTAGAATGGGGTAAGTTGTGGCAACCGGGGGCTAGCGGGAGGCAACTTGGGGGAGTGGGGGAAAGCGGGGGCTAGTGGAGGGTAAGCGGGGGGGGAGCAGCGGGGGGAAGTGAAGGGAAGTGGGGGGTAAGCAGGGAGAAGCGGGGTGCTAGTGGGGGCAAATAGGGGATAAGCGAGGGCAAGTTGAGGGTAAGCCAGGGGTTAGTGGGGGGAAGAGGGGGGAAGCAGGGTGCAAAACGGGGGTAAAATGGGGTGTAGCAGATATTACGGGAATAACAAAAGGGAGCGGGGGGTGGATCCAGTCATGAGGCCTAGGTAGGGGATGTATCCTGTCATGAGGCCTTTGAAATCATAAAAAAGATTAAGTTCAAGTCTGACAACAAGAAAAAATTGTTTGGGGGAGTGGGAGTCCAGGTTTTTTCACTCGCGCCATCCTTCAGGTTTCGCCATAAATTTCATAAATTTTCAGAATCAATTCATGAAAGTAGAAATTCTGGGGAAAATTTTGGTGTATGACACTTTGTGTTCTACTCCGGTGATCAATTAGTTGAGACGTTTTTCAGAAAAGCTTGCCTCCAACCTAAATGGATGATGATATTGGAATGATGTTAAGCCATGTGCATGGGGAAATACATTGTTAAAATATTATATTACGGAGAAACTTGACTTTCCCAGTCTTACATTCATCCGGGAAAACGGAAAAGAAATTTCTGACAAAAGCTGGCTACCCGGCAGTTACCTGAATCTTTTGCTTATTTACACCAATTTAACTGCTTTTTATGACATTTTAATCAATTTTAGTTAAAACCTTGAGGAATGAAATTTCATTTCTTACCTGACCGGTACAGATGCACCTTTCCGTTATTTCGCTAGAATAGATATGGCAGGAGTCGCCAGTAGTATGTGTTTTTTGATAATTGCTCGAAAAATAATTTTTTTGGATTTCCGAAAAAAATGTTTTTTAAAAGGCCACTGGGTAAATAATCAGTTGTAGCAAAACCGGTTTTCCCGGTTGCCTAGTTTTCCGCTGAAGTGAAAAAGTAAATTTTGACACCTTGCAGTAACCATTAATTAGCTCGTTTTGCTATAAAATCACTTAGATAAGCTCTGAAAGCTACGTAGGAAGGAACAAATTTGACCTAGAGAGGTTTTTGCACAAAAAGGGGCTTTCCCGGTACTCCGGTTTTTCTGGGACCGGTGAAAATGAAGCTGGCTACCCGGCAGTTACCCGAATCTATTGCTTAATTTCACCCAATAAACGTTGAATTATTCCTTCTGTTTCGTTCCGGAAAGAAAACCGGTACATTTAAATAATTTTCTTTGCATGACCGGAATAGGTGTGACGCTCCGTTATTTTTCAACCCCCAGACCGGTAAAAGTACTCATTTTTCACTTTTTTGCTAGTTTTGCAGCTATTCAACATATTTCGGTTCCGAAAAAGACATTCACATCCGAGTCTTTAGCAATCGGACGTATTTTCACCAAAACGCGATGTCCCGGTACTACATTCATCCGGGAAAACGGAAAAGAAATTTCTGACAAAAGCTGGCTACCCGGCAGTTACCTGAATCTTTTGCTTATTTACACCAATTTAACTGCTTTTATGACATTTTAATCAATTTTAGTTAAA
Source organism: Platynereis dumerilii (assembly GCA_026936325.1). Lineage (NCBI taxonomy): Eukaryota > Metazoa > Annelida > Polychaeta > Phyllodocida > Nereididae > Platynereis > Platynereis dumerilii. The sequence goes on along the minus strand of JAPTHN010000014.1, from coordinate 22,305,009 downwards.
ACCTTGTGGAATGAAATTTCATTTCTTACCTGACCGGTACAGATGCACCTTTCCGTTATTTCGCTAGAATAGATATGCAGGAGTCGCCAGTAGAATGTGTTTTTTGATAATTGCTCGAAAAATAAATTTTTTGGATTTCCGAAAAAAATATGTTTTAAAAGGCCACTGGGTAAATAATCAGTTGTAGCAAAACCGGTTTTCCCGGTTGCCTAGTTTTCCGGTGAAGTGAAAAAGTAAATTTTGACACCTTGCAGTAATCATTAATTAGCTTGTTTTGCTATAAAATCACTTAGATAAGCTCTGAAAGCTACATAGGAAGGAACAAATTTGACCTAGAGAGGTTTTTGCACAAAAAGGGGCTTTCCCGGTACTCCGGTTTTTCCGGGACCGGTGAAAATGAAGCCGGCTACCCGGCAGTTACCCGAATCTATTGCTTAATTTCACCCAATAAACGTTGAATTATTCCTTCTGTTTCGTTCCGGAAAGAAAACCGGTACATTTAAATAATTTTCTTTGCATGACCGGAATAGGTGTGACGCTCCGTTATTTTTCAACCCCCAGACCGGTAAAAGTACTCATTTTTCAGTTTTTTGCTAGTTTTGCAGCTATTCCACATATTTCGGTTCCGAAAAAGACATTCACATCCGAGTCTTTCGCAATCGGACGTATTTTCACCAAAACGCGATGTCCCGGTACTACATTCATCCAGGAAAACGGAAAAGAAATTACTAACAAAAGCTGGTTACCCGGCAGTTACCTGAATCTTTTGCTTATTTACACCAATTTAACTGCTTTTTATGACATTTTAATCAATTTTAGTTAAAACCTTGTGAAATGAAATTTCATTTCTTACTTTACCGGTACAGATGCACCTTTCCGTTATTTCGCTAGAATAGATATGGCAGGAGTCGCCAGTAGAATATGTTTTTTGATAATTGCTCGAAAAATTATTTTTTTGGATTTCCGAAAAAAATATTTTTTAAAAGGCCACTGGGTAAATAAACAGTTGTAGCAAAACCGGTTTTCCCGGTTGCCTAGTTTTCCGGTGAAGTGAAAAAGTAAATTTGACACCTTGCAGTAACCATTAATTAGCTCGTTTTGCTATAAAATCACTTAGATAAGCTCTGAAAGCTACGTAGGAAGGAACAAATTTGACCTAGAGAGGTTTTTGCACAAAAAGTGGCTTTCCCGGTACTCCGGTTTTTCCGGGACCGGTGAAAATGAAGCTGGCTACCCGGCAGTTACCCGAATCTATTGCTTAATTTCACCCAATAAACGTAGAATTATTCCTTCTGTTTCGTTCCGGAAAGAAAACCGGTACATTTAAATAATTTTTTTTGCATGACCGGAATAGGTGTGACGCTCCGTTATTTTTCAACCCCCAGACCGGTAAAAGTACTCATTTTTCAGTTTTTTGCTAGTTTTGCAGCTATTCCACATATTTCGGTTCCGAAAAAGACATTCACATCCGAGTCTTTGGCAATCGGACGTATTTTCACCAAAACGCGATGTCCCGGTACTACATTCGTCCGGGAAAACGGAAAAGAAATTTCTGACAAAAGCTGGCTACCCGGCAATTACCTGAATCTTTTGCTTATTTACACCAATTTAACTGCTTTTATGACATTTTAATCAATTTTAGTTAAAACCTTGTGGAATGAAATTTCATTTCTTACCTGACCGGTACAGATGCGCCTTTCCATTATTTCGCTAGAATAGATATGGCAGGAGTCGCCAGTAGAATGTGTTTTTTGATAATTGCTCGAAAAATAAATTTTTTGGATTTCCGAAAAAAATATGTTTTAAAAGGCCACTGGGTAAATAATCAGTTGTAGCAAAACCGGTTTTCCCGGTTGCCTAGTTTTCCGGTGAAGTGAAAAAGTAAATTTTGACACCTTGCAGTAATCATTAATTAGCTTGTTTTGCTATAAAATCACTTAGATAAGCTCTGAAAGCTACGTAGGAATGAACAAATTTGACCTAGAGAGGTTTTTGCACAAAAAGGGGCTTTCCCGGTACTCCGGTTTTTCCGGGACCGGTGAAAATGAAGCTGGCTACCCGGCAGTTACCCGAATCTATTGCTTAATTTCACCCAATAAACGTTGAATTATTCCTTCTGTTTCGTTCCGGAAAGAAAACCGGTACATTTAAATAATTTTCTTTGCATGACCGGAATAGGTGTGACGCTCCGTTATTTTTCAACCCCCAGACCGGTAAAAGTACTCATTTTTCAGTTTTTTGCTAGTTTTGCAGCTATTCAGCATATTTCAGTTCCGAAAAAGACATTCACGTCCGAGTCTTTAGCAATCGGACGTATTTTCACCAAAACGCGATGTCCCGGTACTACATTCATCCGGGAAAACGGAAAAGAAATTTCTGACAAAAGCTGGCTACCCGGCAGTTACCTGAATCTTTTGCTTATTTACACCAATTTAACTGCTTTTATGACATTTTAATCAATTTTAGTTAAAACCTTGTGGAATGAAATTTCATTTCTTACCTGACCGGTACAGATGCACCTTTCCGTTATTTCGCTAGAATAGATATGCAGGAGTCGCCAGTAGAATGTGTTTTTTGATAATTGCTCGAAAAATAAATTTTTTGGATTTCCGAAAAAAATATGTTTTAAAAGGCCACTGGGTAAATAATCAGTTGTAGCAAAACCGGTTTTCCCGGTTGCCTAGTTTTCCGGTGAAGTGAAAAAGTAAATTTTGACACCTTGCAGTAATCATTAATTAGCTTGTTTTGCTATAAAATCACTTAGATAAGCTCTGAAAGCTACATAGGAAGGAACAAATTTGACCTAGAGAGGTTTTTGCACAAAAAGGGGCTTTCCCGGTACTCCGGTTTTTCCGGGACCGGTGAAAATGAAGCTGGCTACCCGGCAGTTACCAGAATCTATTGCTTAATTTCACCCAATAAACGTTGAATTATTCCTTCTGTTTCGTTCCGGAAAGAAAACCGGTACATTTAAAAATTTTCTTTGCATGACCGGAATAGGTGTGACGCTCCGTTATTTTTCAACCCCCAGACCGTTAAAAGTACTCATTTTTCAGTTTTTTGCTAGTTTTGCAGCTATTCCACATATTTCGGTTCCGAAAAAGACATTCACATCCGAGTCTTTCGCAATCGGACGTATTTTCACCAAAACGCGATGTCCCGGTACTACATTCATCCAGGAAAACGGAAAAGAAATTTCTGACAAAAGCTGGTTACCCGGCAGTTACCTGAATCTTTTGCTTATTTACACCAATTTTACTGCTTTTTATGACATTTTAATCAATTTTAGTTAAAACCTTGTGGAATGAAATTTCATTTCTTACCTGACCGGTACAGATGCACCTTTCCGTTATTTCGCTAGAATAGATATGGCAGGAGTCACCAGTAGAATATGTTTTTTGATAATTGCTCGAAAAATTATTTTTTTGGATTTCCGAAAAAAATATTTTTTAAAAGGCCACTGGGTAAATAAACAGTTGTAGCAAAACCGGTTTTCCCGGTTGCCTAGTTTTCCGGTGAAGTGAAAAAGTAAATTTTGACACCTTGCAGTAACCATTAATTAGCTCGTTTTGCTATAAAATCACTTAGATAAGCTCTGAAAGCTACGTAGGAAGGAACAAATTTGACCTAGAGAGGTTTTTGCACAAAAAGGGGCTTTCCCGGTACTCCGGTTTTTCCGGGACCGGTGAAAATGAAGCTGGCTACCCGGCAGTTACCCGAATCTATTGCTTAATTTCACCCAATAAACGTTGAATTATTGCTTCTGTTTCGTTCTGGAAAGAAAACCGGTACATTTAATTAATTTTTTTTGCATGACCGGAATAGGTGTGACGCTCCGTTATTTTTCAACCCCCAGACCGGTAAAAGTACTCATTTTTCAGTTTTTTGCTAGTTTTGCAGCTATTCCACATATTTCGGTTCCGAAAAAGACATTCACATCCGAGTCTTTGGCAATCGGACGTATTTTCACCAAAACGCAATGTCCCGGTACTACATTCATCCGGGAAAACGGAAAAGAAATTTCTGACAAAAGCTGGCTACCCGGCAGTTACCTGAATCTTTTGCTTATTTACACCAATTTAACTGCTTTTATGACATTTTAATCAATTTTAGTTAAAATCTTGTGGAATGAAATTTCATTTCTTACCTGACCGGTACAGATGCACCTTTCCGTTATTTCGTTAGATTAGATATGGCAGGAGTCACCAGTAGAATGTGTTTTTTGATAATTGCTCGAAAAATACATTTTTTGGATTTCCGAAAAAAATATGTTTTAAAAGGACACTGGGTAAATAATCAGTTGTAGCAAAACCGGTTTTCCTGGTTGCCTAGTTTTCCGCTGAAGTGAAAAAGTCAATTTTGACACCTTGCAGTAATCATTAATTAGCTCGTTTTGCTATAAAATCACTTAGATAAGGTCTGAAAGCTACGTAGGAAGGAACAAATTTGACCTAGAGAGGTTTTGCACAAAAAGGGGCTTTCCCGGTACTCCGGTTTTTCCGGGACCGGTGAAAATGAAGCTGGCTACCCGGCAGTTACCCGAATCTATTGCTTAATTTCACCCAATAAACGTAGAATTATGCCTTCTGTTTCGTTCCGGAAAGAAAACCGGTACATTTAAATAATTTTTTTTGCATGACCGGAATAGGTGTGACGCTCCGTTATTTTTCAACCCCCAGACCGGTAAAAGTACTCATTTTTCAGTTTTTTGCTAGTTTTGCAGCTATTCCACATATTTTGGTTCCGAAAAAGACATTCACATCTGAGTCTTTGGCAATCGGACGTATTTTCACTAAAACGCGATGTCCCGGTACTACATTCATCCGGGAAAACGGAAAAGAAATTTCTGACAAAAGCTGGCTACCCGGCAATTACCTGAATCTTTTGCTTATTTACACCAATTTAACTGCTTTTCTGACATTTTAATCAATTTTAGTTGAAACCTTGTGGAATGAAATTTCATTTCTTGCCAGTACAGATGCACCTTTCCGTTATTTCGCTAGAATAGATATGGCAGGAGTCGCAGGAAAAATGTGTTTTTTGATAATTGCCCGAAAAATAAAGTTTTTGGATTTCCGAAAAAAATATGTTTTAAAAGGCCACTGGGTAAATAATCAGTTGTAGCAAAACCGGTTTTGCCGGTTGCCTAGTTTTCCGGTGAAGTGAAAAAGTAAATTTTGACACCTTGCAGTAACCATTAATTAGCTCGTTTTGCTATAAAATCACTTAGATAAGCTCTGAAAGCTACGTAGGAAGGAACAAATTTGACCTAGAGAGGTTTTTGCACAAAAAGGGGCTTTCCCGGTACTCCGGTTTTTCCGGGACCGGTGAAAATGAAGCTGGCTACCCGGCAGTTACCCGAATCTATTGCTTAATTTCACCCAATAAACGTTGAATTATTCCTTCTGTTTCGTTCCGGAAAGAAAACCGGTACATTTAAATAATTTTTTTTGCATGACCGGAATAATAGTGACGCTCCGTTATTTTTCAACCCCCAGACCGGTAAAAGTACTCATTTTTCAGTTTTTTGCTAGTTTTGCAGCTATTCCACATATTTCGGTTCCGAAAAAGACATTCACATCCGAGTCTTTGGCAATCGGACGTATTTTCACCAAAACGCGATGTCCCGGTACTACATTCATCCGGGAAAACGGAAAAGAAATTTCTGACAAAAGCTGGCTACCGGCAGTTACCTGAATCTTTTGCTTATTTACACCAATTTAACTGCTTTTATGACATTTTAATCAATTTTAGTTAAAACCTTGTGGAATGAAATTTCATTTCTTACCTGACCGGTACAGATGCACCTTTCCGTTATTTCGCTAGAATAGATATGGCAGGAGTCAGCAGTATAATGTGTTTTTTGATAATTGCTCGAAAAATAAATTTTTTGGATTTCCGAAAAAAATATGTTTTAAAAGGCCACTGGGTAAATAATCAGTTGTAGCAAAACCGGTTTTCCCGGTTGCCTAGTTTTCCGGTGAAGTGAAAAAGTAAATTTTGACACCTTGCAGTAATCATTAATTAGCTTGTTTTGCTATAAAATCACTTAGATAAGCTCTGAAAGCTACATAGGAAGGAACAAATTTGACCTAGAGAGGTTTTTGCACAAAAAGGGGCTTTCCCGGTACTCCGGTTTTTCCGGGACCGGTGAAAATGAAGCTGGCTACCCGGCAGTTACCCGAATCTATTGCTTAATTTCACCCAATAAACGTTGAATTATTCCTTCTGTTTCGTTCCGGAAAGAAAACCGGTACATTTAAATAATTTTCTTTGCATGACCGGAATAGGTGTGACGCTCCGTTATTTTTCAACCCCCAGACCGGTAAAAGTACTCATTTTTCAGTTTTTTGCTAGTTTTGCAGCTATTCCACATATTTCGGTTCCGAAAAAGACATTCACATCCGAGTCTTTGGCAATCGGACGTATTTTCACCAAAACGCGATGTCCCGGTACTACATTCATCCAGGAAAACGGAAAAGAAATTACTAACAAAAGCTGGTTACCCGGCAGTTACCTGAATCTTTTGCTTATTTACACCAATTTAACTGCTTTTTATGACATTTTAATCAATTTTAGTTAAAACCTTGTGAAATGAAATTTCATTTCTTACTTTACCGGTACAGATGCACCTTTCCGTTATTTCGCTAGAATAGATATGGCAGGAGTCGCCAGTAGAATATGTTTTTTGATAATTGCTCGAAAAATTATTTTTTTGGATTTCCGAAAAAAATATTTTTTAAAAGGCCACTGGGTAAATAATCAGTTGTAGCAAAACCGGTTTTCCCGGTTGCCTAGTTTTCCGGTGAAGTGAAAAAGTAAATTTTGACACCTTGCAGTAATCATTAATTAGCTTGTTTTGCTATAAAATCACTTAGATAAGCTCTGAAAGCTACGTAGGAATGAACAAATTTGACCTAGAGAGGTTTTTGCACAAAAAGGGGCTTTCCCTGTACTCCGGTTTTTTCGGGAGGGGTGAAAATGAAGCTGGCTACACGGCAGTTACCCGAATCTATCGCTTGATTTCACCCAATAAACGTTGAATTATTCCTTCTGTTTCGTTCCGGAAAGAAAACCGGTACATTTAAATAATTTTCTTTGCATGACCGGAATAGGTGTGACGCTCCGTTATTTTTCAACCCCCAGACCGGTAAAAGTACTCATTTTTCAGTTTTTTGCTAGTTTTGCAGCTATTCAGCATATTTCAGTTCCGAAAAAGACATTCACGTCAGAGTCTTTAGCAATCGGACGTATTTTCACCAAAACGCGATGTCCCGGTACTACATTCATCCGGGAAAACGGAAAAGAAATTTCTGACAAAAGCTGGCTACCCGGCAGTTACCTGAATCTTTTGCTTATTTACACCAATTTAACTGCTTTTATGACATTTTAATCAATTTTAGTTAAAACCTTGTGGAATGAAATTTCATTTCTTACCTGACCGGTACAGATGCACCTTTCCGTTATTTCGCTAGAATAGATATGCAGGAGTCGCCAGTAGAATGTGTTTTTTGATAATTGCTCGAAAAATAAATTTTTTGGATTTCCGAAAAAAATATGTTTTAAAAGGTCACTGGGTAAATAATCAGTTGTAGCAAAACCGGTTTTCCCGGTTGCCTAGTTTTCCGGTGAAGTGAAAAAGTCAATTTTGACACCTTACAGTAACCATTAATTAGCTCGTTTTGCTATAAAATCACTTAGATAAGCTCTGAAAGCTACGTAGGAATGAACAAATTTGACCTAGAGAGGTTTTTGCACAAAAAGGGGCTTGCCCGGTACTCCGGTTTTTCCGGGACCGGTGAAAATGAAGCTGGCTACCCGGCAGTTACCCGAATGTATTGCTTAATTTCACCCAATAAACGTTGAATTATTCCTTCTGTTTCATTCCGGAAAGAAACCGGTACATTTAAAGACATTTTTTTGCATGACCGGAATAGGTATGACACTCCGTTATTTTTCAACCCCCAGACCGGTAAAAGTACTCATTTTTCAGTTTTTTGCTAATTTTGCAGCTATTCCACATATTTCGGTTCTGAAAAAGACATTCACATTCGAGTCTTTGGCAATCGGATGTATTTTCACCGAAACGCGATGTCCCGGTACTACATTCATCCGGGAAAACGGAAAAGAAATTTCTGACAACAGCTGGCTACCCGGCAGTTACCTGAATCTTTTGCTTATTTACACCAACTTAACTGCTTTTTATGACATTTTAATCAATTTTAGTTAAAACCTTGTGGAATGAAATTTCATTTCTTACCTGACCGGTACAGATGCACCTTTCCGTTATTTCGCTAGAATAGATATGGCAGGAGTCGCCAGTAGAATGTGTTTTTTGATAATTGCTCGAAAAATAATTTTTTGGATTTCCGAAAAAAATATGTTTTAAAGGCCACTGGGTAAATAATCAGTTGTAGCAAAACCGGTTTTCCCGATTGCCTAGTTTTCCGGTGAAGTGAAAAAGTCAATTTTGACACCTTGCAGTAACCATTAATTAGCTCGTTTTGCTATAAAATCACTTAGATAAGCTCTGAAAGCTACTTAGGAAGGAACAAATTTGACCTAGAGAGGTTTTTGCACAAAAAGGGGCTTTCCCGGTACTCCGGTTTTTCCGGGACCGGTGAAAATGAAGCTGGCTACCCGGCAGTTACCCGAATCTATTGCTTAATTTCACCCAATAAACGTTGAATTATTCCTTCTGTTTCGTTCCGGAAAGAAAACCGGTACATTTAAATAATTTTTTTTGCATGACCGGAATAGGTGTGACGCTCTGTTATTTTTCAACCCCCAGACCGGTAAAAGTACTCATTTTTCAGTTTTTTGCTAGTTTTGCAGCTATTCCACATATTTTGGTTCCGAAAAAGACATTCACATCCGAGTCTTTGGCAATCGGACGTATTTTCACCGAAACGCGATGTCCCGGTACTACATTCATCCGGGAAAACGGAAAAGAAATTTCTGACAAAAGCTGGCTACCCGGCAGTTACCTGAATCTTTTGCTTATTTACACCAATTTAACTGCTTTTTATGACATTTTAATCAATTTTAGTTAAAACCTTGTGGAATGAAATTTCATTTCTTACCTGACCGGTACAGATGCACCTTTCCGTTATTTCGCTAGAATAGATATGGCAGGAGTCGCCAGTAGAATGTGTTTTTTGATAATTGCTTGAAAAATAATTTTTTTGGATTTCCGAAAAAAATATGTTTTAAAAGGCCACTGGGTAAATAATCAGTTGTAGCAAAACCGGTTTTCCCGGTTGCCTAGTTTTCCGGTGAAGTGAAAAAGTCAATTTTGACACCTTACAGTAACCATTAATTAGCTCGTTTTGCTATAAAATCACTTAGATAAGCTCTGAAAGCTACATAGGAAGGAACAAATTTGACCTAGAGAGGTTTTTGCACAAAAAGGGGCTTTCCCGGTACTCCGGTTTTTCCGGGACCGGTGAAAATGAAGCTGGCTACCCGGCAGTTACCCGAATCTATTGCTTAATTTCACCCAATAAACGTTGAATTATTCCTTCTGTTTCGTTCCGGAAAGAAAACCGGTACATTTAAATAATTTTTTTTGCATGACAGGAATAGGTGTGACGCTCCGTTATTTTTCAACCCCCAGACCGGTAAAAGTACTCATTTTTCAGTTTTTTGCTAGTTTTGCAGCTATTCCACATATTTCGGTTCCGAAAAAGACATTCACATCCGAGTCTTTGGCAATCGGACGTATTTTCACCAAAACGCGATGTCCCGGTACTACATTCATCTGGGAAAACGGAAAAGAAATTTCTGACAAAAGCTGGCTACCCGGCAGTTACCTGAATCTTTTGCTTATTTACACCAATTTAACTGCTTTTTATGACATTTTAATCAATTTTAGTTAAAACCTTGTGGAATGAAATTTCATTTCTTACCTGACCGGTACAGATGCACCTTTCCGTTATTTCGCTAGAATAGATATGGCAGGAGTCGCCAGTAGAATGTGTTTTTTGATAATTGCTCGAAAAATCATTTTTTTGGATTTCCGAAAAAAATATGTTTTACACGTAAAAGGCCATTGGTTAAATAATCAGTTGTAGCAAAACCGGTTTTCCCGGTTGCCTAGTTTTCCGGTGAAGTGAAAAAGTAAATTTTGACACCTTGCAGTAACCATTAATTAGCTCGTTTTGCTATAAAATCACTTAGATAAGCTCTGAAAGCTACGTAGGAAGGAACAAATTTGACCTGGAGAGGTTTTTGCACAAAAAGGGGCTTTCCCGGTACTCCGGTTTTTCCGGGACCGGTGAAAATGAAGCTGGCTACCCGGCAGTTACCCGAATGTATTGCTTAATTTCACCCAATAAACGTTGAATTATTCCTTCTGTTTCGTTCCGGAAAGAAAACCGGTACATTTAAATAATTTTTTTTTGCATGACCGGAATAGGTGTGACGCTCCGTTATTTTTCAACCCCTAGACCGATAAAAGTACTCATTTTTCAGTTTTTTGCTAGTTTTGCAGCTATTCCACATATTTCGGTTCCGAAAAAGACATTCACATCGGAGTCTTTGGCAATCGGACGTATTTTCACCAAAACGCGATGTCCCGGTACTACATTCATCCGGGAAAACGGAAAAGAAATTTCTGACAAAAGCTGGCTACCCGGCAGTTACCTGAATCTTTTGCTTATTTACACCAATTTAACTGCTTTTTATGACATTTTAATCAATTTCAGTTAAAACCTTGTGGAATGAAATTTCATTTCTTACCTGACCGGTACAGATGCACCTTTCCGTTATTTCGCTAGAATAGATATGGCAGGAGTCGCAGGAAAAATGTGTTTTTTGATAATTGCCCGAAAAGTAATTTTTTTGGATTTTCGAAAAAAATATGTTTTAAAAGGCCACTGGGTAAATAATCAGTTGTAGCAAAACCGGTTTTCCCAGTTTTCCCGGTTTTCTAGTGAAGTGAAAAAGTAAATTTTGACACCTTACAGTAACCATTAATTAGCTCGTTTTGCTATAAAATCACTTAGATAAGCTCTGAAAGCTACGTAGGAAGGAACAAATTTGACCTAGAGAGGTTTTTGCACAAAAAGGGGCTTTCCCGGTACTCCGGTTTTTCCGGGACCGGTGAAAATGAAGCTGGCTACCCGGCAGTTACCCGAATCTATTGCTTAATTTCACCCAATAAACGTTGAATTATTCCTTCTGTTTCGTTCCGGAAAGAAAACCGGTACATTTAAATAATTTTTTCTGCATGACCGGAATAGGTGTGACGCTCAGTTATTTTTCAACCCCCAGACCGGTAAAAGTACTCATTTTTCAGTTTTTTGCTAGTTTTGCAGCTATTCCACATATTTCGGTTCCGAAAAAGACATTCACATCCGAGTCTTTAGCAATCGGATGTATTTTCACCGAAACGCGATGTCCCGGTACTACATTCATCCGGGAAAACGGAAAAGAAATTTCTGACAAAAGCTGGCTACCCGGCAGTTACCTGAATCTTTTGCTTATTTACACCAATTTAACTGCTTTTTATGACATTTTAATCAATTTTAGTTAAAACCTTGTGGAATGAAATTTCATTTCTTACCTGACCGGTACAGATGCACCTTTCCGTTATTTCGCTAGAATAGATATGGCAGGAGTCACCAGTAGAATGTGTTTTTTGATAATTGCTCGAAAAATTGGATTTCCGAAAAAAAAAAGTTTTAAAAGGCCACTGGGTAAATAATCAGTTGTAGCAAAACCGGTTTTCCCGGTTGCCCCGGTTTTCTAGTGAAGTGAAAAAGTCAATTTTGACACCTTGCAGTAACCATTAATTAGCTTGTTTTGCTATAAAATCACTTAGATAAGCTCTGAAAGCTACGTAGGAAGGAACAAATTTGACCTAGAGAGGTTTTTGCACAAAAAGGGGCTTTCCCGGTATTCCGGTGGACAGAGATTTATGGGAGGGGGGATACATGCTCCCCAATGCCACCACAGGATGTCACATATTTTCATTTTTTTATTGTAGTATAGCCTATTGATTTCCCTTTCTTTAATATTTTTCATTGCTTGAGCATATTCAGGTAGCTGATAGGTAGCTGCCAGGTAGCCAGGTCAGGTAACTAACTTTACCACATTTCAGGTAGCTGCCGGGTAACTGCCAGGTAGCCAGTTCGGGTAGCCAATTTTACAAAAATTTCGGGTAACTATCGGGTAGCTGTCGGGTAGCCAGGCTCGGGTAGCCAACTTTACCTATCTTTGTCCTGGAAGTCTTCAGTTATGCACCTGGGTAACATCGTCCGTCAGGATCTTAGGGAGTCAGATGAAATAAGAGCCAAGCAGAGTGATTTCATTGGCAAGGCAAACAGTGTTATTGCCAACTTTAAGACAGTACGAAGAGACATGTGTGCCAAGTTGTTCAATTCCCAGTGTTGTAGCTTCTATGGATGTGAGGCTTGGAAAATAACAGACCCTGATGTAAATGCTTTCTTTGTAACGTGGAGGAAAGCAGTTCGTCGGCTATGGAATCTTCCCTTCACTACTAGATCGATGCTAAGAAGTGACAATGTAAAAATAAATTACATAAGCAATTTAAGTTTAGTAAACAATGGCCTGATTGGTGTAAATATGGCCTTTTTAAGAAATATGGACATGAGCTTTGTAATTTCGTCAACAGAGAAAGATCGTGCCAATATCATAAGAGAACTGGTTTCCTGCAGAGAGAGGACATTGAATCTTGATAAATTTACAGACTCTGAAATAGAGACAATGCTGGACTTTATGTCCACCTTTTGATTTTCAAAAAGTATATTTATAATTATGTGTAACTATTTAAACTGTATATGTATTACCCCTGTACATTTTTTTACATGGAGTGCAATAAATAATATATATAAGCTCTCAGATACAATTTTTCATTTTCTCCGTCATTCATGATGGGATCATCCAAACAGTATAGAGGATGTAAAAGAGTGCAAATTACATGATTATGTAAGAATAGTATGTCATAGGGAGCCATTTGGAAGCAATACGAGATGCCCAAGTCATCGGCAGAGTGCATAACTGGTCGTCGCATGACTCACAGGGTCAGTGGTGCACCGCAGAAAACTGGATGAAGGTCCAAACTCACAGTAGATGAAATGAAAATGATAGTCAGAAAGGTAAAACAGCTTCCAAGAGTGAATATAAAGAAATCTGCAATGACCTTGGAGAGTGTGGGGCGAAGGTGTGGACTAGCATAATGATGCGGATATAACATGGAGCAGGACTTTTGATGATGAAAGGTAGAAAGAAGCCACTGCTGTGAGAATAAAATCTTATCTTGAGTCAACTTTTCTCTTTATTATGTGAACACCTATATATAACAGTTTTTTTAGGAATTGGCTTGCTCTGGAGCAGCTTTTACATGGCATTCTCACTATTGTGGCTTCTTTCGACTTTGCATCCTTGGAGTTGTCTTCATCATTATGCCCACCTCAGCTTGCCAAGCCACCACTTCTTCCCAGACTACCGCAGATCATTGCAGATTTAGTTCTTAATCATCCTTGGATTCTGTTTTGCCATTCTGACTTTTTTCTTTGTCAGCTGCTCTCAGTTTTGGCTCTTTGTCCAGTTCTCTGCAGTGCACCGTTGACCTTGCAGGTCTTCAAACTGCCAACAAAGCAATCTACCGACAAATTTGGCATCATAAAATGCTTCCCAATAGCTCCAACATTCTTGTGTATTCTTATAATTTGCATCCTTCTATATATACTGTTTGGATGATCCAATTATGACTTATGAAGAAAATTTTGTCCGGGAGCTTAAACATTATGTACTTGGCTTACAAATATGGAAAAAAAACTTTGAGAATAATCTGGCTGAATCTTTGTTTTTACTAACTAGGATATAAGAGTCAAGGATTTTTGAATAGGAGATATTGGTATTGAATAATACTATCATGGTCCTGGAATGTATGCAAACTTTCGACCCATCAAGTTTGGACAAAGTGCAGATTAATGTTGCATATTTTTAAAGGGATTTAGTGAAACTGACCAATTATAGCCAAATTCATTAGTTCAATATGTAAGAAATAAGGGACAGAAATGCCAGATATGCTGACCAGATGGTACATACGTAATTCATCTTTAACTATTTCCTGTTCAACTGTATGCAAATTTTTGACCTCAACTGTATTTTAAGAAGTCACAGACAGCTTTAGAAAGAATGCTGTGAGAATTCAACAATGAAATTCAACATAGGCTGCACAGCAGCTAACCTTCTGCGAAGAACACCCTAAGAAGAAGACAATCACACTATAAAATTGGTGTCTTTACCAAATTGTATATAGATAGGCCTATGCAACAGTGGTCAAGTCATGGCCTTCAATTATCTCCATTTGCCCACTGCCCTGCCATCTGCCCATCTGCTTGCCAGGGTTTGTAAAACCAGGGAAAGGCATTATTAGAGTAAATTGCGTATATTATTGTACAGTTTCATGCATGTACAAAGTACAGGTTATGAGCTGTTGGTTGGAAACCAAAAAATACATAATGTTGTTATATTTTTTTCAAGTTTTTCCTATCGTTCAGCGCTCTGAAACAAATTCGTCAATATAATTTCCATAATTTAAAAGCCTATATGAAGATGAATGAGTTGAATTTAATGCCATTGGTGAAACACAGTTTGACAGTTTTATTAGGCAATGGGGATTCAGATACAATCTGTTATTATCAGTCATGACCATAACTACAAAAATACAACAAAGAGTAACAATGGATAAGAACAGGAGGTAGTAAAACAGGAATTCGAATAAAATTGCAAGGGTCCATTAAATATCTCTGCTAATTGGCTCAGCATGCCAACTTTAAAAATAACATGCACAAGGCACTTTAAAGGGCATTCTGCACATCATCTAACTACTGATCTGAAGTCCTGGTTATCTCATCTAACTGTTGCTACTACGTAACAGGGCATAAAAAGGTAGCAATACATTGATGAAGCATCCAGTGGTGTTTTGTCCTAATTGTTGACCTCTTGTTGTTTCGACATATTCTCAACGAGCTATGAATAGATCTGGGGTGGGGAAGCCCCTCAATGACATCACAGGACTCCCTCTTTCCAGTTTTTCTAGGACGGTTTTCCTGGGTACTAAAATGGTATTTAAATAATGTGTATGTTCCTGTAAAGTTGATCAACACAATCTTAGGCAAATAAAATCCTGTGTGCAAAGTTTGAATGAAATTGGTGCAGTATTTTGTCTCAAAATGTGTCCACAAGATTCCAGAGAAGACCAGTGACAATAGGGCAGAATGCTCTAGTAACAAAAAACTCAATTTGCCATTGCTACCATAAAACGGGGTAAAGTTGGCAATCCGGGGTAAAGTTGGCAATTTATTTTGACCCACTTAATGGTAGAAATGCCAACTTTTCCTCACTGATACATAATTATGACAACTTTGCCAAACATGCCTGTGTCAGTGAAAAAAGTTGGCATTTCTTCCATTAAGTGGAACAAAATAGCTTTCCGACTTTACCCCTGATTGCCAACTTTACCCCTGATTGCCAACTTTACCCCATTCTATGGTATATATCTACTGAAAATGTTCAATGTGACCGATCATCATTAGCGGTCAGATATTTTGGCGTGTTTTTCGATAAACACATGACTAACAAAAAGCAAGTAAAAAAATGTGCCAAAATGCAACTTTTGAAATATCTCCTAAATTCGTTTTGAAAATTAAGCAACCCTAATCGATTTCGACATTTATAATTACTTAAAGGAGGGCCCTGCAATGGTTGCTTTGTAAACAAAAAAAAAAGGGTTTTTCACAGCATTATAATAGGAATTTATATATTTTTCAGTTTTTTAAATCAAGAGACTTAATAGTTTAAATGCTTACCTTTCACACGTAAATAGATTTGTCGAGCATTGCTTGTTTCTTCAACAAATTTTGTCATGACCGTGCACGTTAATGATGTGTTGTCGAAGGAATGAGCTACGCATGTTGGATGGTCAACACATTTCAGCGCACAAAAAAGTTCCTTGCTGGGAATTTCCATACCAATTTTGAAAGTTATGTTTTGGAATGAGGCCGGCATTGACAGTTTTCGGAATTCATAGTTTTCCACGGCAGAAACTTCTGAAATTGAAAGCTTAGCTTTGGAAAGAACATTGCTCAATACATGATTTGATTTAATAATCCCCCAAATGCTACTGACTGAGTTGCTATTGTCCTGAAAATTGATTATTTTGATATTTGCGTAAATCAGAAATGACGTAATGCCCCAATCATTCATCGATCATATTATATAAGTTGTCAATGTATCATTGCTCGGCCCCATTTAAGCATATAACTCCCGGAACTCCTGGACGTCCCGCAACTCCTGCCAGGTCCCACTAACTCCTGCTAACTCCCGCTAACTCCCGCTAACTTTCAATAACTCCTGCTAACTCCCATAACTACCACTAACTCCCACTAGGTCCTGCTAAGTCCTATAACTCCCACTTACTCCTACTAACTTCCGTAACTCCACCAACTCCCGCCAACTGCTGCAACTCCCCACTAACTCCTGCTCTCTCCCGTAACTCCCACTAACTCCTCTAACTCCCACTAACTCCTGCCAACTCCCATAACTCCTGGTAACTCCCAGTAAATCCCACAACTCCTGGTAACCCCTGTCAACTCCTATAACTCCGACTAACTCCAGGCCTGCTAACTCCCATAACTCCTGGTAACTCCCGCTAACTCCCACAATTCACGGTAACTCCTGTCAACTCCTGTAATTCCCGCAACTCAATGAAGTCCCAAATGGAGGCTCCGTTTGGGAGTTACATGCTAAAATGGAGCCTGTCAGAAATGAACAGTAAAGACATGACATCATCATTTTATACAGCTTGACAAAAGTTTCTGACTGTAAGTTAACAATGAACTTTGAATACAAGGAAAAAAATCTTAAAATCCGGCAATTGAAAGACCCTGGACATCAGAATCGCAGTCATTTCATCACTCATCATCACACGGTGTTCACCAACACTGGAGAATGCCATGGCATGGGAACCTTGGGTAATGTTCCCTTCAGCTGAAACATATGGAAGACTCTCCAGAAGTGACAAGGATTGCATGCCTGAACATGACCAGTAAAGGTTACAATAACCATTTTATACTTACCCTGACCAATGAAGAAGAGTGCGGCGAATAGCATAAGTGAAGTACACATTTCGGATTCACTTGAGGAATTACTTCGTCAGAGTCAACACCAAATTTGCATTGAATAAAAATCTAGTCTGTTGGTATATGGGCAATAATCAATACTTACATAAATTTAGTCATAAAATTTAATTTCCGCACATAGACAATACCCAACAAATTGCGCGGCATTATACTGATACTTTTTTTTGCCCATCTATCTTCAAATTGGCTATCGTTAAAACTAATAATAATTTTTCATTGGAAACAAGCATACATTTGGTTTAGGTCATTATTATCCTAAACACTCATATAATTGCTGATCAATATACAGGTGAATGGCCCCTCCAGTACAGAAAGGTTTAGGTTTTTTCAGCACTGCAACTCCGAAAAATGAGAACTTTCATGGAATTACACCATTCATTCACCATATACATTGTAATTAGCATTTGACAATGTAGTAGGCTTCCTGTCCCCAGTCCACCCCAAAGGGACGAAAAAAGTGACTGAGAAAATTGAGGATTTAGTTTGACTGTCTTTGACAAGGGGGTCAGTAGAATTACTTGAAACTTTTCAGGGTGAATAAACATGGTCTAATAACTAGGATAAATCGTGAAGCATTCGAAAAAATTCCATTTGGTTGCCATGACAGCATGCATATCCTATAAAAATGATGCGAAATATGCAGAATCTTGGTCGATAGAATTTGGTCGATAGAAATTTCAGTTTTTCAGTTCAACACACAATATCTTCACAACTGGGTTAAAGCTTAAACAAATATAGCAACAGATAGAAAATGCAAATAGTTTTCAACTTCATATATCATATTGATAGTCATAATAATATAATATGGACAGTAACAATACAAGTGCCTCTTTACCAAGTTTACTTCTTTATTCACTTTTTCAAAAATGCATCACCAATCTGAGGGTCTCTTCTTGAAAATTTGAGTCAAGGGCTAAAGATGAAAAACCCATCTTGCTGAAAAAGGACTTCCGCAGTATCTCGATCCATCCATGACATTTGTGCTTCAGAGAGACATTTAAAGGCAGTGGCATCCCTGTGGAGGGGGGGCACGGGGAGCACGGGGGAACATGCCCCCCCATATTGGACCTGTGCCCCCCCAGGTGCTCACATATGAACTTTTCAACCTTGGCTAAATACAATTAGTATTATGGGTGCCCCCCCCAGAGAATCGTGTGACCCCCCCCCCCCCGCTCAGGACCCCCTACAGTTACGCCACTGTTTAAAGGTATGATTTGTTGATTTAAATTGTGTGCAGGAGTTCAAATTCCAGCTTGTGTTGTGAATTTCCACTATGTAGATGATCCAATGCCTTTAATTAAAGAAGGGAAGGCCTAATTCACAATTTTGATTTAGTGCATACAGGAAGATCATACCTTATTTTTTGTTGGTTATTTGTATTACTGTATCTAGGCAGATGCCAGATGAAGTGCATTTTAAAGTACTCTGTACTTCTGTGTTTCCATATCACCATGTAGCAATGATTATTCATCCCCGTGAAATCAATATATATGCTAATTTTTGACTGACCTACTACCTTGAAATAGAATACATGTATCTCAATAGGAACTGAAAACCTTATAGACTCCAGAAAATAAGTTGATTTATTTTCACATAGTTTAGGTTATTTAAGAAGAAGAATATTTTCTTATATATATAATAAAAGGTGACTGATTGATAAAGATACGTACTCCTCCAACAATGAGCTCTCAAGTTTTCTTTCGAATGTTTTAATATATATATCAGAAGTGTTCATGTAGAGTAGGTCGGGGCAAGAAGCCCGGGTTAGGTGAGAGGCCCCCCCAGGCTTATATCCAAACTTACATTTTTGGTGCGTTTATCTATTGATAGGATTGAAGCCAGAGGCGTTTTAGGTGATGTCACAAATTTTCATTGCAAACAGCACCAAACTATAGTAGAAATTAAAGAAACAAAACAATGTGCATGGTTTTTGTAATTTTGACTAATTCTTTGAAATGGGTTGTCAGAAATAACTTTGGAAATTTTTTAAAGTATAAAGGATATATGCATTGCTTCACTTTATGACTATCACATGAATATGGTTTGGATCAATGTTTTTTGCATTTTAGTTCAAAATATAGCTCTAGGTCAAATTAAAATAAATGGGTTTGGGGCGAGAGGCCCCACATGATGTTGGGCATGAGGCCCCCTTCACTGGGGGGTCGAAGCTGCTTCAGGAACCATTTAATAATGTGTACTTTACCTTAAATCTTGATAGAATAGCTAATTAAAATAGAAAAAAATTGGCCCGACATTGAAACAGGGCAAAAAATTAAAAAAAATAAAAGTATGAACAGAAAAACTCTGAAATTAAAAAAAAGTGAATAGAATGCCTTAAAAAGGATAGAAGAACCCTAAGAAATAACTTTTAGGCTGAATGCGCTCGCAAAAAAAATTGCCATAGGATTATAATAGGGGGGCTTCTTGCCCGATGGGTAGGGTAAGAAGACCATTTTAAGTTTTTTTACAAAAATGGCCGTAACTCCTTTATTAAAATTGCTAGACATTTGTTTCACTAGTTATTAGTAGAGTCAAGTGATCCCTTCCTGACAGCATAAGCATTCAAATAATCGCCCATAAAAAGTAGGTCAAATCGCACCTCGAAGTTAAAGGGGGCCGCATGCCCCGACCTACTCTACAAGCTTTACTAAAATAATACTTTATATACAAGACAATTTTGTCCAAATACGGACAATCCTATAGCTATTCATCTCAAAAGTCTTCCCTTTGTTTTCGTTCTACTTAATTCTTAAAGTCAATTTATCTATTCTCTTGATAGGTTTGCAAATTCGAATCGCACAACATTGGTTGGACGCACATCATATTTGATTTTTTAAGATATCGAACGGCTGATTTTGTAAATATTTATATTTTCCGTTTACCTTTTGGTTATTTTTTTTTTATCCAATTTCGCAGTTGAATATCTAGCATAGTGTTACTTAAAAGTACTTTATGAAATAATTCAATTTTAAAAGTGCAAAGTTGCTGACATCACTTCACTAAAATTCCCTTTTCACCAGGGCCATTTTGTTATTTTTGGGTTTTTGTACATTTCCCACTTTAAAAGTTCACTGAACCATTGTGTTTGTTTTTGAAGGTCTTTAAAATATAAACCTTACATTCATACTATTCATATTTCATACCTGCATACACTGAACCCACCCTGCAGAGTACACATTTATCAAGCCAGGCATGAGAGCCTATGACCTGGGACCAGTCATGCATAACCTTCTACAACTATAAATATATAGTCCTTAAATATCTATTCTGCTGCTTGGGATCTTTAAAATAGAGATTATTTTACCCATAATAGAATATTTGCCTCTGGAATCTTAGGGTAACTGGAGACCACTAGCTGATAATGGCACCTTGATCTGGAGAAGAAGGTAAACAGCTGGAGAGAAAACATAATTGTAAGTAGATGACATTATACTGTTACAGATTGTTTTGTACATGTAGCTATGATTAGTATTGTCAAGATGAGAGCTAGAATTACCATTGAAGTTTGAAGTTTGAAGTTTTTTATTTTCTTTTGACAACATAATAATTCAGTTTACAATATATTTGAAAATAATAGTGAAGTAAAAATCAGTCATCAAAAAGGAAACTAACAGAGTTTTAAATAACTTTTTTAATTAGTTCCCTTTAAAAATAAATTATGATATAATAGTAATAATGATAATATTAATAATAAAAAGTATAATTAAAGACGGTTCCATAATTTTTTTAAATACTGCTATTCTCATATACATGAATAATTATATATATATTGATTTTGTGTGTGAAATCTTAACAGTGCTTATATTTTTAGTCTTCCTTTCTTTCCTTGGCTACTTGCATGAAACTGAGCTAAACTGATGCTGCATTGACAGCAGTGGAATATAGATACTTTTAAAATGTAATCGCCCAATAAGTTACTTACTTTCCAGGTGCAATGTGTATACAAGTAGTAGGTGCACCCAGAATTAAGGACAATTTCAGTAGAAAATAAATGTCATGTTGCCTGCTTACAGTTAACTCTGTTTTAAAACACACATTCAAAGATGGCGACCAAGATGTCAGCCATTGACACTAATTATGATATTGCGATTGCTTTGCTTTACAGAATTAAAGATGGCTTCAAATGTAAGATCTGGAAATAAAAAGAACAAAAAGAAGGTATGAAATTAGATTATAATTACCATATTTTCCAAATCCTTGAGGGGGCGACCAGGGGCTTGGAGTTTTTTTAAATATATAATTTCTTGCTCAGTTTCGGTGAAATAAATAATTCTTTTTAGGCAGTCTTGAAATAATTTCTAGTGGGGGAATTCCTTATAATAAGGCATTGCTTGATTCAGGAATGAATATTCGGGGACTTTCCGTGCTAAAAAAAAAATACTGCCGCCAGTGCCGTAAAATCAATAATTCCCCGCCAAGGAAACTTCACGACCCCCTGGAAATTAAATGGTCGCCCCCTTACTTTCGATGTTACCATGAATATAAATAATTTCTCGCCAAGGAAAACTA
Organism: Platynereis dumerilii; assembly: GCA_026936325.1. Taxonomy (NCBI): domain Eukaryota; kingdom Metazoa; phylum Annelida; class Polychaeta; order Phyllodocida; family Nereididae; genus Platynereis; species Platynereis dumerilii. Next base: position 22,283,326 of record JAPTHN010000014.1, on the reverse strand, counting down.
CAACCCCCCCCCCCCATCCGAAAATCTAATGGTCACCCCCTTATGAATTTTCCTCACCGCAGGACAAGAACAAACCAGGCAAGCACAGCAATGGAGATGCCCAGAAGGCGGCAAGATGGGACACCCTCATCGGCCATGATGACGTAGCAGACGACGGAAGGTGCGAATGGAAGGAAAGCGAGATGCAACTGTTCGATTCAGACTTCCAGGATTGCATTCTTTGTAAGTGAAACTTCAATTATTTTGTAGGGATGGAGTGCACTCTAAAAAATGTCGGGACAAAATTGGTTTTTTAGATTCAAAATGGTTTTTTGAAAAACCAAATTTCAATGCAAAACCAAAATGGATTTAAAAAAAAATCCATTTTGGTTTTTTGCATTGAAATTTGGTTTTTCAAAAAACCATTTTGAATCTAAAAAACCAATTTTGTCTGAATTTTTTTAGAGTGTGGGTTGGTTTAAAGGCTCAAGTCACACAATCGATCTCAACAAAAATGTTTTATATGGAACCTTTAAGGGTTAACTCTATTCCATCAGCTGGTATAGATAAGGAACCCTAAAAGGTTCATTATTCAACTTTTAAAAAGGTTCCAACAGCAAAAAGAAAACAACACATAATACAGCTGCACAGAACTACCATAATGGTCATTGGAACCCTTTCTCTCAGGTTGGGAGCATTGGGTTCCATCATAGGGCATTCCAACCAGTATATTGAACCTTTTCAATTCAGTTGAACCCTTAACAAATTTTTTTGACTGTGGATTCTATACCATCAAGAACCTTTTTTGTTAAGTGTGTATCGCCTATTTTTGGACCACTCATAACTTTCGTGCTCCTGCAGAATTCTGCGAAGAATTCTACACTTCTTCAGGAATTTTATGAGATGTTTCTACAATCTGCAGTTCTGCAAAGTTGGGAATTATTCTGAAGGAACTATGCATGTTTGGAAATTTGCAATTCTGCACAAATAGCTTACTTACAATGTATTCCTGCTGATTTGCAGAATTTGTGAAGAAGCTACAGACTATGAAAGAGATTTCATAAGCCTACAATGTACCTCTCCTGTTTTTGTTTTTTTTGCACTCAAAATATATAATTATAATGTCCTTTAATTACATATCATTATTCAAAGCAATTTAAAGCAAATTAATTTCTATTCCTTGCATCTAAATTATTTGCTTTTTTCCAGATGCAGAGAACTCAGGGATTGGTTGTGATTTTGACTCAGCACACAAACAGCATGGGCTGAAAATATGGAGAATTTCAGTAAGAGATCTTAAAAAATAAAATTTTGAATCTGTCTCATAAATATTTTGTAAATTAATTGTGTGTTTAAAAATATAAATTTATTGTTGATTTTTCCCCTAGGATTACAAAGCCCTACATTGGCCAGAAGAGCAGTACGGACATTTTTATGAAGATGAAGTTTTTCTGGCCCAACATGTGAGTAAAAAAGAAACATGCAACTGAAAGATGCAACTACTAGATCTAGTAGCCTACATTCAGTCATCTTATTCACAATTTTACATACGTGAGTATGATGTATCTTAGGTACATCGGACTACATCCACTGACGTGGCCGCTATTATAATTATTTTTTGGACAATGAGGTATTGCTATATTCAGGTAAAATGAATAATCTCATCCTCTTAGAAATAATAGATTAAAGGAATGTTATTGTAATTTATAAAATTGATTTCAGTCTGAAAGGACAGTTGATGGCACTCGATCGAGGAACCATATTCACTTGTGGGTCGGAAAAGGAGTAAAAAATGATACAGTATGACTTTTAAAATATTTTCTGAATATGTATTTCTAAAATATTTATAAGAATTAATTGATTAAATCTATACATAATTGTCTGTTAATTGCGCCGGCCTATTACATTTATGAATAATAAAAAAAGGTCTGTTAATAATTAAGACCTATAATAGGCTATAGTTTAATGAACCAAAAAATTTAAAATGTAATTATTATACGAACCGTCCAATGGTGTTCACACATATTTCAGATGAACTATCCCACAGGAGCGCATAAAGCTTCAGAGTTGGATGAAAAGTTGAAGTTTGAAGGGGAAATTCATCGCGAGATCCAGGGAAAGGAATCAATGAGGTTCCGCTCTTATTTTAAACCATTTGTGTAAGTAATTTTAATTTTTTTTGCATCAGTTACTATTCACACAGTTTTCCTGATCACACCAAAAATTCAAGCTGATTATTTCTATATCATCCCCACCCCCCACCTCCCAAATAAATAATGATACTTTTACTCACCTGCTCAGTGGAGTGGTGAGCATATCTCAGCATGTGGTGGTGAGATAAACAAACCCAGTATTCCGCAATTTTGCGTGTGTTCCGCGTTGTCCACGTTTTACAGAAACGACCGCAGCGCCATCTGTTGTTTTGTGTTGACGATTGCGCCATCTGCAGTGAATTCTGGCAGACTGAAAAATTGCCAAGAAAGGATGTAAGTGGATGTTTTCTTCTTTTGTGGGGGCAATCAGGTAATTATATGGTTGTATTGAACATTTCCAGGATCTAGTTTCATATCTGCTTCTTTTAGAATCGTTGTCAGGCAGTCTCAGGGCTGTTATTATGTCAGAAACAGTCCAGTTTCATCTGTTTACATTCAACATTGTTGCATGGTTGGCCATGTGCAAATGAATTGGCCCAGACTGGCCATATATTGGTTGACCTGTGTTCTAAGCCAACTGTACCAACCTGTAATCCTGAACAGATACACCCTGAATCAGTATTGATTAAATATAATGTGAATGAAAGGTTAGGTATTAGATTTTAATTCTTAACTTGCCTTATTGAATAATTATGAAAAAAGAGGGGATTGACTTCAATGATTAATACAAATATTTGTTTATTTCAGGTCTAGACAAGATGATATAGCAAGGAACTGTTGAAACCTTAGCTCCTTACAACGATGGGAGTGTTACTAAAGAACATCGCTGACATGCGAGAGAGAGGGGAGTTATGCGACGTCGTGGTGACTGTTGAGAAACAGCAATTTCAACTTCACAGACTCGTTCTTGCCGCCTCCAGTGACTTCTTTCATGCGATGTTTACGTCAGGATTTCAAGAGAAGGATAAAAACGAGATTCAACTAATCGGACAGACGGCCGCTAATTTCAAGAGTTTTCTGTGTTACGTTTACAGTGGATGCATCCAATTAACTGATGAAAATATCGAGGATGTATATGGCATCGCTACTTACCTCCAAGCAGGAGAATTGATAGAACACTGCAAGGAATATATGTCGTCCAATATCACAGTCGAAAATTGCGTCAGGTATTTAGGATTAGCGGAGGAGTTCAATAACACTCAGATCTTCGATAAAGCGGTCAAAGTGGTGGCCGAGAATTTCTTCAGCTTCGAAGATGAAGAATTGCTATTCAAGTTGAAACCAGCGATTTTCAAAGCAGTGCTACAACACGAGAAGTTATCAGAGACTGATGAAGATCGGATACTATATTCAGTGAGGCAATGGTTGGCTACGAATAAAGCTGATGAAGAGACGACTCGAGAAATTGTTGAAGAGATCAGGTGGGGTTTGTTGGACGTACATGTGTTGGAAAGTTACCTTGAAGATGACGAAAACGATCCAGTTTTGGGCAGTGAAGTTTGTCGAGAGATGATCCAGAAGGCGATTAATTACCTGGGAGATGAACGAATGCAACCGATATTAGGAGGACGTTTTAGTACTCCTAGGGGACTCCCTGTTTTAGCAGCGTTTGGTGGCGATACTGGGGAATTCATTCATGAATCTGTAGCGTTAGGTGACGATGATATCGGAAATCCGAGATTTTGGTTCGGGCCGAACACCATTGAGTCCCTGCCGATGCCGTTACATTATAGAGAATGTAACGCTTCAGTGGTGATCAACAATGTCTTGTTTCTGATTGGTGGATACCAGTATGGTTACGACGAAGACGATGGCAGTGACACTCTTTCATCACCGCACGTTTTGAAGTACAATCCCATAGTCAACAGGTGGCGCATGATGGCGACGTTGAGTACTGGGAGGCTCGGACATTCGGCTGTGGCTGTAGAGTACTCGGATGGCACAACGGGGATTATGGTCATCGGAGGTTGTTGCAAATATGTGGGTGATATCCCGTCGACGGCTACTTATGATATCGTCAACGATACTTGGCTTGAGGAGGATAACTTTCCGCACCGTCTAATGGCTCCGGGGGCGTGCGTTTACAATGGTTACGTGTACGTCAGTGGCGGTAGAACTGAGACGCACTGTACGAATTACATGTATCGCTACCATCCTGACACTCGGGAATGGGAGAGATTATCCGACATGCTCAACCGCCGTAGTAGCCATTCTATGTGCGTCGTGGACAACCATTTCTACATCATCGGCCGGCAGATGTACGTTGAAAACCACGACGATTATGCGGAGATGTACGACCCCCTGACGGACCAGTACTCTCGGATCGATTGGATCTGGCCGTTCTTTGCCGAGGGAAACTGCGTGGTCTATAAGGAGAGAATCTACAGAGTGCGCGGAGAATGTTCCGCTCTAACCTTCGACACCGTCCGCGAGGAGGTCATCAAGAATACCTTCTTCACCTACTCCCACTTCGGGGAGGAGGAGTCCCTCGTTGACTACTCAACCATGAACTCAAGTCTCGCGATATTTCACATCAGAAATCAAGTCGAGCAGGACGATGAATACGAGAGCGATCAGAATCGTGAATCTGACGGATTGGAGGACGTCGACTTTGATAGCTTCGATCATTTCCTGTTTTAGGGTGATTATCATGTTAACGATAACGAATTTAACGTCAGAGGATTTGGTGTAACATATCCATAATTTTCGACGACATGTTAAACCAAATCCTCTGAAGGTAAATTCATCATCGCTGTGGATCCAAGGGAAGAGAATATATGTACACTCTAGAATATATCATGTTGATGTTATGATGTATTATATATATCATATTATATTAACTATGTTCATGATACACTGTGTTGCAAGTTAATTACCATGATTACATGGGTTTTGTGATCTTAAGATATATCTTAAGATGTGATATTGGTCCATTTTTAAAAGAAAACTATCTCAAATGCTTACCTAATATCACAACATATATCATATATATGTCATATATTGATACTGCAACTGTTACCGTAATTTCATATATTCATGATTATGATGATAATGAAATTGTTATCTTGTAAATAGCATGGTTATCAATCGACACTGCATGAAAATACTTTTGAGTGTACATAATGTATGTTTTCATATGTCTTTCATGTTCATCTATGTTAACATTTGCTCAGTTATCATGGTTATAGTTCATTCTCTTAAACATTTATAAATGGCTCAATTTCAACTGAATTATGTCTCACTTATGATAACATTCTCACTATTCCAGTTATGTCCCATTATATTATAAGTTATAACTTATGGCGAGTTGCACTGATTGTTTATGGTAATGCTATTGTTATCAAGTATAATATTTTTTTATCAAGGTCTCTTATTGTCGACTTGTGTACTTGTAATTGTAACTTGCATATGTGGCTGTTATTGTTAACAGTGATACTTATCACTGCCAGAGATTATTTTCTTAAAACTGCTTTGATGACTCGTTGATAAGCGCTATCTATGCCTGTTATTAACTATTTCGATTTTCAGTTAGTGTAGCAAGCTTTTGACTGTTAATGTTACAATTGTCTGTTAGTGTAATTTTCTTACTCTGAGCGCTATGATGAGAGCACTGCTATCTGCCTATTACTGTTATGGTTTTCAGTTAGTGTAGCAATTGTCTGTTACTATAGCTGTTGGTTAAAAGATTGTCTGTTACTGTGTTTTGGTGTCAAGATTTTTGTAAATCCGAAATCGATTGAAACTTTGAGCTATTCCATTAAAAACTCCATGCATCAAATGTGACCCCCCGATGCACTAACTTCTTTTTTTGCGAGACCCTACATTCAGTAAATTCGTAATTTTTTACCCACCCTACTTGCATCAAATACAAATTTTATTATTACGTAATCTTCATGGAGTGATAGTGTCCCCTCCATACACCTAAAGCAAATTTTTCAGGTCCCTTTCGTACATCTGAATCTCTTTTGCATCTGAATCGAATTTTTGCTGATCCCCCTATTCATATCCCCCCTCCGAGTTTTAAATGGAATAGCCCTTAGGAGAACTTGTATATATATATATATATGAAAATGATGAAGATTGTCTAATTGTAAGATTGATTGTACTCTATTGTGAGATTGATGATAAGATTGAGTGAAAGATTGCATGGTGCCATATAGGTTCCGGGTTGTTTCATCATCAGGTCTTTTCATCATGATTTTTTTGGGTCTGTTCATCATCAAATTTGACCATTCATCATCGATTTTTGGACCATTCATCATCCATTTTTGGTGCATTCATCATCAAAATTTGGGCTGTTTCATCATCCTTTTCGGACCTTTCATCATCCCATTTTTTAATGCAGGTGCGCATGCGCAACTGCATTATACCAGTCAATATAATGGGTTTTGTGGATTGGAACATGCACACGCATATTGCTATCAAATAATGCATTTTCGTTTTTGAAAATCAGATTTTCCGTCAGTAGATAACCCCTAGTGTTGTGCGCAGAAGCATTTTGGATAATGTATGGGTTAGTTTTAGAAAGTAAATCGTATTTGTTTCGACATGAGGTAAAATGATGCATTTCTGATGACCGAAAAAATAAGATTACATTTTTTCTAATCCCCATATTTAAGAATGAAGAAAAACGTATGGAGAATATATATCAGGCAATCTATATACCAATTTTCGCTTTCAAAAGTCCAGCGGTTATTGCTCCAGGCCTGTTGAGAAATCGTTTCTGTAGAAAAATGGGTTTTGTGGATTGGGACGAACTCCATGATCTTTCCATCTGAATTGCATTTTCTTATTTGAAAGTCAGATTTTCACTTATAGAGAATATCTACAATGGTGTGTATGAGCATTTCAGATTATGGACAGGGTATTGAGACTTTTAAAAGAGACAGATAAAATATTCTCACCTGTAACCAAAATAACAAAATTATGTTTTTATAATAATATTTACTTTTTTCCATTTTCTATGTAATAAATAAGAAAAAATTATCTGAAATGTACTTCAGGCATTCGGTATACCTATATTTTTGCTTACAAATGTTTTTAGCGCTCCATTTCCGATTACAGATTGTTCCGTAGATTGGACTTGTGAATTTGATAGAGCTCCTTGATCTTGTCATTTAAATATCATTTTCAGATTTTCACTTATGGAGAACATCAACAATGGTTTGAAGGTGCATTAAGGGTTATGTATAGGGTATTAACAGACGGGTATTCTCATTTATTAGCAAAATTGTGCTTCTCTTGCAGCGAAAAAAATTAGATGTATAGCATTCTGATTCTCCCTTTGTGAGATTGGAAAAAAGGCATTTGCAATGGACATCAGACATTATGTTCACATATTTTTCGCTTTCAAACGTCTAGTATTTGTCTCAGTCACACCCTAGTATAATCAGAGACAGTCTTGATCTCACCCACATTGATTTTTGGCCCAAATGCTGAGGAAAGCATACATAACCCTAGACTTTCACATCAACTGTCAGATTTAACCTTGGCTTATTTCATGGTCATTTGCTTGTATACAATATCAAGATTTATATATATGAAAGTCTCGAAAATATTTGGTCAAACGCAACCCGGTATTAGTATATTGCACCTGCATTATGCAACCCGCGGGTTCTTGTTTTTGGGGATGATGAAACGACCTAATTAAAGATGATGAAAGGACTTTTTTTATGGATGATGAAAAGACCATTGAAATGATGATGAAACGACTTATGCAGTGATGATGAATGGACCAAAAATATTTGATGATTGAAAGGACCTGGTGATGAAAAAACCAGTGACCACCATATATAGTACACTGATTTAAAGATTTGATGTCTTTCAAGATTCGGAAAGTTTAAGTATCTGTACACTATATATGTACGATATTATTAATGAATCTCTGTTATAAATGTTCTCAATTCTCGATTTGTGCTACATAAGCAATCTCATGGACTATGATGAAGTAATTATTAATGCATGTTACTCAACTTATACCTGTCTAATAAACTTTTTTCACGGTTGTTGAAAGCTGTTGATACATTCAAATACTTCAGATATTTGAAATACTGTTAATCAGTCGTTTAAAAATATCATTAGCCGTCTTGTCCGTCATGTGTCACTCGTAAAATTTGCACAACTTTCTAAAAACAATTGTAATTGTGAAAAAGTGTTTCTGTGTTCAAAGGAAAAGATACTTTTACAAGTCCTTAACATTAAATGCTCTGGGATAGGCCATTAGGCCTATGTCTAAAAGAAAAGACAGGAGAAAATTGAAAAATCAAGAAATAATATTACGTACTAAAATGAACCCATTTGAATTTTTTTTGCTATAATTTGAAAATGGAAAAAATTATGTATTGCCATGGTTATTTTTCAATGAATGTGGAAAGAACTTTTATTGAACTCTCAGACTGTTTAATTAAATGTGTTTGTATTAGTTAGTAGCTTATTTTACAACTAAAATGTGTCTTCTCTTACTGCGTCCAAGTACATTGTGCATTTCACTTTCATGTTCAAGGCATGTATCATAGCTGGCTGTGTTGCTGTTAAAAATGTTGAATAAAATGTCATATTTCACTTATGTTGATGTTTTGTTTTGTGGCATTTCTGACATAACTATGGTAAGGAAAGTAGCAAAAGGTCCACAACAAATGGGTTGTGAGAGTGGGAATTTCATGAGGTCTTTGTACACTAATTTTTGAGTCACTAGGATACCAATTACAATGGATAATTGGATGCAAAAAAGTATAACTCAAATTATTGTCTCAATAGGTGTTCAAGTATTAAACAGTCCTATTTATTGTGGGCTTGTGATTTTCATTTGAAGGTACATGTAGTTGTGAAAGTTGGTGAATTCTTCTAAAGATTATTTTAAGATATATCTACCTGGTATGCGATGAGGAAAAAAAAAGCATCATTTTGTGTTAAGTTGAGAAAATTTTTGAAGAATGCACAGTTTTGCTTCTGGAAGGCTTGTGAGTTTTCATCTGAATTTAATTGATTCTGGATGGAAGTAATGATGGGCCTATATAAATTTATTTTCTGGTAAAGTTTCCTCCCAGAGTTTCTTGTTTCAAGGTGTTGATATCGGCTATATCATGAATATATGGACCTCTCGTCAAAGTTAGGCTTTTTCATAGATTATGTGGATTGGTGGCTGCACACTTCAAAATATGACATATATACAGTGGTCCGTACATGTATGTTATCAGACCGCAGTGGAATGCAAAGTGCGCTGAAGGTATTACTCTGTGCAGGACAGGGTGCCACTGCAGGAGGAAGGCAGCTTTTGTAAGAGCAGTCTGTCTCAAAACAAAGGGGATTTATAACATTGAATATACATGTTGCTCATATGGGCAGTTATGTACTAGTCCATGCCCTGGGGGTCATTTGTGTGACCGAGAGAGGGAGAGCGTTTGACTTCATATTCTGTTACTATATAGTCTGGCCTTTAAAAAAAATCAGGGTAGACATCTGGCGGCATGGCAGGTTAGGAGAAATCCAAGATGGCGGCCAATATGGCCGCCGTGACAAGAAAAATGGGTTAAATTGCTCACACTAACACTATAGAGGCATGTAATACATCAAAATAGGGGTTTTCTGGGATGCTGAATCCAAATGTGTACAAATAAAACCTTTTACTACATTTTCTCTTGAGATATTCAAGATGGCTGCCAAATCAAGCCAAAATGGCTGCCGTGAATGGAAAAACACCTGTTTTACTGAACAACAAACACTGCAAAGGCATATATTACATCAAAATAGGGGTTTTCAAGGTTGCTGAGTTCAATAATGCACAAATAAAACCTCTAGCTCTCTTCTAATTTGAGAAATCCAAGATGGCCACTGATATGGCGGCCAAAAAGTCCTAGAAAAACACCTAAGTTGCCCCCAACATACACTAATAAGGTGTGTGATACATTAAGATAGGGGTTTTCAAGGTTGCTGAGTCCAATAATGCACAAATAAAACCTCTTGCTCCCTTCTATTTTGAGAAATCCAAGATGACCACTGATATGGCGGCCACAAAGTCCTGGAAAAACAAGTTTGTTGCCCCAAGCAACACCTAATAAGGGTTACAAGGATACAGCAAAATAAGGTTTTTCCAGGTTCCAGAGTTCAAATAAGCATGCATGATAATTCTTGCATTTTTTTGTTTTTAGTAATTATGGTATGACTGCTATGAAGGTCTGAAAAAATACATAAGTTGCTCACAATACACACCCTTTGGGGTGTAGTGCATCAATACGGCAGATTTTAGGGTGGTTATATCCATGCAAATTCTTCATATTTTCCATTGTTGGATGGCTGCAACTAACTAGAACCAGTGTAGAATACCTGTTCAGAGGTGTCTCAGTAAAGTCGTGAAAAAAAGACTCGTCTGAGATAGGGCAACATCATTTTCAATGACAGACAAAATATCACCTGCATCATTTAGGCCTTATGTTATTTTTTTTGGGGGAGCTATAGCTGAACACACACCTATTAAGAGAGAAGGAGCAAGAGAAATTGTTTTTATTTTGGTCACACTTTCACATTCTGAATTCATAGTACAAAAAACAAGTGAAAGAACAAGATACCTTGATCGTAACTATTCACAAAGTTTGTCGACGTGAGGCACTATTCCGACTTCAAAATCCCACAATGAATACATAAGAGTCTCAGAGATGTACTCCATGCTGTTTTTTCCCTGGCATACACAAGCAATTGCATGGTTCCTGTGGCACTATTCCTCAACAGATACTCACTGTGAGATCTATTCCAATAACAAGGGCTTCTGAGTATCCACATCTGCAATTATTATTTCCCCTACAAAAATAATCATTTGGAATCAGATTGTCACTCACAAAAAAAGTTCCACATTCTGATAATGCTTGGACTCTCTGGTTAAACTGGGCCCAACTCAATAATGTGGATCATAAAGGAACATGACCCACATTACGTTGCATTGTTTAATGTTTTTTCATGTTAATATATTGAAGATAATGCAAAGTTCTGGATATTCTTTGGGCATTTAGCAAGTGCCATTAAGACCACAAATCAAATTTGCAAGCTATTCAGGCAAACAATTAATTAAGCAAAATCAAAGTAACTCACATGCAATTGCTTGCCTTTCACATGTGCAAGAACCACACTAAATCTAAAGGGGCATTTGGTAATGAATTTCCTCATTAAGATATTCCACGAATCAAAAGGTCTGTGGATACTTTGACAATTGTATAGTGTCAAAATTTGAATCATGAAGTTCGCAAAAATCCTGTGATTCCTTGTCAAATAGTCTTAGATATAGCTTGGCTGGACTGAGCAAAAAATATTATGGAACATTTCAAACTTGAATTTATTGCTTTTTTGGCTTTAATCACTGTATTACAAAAAATCCATTCAATTTTTAACACTGGTTTTTCTTTTTGTTAATTATGAAGCATCATTTAAGACTATACATGTGGGACAACATCACCCTTTGATTGGCTTCCAGTTCCAAAAGGTCAAAATAAGTGTTATTTTGATGTATAACACACCTCTAGTTCCGTGTGACCAATTCATCCATATGGCATATTCCCTTCATGGCAGGAGTGTTGCACCATCTTGGATTTCTCTCAAACACTATTATAGTCCCAAGGTCAACATGGTCTATAAAGAGTTATGTGAAGTCAGTGACACTCTTTCAAAGATGGATTCATGTACAGCTGCATTGTTTCTGGTAAGAATATTCCTCTTCACAACTGGACGTGGATACCCAGATTTTGATGTGCTACATTTTTGAAAACTTTTTGCTCAGCAACAATAATCTAAAGCCTTTATTGTAAAGGTGTGTTTTCTACAGCTTCATTGAAGCCGCAGATATCTTGCATTCTAAAAATGGAAAGAGCAAGAAGTTTCACGCATATGCGATTTTATTCAGCATGCCCGAAAATGCCCGTATCGCTGTATCATACTATCACTATCACATGCCCTCTAAATGTTTGTTGTGAGCAAAATAGATTTTTTGTCAGGGGTTTAAATGGCAGCCATCTTGAAGGCTCAAGATGGAAGAGTTTAAGAGGTTTCATGCACAAAGTTGGACTGAGTGATCCTAAATACACTTATTTTTTACATCCCACATTGATGGTGTGAGGGGGGAAACTTAAGTGTTTTTCTGGGACTTTTTGGCCACCATATCAGTGGTCATCTTGGATTTCTCAAATTAGAAGGGAGCTAGAGGTTTTATTTGTGCATTATTGAACTCAGCAACCTTGAAAACCCCTATCTTAATGTATCACACACCTGTTTAGTGTTTGTTGGGGGCAACTTAGGTGTTTCTCTAGGACTTTTTGGCCGCCATATCAGTGGCCATCTTGGATTTCTCAAATTAGAAGAGAGCTAGAGGTTTTATTTGTGCATTATTGAATTCAGCAACCTTGAAAACCTATATTTTGATGTAATATATGCCTTTGCAGTGCTTGTTGTTCATTAAAACAGGTGTTTTTCCATTCACGGCAGCCATTTTGGCTTGATTTGGCAGCCATCTTGAATATCTCAAGAGAAAATGTAGTAAGAAGTTTTATTTGTACATATTTGGATTCAGCATCCCAGAAAACCCCTATTTTGATGTATTACATGCCTCTGTATTGTTACTGTGAGCAATTTAACACATTTTTCTTGTCACGGCGGTCATATTGGCCGCCATCTTGGATTTCTCCTAACCTGCCATGCCGCCAGATGTCTACCCTGATTTTTTTTAAAGGCCAGACCATATAGTAACAAAATATGAAGTCAAACGCTCTCCCTCTCTCGGTCACACAAATGACCCCCAGGGCAAGGACTATACGTCCAACTGAATAAAAAACTTCTGCTGGACCATTATGGTTCCCTCTTCACTGGTCAATACTTGAAAGTCCTTTGTAGATACATATTTGTGAAATTATTTCAGAATATGGAGAGGTTCCAGCAAAGACAGCTATTTCAATGATCCCGAGAAAACCAGATCCGCCCAACTGCTGCGGTTGTACCGACCGGACCGGAGGTTGAAGAACTTTGTTTTGAAAGAGGTGAAGGAATAACATTATTTTGAAATCTTGTAAAAAAAATTGATTGAAATTTAAAAGTTGATCGGAATGTGTGGTCTTAAACTGGATAGGACATCTTATCAGCTTATTAAAGACAAAGGGCATATCATATGATTCATATTGTGAAAGCAAACCAGACAATGCCAAGACGTTTAGTGATGCAGACCGGACCACCTATAGACAAAAGTGGTCCGGTCCTTGTCTGGTCCAGGGTGAGGTGGTTCGATTTTGTTACTGGACCGGTTCAGAAGCGTTCCGTGGGCATTTAGAAAATTATGATAAAAATGAGGCTATATGATATGAATTTCATTTTTAGACGTGACAAAATTCATGTGATACCCTTCATGACATCAAAAATCACTGGACCGGTCCGGACAGGCACTTGACAGGGGCGTCAGTTTCATTTTAAAGTGGTGGGGCAAATAGTGGTCACACCTTCGTGGAAGATGTCCGGGGAAAAATTACATTTTTAAAATTCAGAAACATGTATACTTTGGCAAAAAGCCCCATAGGAACTGACGCCACTGACGCCACTGGCACTGGACAGGCTGGTCCAGCACTGAACCGTTTTTTTGTAGGTGGTCCGGTATTTTGTTGTCCAGGGCTGGACTGTGGACCGTTCCAAGGCGGTCCAGACTGCATCAATAAAGAGTTTCATAACGCAATTTCTCGCTGAAAAGTGAAAGTGCTATTAAGCTGTCTATCGGTCTTCTTTGTGATCCAGGCATAACCCTAAGATACAGTGATGTTAATGGAAAACTTTCGTCGGGGGAACTCTTGGTACGGAAGCATTGCGCCATTCCAAATTTTCAAAAGGGAAAAAATTCTTGCCAACAAAGTATAATAACTTTTTTGCTAAAAGTACCATGAGGACTGAAAAAGTAAACAGGAATTTGTATTTTCACCACTGATCATTGGGGAGCTGTAGAGGGTAAGAGTCCCCCCCCCCCCATTTCCATCACTTCTTACTAAGTTCTGAGATATCTGTTTGATCCAACATTTCAGGTACCTGCTGACAAGAAAAGTTTGGTCAGTGAGAATATTTTCTTTCTTGATTTGGGGAAGAGCATCATCCAGTGGAATGGCTCCTATGCAGACGAGGCTGACAGGAAACATGTGAGTTTTGGTTCAGACATTCTCTTCAATAATATTGTCTTCAACATTCTCTTTAACATTATCTTCAACATTCTCTTGACAGTAGATGATCAATGGGGGGGGGGGGGGGTAGGGCATTTAACCGCCCCCCCCTCGGCCTATAGATTTTTAATGTAAACAAATAATAAATTCTGATATTTTTAGTACATTTTAGTTTGTAGGCTTCCCATCAGACATTTTCTAGATTGTACCCTGCTTGACATTCTCTTCAACATTATCTTCAACATTTTCTTCATCATTCTCCATTCTCTTTAACATTCTCTTCTTTAATCTCTTCAGTGTTCTCTTCAACATTAAATTCAACATTCTATTCAACATTCTCTTCAACATTCTCTTCAGTATTCTCTTCAACATTCTCTTCAACATTCTCTTCAACATTCTATTCAACATTCTCTTCAACATTCTCTTCAACATTCTCTTCAACATTATCTTCAACATTTTCTTCAACATTCTCTTTAACATTCTCTTCAACATTCTCTTCAGTGTTCTCTTCAACATTAAATTCAACATTCTCTTAAATATCCTTTCACATTCTCTTCAACATTCTATTCAACATTCTCTTCAACATTCCCTTCAACATTCTCTTCACATTCTCTTTAAAGTTGAATCCCACAGAATACAGCTGCTCCACCTATTGTACTCCACAGTTCAACAAAAATACCCCAGCTGGTGGCTCCCCCGCTCTGTCAAATTGTTCATATGCATTGGAAAAGCCACAGATTTTTGAAAACAGGGGTGGGCTCACTCAAAAGCTGCTGGCTCAGCCAGGAATAATGGCACTAAACTATAACTGCACACATTTTTTCGGTCGATTTTAAGGGGGACTTTTTTTTTAAAACTGTTTTTCATAATTTTCACATATTGTACACCACGTAACTCTAAAAAAACACCGGTAACCCCCCTTCAAAGACATGTTTTTCAATAAAGTGTATTTTCAGCTATATTCCCTTAATTTCTCATAAATATTTCATGGATATTGTTCGAGTGACACTGCTTTTCGTTATAAATCCCACACTCTTTTAGTATTTTACTGTATGTTTTAATGTAATGACATTAGATTTTGAAAAGATCATAGTTCGAAAATTATGTTGGATAGCCCCCCTATTTTTTTTAACGCTGGAAATCTTTCTTTTTGAAGAACTTTTTGGCAAAGTTTCATGAATATCTCATGGATTTTAGATTTCTTGCTAATTGTGGGATTCAACTTGAACATTCTCTTCACATTCTCTTCAACATTCCATTCAACATTCTCTTCACATTCTCTTCAACATTAAATTCAAATTCTATTCAAAATTCTCTTCAACATTCCATTCAACATTCTCTTCAACATTCTCTTCAACATTCTATTCAACATTATCTTCAACATTCTCTCCAATATCTTTGCAATTTCTCTTCAACATTATCTTCAACATTCTATTCAACATTCTCTTCAACATTATCTTCGATATTCTGGTCGACATTCTCTTCAAGGTCGTATAAAATGTTGTCTTTCAGGCTCTCAAGTATCTACATGTCATGAAACGAGGCCGAGGGGGTAAAATTGAAGTGGAGCAAATTCAGGAAGAAACTAGTCAAAACGTAAGCAGATTTTGTTTATTTTCGCAATACTTTTTGCACTTTAAAATCATTTAGTTGACCTAACAATAAACATGGACCTTGATTGCTCCGGATGCAGTCTTGATTGTTTTTGACTACATGTCATTGAAAATACTTTTTGTATGTCTTTCTTGTAATGTACATAATCTTGTCATGGAAGATGAGAACACAGTGCTTTTCCTAGGTCAAAAATTCAATTAGCCACAAAGGCCAATTTTCAGTGAAATGCATGGATGTGTGGCTAAGTTCCATTCAAAATTAGCAATTT
Source organism: Platynereis dumerilii (assembly GCA_026936325.1). Classification (NCBI taxonomy): domain Eukaryota; kingdom Metazoa; phylum Annelida; class Polychaeta; order Phyllodocida; family Nereididae; genus Platynereis; species Platynereis dumerilii. The sequence continues at coordinate 22,267,145 of JAPTHN010000014.1, read as the reverse complement.
TTATTAGCCACACAGAGGATAGATTAGCCAATGCTAATGTGGCTAATGGCTAGGAAAAGCACTGACTGAACAGTTTGCCTGAAATGCTGTTACATGTATCAATCTTTGGAACTTTTGAAAAACTAAATATGTTTTCCCATCTCCAGCACACTTTCCATGCATATTTGGACAACAAAATGGACTTCTCTGAAAATGGGGTCGATTCGGACGACGAAGGACAAGCTCGTATTTCTATGAATGCTTCCAAACTCAAGCGACCTCAGCCTCGGATTATAACGTTTGTATTTAAGATATTCAAAAGTTTTATGGTGTATGTACATGTATAAGAACTTAAATGTTATATAGGTAACTTAGTGTCCATTAAGAATTTTTAAAAATTCGTTGTTAAAATGGCATATGTCACGTGAGTGTCATAGGTGTATTTCGCAGGGGGTCAGGGCAAAAGGCAAATCAGGGCAATTTCTGACCAATATCATCCTCAACATGTTAAAGTTTCAGGCTAAAATTGCTACAACTTCTTCCCCCTGCGAAACATAGATTGGCAGTGTTGTGACAGTTTGGCTTTGTCTGTTGTAAATTATGAAGTTTTTGTAAAATGCAGGCCTATGACATGCCTAAGTTTCTGCCCAAAATGTTCCAAAAGGAGTTTTCCAACAAATCGACTCAAAGGAGCACACATGATAATAACCCAGAGGAAAAAAAAGTACATTTGAAACACTCGAATTATTTAAATTCATATTCTTTTCTACAAGGGAGCGTATTTGGAGTGTATGGATTTGCATATGGGGAGTATAAATGAAGCGTAATTTAAATAATTCGAGCGCTTCAAATGTACTCTTTTTTCCTCTGGGAATTGCCAGATTTTGAATATTACTTCTTACAATTTTGTACTACACTGTCTAACTATGACACTACCTCTTTCTCAGGCCTCAGATCAAGAGGGAAGAGTTGCTATTTTCCATCCACAAAGAGGGCAACATCAGCATGCCAGACTTCAAGAAACATGCAGTGTGCATCTTCGATAAAGGCGATCAATGCTTTGTATGGATCGGAAAGAGGGCTTCTTTGGAAGAACGCAGAATGGCCGTGGAATTTGGCCATGTAAGAAGAGAAATTTCATGTCTAAATTTGTATACTCCATTCATTATTGTGTTATGGACCTGGAAGGTATATTTGCCAGTGAAACAATATTAATTGGGTTATCGTTATTAGAAAAAAATATCATATTGGCACAGAACTAAAAGAACAAGTGGAACTAATACAGTGGTACCTGTGTTATAAGACCCCCTGTTGTAAGGCCGACTTGCCATATGTTACTGCCTTCCTTTCGCACTAAGTAGTATTTTTAATGTATTTTGCACCCTGATGAGAGACCGAATCCCACAAGAGAACACTTCATGACCGCAGAAGGGGCGGTCTTATAATGCAGGGACCACTGTAAATGCTAGGTTGTTTTAGGTAAGATAGCAGGGTGCCATTATAATAAAAATATTTAGATATGATTTGTTTGATTTCAGGAATATTTAAGAACAACAGACCATCCTCTTGTTCCATTTTCTGTCGTAAAAGAAGATATTGGAGGTCGTGAGTTCAAAGAAGCCTTGGCGTCAATGTAGATTTATGACAGCTTTTGTCATATATCTTTTATTTTAAATATAATGTGCTGAATTGGGTCTATAATCATGGTTCAGACACTCTGCAGTATTTCCTGCATTACTATGGCTGGGATATCTTATCTTTATCTGTAGATAGGCCTAATATATATATATCAAAATGTTTTTATTGTTAGGCCTATCAGTTAGTTGGCCTATCAATTATTGTAAAAGACATAGGCCTAGTGTTCAATTTATTGCATGCTATCTTGAGCCAAATATTTACATAAATCATTGTTGTAGAATTATTATTGCATGTTTTGTACTGCCATTCTGTAAATAAATACATTAGTATTCTTTTCTTAAAAACTCAATAAAATTTTAAATAACCTTTACTTGAGTTTTTATTGAGTTTTTTGTAACTCTGTCGAATTCCAGTAAGGAATATCATTTGTCCAGCAAATTAGATTCCTTCTTCAAATATATTATTAGCCATCAATAGTTAAGCATTAATTTGTCGTATTTCAAAGTTAATTGGAACCCCATCCTTGTCGAGGGGAACTTAGATCTCTTCGCAGGAGTCCATACAGAATGAGGCTTGCTATGGAAATCGTTGCCATGACAACAGCCAAAACGAGGTTGATGGCAGCCATGATGAGATTCTCTTCGTAGTTAGTAATGCACCAGGTGGCGACTGTGTTTATTTCTGCAGCGCATTCTCCCAAGATGGCGAAAGCGTGCGCAAGGTCAAGGACGGAGGCTATGAGTGATAATAGGGTGAACACGAGAAAGCAATCGATCTGAAAAGAATCAAATGACACAATTATTGTTCTATTGAAAGAGATAGGGATTAGAGAAGATTTTTTTTTTGCACGCTCAGTTGCCGCTCAGGGATAGATAGTGTTTCCAACGAGTGTAGCTTTAAGCTCGAGAATGATCATGGTCTAGCGAACGAGACTCGAGAATTTCTCAAGAAATTTAGGACACTGTTCTTCCATAGGCACAATGATATAACAAGAGAGATTTAATCATGAAATGGATCATGTTTTTGGCTTTATGATATCTTTTGTAGTTTTAATGGGTGGTTACGGCTTTTAGGGCAGATGGATTTGCAATTCTGGAGATGTAAAGAAAAATGGTAGATATTATGATAAATTGATATTTGTTTACCTGACACATAAAGGATGTACTTCGTCTGTGAGTATTTTCGTTGACACTTGATACGATGCCAAGAATTCCAGCTATCAGAACCTGAAAGTGAATGTTGGCCTCAGATAGTTGCTTACAATTTTAGATATGAGATTTACTTTAAAACTTGGTCAATCCATGCGCTAGAATTGTATGTTCTTCTCTGGGCAATGAAAAGACAGCATACCAGTAACTGTTATTCGCATATGTTATTAATTTTTTTCGGTGCTGCTCAATGTGGAATCAATAATTGAACGTATATTTTTAAAGAAATGAGTAACGAGGTGGGCTGGCGAATGTCCAAGACTACCCTGTCTAGATCTGCCACTGAATGCCTTTTGAAACAAATTTTCAAACAATTATGGGTAAAATCTTAGTACTTACTATGATGCCTGTCCATACTGGAGCCCCGGAGTTCAGTGGCCAGACCAAATTGGCTTGTGCATAAGCTAATGTCATTATTCCAGCAGTGATACTCAAGCAACCATTAATTAGATGAAGGATAGAAAGGCATCTGATTGCTAATTGGTACTCCTCTGGGGGCCTCATTGTGTTTGCTGAAAAACAAATTTTGAAATATTGATTTTATGTGAATAATTAGACTGTGTAGATCTTTAAATATTTGTGTAAATTTGGAAATGGTTGATCAACAGACTGAGTGTGAAGCTTTATGTCTTTTAAATAAGTTCTTACAGCCATTTAATTAATTATAGGGAAGTGACGACAGTTTGTATGAATCGCTAAATGAATTTTTGGAAGCCACACAAAGTTAATGTACTTGTTTTGGTTAAAAATCATATTTGATACCTAATAGCTATTGTCAATACAATGTAATGACAAAATATTGACCTATTGGTCAAATTCTAAAAAATGTGAATTAAATTATATTACAAATAAGGCTGTAGAAGCTCACCTTAGAGTGTTCTGCTGTTTATGTTTGTTGTGTTGGTCATAGCACTTTGGGAATCCAAATTATACTTCTTTACAATGATATAACACAGGCACTTGTCCAATACCATTGAGAATAAGTTAGATACTGTTTAATTGTTATAGGCCTACATTGATCTATCTATATATTCTATACATTGGATTAGTTCTGATCAATCAACCATGACCAGTCCTTCAGTGAAGTGTAATCTTCTATTCATGCTTTGATATTTTCTATTTATGTGGGTGTGTCACTTAGAATTTAGAATTAATTGCTCTGACTTATTCTTTCTAGTCACAGTTGACGAATTACAAGTGTTTACAGAAACCGTGAGAAACGCATTGGAATTTTCCTTGTGAGGCCACATCCTTATTCCTGCCATGTTATTCTGTATGACTCATAAGTAGTTAGTCAGGTCATATCCTATACTTGCAATGCTATCAGGACAAGTCACTGAATGAGCTGTGATCAAGGAATATTTTTGATTCACTTTGCCGAGTCAACTGTAAGGGAGCTTCGAACTCCGGACATGCAATGGGTTAGGCTGCCAAACTGGTGTTGGAAATATGCCCTCGGGGCTTTAACATTGAATGGGCAGGTTACTGCAGAATTCTGCAATTTATGATATTAGAGCTCTTTCCAGATTGGCGGTCCACTGGAAAAATTAATTTTCTTATTTTCAATTTGCAAACTGGCTTTGCCATGTCATTGACAGTTTTCTGTTGGTCTCCTAATCTTCTTATTAGATGAAGTACCTTAAGACATTTAATTATTTTGTTTATTGTCACCTCTTCTGCACTGGATATGATAAGCACTGAATCAACTAATTATTCATAACAGACACAAACAAAACATTTCTAAGCCAGTGACATCACATGACCAATGCTATTAGAGCTCTTTGCAGATTGGCAATCAACTGGGAAAATTAATTTTCTTATTTTCAATTTGCAAACTGGCTTTGCCACATCATTAACAGTTTTCTGAGCACTGCTCTCTTAATCTTCTTATTTGATGAAGTGCCTCAATTCATTGAATTAGTTTGTTTATTGTCACCTATGCTGCTGGATATGATGAGCACTGAATTAACCACAACTAACACAAACAACATGTTTAAGCCAGTGACATCACACGACCAAGTTGATAGTTAATTTTGAAACCATTTGGAATTAATCATCAAACAGCTATAAGCTGCCAATACTGCACAGTGCACACACTAATTTTGTACCAATATGCTGGCCCACCATGTATGCAGATTCATAAAAATTAGCGAAGAAACTGTTAGGACATTCAAGTTTAATTTTGGTAGCTAATCTCCAAACATATAAAAGGACTCATTTAGTATGTTGACTTGATAGTTTCCAGAACATGATAGTGCCTTACAATACTATACATCGGTCTGTAGTCCTTCAAGAAGTTGTATTTATTTTACTGGAAAATCAGGTCTAAATTGACCCTTTTTGTATCAATGTCTTAACCTATAAAAAAAACTTACATGTAAGTATTCTTAACAGTACATCGATTGATCAAGGTAAGGGATTTCGCTGGCGATATTTTTTGCGTGTGAAACATCATCAAAGATTGTGTACATCATTTTCAATGCAAAACTTGCCATAAATACGTCCGATTTTCAAAATTAAAAAACCTGCGTATATCAAATAAACTCCCCTGCATTCAATGCATTCATTCATTTGCTCTATTTGCAATATTAAGCTAGCAAAATGCGTTTCGGCGCATAACGGCATGAGGATGCAAAATTTCTAAAACCAGTGAGAACAACAAACTTTCTTCTTTTATTTGCAAATCCAGGATTATTTTTGGAGGGGAGATATTTGCTAATTTTTTGGAGTTTACTTTTTTTAGGTTGCAGAAATTACTGAAGTTTACTCTTGTTTCAAAAACCCTTATAGTTGTGTCAGATTTTCATAAAACAAAGGGAGGGGTCTTGGAATTTTTTTCTGTGGCCAACTATTCATAGAAATGCCTATTTTGAGATATTAAAACTTTTTATTACATGCCTTATGCCCTTAGGTTCATGGTAAGATCCATACAGCACCCTTTTTTAAGGGTTCTTTTCTTGTTGTATATTCTCCTCTGCTGTTTTGAAATATGTGAGTATGGCAAAAAATGGGACAGTCTATTTAAAAAGATTGTTATTTATTCTATACCACCAGATACGTTTATATCGTATGTAATAGGGGATTTAGGATAAGATATAAATAATCACTCGAAAATGACCAAAAATGTGATGATTATAACAACTGTCAAGGATTTGCACAGAAGTCATATCCAATTTTTATAATCTATGCCACTGTGACCCCAGGTCAGAATTGAGGACTACTGTGCCATGGCATATATATCCATCAGCTGATATATTTATATTTTTTATATTCACCCTTCAGATCTAGGACAATGTTGCATTTAAAGTGACACAGGCTGAGACTGGACTTTTTCATTGTGGATTCGAGGAGGTACCATTGAGAATTGACAGGTTAGTGTAGATGATATTTGAAAAAAAAGTTTCAGTGATACATATATATAAGACCAGATTCTCCAAATAACATGTACATATGCATAACATATATTTCCATAACACATGGAACATCATGGGGTGGGTAATATATAGTGACATACTTGTTGTGGGCATTTTTTAAGTCTACATTTCATTGGATCATTGAAATAGTTTTTTCATAGTCTCTAAGTTCCTCCTGTTGTGTGTGCACTTTCAACTTGTTGTTCTGATCTAATAAGTTGAATTACAAGTTTTATGCTTTTTTTGAAGAGAGACAAACAAAACTGAGAAGTGCAAAACTTCAGGACAATTAAGTTCATAACACTATTTTGAAGGGGGATGAAGACAAAAAGATTCTTTTCAGAGAATGTTTGGTCATTGGCTAAATTTTATAAATAAAGGTCTCATAAAATAGCAATAATGTATTTTTTAAATACTTTTAATTTCTGTTGCCTTTCAGAATGGGTTGCCTCAAATTCCTGGCATTACCAGTTGGTCTCGCAGCCATCTTGCTTGTTTGGCTAAATGAGCCGTTGCCTCCTAATACAGCCAACCCTGTTTTGTACAAAACTATGGCAGGGTTGATGAAACTGAACTACAAAGTAGTAAGTTGGATGGTACTTTAGTAAATCACAAAAGTCAATCCGAAATGATCATTTTCATACCTGAGGGTGGCTGAATAAGCCGAAATATTGTTAAAAAATCATGAATTTGCTCGGATTGACTTTTATGATTTACTATATTAAAATATTCAGTGGAATTAATGGAGTATGGTACTTTGCCTCCTGGTATTGATTTCTTCCTTATGACAATTTTATATTTCAGTCGAATAAAAAATTAATAATTTTTTCTGTTCTTGAAGTGTTAAAGAATTTGTTATTTCCAATTCTATATTTATCCCAGTTGATAGATAAATGCAATTATACATTGTCATTCTATTTTTCAGGCAGAACTGCAAGCATGGTGGACTGGGCAGGATGTCCGCGTGGTGGAACAAAATAATATTGAAAAAATTGCGCTGGCAAGTCGAAAATCAGACCCTGATGTTGCGGTATGTAAAACTTATAAAGCAATCTTTTTCAGACTCGTTCTTCATCTCTGCTCCAAAAAAATTTAATGGCCAAGGACACATTGTTACCCTAGGCCTATCTGCCAGCCTTGGTTGTCTGGTAAAAGTTCCTTTAGCCATTTGAGGATTATATTAATGGTTTGTATTTGCTTTCCCAGGCTTCTGAAGAAACATTTGCTGGTGTAAAAGTCTTTGTTTACCAACCAAAAACAAAAAAGAGCGGACGACCGGCTTTGATTTACTTTCACGGGGGCGGATTTATAACAGGGCATCCCGGTTAGTAAGAACACTGTCATCTTTTTCACTGACCTTGTACCAACTACATATATGTGATACTATTAGGTCATTCACAATTACTTTTTAATTCTTATCATTAATTCGCCAAGATTATCTTTTCAGCGCTTTATGAACAACTGTTCCATAAGTTTGTCAAGCAGCTGGACATGGTTGTGGTTGCTGTAAGGTAAGATAGATTTAAGAAAATCATTACATCATAATACTTCTTTGAGAAGACGCCTTAGTATACTGTATACAACATATAAAATATGACCTCATGTTTGCCTGGTCAATCAGTATAACAGAAATTCCTGACTCACTGTTTCTCATATTCAAGGTACAGACTGGCACCTGAAGTGAAAGCCCCCACTCCCCATGAGGATTGTGAGAAGGCAGTTCAACATTTCTTCATAAATGCAGAGAAATATGGAGTCAATCCTAATTTAGTCGGTGTTGCAGGTAAGACTGATACATGTGCCAGACTTTTGATATTGTTTATTTGATATGATATGACAATGTATGTCATCAAGAAGACTAAGGTAATTCTATAAATTTCAATTTTGTTCAATATGCCTTTTGATTTATCAATTTATATTGCAATAACAATCCATAACTCTTACTAGATTTAATGTTTATTTCCAAATTTAAATAATTTGCATATCTATAGTATTATCTTAATAAAACCATTCATTTATCCAGTAAAAAGAAAACATGAAAACTCTTCTCTATTCCAGGTGACAGTGCTGGGGGAAACCTGGCAGCTACCACATCCCTGAAATTAAGAGATCAAGGAGAAAACCAGTTTATTTTTCAAATGCTCATCTACCCCTATGTCCAGGGTCTGGATTTGAGGACACCTTCTTATCAACGGAACTGTCCCTCTGCAATTAGTTTCATGACTTACGAAGCCATGTCTTCTTATCTTGGGTCGTTCATTGGGCTGCCTCCGAGGGTATTTCCTGAATTGTTAGAAAACAGACATGTCAAGCCAGAGATATGGGATAAATACAAGAAGTATTTCATACTCAATGACATACCACAGAAGAGCATCCCAGCAAATTTCAAACCAGTTCGTCCGAGCAAAATCAACAAAGCTCTTGCTGATTTTGTTGAGGCAGATTTAACGAATCCCTACTTATTTCCACTGCTAGCAGACAACCTCTCTAATCTACCTCCAGCATATGTGTTGACAGTCCAGAATGATCCAATAATGGATGAAGGCATATGGTATTCCAATCGCCTAGTAAAAGCAGGTAATAGAGTTGTCCACGATCATTCCCCAGACGGATTTCATGGGATGATGGCTATGCAAGATCCAACGATCGGTTTCGATCCGGCCTACAAGGTTGCAGACGACATGTTGAAATTTGCAGGAGATGTTCTACGTGATATTAAGAAAAGTCAAGAAGAAAAGCCTCCTGCTGCAAAAATTGTAAAAGAAGTAAAGATAGAAGAAAAAGTGGCAAAGCAAGAAGTAAAAATTGAAAAACAAGCAATGAAAGAAGAAAAAGTTGTGAAAAAAGAAGCAGAAATACAAGAAAAACTTGAAAAACAAACCATGAAAGAAGAAAAAGTGGTGGAAAAAGAAGCCATAAAAGTAGAAAAGGTAGGGGTCCAAAAAGTGCAAAATAAAAAAAATGATAAGAAAAAAGAGTTGCCGAAAGCAGCTGAGGCTGATCTACCTTCTCAACCAGTAAAAAAGACATTGGATGAGCAAAAGACAAATGGAAAGAAAGTTGATGGCAACAAACTAGGTGGCCAGGAAGCAGAAGCAAAGGAAACAGAAGTTAAGAAAACAGAGGCAAAGAAAACAGAGGCAAAGAAAGCCGGTGGAAAGAAAGCAGAAACAAAGCAAACAGAAACAAAGAATTAAACCAGACGAAAAGAAAGGAGAAATAAAGTGAAAAGGGGGATGCCACCCATGCGTACAGTACTCTCTGCACCAACATCACTGTGCTCCGTGAAAATCTGCCAAATATGAGACTGTGAAAAGCACCACTCAGACATTCGACATTCGAAAAAAACGTGAGGTGTTGACTACTGATATATATTTCTGTTTCTCTATTGTATGTAGATTGTACGTAGATGATACAGTGCATATGTGTCTCTCTGGCCAAAGTATCTGGGAGGCTTGTTTAGATCCTTGTGTTTTTAGAATTAGCATTGAAATGATAAATTGATTAAGGTAACCACTTTTCATAAAAATAAAATTTAGGCAAGTTGTTCCAAACTACTGCATGTGCGCCCTAGTTGTGCCACTTGACCAAATTAGGATATGATCCAATTGGGCTGAAACTGCCCAATATTCATGGCAATTATGGCCAAGATATTATAAACAACTAAATGCCTATTATATAGCATTTTAAACAGAACAAACAGTGGCAAAATTGCTGAAGTTATTGGATTTGTGGACTACAGGAACTTTTCAGCATGACTCTTTAATTTTGAAATGATAAACTTTACCTGGAACTATTATATGGAGCTAGAGAACTTTTTTTATTTGCATATCTGTTCAGTATGCCTGGACTCAATAATCTGGAAAATTATTTTTAATTTGCAAACTGGCTTTGACACGTCATTACGAGTTACCGTTTGTTTTCTAACCTTCTTGTCAGATACATACTTTAAATTAGTTGATTAGTTTATTCACAGGTATAAGATAATTTAGATTGCTAAGAAACTCGGCTTGGACAATCAATGTTTATTAACCATATACAACTATAAATTACATCAAATGTCAATAAAGATCATGAAAGATAAAGAACATCCATTGTAATTGTTATCAACTGTTACGATCCGGTAAAAGACTATCAATACCTAAAAAGCGAACAAGCCGATATGGAAACAAGTTGGTTCCGTCAAGTATTAGATACTACAACTATAGGTCATCAAATTATGTACCACTATGAAAACTGTCCTTATCATTCATGGTAAAATTTGATCCATTATCACCCAAAAGTGAGCTACATAATGTTCACTGATCAGACCCAAACCAAAAAATTCCTTACAAAATTTAGATTAATATGAGCCTTGTCTGATGAGTGAACCCCATGTAGCTTGTAGTGAAAACTGGCCTTAAATGTTTGAATCAGGGAAATTTCAAAATGGCCACCATTTGTTATTGCTCTCTGCACATGCTCAATAGGTCTGAGCATGCTCAGTGGAATCAGGTCACTCCCGGGCATGCTCAGTGCCAAATTAGGTCAGAGCAAATTTTCCATTGCATTTCTATAGAGTGTGCGTAAAATTAACTGATGTAAATATTTTGAAATATTTAATTATTTACTATTATGCACATGTAGGCCTAAGTGTTTTAATGTGATGAGTCTGTTTGTACCACATGGACTAAATAAAGTATATCGTTATCGTTATCATTAGATAATATATATGCTGAATGAACTGATGAAATGATAACAGACACAAACAAAAACATGAAAACTTTTTAAATGCTTTTTTATGCCAGTGACATCATCAGTCCAAGTTCAATGTTCATTTTGAAACTGTTTGGACCGCTCATCGGCAAAGAGCTAGAAGTGTCCCAGATCGGAATCCTGCAGAACTTGCGGGTCTGAGGAGTAAAGCGTACCAATTTTGGCAAAGTAAGTGAATTGTAAATAATGCTTTTCAATAGTTTTAGTTCAATATAGCTACATGATCTATGCTTTTGTAATTTCTATTAAATCAGAATAATGTAGCGTTTCAGAGTGACATACTTGTCTACATTGTTTTTTTTATGAAGAAAATTTATAGGCTCTTTGACATAGTTGATAGTACAGTATACAGTGCATAATGATGTTCAACTTGTTTTGAAAGGCATACATGTATGTATAGTTAAATTCAACAAGTATTGTGTACAATTTGTAATTTCAATTGTTTGGTTTTAGAACTTCTGTCACATACCAAAGTTAAGAAATCATATGATAAAAATTTGATTGAGGACTGTCCATTGGCTTGCTCAAAAGCAGCCCTAGCTATCCGTAACATCTGTCATGCAACACTTTTGAGTTGAAAATGTCTAATGTTAAGTTTATCACAAATTCATAACAAATGATGATAATATAATTTTTGTTCCATTTCAGAATGGGTTGCCTCAAATTCCTGGCATTACCTGTTGGTCTGTTAGCCATCTTGATTTTTTGGCTAAATGAGCCGTTGCCCCCAAATACGGCCAACCCTATCATATATAAAGTAACAGCAGCAGTAATGAATCTGCATTACAAAGTGGTAAGTTGTATTATTATTATGTATGTATCTTGATATAAGAAAATTTTATTTCTGAGCAGCAACAAAAAATTTACAAAATCAATATATACGTATTATATTTTTTGTATTTTTCAATATCCATGAATTAATAAGGCCACACATAATTGATCTTTAGCTTCTCGGACCTTCTCAAGGCATTTTTTCTAGGGTCGGTCGATAGGACAAAAAAAAAGGGTGAAAAAAAATTTTTTATAATGTCAAAAAAAATTAAAAAAAATTTTTTCCATCAGCAGGAAATCTATTTTGTTAGCGGGTCCGAGAAGCTAAAGATCAATTATGTGTGGCCTAATCTATTATTCCAAAGTATTTACATACATGCATTAACTCTATTTTTCAGGCAGAATTGCAAGCATGGTGGACTGGGGAAGACTTTCGTATTGTGGAACGCAATAATTATGCAAAACTTGGGTTGGCCCTTCGACAAATGGATCCTGATGTTGTGGTATGTAGAGTAGGGCAGGGCATGCAACCCCCCTCAACTTCAAGGTGCAATTTGACCTACTTTTTATGGTAGATTATTTGAATGCTTATGCTTTCAGGAAGGGATCACATGACTCTACTTATAACTAGTGAAACAAATGTCTATCAATTTTTATAAAGGAGTAAACGCCGTTTTTGTGAAAAAATTGAAAATGGCCTGCTTACCCCACACAATGTCCTTGAACAAAGTTTAGGGTTAAAAAAAATGTACAAAGAATCTGTCAACGCAGCATTGTAGTACGTGGTCTCAGCTTCAATCAGATGTAAAGATCTAAAAAATCTGTTGGGAAAATTTTGAAAAAATTTAAATTTAAAATTTTTAGTTTTTCACACCCTTATCACATGCAAAATATCAGTTTTAGGTCCATCAAAAAGCATTGCAGTGTTATCGAAACATCACAGCTTATCTAAGTACATATTAGGTTACTGAATCAGGTGAAAAATATTAATAAAAAGCATTTTATTTCTACTTTTCACATCATTTTCAACATTTAAGGGTGTTGCAAACTTGCTGAATCATATAATGGCCAAATGAAATATAAACATGCCCATTTCGGCTTTATTATTTCTTTAACTAAAGAAAAGTGGCAAATGAACCAGGGTGTGAGAAAATGCCTTGTTAAATTCATTAGTGATATAAATTGAGATTTTTAACATTTCACCAGTTGATGTTTTTCAAGTGGGATTCACAAAAACATCTGTAAAGTTATCGGACAACAAATAGTGAACAAATGTCGGAATACCTATTGTCAGCACTTGCATAGATTTTCTTTTTTACGATTTGAAAAAAATATATATCTATCAAAATATACTATTTCCTTTGATGTCAAATACAAGTTACATGCAAAGCTGTTGTGAAGATGCACACTTGTGAGATGCCACTTTTCTTTAGTTAAAGAAATAATAAAGACGAAATGGTCATGATTATATCTGATTTGACACATTATATGATTTGGCAAGTTTGCGACACCCTTAAATGTTGAAAATGATGTGAAAATTAGAAATAAAATGCTTTTTATTATCATTTTTCACCTGATTCAGTAACCTAATGTATAACTAGATAAGCTGTGATATTTCAATAACACTGCAATGCTATTTTATTGATCTAAAACTGATATTTTGCATGTGACAAAGGTGTGAAAAACTAAAAATTTTAAATTTCAATTTTCTCAAAATTTTCCCAACAGATTTTTTAGATCTTTACATCAAATCGAAGCTCAGACCGCATACTACAACGCCATGTTGACGGATGGCAATTTTTTTGCGAGCGCATTCAGCTAGAAAGTTATTTCTTCGGGTTCTTCTATCATTTTTTATGCATTCTATTCACTTTTTCTGAATTTCAGACATTTATTTTTGTAATATTTTTTGCCCTGTTTCAATTGCGGCCAAATTTTTTCTATTTCAATTAGCTATTCTATCAAGATTTAAGGAAAAGCACACGTTATTAAAGGGTTCCTGAAGCAGCTTTGAGGCCCCAGTAAAGGGGGACTCATTCCCCATACCATGTGGGGCCTCTCACCCCAACCCACATATTTTGATTTGACCTCTATATTTTGAACTAAAATGCAAAAAACATGATCCAAATCATATTTATGTGATGGTGATAAAGTGAAGCAATGCAGATATCCATTACACTTTAAAAAATTTCCAAAGTTATGTATGACAACCCCTTTTAAAGAATTAATCAAAGTTGCCAAAACCATGCACGTTGTTTTTTGTTTCTTAAATTTCTACTTTGGTTTGATGCTGTTTGCCCTGAAAATTTGTGACGTCACCTAAAAAGCCTCTAGCTTCAATCCTATCAATAAGAAAACGCACCAAAAATTTAAGTTTAGATATAACCCTGGGGGGGCTCTCACCTAACCCGGGCTTCTTGCCCCGCCCTACTCTAACAAACTTTTCAATGAATGATTCTTGAAATATGACAATCCCGTTCAAACTTCTAAGTCATTTTTCTGAACATTTAGAACAGTTTGCTAGCCACCCAGAATCTGTGTCCTGCACATTCTGTTATCACAAGCAACGCTTGGACTAGACGCTGCCAGTCTGCCATCTTATTAGCAAGCACTGGTGGTCTGATGCTGGCTGAACGCCGGTCCATTCCTGCCAATGACGGGCTGGAGTAGGGCCTGCTCAGGCTGTCTTTATGTAATGGCACCATAGAAATACATAGAACGGACATGAGGCTCTGGCAGATGAAGCAACCAAATCCACCATCTTGGAACTGCCCTGTATCCTGACACAATGGTACAGTGACATCACAAATGACAGTGATGTCACTTATAACAATGGCATGACGTCACATCATAATTAGTCTATTGTGACATCATGTCTCAGGGCAGTTCCAATATGGCGGATTTGGTGACCTCATCTTGAGGAGGCTTCATACAGCCTCATGTCCGTTCTATGTATTTCTATGAATGGCACATGTACAGGCCATAAGTACATTCATGGAGGCCAGATGCATGTCACTGAGTGCTTCATGAAACTTTTTGAAATCATCCTATCAAAAGAAGCTTTTGAAATGAGTAGCATTGAATATTTTAGGCGTCATGTTTGGTAAATTTACAAGATTGCTTGCCATAACTACCTGCAACTATCTGTTGATTAATGATTTGCTTTTGTATTGACTTCTTAAGGTGTCCGAAGAAACATTTGCTGGTGTAAAAGTTTTTGTTTATCAACCAAAAACAAAAAATAATGGACGACCGGCAATAATGTACTTTCATGGGGGAGGATTTAGGACAGGACACCCTGGTTAGTAAAGACACACTGTCATCTCATCATTATTATAAACAAAGACCATAATGTATTGTAAGACATTTCACTCTTGTTTAACAAGACAGTGTTGGTCTGCTGCCTTCCTTTAAAGTTATTGTGCTTTGTTATTGTATATATGGAGTCTCGAATTTAAAATACATATCCCTCAATGGAAGAGACGTGCTTCATTCTTTTTCAGAATCTGTATCATAATAGTAGTTCCAATCCTGTTATTACATGTCAAATATATAGAGCTAGAGTTTTTTTTCCATCCAGCTATGTGACATTGGTTTTTCTTTCACTTTGATAACGAAAAAATTAGGACCAGTTCTCTGGGAAAAATGCACTTCGTGACTTATGATAGCTGATGAAGTGTCATCTTCTCTACTTTCAACATGGGAAACATAGAGGCTGTTTGATTAGTCATGATCAACAGTAAACCATTTGACTTCTCATAACAAATTTTAGAGTGAAAATCAGATGCATAATCCTTTCGTTTGGCTGTCACCAACAAGTGGGATAAGTCTCCTTCAATCAAATTAACATTGAAAGTATTGGGTAAGATCATGACAAATCATCAGTATGATATACAAAGTGCCATTTTCACAGTGCAACAGTACACTCTTTTTCGGTATAAAAGTGAAAGGCTGTAAAAAATCATTCCCAATGGCTGTTGAAGTTTTCAATTCATTAACTTTTTATCGTTTCAGTTTTTTATGAACAACTCTTCCATAAGTTTGTCAAACAGCAGGACATGGTTGTAATTGCCCCTAGGTAAGTTTAAAAAAGACATCTTCTGATTATCTTAAAAACTACATGAATAGCTATGTGAAGGCACAACACTGACGATGTGCTCAGATCGAAATTTTTATATTTCCATTTCATTACCAAATCAAGCTATGAAAATTGAATTTTTCGCAGGTGGGAAGAGGAATAGGTTTGTCTCCATTTGTAATTATGATATAGATGGCATCTCCAAGCAGAGTAGCTCTGCCGGAATCCCCTTTGCCTTTCAACAAGGTGATTTATTTGTTGTTGAGAATATATTGTTGCGGATGCCTTCGCCCCCTAATGGTGCTCCTTTTCACTTCCAAATCTGTGTACGTCCGACACAATGACATTTTGCCTTGTAGCTCAGCTCCTGTTGCACTTGGAGCTTTGGTTGATGGCTTGTCTGATACCTCTATTACCTTGCCTCATCCCTGTTTAACAATGAAATAGCTGAGGTGTAATGGTAAGGCTACACAAGCTGCTAAAGTTTCAAATCTGTAAATCAGACTTTACAGAATTGCCCTTGTTCCCTTGATTCTAGGTACAGACTGACACCTGAAGTGAAAGCTCCCACTCCCCATGAGGATTGTGAGAAGGCCGTTCAACATTTCTTCATAAATGCAGAGAAATATGGAGTCAATCCTGATTTAGTTGGTGTCGCAGGTGAGACTGTATGAAAGATTTGTATTGTTCATTTTGATCTGACACAGACTGCAAGAGACTGCTATAAGACAGCAAAGGTTCCATCAACTTTGACTGTTAGACTTTCATTGACCTTTTAAGAAAAACAGCGCATATACTTATCATTTTGTTCTTATAATGATCCTGAAAAATCAACCACATATTTCATCACTAAAAGCTGTTTTAGTGTTTTCATCTTTACAAAACATCTTAACTCTGCTTAAAAATGCAATCAACATTGAAAATTTTAATCCAATCACCAATTTATAAAAATTGAATATTCTTCAGCCACAACAATCATGTCATTATTCATGACCAGCCTTTTTCCATTGTAGGAGACAGCGCTGGTGGAAATCTGGCAGCGTCCATGTCGCTAATGCTAA
The DNA here is from genome assembly GCA_026936325.1 of Platynereis dumerilii. Classification (NCBI taxonomy): domain Eukaryota; kingdom Metazoa; phylum Annelida; class Polychaeta; order Phyllodocida; family Nereididae; genus Platynereis; species Platynereis dumerilii. The sequence continues at coordinate 22,250,242 of JAPTHN010000014.1, read as the reverse complement.
GAGACCAGGGAGAGAACGAGTTCATCTTTCAATTGCTCATCTACCCATGGGTCCAGGGTCTAGATATGCAAACGCCTTCTTATCAACGGAACTCCCCTTCTGCAATGCGTTTTATGATACATGAACAAATGGCGTCGTATCTTGGATCCTTCCTGGGCTTACCTCCTAGGATGTTTCCTGAGTTGATAGCAAACAAGCACGTCAAGCCTGAGACATGGGATAAGTACAAGAAGTATTTCAATCTAAATGAGATACCAAAGACGAGTATTCCTGCGAATTACAAACCAGTTCGCCCTTCTAAAGTCAACGAAGCTCTTGCGGAGTTTGTGGAAGCCGATTTGACCAATCCTTACTTGTTTCCACTGTTAGCGGAAGACCTCTCAAATCTACCTCCAGCATATGTGTTGACAGTCGAGAATGATCCATTAATGGATGAGGGGATATGGTATTTAAACCGTCTCATAAAAGCGGGTAATAAAGTTCTCCATGATCATTCCCCGGACGGATTTCATGGGATGATTGGCATGCAGGATCCAGTGCTTGGTTTCGATCCGGCTTACAAGGCTGCAGATAACATGTTGAAATTCACAGCAGATGTTTTACGTGATGTCAAGAAGAGTCTTCAGGAGAAGCCTCCGGTTGCTGCTAAAAAAGAAGAGGCAAAAGTAGAAAAACAAGTTAAGACAGAAGAACAAGTAACAAAACAAGACATAAAAGTTGATGAACAATCAAGAAAGGAAGAAGAAGTTGCAAAACCAGTGAAGAAAGAACAAAAGGTGGTAAAAAAAGAAGTGAGAGTAGAAGAAAAGGTAGAAAAACATGCACCAAAAGTAGAAAAGGTGGCGGTTCCAAAAGTGCAAGATAAAAAAGAATTGCCAAAACCTGCCAAGGCTGATCCACCTTCTAAACCGGTAGAAAAGAAATCGGATGAGAAGAAAGGAAGTGACAAGAAAACAGAGACAAAGAAAGCAGAAACAAAGAAAGCAGAAACAAAGAAAGCAGAAACAAAGTAGACTTTGTGAAGAGAAAGGGAACAAAAAGGAGCATCACAATTTTAAAATTGAAGTAATTTTGTTTTAGAAGGTGAAGAAAAAAAAAGTGATTTCAAGATAGTATTCATTATTCAACTAAAAAAGGCTTCACAGTGTTTTCAACTTTTCAGTGTCTTATATCACAAATGTGCCTTGATAATCAATAAACATTAACATATTGTCATACATTTAAATTCTGTACATGTAAGCTGGAGAGAGAATAAGTATTCTAAGTATGAATCATGTCTTATGATATTATCAAATGTGATGGTGATGCATGAGAATTTTTTTAAACAAATGGTCACTAAAGTTCATTCAATTGATTTTATGCTCATTCCATGGTTAGTATCTAAATGATTTTAAGCAAAAATGTCAAAACTTAATACTATATTACTATGTGTTTGTCTTCTGTCATGTATTTTGGTGTATCAAAACATCAGCTCATTCAAAACCAAATTTTACATGAATAAACCCATGTGTTATATGTAATGAGAATCAAAAGATGTTGTGCAGTTGGTAAATTCGATATTTGCAACAAATTCCAGCCTCATAAAAAGAAAATCAATAGTGCCAGGCAGTTTGACTCTCAAAAGCTCATAAAAAAACCATAGAGCTATACAGAATCTGATTGATCATGCTGCCTGCATTGTAGGATCAGAAATTGATTCACAAGCATAAAATTATCACTTTGATGGAACTTGTTATAAACAAAAGTCTTTGACAATTAGTTTGTAAACACATGGATTTTGTGATGTTTATTTGTTCTGGCAGCCCATTGGCTGAGAGGCTGTGATTTCGAACTTGCATGGGTTTTCCCAGACCCAATTTTCACTCTGACACTGAGTTGAAACTGTGATGCTCAGTTTGGTGGATTCACATTGGCTCGAAGCCGGGGAGTCTGACCCAGTTTAAAATGACATCCCAGCTTATATTGCAATGCTAGAATAGCTGACATCAAAGTTCAACAGCATAGAAAAGAACTTGAGATTCGACGTAAATATGACAAGGACTGAAACATGTTCTGGATGGATAGGTACTCCGTCCCAAAAAGTATTCCATATTGTCAGTCATGAGTCCCTGTAGACCAGTAAGGGGCAAGCACACTATGAAAATTTGTTATTCATTCTGAAGGCCCAATGAGGCCTGTTAAGCTGGCATTGTTCCGGGGCCCGGTACAGCCGGAAAATGCAAATGCATGTAAACTGAACCAAAACGCAAAACTATTACCAGGGCCTTATTTTTCTGTAGATATGCTTCATATGGGCTGTTGAGTGTATGCTTCTGTATAAGCAGGTACCTAAGGACTCAATTGCATGAAATCACTCAAGTTTGACCATTTTTCGCACGTCTGTTGCCTAGTTTATCACACTGGGGTAAGGCAAGTGGAAAGGGGTATTAGGCACCCCATTGGGCAAATCTAATGATTTCATTTTAAAGCTTGAAGAAAATGATGGAAAAGGCCACACAATTCACTTCATTTAGTGCCACAAGACTTGTGAAAAAATTTGTTTTTTGACAAGTCAGGTGAAAGTTTTCCACACACAATGATATTCCAATGGAACAATGCAACTGCGGAAACAAGTTCTCAAACAGCCTAAACAATAGCTATGGAATGAAAAACAATTAGAGTTTATCAGAAAGACTTCAAACAACCTGTGTGTCAGCTGCAGGGGTAAACATCAGCACTTTCTTTGCCCTCCTTTTGCTATTCTCACAACCACACATCTGCCCCGTAAGAAAAGCATAAGAAGGGCACACATGGTACTGTAATTAGTCCTACAGATGCTATACAGGTTGTTAGAGGTCTTTTTGATAGACCCTGGGCCTTTTTCACTCAGTTGCGTGCGTATAGGCCATTCCTTGACCTTTTTCCACAGTTGCAGCATTTCATTGCAATATCATTGTGTGTGACCAACTCTGACCTGACTTCTCGAACAACAACATTTTAACAAGTTAAGTGGCACCAACTGAAGCAAATTGTGTGGCCTTTTTCATCATTTTATTCAAGCTTTCACACTTAATCATTGCGCTATCGAGTGCCTAATACCCCCATCCAGTCACCATACCCAGTGTGATAAACCTCGCTGCTGTTGCGGATATGAAGGTCAGAATTTAACAATTTTATAGAAATGAGTCCTTTGACACCTGATTATACATATGAATCAACTCAACAGCCCGGCTGATTGATACACAGAAAAAAAAAGCCCTGGAAATAGTTTTGCGTTTTTTATTTGGTTCAGTTTAAGTTAGGGCCCGCAATTATTCTTTTATGGGGCCCCCCAGCAAATGCTTGCATGGCTGGCTATGACTATATTCTATTGAGGGTGCCCTAGCTTTCATAATTATGCAAATACTATAGTAAGATGGGAGCCCATAGTCATAATTTTTATTAAGTTGATAGTCCACTTTTGTTATTTGCATTTCTACTTGACTGTCGCAAGGCCTTGAGTGTCACAATGTTCCGGGCAATTAAATGTCTTTTTTTTGGCTTTTCCAGGCCCCCCTAATCCTTCGGGTCCTGGATACTTACCCAAATTGCCCATATGTAACTCTGATATGGATATTTTTGTCTAAAAACTTTTTATCAATTTGAAGCATCAGAAAATTGCCTCAAAGTTTACCTATTTTTGAGTGTTCCCTGTATTATACATTTAAATTATATTCTCCACTCGGATTGTGTCTGCCAATCACAAGCGAGTATTCTTGGATAATATCCTTGTTGCAATGTTATAGGTCCGTGAGGGAGGACCTGAGAGGAAACACCTTCTGCTGTGCCCTGCTGCAGCAACAGCTAGAAAAAATTTTGTGTTTTAAATTTTAGTAAAAAATTAATTGCACGCCAATGGGAAGACACAGAAAAACACAAATGATGTCAAAAGTTGCGTATTGATCAGGACAACAACATTAAGCAAATGTAACATTGCTTACATAGGTTATGGGACCATGGTATGACATTGAGTGACAAAAAATGCACTTTTTCACCCATTTTTTGCGTAAATGCCAATGTTTAAAGAAAAACATTGTGCTATAAAATTGAAATAAAAAATATCAAATATAAAGAAGCTTCTTGGTTATAGAATACAGAATCAGAATATGTGAATTTTATATTTTTGTGGCTACCCATTGCTGAAATAGAACGAGATATATATTTTGAAGAGAATTCTGCAGTTAAACAAAAAGAAACACAAACTGGCTTTCCAGCACAGTCAAAGAGTTTAAACCTATTGCTTTAAAAGTTCATTTATGGAGAATATAACAAATATTAGATGGTAAGTCGTCCAATATAGAGTATAATTGGACTCAGAAAAACTATATTGGACTTGGCGCAAGCGCCTCGTCCAATATAGCTTTTCTTCGTCCAATTATACTCTATATTGGACTCCTCACCATCAAATATTTATATAATATTCAACTTCTCATCCCATGTTTTGCAATATGAATCAGGCAAGTGGACAGCATATTTCATGAGATAATTTTTTTTATAATGCAATAGGACAAATTATTTCATAAGACATGTCTGTGTGCATGTATATGTGAGATTGACCTCCAGATAAATAATTATCATTTAAAAAGTTGATGATTATACATAATACTGATTGTGATAATATTATCACAATCAATATTATGTACAATTGTAATTATTATGTAGATTTACAGATATGTTGAAGTTTTATCTTTATCTTGAAATCTATGCCACTGTGACCATAGGTCAGAATTGAGGACTCAAGAAGAACAAATATTTGTACTTGAATGTCATATATATATGTGACATGGCATATATATTCGCTATATCTCCCATATCTATATATATCATATGGCAAGCCGAAATACTCGCTGCTGATTGGCCGACAGCCGTGCAATATTCTACGATATTGCACGCATGATATTGCACGCTCATTTTAACATGTGAAAGATTGGACGGACCTGAGAGGAAGCACCTTATTTTGATGCTGCTGCAGCAAAAGCAAACAACAAAAGTGTGTTTTTCAATTTTACTAAAAAGTGCACTGCACGGCAACGGAAGCAGATAGGAAGATGATTTTTGCGGCAAACGATTCGTCTATTAAAGGGCTAATTGGATACCAACTTCTTTTTACTGATTAATTATTTCTTTTATCAGAATAAAGCATTAAGTGGCCGAAAAACGGCATTTTTGCCGATTTTTTGGTGATTTTTTAGTGGATAGAAGTCTAAAGTCTGCTATAAAGTTTTTAAAAAAATCGAAAATTAAATCCATCATCAAGAACATCATTTGTGGATTCGAAAAGTTTGAGCATATTTTTAGTGAGTGAAATAGTTATCGATTTCTGATGAGATACATTTTAAGTATGTGGTTAAAAAGAAACACAAATTGAGTCTTGCAGCAGCACAACATTGTTGTTAGTTTTAGAAAAAAGTCACTACACAGCACTGGAAATAGATAGGAAAATTACTGTGGTGGCAAAAACATGCGTATTTTAAAGGGCTAAGTGGATATTAATTGTTGTACTCTTTATGTTATTTATTTAATCAGAATAAACATTAATTGGCGAAAAAACAGCATTTTTTCCCATTTTCCAGTGACTTTGATGTGTTTACAGGTCTTTTAAGTCTGCTACAAAGTGTAAAAAAAAATTTAAAGAAGAACCATCATCAAGTATATTATCTATGTATTCCAAGGGTATGAACAATTTTTTTGTGGGTGAAATAGTTATTGATTTTCGACGAGATACATTTTAAACATGCAGGTCAAAAGAAACAAAAAAAAGAGTTTAGACATCAGAATCCTAGTCCTTTCCTTGGCATTTGACACAAAAAACCATATGATATAACAGTTATTGCACATCACCTCGTGCAATATCAGTTTTTATGGCACCTCGGTGACTAATATTGCACTCGGGCTGCGCCCTCGTGCAATATTAGTCACCTCGGTGCCATAAAAACTGATATTGCACTCGGTGCTGTGCGATAACTGTATAATATGTATGTATCTATCAGCTGATATGTATTTCAACTCACCTTTGAGAGCTGGGACAATGCTGCATTAGGAGTCACAGACTATAGAGTCTTGCAGAACTTCTGGATCTGGGGAGCAACCTTTTGACATTTTGGCAAAGTAAGTGAGGATGATGCTTTTTAATAATTTAGTGCGATGTAGCTAGATGCTCTTGGCCAATGCCTAAATAATTGCATTAGTCAGAATAATGTAGGCATTTTTATTGTGACATACTTGTGGTCATCTTTTTTGTAGAAATGTTATAGGATCTTTGACATAGTTGTTCAGTGTATATATATAGTACAATGTATGTATGGGAATTTGCACTTTCAACTTGTTTTGATCTGAATGTATTATGATTATTTAGCCAACGGGTATTGTGGACATTTTGTACTTTCAATTCTTTAGTTTATAGAAATTCTGTCACATACATGCATTTGAAAAACATAATGCCATTCCCTGAACAAAGTAGTATAGAATTATAAATGCACTCTTGCTCATAATTATGGAATAAGTGCCAATAAAATGTAAATTTTGGAATGTGAATCCTTTCAAGGTACCCAATCACTGTTTGAGGCTCAAAGTTTTACTATTTTTCAAGAATTTTTTTTTTTATTGGATTTCCATACTTCACCTGGCTGTAAATCGACCTTAGGTAAACAATGTAACATGAGTTTTAATAAAATTTCTAATGTTTAGTTTATCAAAAAAATTATAAGAAATGTGATTAACAATATTGATGATTTCTATTGCATTTCAGGATGGGTTGCCTAAAATTCCTTGCGTTACCCATTGGTCTGTTAGCCATCTTGGTTTTTTGGCTAAATGAGCCCTTGCCACCAAATACGGCCAACCCTGTCATGTACAAAGTAGTAGCAGCATTCATGACAGTGAACGACAAAGTAGTAAGTTGTATTCTATATAATATTATGTACACCCCTGACCAAAAGTTTGGAAATAGTATCCCAGTGGGCACACAATGTAAACCCCGACGTTGCTAATTGGTGGAGGGCTGGTCTGTTGGTCACATAGATATGTATGTTGGGGATTATGTCGCCCCGACGTGAACATAATGCCACAACATCGCAAGCTAACATCGAACTCCTGACATTGCCTCACAATGTTGTAAAACGTTGCCACAACGTTGCATGCTAACGTCATATCTTTGACGTTGCTTCACAACGTTGTGACAACATAATTTCAACCATACAATTCTACGTCATTTGACGAAAAATGTGACGTCGTTGCAACGTTGCTACAATGTCGATGTGCCCATGGGGATGTTGCGCACCATTAGTGTTACACAAAACAGCTTCTGGGTGCTCAGATTCTTACTTATGGGAGCGAAGAGGAATATTTGGGGTAATTTTGTGAAAAAAGCATTTAATTTCCACTGTTGTTCTCAAAAATAGGAATGTATCAAAGTCGGAAAAGCCTTGGTCAATACCATTCAATTGAGATCGGCGCCCACTTGTTTTGACTCATCTGTATTTTTATAAGCAACAAAGGAAATTGAGTGCCCTTTGTTCAGAAACTACCTACACAATCCCTTTTCCTATTATGATATCATTTTTTCTGATCGCTAAGAATCCATGCATCAACAAGCAGATTTGTGTGACACTAATGCAATGGTTAGCAACACACTGTTTCCTAACTTTTGGCCTGCAGTGTATCTTGATATTGGAATCTCCTTTCATCAACAATCATTTCTAGGTTGCATCAACAATTTTCAATAACAGTATATTTTTTTGTTTATTTAAATTTCTTGAAAATTCATAATTTAAAATTATTTATATTAGGCAATACATAAATGCATTGACAATATTTTTTCAGGCAGAATTGCAAGCATGGTGGACGGAGGAAGATGTCCGAATTGTAGAACACAATAATTTAGAAAAACTTTCCATGGCGGGTCGACGACCAGATCCCAATGTTTTGGTATGTAATTGACTTTTAAAACTATTTTCAGCAAATGCTTCTTGAAATAAAACTCTCCTGCCCTGAGTTGTTCTTTTTTGCTGAAAATTAAGAATAGTCTGCCAGATACTGCCATAATGTTAGCAGCCATGTTGTTCAGGTTTTAGCCAAACATCAGTCCATCCCTGGACTCCCTGACAACTGTATGCTGAACTTTTCAAAATTATTATAAATTTTTTCCTAATAATAGTAACAACAATTTTCTCAGAGGTTTATGCTTTATAGGCCTAATGTAATTGTTTGATAGAACTATTGATCTCTTTATTAATTTTTCAACAGGCTTCTGAAGAAACATTTGCAGGAGTAAAAGTTTTTGTTTACCAACCGAAAACAAAAAAGAGCGGACGACCGGCATTGATCTACTTTCATGGGGGCGGATTCAAGACGGGACATCCTGGTTAGTAGGAAATGTCATCTCATTATAACTTGTACCAAAGACCTTTAAGTATAGTAAGACATTTCACTCTTACTGAAAAGAGAACATTGGTCTAATGGAGGTGTATGGTGGCTCAGTTTCCTTCCTTTAACTTTAGTTATGCGGTCTTCAAATTTGAAATACATGCCTGTCATGCTTCTTTTCCAAATTTGAGGTTTCCAAAGGAAAATTTATGGGCATGATAGAAGTTTTTTTTCCCAGCCATCTATGTGGCAATGTTTTTTTGACAATCTATGACATAATCATGTCATTTTTAAGAAGAGTTGAAGTTTTATAATGATTATCTTTTTGTCGTTTCAGTTATTTATGAGCCACTCTTCCATAAGTTTGTCAAACAGCTGGACATGGTTGTAATGGCTGTTAGGTAATTTAAAAAGTCATTTTCTGATTCTTTTCAAAACTACATGAGTAGTTGTGTGAAAGCACAAGATGGTAGACGTGCTCAGATTAAAATTAATTTTAATATTTCCATTTCATTGGCAAATTAAGTTATGAAAATACACTAGAAAATAAGAGATATAAGTTCAAATTATTCCTTGAGATTATAGGAAGAGGAATTAACGATATTATTGCGACTGCCATCACCCAATTGTGGTGTTCCTCTTCATTTCACACTAACCTGTCATTTCCTTGATTCCAGGTACAGATTGACACCTGAAGTGAAAGCCCCCGCTCCCCATGAGGATTGTGAGAAGGCAGTTCAACATTTCTTCATAAATGCCGAGAAATATGGTGTCAATCCTGATTTAGTTGGGGCTGCAGGTGAGACTAGCACATATTTATCATATAAATTTTGATTTGACACTTTATACCGAGAGACTGCTGTAAGATATAGTTAATGCCAATTGCATTATCTTTTATTGTTTAATTTGCGCTTAATTTATACCTTTTGTAAGAAAACAACTAAATGCTAAATTTTACTGTTTTCCAAGCTACTAGTCTCTTAACATTGCTTAAAAATGTAATCAACATTGAAAAACTGAATTACTGATCCAGCTCAAAAGTTCATGAGAATTTTTTCCCATTTCAGGAGACAGCGCTGGTGGAAATCTGGCGGCTTCCATGTCACTAATGCTAAGAGACCAGGGAGAGAACGAGTTCATCTTTCAATTGCTCATCTATCCATGGGTCCAGGGTTTGGACTTGCAGACGCCTTCCTATCAACGGAACTGTCCTACTGCAATGTCTATTATGTCTCATGAAGCAATGGCGTCATATGTGGGATCCTTCCTTGGTTTGCCTCCGAGGGTATTTCCTGAATTGATCGAGAACAAGCATGTTAAGCCAGAGACATGGGATAAATATAAGAAGTATTTCATACTTAATGAGTTACCAAAGAAGGGCATCCCAGCAAATTACAGACCTGTCCGCCCTTCTAAAGTCAACGAAGCTGTTGCAGAGTTTGTTGAGGCAGATTTAACGAATCCTCACTTGTTTCCGCTGTTAGCGGACAACCTCTCCAATCTACCCCCAGCATATGTGTTGACAGTAGAGAATGACCCCTTAATGGATGAAGGTATATGGTATTCGAACCGTCTTGTAAAAGCGGGAAATAAAGTAGTCCACGATCATTCTCCGGACGGATTTCATGGGATGATTGGCATGCAAGATCCTGTGCTTGGTTTCGATCCGGCCTACAAGGCTGCAGATAACATGTTGAAATTCACAGCAGATGTTTTACGTGATGTCAAGAAAGATCTTCAGAAGAAGTCCCAAGTTTCTGCTAAAAAAGAAGAGGCAAAAGTAGAAAAACAAGTGAAGACAGAAGAAAAAGTAATAAAACAACAAGTGAAGGTTGAAACACAAGTGAAGACAGAAGAAAAAGTTATAAAACAACAAGATAAGGTTGAAAAACAAGCAAAGACAGAAGAAAAGGTAATGAAAAAAGAAGTGAAAGTAGAAAAACAAGCCCCAAAAGTAGAAAAGGTAGCAGTTCCTAAAGTACAAGATAAAAAGGATGACAAAAAAGCAGTGCCAAAACCAGCAAAGGCTGATCCGCCTTCTAAACCGGTCGACAAGAAATTAGACGAGAAGAAAGTGGATGCCAAGAAAGATAATGTTAAGAAAGCAGAAGAAAAGACTGCAGAAGGAAAGAAAGCAGAAACAAAGAAAGGAGATGCTAAGAAAGCAGAAACAAAGAAAGCAGAACCAAAGAAAGCAGAAACAAAGAAAGCAGAAACAAAGAAAGCAGAAACAAAGAAAGCAGGGAACAAGTAGACCTTAGACCATGTGGAAAAAAAAGGAAGCAAGAAGGAGCGCCATAACTGTACAACTGAACATGCTGAAGTGATTTTCTTTTAAAAGCTGAAAAGAAAACTGGTCTGTCGATATTTAAATGCAAACAAAGAAGATACGCGATGCTGTCAAAGTTCAATATCACAAAAATGCCTTAATAATCAAAAAACACTTGACATCAAACCAACACTATTGACATTATGCCATGCAAAATTAGTTTTAAATTTCGTAAATTTGTAAGCCTGAGAAAATGAGTACCTTTCAAGCAGGAATCGTATCTGTGATATATCAAATGTGATGGTGACGCATGAGAATTTTTAAAAATCAAGTTATTGTGAAATTTTAGTTCAATTGATTTTGTGTTATTTTTATGGTTTTCAACTGCATGTAAGTAAAAATTTGTAAAACTGAAGCCTCTGTGTTTTGTCTTCTGTCATGGGTTCTTTCTTATCAAAGCCTCAGCCCTGTCTCATTCGGAACCATTTCATATGAATAGACCTAGTCCGTTCAGATCAGTTACTTTGTAGTAAAGGTACAAAAGGTTTTTATTTTGGATCTTTGGGATGTCAGCCGTGATGCCATCCAGGACAGTATTATTTGGTAGAAGGGAGGGATTGCAACCACTAAGGTCATTGGCATCTGATCAGGATTATTTCCATGCATGTGCATGACGCTGACATTGGCACATTGCATAATAATTTGGGACATCGAAAAACAGGTTATGTGGTACTCTGTGGCGTAACTCCTCACTGCACCACCAGAATTGGACAAAACTTACAGGATATTGCCTTCATGGAACACGCATTGTTATGTGGGAAGGATTTTAAAATTTGTTTAGTTTTTTTTTAGATATCATAAAAAAAACCAACTTTCGTAATAATTTGGAACCTACCGTATCTTGTTTAGTCCGACGTCTGCATTATCCTAGAAGTGGACTTAAGTTTTAATCAATAAAAAAGCAGTTTTTCCAACCTGGCTCTTAAACTATTGGTCCAAGGACCGAAGCTGCCATTGTAATGAATAGAAACTCCTTTATTCCACACATTTTGAGCCGATTATCAAGTATTTTATTTCTGACCATCTGTTCTTGAGTTATGACATTTTTGCAAAATATTGCAGTTTAGTTTCATTGAAATATCATTAAAATAAGTAATGCTGCGGAGGTGGCTGTTCCCATAGGAATATCAACCTGAAATTTGGTGTGCATGCTCAGGACACCCAACCTCCTAACATATCACATGAACATCAAAATTGGAAAAGGTTCGGGGCAAGTGATGCACCCTACTCTTGCCCCCACCCTCACTCTATAATAAGACCTACTTCTTTAAAACTAAGAAAAAAATTTGAGACGGTCTAGTTAACTTTAAGAGCGGCAAGTAATAAAAGTTACTGAAGCATTTTATCTTATGATAACGAAATAACATTTGCTACACATATTTTCTGTGTCATGTTGTATCCTTAAGCTAATAATATCTGGTGTTTTCTACTCTCATCCTTGAGAATCAGGAGTATGTTACATTAAGTTTAGCATATTGGAATTAATTTTGATCTGAGAAGGTGCCATTGGGGTTGATGGACGGTAATCGGGGCTTTATGTCCTGCATTTTTGCACTTGGTAGACTTAATAAGGACTGGAGGAGCCAGAGGAGGACAAGGCAATGAGGTGAAGAATATTTGAAACAGCCATCCAACATAGGCCCAGGTAGGCTAACCCAGCAAGAGCTGTATTTGAACCCTGGACCCAGCGAAGGGCGGCCAAGCACGCTACAACTGAGCAAACCCTCTTCAAAGTAAATCTCTTAATAATTGTTTTCATTTGCTAAATGTCAAAGGAATGCTGTAAGCCTGACTGGTATTTGGGTCAAAATTAGAAAATTAATAATCCTGCAATTGGCTGTGAATTTATAAAGCAAATATATAATCAAAAATCTATTGCATATTGATTTAAAAAGAGGCAATTACTCCTCAGTTCACGTGAAATGATGTATTTTGTAACAGAATGATCAGACAACTGTACTCTTCAAAAGTCCTTAAAGAGCTAAAATTAATTACAGTTAGTATATTTCAATGTATTTTAAATTCATAATACACCCAATCATAGTCTTTATTTTATTGTTTTTTTTTTATTGCAAATCCTATGAATTGGTTATTGTTACATGTTCATATCAAAGTATAGTATTTCTGTTTCTAAGATATTCCACAGTACACTATTTCTTGCTAAGTTGTGAAGTAACCTATGCATTTGACAAAACATTTGTCAAATGGGCAATTCTGTAAAGTCCGATTTACAGATTTGACACTCCAGCAGCTTGTGCAGCCATTATATCTCAGCTATTTCATTGTTAAATAGGGATGAGGCCAGGTAATTGGGGTATCAGATAAGCCACCAACCAAAGCTCTAAGTGCAACAGGAGCTGAGCTACATCAAAATATCAGCGTTTTGGACGTACATCGTGTGAGTACGTCGGAAACGACAACATTTTGCCTTTTATCACCTGGTTGGCTGTGAATATCACTGTTTACAGTTAAAATATCAGGGCCTATGATATTGTAAGAAATACCACCTTTCATGAGTGATATTTTTCAACAATGGTTGTGACATATCCAGCATTTCAGATGCCTGATGACATCACAAACCAAACTATGGCCGAAACAATAGGATTGTGATGTCACATCTATTGTTGCTCCATGGTGATGTCACATTTTTGTAATGGCAGAAAATAGTCTCTCTTAACTAAAAATTTGAGCTTAAGGTGGCTCGCTACTCGTGTAATGACGTCATCTGAGCACATCTACGTGCAGCCAGACAGGCCCTATCTATCGTATTATCACCTGGTTGGCTGTGAATATCACTGTTTACAGTCAAAATATCAGGGCCTATGATATTGTAAAAAATACCACCCTTCAAGGGCGATATTTTTTAACAATGGTTATGACATCACCAGCATTTCAGCTGCCTGATGACGTCACAAACCAAACAAGGGACAGAATAATAGGATTGTGACATCATGTCCATTGTTGCTCCATGGTGACGTCACATTTTTGTAATGGTAGAAAATAGTCCCTCTTTATAACTGAAAATATGAGGTAAAACCAGGTGATAAAAACAAAACAACCACGCGTCAGGGCACTTTGTACAATATCACTCGCTGTTGTGTGAATTAATATCACTCTCGCCCTGCGGGCTCGAGTGATATTAATTCACACAACAGCTCGTGATATTGTTACTCAGTGACCCTGACTTGGGTTGTTTTGTTATAACGTCACCACAGCAGCAGAGCACAGCTGACACTCTTTCAGGATTTTTTTTTATTCTGAGTCGGCTGCTTCGTTTGCGATTTGCGCCACTTCTACTGGGGTTAGAGACTTCTCGTTTAGAGCATTAGATGCGCTATGACGATGACTACGAATGTATACAGCCGGAGTTTCAGCTTGATACTCGTAATAGTAAATTTTTACAGGCAATTTTCGGCAAGCAGGTCTAATTTCTCAAAAATGACTTTGAGACAAAAATAAATTTTTATATCAAAATCCACCATGGTAGGAAACCTTCTCTAATGCATTTTATTGTTCCTCACAATACTTGGAAATAAATGACAAAGAAATGAGAAATCCTATCTCGCCAATTTTTTTTAGCGCCATGGTTTATAAAAAAAGTTAAAATGGTCAAAATAAATATTTTGATTCCGAGCCCCTTGGAAAGCCCTTTGAACTAATTATATCGCTTTGAAATTGTAATCATCTTTTCCTTTAAAGTGTCTTCTTTAATTCCATGCCTCATTGATTAATATGGGATGCATGACCACTGAATGACAGGGTAAAATTCACAGTAAAAAAGTTCAGAAAAAAAATTTGTTTTTAAGGTTTGAACTGACTTTCTTGTACATAACCTCAAATATTTTGAAAAAAAGGCTGGTTGCGACCACTTTTTTCTACATATCCTTGCTATAAACTATATTTTGGACCATTCTAAACTATTTTTAAGAAATCCTATCTTGGAAAGTTCATGAGTATCGAGCCACCTTAAACGAGGTGATAAAAACAAAACAACCACGCGTCAGGGCACTTCGTACAATATCACAAGCTGTTGTGTGAAATAATATCACTCTCGCTCTGCGGGCTCGAGTGATATTAATTCACCAACAGCTCGTGATATTGTTACTCAGTGACCTTGACTCAGGTTGTTTTGTTATAGTAGCTCAGCTCCTGTTGCAATTGGAGCTTTGGTTGATGGCTTGTCTGATACCCATATTACCTGGCCTCATGCCAGGATAACAATGAAATATTTAGCTAAGGTATGGTGGTAGGGCTACCCAAGCTGCTAAAGTGTCAAATCTGTAAATCCGACTTTACGGAATTTCCCATTTTATGCTTTTTACTCAAATGCAAATGCAAATGCAAATGTTTTCATTTCTAAAAATGCAAATGCAAATGCAAATGCAAATGTCTAGCATTCAAATGCAAATGCATTTGCATTTGTACCCAACCCTGGAAATATCCGCAAAAATCTGGCAATCGAAAGAATTTTGAGTTTTGCCAATTTTACATGTATATGTGTGGTTTATTTCACAGATATTTTTATAATTAATTTCCCAAGTAGATGAACGATGATGTCATTCTAATATATCTGATTTCTATTGCAGCTAAGAATGAGTTGCCTCAGATTCCTGGCATTAACAGTTGGTCTATTAGCCATCTTGCTTTTTTGGCTAAATGAACCACTGCCTCCTAATACCGCCAATCCTGCAATGTATAAAGTGACAGCAGCATTCATCACACTGATTGAAAAAATAGTAAGTATTACTGATACTGTACTGCATGCTTCAAGTGAATCATTATGTTGGCGATCTTCTTTCAATGTGAAAAACAACCATGTTTGATGGGATTTAGCTGAATTCATAATACAGATTTATTATATCAAATTATTGCATCTCGAGTGATCATATGAATCATGATGAACTTTTTTTTTTCAGGCAAAATTACAAGCATGGTGGACTGACCAAGATGTCCGCATCATAAAACAAAACAACATTGAAAAACTTGCGCTGATGTTGTCCCACTCAGATCCTGATGTTGTGGTATGAAGTTGACTGTGTTATTTTTGGAAATTATTTTTATTGAAATAAACTTCTTAGGCAATCCCATATAAATTTGCTCTTCCAGGGTTGCAACTCGAGTCGGATTTCGAAATTCCCTGACTTTTCCCAGACTTTTCCCTGTCTCGAAACAAGTTTTCCCTAACCACAAAACAGGCTCACGCACCAAATTTAGGATTGCAATTCACGTGATTTTGTGAATTAACGTAGCGATTTGAAACAAATGGAATATGGATGCTCATGCAAGACGCCTCAAGCTATTGATTCCTGATTTTAAGGCAACTTCATAACCATCAAACAGGTTACACAGGCAATGTGATACATTTCTCCGCTTTTATTATCACAAAACCATAGCCTTTGGTGTCGTGAATTAGTTTTTATGCAAAATTTCCCTGACCAAGGTGAGATTTCCCTGACTTTTTGCTAAATCACAAATTTCCCTGACTAATATCAAAGTTCCCTGACCTTGAATTTCCCTGACTTTTCCCTGACCAGTGGCAACCCTGTCTTCATATCTGCTTTGACTATTTAGAATCTCCAGGTAACACTGCCATCCTATTAGTTCAGTGGTCCAATATTGCATAAATCTCGTTAGAACTATTCGTGGCGGTTCCTAGCCCTGAGACCCTACATAATCTTTGGTGTAGCGCAGGGGTCATGAATCACTACATAGTAAAAACTTGAGATTTCAGTCTACCCTTCAGGAGAATCAGAATGGTGTCATTGTTGCAGCTGAGAGTCAGAGTCTCTTGATTGTTGTGATTATCTCACAATAATCTCCATGTATTCCGCTACTGATAGCACATCATTTGAGCCCAGAATGTCATCACATACACTGTAGACAACAGTTTTAACTTTTCTAAGCCACATAAAAACCGTCTCCTCCAGAAAATAAAATGGCTGCTTAACAGTGATTGGTCTAAACAGAGCAGCAGCACTGTTATGATGTCATAAACACTGGCGACGTCACAATCTCTGGTGATGTCATAGCGATTATGTAAACAATCATGTTGTGACACACCATGAAGCTGTCACTCTCTCCTAGCCAATCCGAGCGCAGTTTCATTACAACGTATAAGAAAAAAATTGTAAGCTCAACTTTAATGCCTTTGTCTTGTAGGTCTTTGTGTTCTCACAAAAATGAAAATATGTACTATCAGCAGCAAAAATTGTCTTTTTTGATATACAATTATATTTATTTAATATCTTTATTTCACACAATGTTGGACATTGGTACATTTTTTTTAATAAAAAGTATAAAAACAATGACAATTAAAAAAACACCAAAAATTAATAAATAAGATGATTTAAAAAAAAAAAAAAAAAAAAGATAATTACAGTGACTAGGTGACACACAGGTCATAAATGATATCCTGAGTATCACAGAAACTCAACGTCTCACAACTGAGAGCACCATCACGCACATCAATAACTTCTTTAATTAAATTTATAATATGGTCAGGTACAACTTCTCTATTCTTTGAAACTTTAGTACTATTGTAATTTCGATTAGAAACAGACATAGGATTTTTTAAACATAATTTACTAACAATTCTCACTTTATCATTCTTATTTAAAATACACTTATATATAAATTTTGAAAACCTTTTAGACAACTGAGTGTGTAATGGCATAAAGCCTGACAATTGTTCAACAATATTACAATGAGTCAAAGCAGGCACCCTCCATAAAATACGAAGCGCTTTTCTCCAAGCAATACACAAATCATTAACAGCATTGCTAGCTAATAACCAAAGAACTGAGCCATAAAAAGAACAGCAGTACTGTTGAAATAATTTACATTTTATAGCAGCAGGCAAATGCCCTAAATCAGAAAGAAATATATTAAAATTTTTCCAAAAATTACAAATAGCCTTTTTTATGAAAATATCTTTATCGACAGTAGAAATATTATGACCCAGGTGAATAGTATCACTAACATATTGTAAGTCAGCACCATTAAGGCGAATTGTACTATAATTAGATTTACAATCTCTCCCTTTAAACAGAAGCAATTGGCTTTTATCACCATTAAAAATAATATCAAATTCTTTAGCGTAGTCCTCGCAAATATTCAATAACTTTTGCATACCATCAGCAGTGGGGCATAATAATGTTATATCGTCAGCATATGCCAAACCACCTAAATATTGGTTCCCCATACGACATCCAATACCTGATTTCTCTAATTTTAACAATGAATTATCTATGTAGACAGCAAATAAAACTGGCGACAAGACTCCTCCTTGCTTAACACCATTAGATACGTTAAACAGACTAGACATTTCACTTCCCCATCTTACTCTCATAGTTTGGGTAGTGTACATATTTAACAACAACCTTAGCACCAGTGGTGACATCTTACGTTCAATCAACAATTTAAATAATTTACAATAATGGACTCTATCAAACGCCTTAGTTGCATCTAACATAACCGTATAAACATTAGAATGTTTCATATTATAATAAGAAATTGTTTCATTTAATAAGAAGGTACAGTGACTAGTACAGGCATTTTCCTTAAATCCGAACTGCAAATTAGAACTAACAAGTGCTTTGCCTTCTTTAATTAAAAATACCCAATCAAGAACTTTACTAAATATACTGCTTAAAGCTATTGACCTATAATTATTAGAGTTACATAAAGGCTGTCTTTTATTTTTTGGAATAGGAATCATAGTACCCACAACCATAGATTCAGGAGACACACCATGGATCAACATAGCATTAAATACCAAACTTAACAAGACATACAAACTCTGACAACCATTAATTACATGGTCTGAAAAAAGACCTTCCCCGCCATCAGATTTACCACTTTTCAGCTTATCAACACCCTTAATAACATCACCGACTGACACATAATTCAAATCTTGGTTGTCTTTACTTATCTGATCACTAACAGAATCTTTCAAACACTGCATTTCATCCATGTCATAAGGTACACTATTATAGATAGTCTCATATTTCTTTACAAAAACATCACAGATATCATTTTGAGTAGACATATTATCAACACACCCTGGTAGAAATGAATTATTTCCTTTAATTTTACGTATCTCAGTCCACAGGTCTCTGTGTCTATTATCTGCTATAGCTGAACCCATCTTCTCAATTCTGATTTTATCCTTATTTTTCTTCACATCCTTTACAGCTTTATGATATCTCGCCCTAGTAATTCTCATCATTTCAGCAACATTACCTCCATGAGGGCAACCATCATCTTTCCAACACCGGTGCCAATACAAAGCTTCACGTCTAAAATTTTCAACATGATCATTCCAACCTGGAATGCGCTTACTATTACAACTTGGCATGGTAGAAGGAATACATTCATCACCAGCACACAAACACGCTTCAACAATCCGTTTATAAATAAGTTCTATATCTTTAACATGACTACACTCTAAACATTGGGTTGTCACAGTGACTAGTTCATGACTACTTTAGGGTAGTAATGGGTGCAAAATTTGTTCCTGACTACCTGGTAAGTCATTTTGACCATGCCTGACTATCCAGGCATAGTCAAAATGACTATGTAGTTCATACATTAGCTGGGGAAACTGTACCAAAAGTAGTCAGAAGCGTAATTACTAGTCTAAAGTTGTAGAATGTATTACAAGCTAGTAGAAAGGACTATTCCCTTGGTCATTGCATTACTACTCCATAGTAATTGCAGGCTGGTGGAAATGAAAAGCCGTTTGTTGTTGTCGCATAAAACAACAAACACAACTAATGCTTAATCTCCTTTAGTTGGCCAAGATCACTGAACTTTTCTGATGAAGTGGTCATTTGCTGCTCTGCAATTGAACAGGACTTACCATTTTAAACACAGAATTACATACCAGTAAGTAAGTATGATTATTCAATTACTTTCATATGAACACGAAGGTGGTCTGTCATCTCATTGAGTATCAATTACCAAAGTATAATTGGGCTAAGTAAAGAATTTTTGTTTTCAAATGGCTATGCCTCAATTTATCTGAATGACTGAGTAAATATATATCTATCAGCTTTGTCCTGTGTATAAGGCATCAAGTGGCATCAGGGGACACTGTCTGCCAACAAGTAAAAGATCCCACATATGGTGTAAAGCTTTCTGTTCATGTCATAATGGACAAATAAAAGTATATTCTATTCTATTCTATTCTATTATATTCTATTCTATTCTATTCTATAATACATGACTTGTATGTTGTTGTTGTTGTTTTTTTCACCCCAAT
This sequence comes from Platynereis dumerilii, assembly GCA_026936325.1. Classification (NCBI taxonomy): domain Eukaryota; kingdom Metazoa; phylum Annelida; class Polychaeta; order Phyllodocida; family Nereididae; genus Platynereis; species Platynereis dumerilii. Next base: position 22,230,269 of record JAPTHN010000014.1, on the reverse strand, counting down.
TTTTACAAGTTTAGTTTGGGAGTTATTAACTTAACAAGTCAATCATTCAACATAAATTTGTCTTTCACTTTCAGATTACCAGCATACTAGATGCCAGATATGTCTTATGAAGCATGACAAACACCAGTGGTGGATCCAGGGGGGGGGGGGGGGTAACCATGCCCCCTCCCCCGACCAGTGAGATGGAAATAACTTTTGGAAGAAAGAAGGGCGTAACGTGGGTCCAGCCCGCAAATGCAGATACGATGCTCACTCTGGCCCAAGGAATGCCGAAAGGATGGCCGACCCCCTAGACAACCCTGTCTCGCTCAATCCACCACTGAATGCCAGCTTCTTTAAAACATAAAGAGGTAAAGAAATATAAATTATTTTTTGGTGTTTTGACTGATTTGATAATTGCCTTTGTGAAAATAGCTAATGACATCAATGGTTTACTTCATCCTGTATCTTGATCCAATTCTTAAAAATTTCATTTTTGTCTTTTAATTTCCATTTTTTCATGATTTTATCAAAGTGTCACTTCTTGTTGTATTGCAGATCCCTGATTGAATTCTCAGTATACTCCCATGTACAAGAGTATATCAGCTTATTTATGCAAGGGAATACCAGTCAAACCGACTTAATGGACAATGACCATGCAGGATTATCAGGATTTTCTGAATTCTAAATGGCTGTGGCGTCTCCTCTATCTTTAAAAATTAACCCAGCATGATGAAAACATTTATAAAGTATCATTAAGAAAATGACTTTGAAATGGATGCGCCCAACTGTGAGGAACTGAAGGCAGCAATATAATGTTCATCAAATGTGTTGAAGCTTTTGTGTCTCACCTCAACTTGGATGATAGTAAAAGGTGGGGAGATATTCTTTTCCATGGCCTTCATTTCGATTTTTGTTGATGCTTTTAATTGGCAAGTACAGTGGCGTAACTGGGGGGTCTCGAGCAGGGGGGCACCTGGGGGGGCACGCGATTCTCTGGGGGGGCACCCACTATACTAATTGTATATTTTAGCCAGAGTTAGAAAGTTCATATGGGGGGCACCTGGGGGGGCACAGGTCCAATATGGGGGGGCACGTGCCCCCCCGTGCCCCCCCATAGGGACGCCACTGGGCAAGTATTTTCCACTTGATTGTGTGTTTAATATCTTTTATGCAAACTGTGTTTACATAATATCAACTGTTCACTGGTTGCCATTTGATTGTTTGTTTGGATATCCTACCCTCCTAAAGTTTTAATACAGCATGAAAAGAGAAAGTGAGGTTTCTTTAAAAAATACTTCCTTTTGAACACAACTTTTATTCATTACTTACTTAGCTTTAGGTATCTGGGTTGATATACCACATAATCCACTTTATGGTACTCTGTGAAAAGTTGTTTCAACAAAATTATCTTCTAGCTTTATGAAATTTAGTAGATTTATATATGTTTTCGCGGTTATGATTCAACTTAACAGTAATTTCATACAAGTGAAATGAAGTATTTTAAAGAAACCTGACATCTTCTGTTACGTTCAAAATTTCAAAGTTTAGTGTATTTTATTGCTATATTATGTTAATATTCTCTGTATTTATGCTGATTGACATCTTTTAGTGAAAGATGACATACACAATATGTAATTGCTTGATAATAAATTTATATAGTATTTATTAACAAATTATGATTGTATGATTGAAAAAATGAGACCTATAATATAGCTACAATTTACTTTCATGTCATTAAATAGTTGTGAATGATGAAATAAACTGTTTCTATTAATTTTGTTTTGCATACTTCTGTTTCAAGGCTCTCTTCTTTTTAGAGTGGGCAACATTTTCTTTGGTGAAATACAAAGTTCTGAGGTTCTGAAGGGTGGGGTAGGGCAGGGCAGGGGCAACTTTATATTAAGCAATAAATTGACCCACCTGTGTGGTCCAAAATACCAGATACCTGGTCAAAATCACTAGCCTATGTTGTCCTAAAGACCAGTTGCCTGGTCAGAATTACTAGTCTGTATTGTCCTATAGACCAGTTACCTGGTCAGAATTACTAGTCTGTGTTGTCCTGAAGACAAATCACCTGGTCAAAATTACCCGGCTACATTGTCCTAAAGACTAGTTTACCTGGTCAAAATTACTAGCCTGTGTTGTCCTAAAGACCAGCTACCCAGTTAGAATTACTAGTCTGTGTGGTCCTGAAGACCAGTTGCCAGGTCAGGATTACTAATTCATGCATCATGCTTACTAAGAAAATAGTCAAGCTAACTATCAGGTGTAATAAAAATTACTATCCTTTAGTCCGTTCCTTGATGAATTTAGCAGGTGACATGACTACAGTGTTGTCAGATTGACTCAAAAAGTAGTCAGGCATGACTACGTGAAGGTACATTTTATCAATAAGGTAGTGATTATGACCAATTACACCTAGTAACAATGACAACTATAGAGACATTGCATGCACCTGTAAGGTAGTCAATTTGATCACCAGCTCATAGCCTTGACTACTAAGTTGTACATCTTACTAATCCAAAGTAATGTCACATTGACTACCCTTTAGTAATTCTGACTCAAGGAGTTGTCGGTTTAGGCACCAGGGTATTACTACTCTAGAGTTGTCATGGTGACTACCCTGTGTTTAGAGTGTAGTACAAAATCTGTCAGTACATGTAAACAATGTTTTATCATAAGTTATTAAATCTAGATGATCACTAAGAACGGATTTATACCTTACAATATCACTATCTTTGGCTTTTTTCCAAGATGTTTGTTTATATTGAGTATACTCTTTACATATAAATTGTTGAACAATAATATTAAAGCTTACATATAATGGAAGATGATCAGAAAAAAGATGATTATTCAAAACAGAATATTCATTGACAGAACTAACTAAGTTTTTAGAAATAAGAAAATGATCAATTACAGATGTATTTCCAGCATTAGATATAAATGTATAAGGCACATCATTAGAGGTAGTTTGACAGAAATGTAAATCATTATTGTTGGAAAATTCTAGCAACTGTCTTGTTTGAGGTGTTACACGATTAATATCAGTGTTAAAATCACCCCCTATAATTACATAGTTGGTGTCATACCTATCTACAAGAGAACTTATTTCATTTAGTACATCAACATACTCTGGCAGACCAACTTGGTCATTGTAACCACGATCACATGGCATGTACACATTTATAATCAAATAAGTGTTATTATTATGACTCAAAATAATGCCACAAATACGCGAAGAATTACACATTACAGATTTAACGTCACCTATCATCATAGGATTCCATAGTATTGTGCACCCACCGTAAGGCCTGCCAACTCTACATTCATTTTCATTCATTGAGCTCTTGGCTTCAAAGGCAAAACCATTACCAACATTGGACAATTTCACAAACTCTGACTCAAACAACCAGTGTTCCTGAAGTAATATAATATTATGATTATCAGATAGACTATTAATATAGTCAAACTTAGGACCATCACACACAAAGTGTTTACAGTTGTAACTAATCAATTTGAGTTGTAGACAATTCATGATTAAAAAAGGTTAAATACTAAAAACACACAGATGTCTGTATCTTTACCACTTCTGGTGATTACCACGATCACCACTGGGGGCATCACTCCTTACTCGCCATTTTCTAACCCAAACACCTTTGGGCCAGAAGGTTTCTTGAAGTACAGAATCAACATCTTTAAAATCAATTGTTAACTTAAAAGACGCATTTGCAGCCTCTTCATGGCTTGTCTTGACAAGATTTCGAAATTGAACACCTTTCTTACGAATATAAGAACCAATTTTTTCAATTGTAACAGACTTGTCAACACGTGACACAAAAAAGTCTCTCGACGGCAAAGGTGCACCAGATATATCACTGCTGGTGGCATTACCAATAAGTCTCTGATTGTTGTTCTTCCATTGTTGTTTCTTATTCCATTGTGCAGTTTTCTTCTCCTTTCTGATATCATGCGGATTACGAAGAAATCCACTTTCACTAGCGCTCACATCATTCGTACCACTTGTGGACGCAACAGGTGTCTGGACAGCACCTGTATGCGTAGCACTGCCCTCCAAGCGACCCTCACTTGCATCAGCACAATCTTCATCTTCTTTGGACAACGATCCTCCATCACTCTTGAGTTCCTGCAACAGTTTACCAAGGGTTGCAGAGGTATCTTCGACCTGTCTGACACAATCTTGATTCTTGCTCACATCAATTCTGAGTTCAGACAATCTGTCATCGTGAACCTTAAGAAGACTTTCTAGTCTTTCAATTCTTTTAGAGAGCACCACAGTATTAACAGCCTCTGGTTCACATTTTGGAATTTTATTCCACTTCTCAGCATAGCATTTAAATTTCACTTGTTTCTCCACTAAAGTGTTCAGCGCATCAATAATATCTTCACATATGGCCATGCATTCTGTTCTATTTGGAGAGTCCCTTCTCTTACATTTTTCACCCAGCACATCAATTGCATCAAATGACTGCCACAGTAAGTCTTTAGCCTCCTTCAGCTCGTCTAATGTGTAGAACACAGACATGACATTCACTATACCATCTCTTGTAGCTGCACTTCTGTGGAAGTTGGCATACATAACTGCTTCACTCACAAGGCTGACAGGTTCCATCATTTCCACTGCACACTTGGAACACTTCGTTCTGTCCCTCTTGCATGGTCACACAACCCTTTGAATGAGAATCAAGTTTTAATCACATTTAAATAAGTGTCAAGTTCAGAGTCTATTGACCTGAGGCTCAAGACAGGGGATTATAGCCAGCAATCAGCGCAAAACAATACAACAAGATTAAAATCTTGTCACCTGTTTCTTGAAAGAGCCTCATGAACACTGTCAAAGCAGAAGATATCAGAGCTGAGCCATGGACTTTTAGCCAAAGATATCTCAATTGAGACATTTTCAAGTCGATTTATAAACATGGAATTATTTATTTACTAAACCTTCATTGCAAGGGATATACCTGGAGAGGGCAAAATAAACGTATTGCCCTGTAGACGACAATATGCAAGGTAAGAGATCAAAATTCTCCTAAAACCATGTCAACACAGAAAACTTTTGCCAACTTACCTTGCAACTTTGAAGCCATTTAATTCAGAATCAAAGAAGTCTGAATATGTACTTTAGCATAGATATAACCAACAATGATTACATAGACAGTTCTGCATGGTGTTATGTTGCTGACAACAATTAGATTCATAGTAATTTGACTTTTTTTCAAACATGTGCTTTTCACAAGACATTGTTATGATCAAACAGGAAGTGGAACAACAGTGCCACCTTACCTACACATGACCTCTGTTCAATGCTGCTTTGCTCATCCCCCTGGCAGTCTCTCTAATATATTATATACCAATACATAATATCAGTAATTCATGGAAAACTTAGCTACACTGTATAGCCATTCTCCTCAACCCTTTTTAAACATCTCCAGTTTTTCCAATGTAGCGACCCATTATCCACGTGCTAGCACACGTGGGTCCAAGGGCTAGGCGCTTCATGCCAACTGTGGATGGCTGTTGGGTCATCACCTCTGACGGCACAGCCTGAAAGGGGTGCTCAAGAAATCTTGGATATTTTTCTGTTACATGACATTGTACTCTAGATCTTTTTACAAATGAGATCAGGCAGAAGACTGGCACTGCCTAGAATAAGAACTACTCGTTTCAAAAACTCATTTGTTCCATCAAGCATCAAATTATATAACCATCGCATTAATCTAAGGAATGCATGATATATGTATGAATGTATCCCTGTATGACTGTGATATTTTGAATGAATTTATATGTATGAATGACTGTATGAATGTATGAGCTCGCTCCACAGGAGTTTCTCTGTCTGAGATCAATTGAGTATATCTTATCTTATCTTATTATGATTCGACCTATCGGGAGAATCATCTTGTTTTCTTTGATTTTATTATTAAACTTCACCTACACATAGGTGAAGTTTCTTGTTATCGGTATTATTAAGAATTTACCATTACATGGTAAATTCTTATTGTTTTTGGTACTATTCTTATTATTATTCTTCCCAATTTTTTTCTCCGATTTTCACGAAAATTTTTCACAGGGTAGCTCTAGGACTAAAACTGGGCCACACCCAAAAGAAATGACCTTGACCTATTTTTCAAGGTCACAGGGCCTTTCAAAAATGAAATTTTCGAAATTTCATTGGCCTATTACTGCGCAACTATAACAGGTGGCATCATTGTACAGGTCATGTCTTACTCAAAAGTACTAGGCTGTATTCAGGCACAAGAATTTCTGGAATCACTCAAGCGGAACCGGAGCTTTGGGAAAAACACTGTTTTAGGTTTATTTCAGTTTACTCAAGAACAACAACAGGTAGAGAATAGCTGATTGCACTAAAACATGGCCAGTATCTGGGGGGGTGTGCACGCGTAATTTTCATTCGAATATCTGCAACGGTTACGGAGCAGCGGCCATTTTAGTGAAATGTGTCTGCAGGATATGGGGTGTGGGTCTTCGAACACCATGAAGGAGTCAATTTAGGTCATGTAAATGTATAACAGACTACCCTTAACATACCCCCAAAACCCCATACAGACCTTCAGATTTGACCTTGACCCCATTTTTCAAGGTCATTTGACCCCTCAAAGTTCAAATATGGGCGATTTTCAAAAATTCTGAAAATTGTCATTTTTTTCACATATCAGTCTCATCTTCTGGTTTCTGGAAGGCGCCAGCCAGTTTGTTTGAGGCCTGAAATCGGAATTCAGATATCTTTTCGTGCTGATTTGTTAAAAAATCACAAATATTGCATACCGCGCTACATATAAAAACACCCTATTTTTGCCCCGATGACAGGTAAATATTGATCCTACACAGTTCAAACAATTGAATGACCCCCCAATAGTCACACATTGCCAATCTGGGGAAAATATTGGTTTTGACCTAGATAGGTTTTTTCAAGGTCAAACTCAAGGTCAAATATTAGGTGAAATTAGAAATTTCAGACATTTCATTTTTCTTAACAGGGAAACAATTGAAGGATTTGCGTTATCTCTTAGGCATTTGGTGCCATAATACCCTAGAGGCTCCACGCAAAATTTGAAGGCCCTCGAATTGACCTACATTGCACAATTGAGGTCACAAGGTCAAGAAATGACTTGAAAATTGACCTGCTCATTTGTCAACATTGCAGTTGTACCCATACTTTGACGGTCTGTATCTCCGGTTCTAATTAAGCTACAGGAAAAATAAAAACATATTTGGAAAGCCCAGATTCTCCTCTAGTATTTGTTTTCTATACATTTTAACGTATCTCTGCTAGTTAAAAAGATCGCCCGACCCTGAAAAATTCATGTTTTCGGTCATGATTTAACAATTTTGCATTTTTTAAACTCAGAAATGCATCTTCAAAAAATTCAATAATATTTGGGGGTGTAGTCCTAACACATTTACAGTAGTTTGTGCAATTTCAAGTCTCTCCTCCCAACTGTTTGCCTTCTGAAACAAATTGAAGTTCAAAACTTGACATTTTCAGAGACCATTTTTTGATGAAATATCACAATTTTACCATTATTTCAATGGGCTATATCTCCGGTTCCAATTAAGCTACATGAATGACAAAAGCAGTTTTGGAAAGCTAAGATATTCCTCTTCATTTAATTTTTGTGTATTTTCTTGTAACACCCACAGGTAAAAATATCGGTGGACCCTGAAAAATTCATCTTTCCCACACCTTATCAAATGACTGTAGCTCTGCAGAGACTGGAACACCCTCTTTCACTCTTGATATGTGCTTAGGGTTATCATAATTGTGCATCATGGTGGCACTGTGCATCATGGTGGCACTGTGCATCATGGTGGCACTGTGCATCATGGTGGCACTGTGCATCATTATGGCACTGTGCATCATGGTGGCACTGCGCATCACTGTGGCACAATGGCAGGCTGCACCACAATGGCAGGCTGCATCGCAATGGCAGAGTGCACCACAGTGGCACTGTGCACCACAGTGTCAGTGTGCACAACAGTGTCAGTGTGCAACACAGTGACAGTGTGCAACACAGTGGCAGTTTGGACCACAGTGTGCACCGCAGTGGCAGTTTAGCACCACAGTTACAGTCACAGTCACAGTGGCATTGTGCACCAGATTGGCAGTGTGCAGAGCAGTGACTGTGCGCCACCGTCTCACTGTGCACCACGGTGGCACTGTGCACCACAATATTGTTGCAAGCTGTCTTTCGGCTATGCTGCATGAACTGGTAAAAGCTTGGTAAATTCTTAGTCACTGACCTTGGTCAGTTACAGGGTTCTAGTTAAGAATTTACCATACCTATGGTAAATTCTTATTGTTTTTGCTATTATTCTTATTATTAAACTTCACCTATACCATAGGTGAAGTTTCTTATTTTCGTAAATATTTTTATTATTATTTTTCTTTCCGAAAAATGTTCTCGAAAAATTTTCAAATAATTTGTGTACATAGTCCTATGTAACCTAATTAAATTGTCCAATGTAACCCTATACCTCTGACCTATTTTTCAAAGTCATTGACCCCTTTGAAATACATTTTTTTTTTTTTTTTTTAGACCATTACTCATGTAATAACTGATCAATTACAGTTTCCTAATAAACTATATATAATAGACTTATACTAAATAAACTGACCTAATTTTCAAAAGTATAGGTCAAGGTCGAGGTCATACAGGTCAATTTTTATTCTCAGAGGTTTGCGCGCCTGATCTCTATATAAGCAACTTCGAAAATTGCAGAATTCAAGCCAATTGTTACAGTAAATGACTAATGCATGGTAAGCAATCATTTTTATGATGATATCATGCTTAGTTATTTAATTATGGAATTTTTAGTGTCAACCGCGTCGTCAAAACTGGTGACCTTGATTACTTGACACTGAAATATCGATTTTAGGCCAATGAAATGTATTGTGAACCCCCCCAAATATGCCCATAAAACCTCCATAGCCACCTTCAAATTTGACCTTAACCTCATTTTTCAAGGTCATTTGACCTGTTTAATGTTCAAATCACTCGATTTTCAAAAATTCCAACAATTATGTTATTTCCAGCATATCGGGTTCATATTTTAAATTATAATAGCCAGGAGCTATATTGTTGGAACCCTGAAATCGGAATTGATTTATCTCTTCATGCTGATTTATAAAAAAATTCCAAATATGGCATACCGCGCGACATGAAAAATTAGCCTATTTTTGCCAATTTGAGAGGTAAATATTGATCCTACATAGTTCAAATAATGAAATGACCCCCCCTAAGTCATACACCGCAAATCTGTAGAAATTATAGATTTTGACCTTGAACGGTATTTTCAAGGTCAAAATCAAGGTCAAATATTTGACAAAATTGGATATTTGAGATATTTAATTTTTTTTAAGTAGGAAATAATAAAGGGATTTTTACAGTCTTTTCACAGGTCAGTCCTACAATACCCTAGAAGAAATGTGTAAAGTTTTAAGTCCATCGGATTGACCTACATTGCACAATAAATGTCACAAGATCAAAAAATTACTGCAAAATTGACCCTCTCATTTTCCAATTTCGCACTTGTACCCAAACTTTGATGGTCTGTATCTCCGGTTCTAATTAAGCTACAGAAAAACTGAAAGCATATTCAGAAAGCCCAAATTCTCCTCTAGTATTCATTTTCTATACATTTTAACGTATCGCTGCTAGTTAAAAAGATCGCCGGACCCTGAAAAATGTATGTTTTCGGTCAAGATTTCACCAATTTACATTTTTTTGACAAAGAAGTCAGTCTTCAAAAAATTTGATAATATTTCGAGATATAGTCCTAACATATTTACAGTATTTTGTGCTATTTTGAGTCTCTCCTTCAAACCGTTTACCTTTGGGAGCAATTTGGAGTTCAAAACTTGATATTTTCAGAGTCAATTTTTCGGTGAAATTTCATATTTTTACCATTACTTCAATCAACTCTATCTCGGGTTCTAATAAAGTCATATGAATGATACAAGCCGTTTTGGAAAGATCAGATTCTCCTCTTATTCTAATTTGTGTACATTTTGTTGTGTCGTGAACAGGTAAAAAGATTGGTCAACCCTGAAAAATTCATCTTTTCCTCACCTAACCGAATGACTGTACTCAGACTGGAACACCAGTGATTACTAAAATTTGTGTAGAAATTGCGTAAAAGATGTCAATAAACTAATTTTAAACTAAAGTAAACTAAATAAATTAAACTAAACTAAATAAACTAAGCCAAACATGCATTCACCGGGAAAGGGGGGGCTGTCCGCTAGCTTCATTAACTTGTGCATTGCAATATATCACAAATAAATAAGGTACATTTTTTATGCTATTTTTTGTACCATTTTATACAATATTTTTGATACTATTTTATATTTCATTCATAAAATATTTTATATAGTATTTTATATCTTGTTTATATACTTGTTTATATACTTGTTTATATACTTGTTTATATACTTGTTTATATACTTGTTTATATACTTGTTTATATACTTGTTTATATACTTGTTTATATACTTGTTAATATACTTGTTTATATACTTGTTTATATACTTGTTTATATACTTGTTTATATACTTGTTTATATACTTATATACATTTAGACTATTTTCACCCACTGAACTAAATAAACTGAACTAAACATGGGCATTCACTGAGCAAGCTGCTTAAACATGTACAATATACCTTCATATACTTGTTCGTATACTTGTTTATTTTTATACTTAAACATATTTAGACTATTTTCACCAACTGCTCGGTGAAGTTTTATTACCGCTAGCGGTTATCGAAATCTAGTTAAACTTCACCTATACCATAGGTGAAGTTTCTTATTTTCGTAAATATTTTTATTATTATTTTTCTTTCCGAAAAATGTTCTCGAAAAATTTTCAAATAATTTGTGTACATAGTCCTATGTAACCTAATTAAATTGTCCAATGTAACCCTATACCTCTGACCTATTTTTCAAGGTCATTGACCCCTTTGAAATAAATTTTTTCTATATTTCAATTGACCATTACTCATGTAATAACTGATCAATTACAGTTTCCTAATAAACTGTATATAATAGACTTATACTAAATAAACTGACCTAATTTTCAAAAGTATAGGTCAAGGTCGAGGTCATACAGGTCAATTTTTACTCTCAGAGGTTTGCGCGCCTGATCTCTATATAAGCAACTTCGAAAATTGCAGAATTCAAGCCAATTGTTACAGTAAATGACTAATGCATGGTAAGCGATCATTTTTATGATGATATCATGCTTAGTTATTTAATTATGGAATTTTTAGTGTCAACCGCGTCGTCAAAACTGGTGACCTTGATTACTTGACACTGAAATATCGATTTTAGGCCAATAAAATGTATTGTGAACCCCCCCAAATATGCCCATAAAACCTCCATAGCCACCTTCAAATTTGTCCTTAACCTCATTTTTCAAGGTCATTTGACCTGTTTAATGTTCAAATCACTCGATTTTCAAAAATTCCAACAATTATGTTATTTCCAGCATATCGGGTTCATATTTTAAAGTATAATAGCCAGGAGCTATATTGTTGGAAACCTGAAATCGGAATTGATTTATCTCTTCATGCTGATTTATAAAAAAATTCCAAATATGGCATACCGCGCGACATGAAAAATTAGCCTATTTTTTCCAATTTGAGAGGTAAATATTGATCCTACATAGTTCAAATAATGAAATGACCCCCCCTAAGTCATACACCGCGAATCTGTAGAAATTATAGATTTTGACCTTGAAAGGTATTTTCACGGTCAAAATCAAGGTCAAATATTTGACAAAATTGGATATTTGAGATATTTAATTTTTTTTAAGTAGGAAATAATAAAGGGATTTTTACAGTCTTTTCACAGGACAGTCCTACAATACCCTAGAAAAAATGTGTAAAGTTTTAAGTCCATCGGATTGACCTACATTGCACAATAAATGTCACAAGGTCAAAAAATTACTGCAAAACTGACCCTCTCATTTTCCAATTTTGCACTTGTACCCAAACTTTGATGGTCTGTATCTCCGGTTCTAATTAAGCTACAGAAAAACTGAAAGCATATTCAGAAAGCCCAAATTCTCCTCTAGTATTCATTTTCTATACATTTTAACGTATCTCTGCTAGTTAAAAAGATCGCCGGACACTGAAAAATACATGTTTTCGGTCAAGATTTCACCAATTTACATTTTTTTGACAAAGAAGTCAGTCTTCAAAAAATTTGATAATATTTCGAGATATAGTCCTAACATATTTACAGTATTTTGTGCTATTTTAAGTCTCTCCTTCAAACCGTTTACCTTTGGGAGCAATTTGGAGTTCAAAACTTGATATTTTCAGAGTCAATTTTTCGGTGAAATTTCATATTTTTACCATTACTTCAATCAACTCTATCTCGGGTTCTAATAAAGTCATATGAATGATACAAGCCGTTTTGGAAAGCTCAGATTCTCCTCTTATTCTAATTTGTGTACATTTTGTTGTGTCGTAAACAGGTAAAAAGATCGGTCAACCCTGAAAAATTCATCTTTTCCTCACCTAACCGAATGACTGTACTCAGATTGGAACACCAGTGATTACTAAAATTTGTGTATTAATTGCCTAAAGGATGTCAATAAACTAATTTTAAACTAAAGTAAACTAAATAAATTAAACTAAACTAAATAAATTAAGCTAAACATGCATTCACCGGGAAAGGGGGGGCTGTCCGCTAGCTTCATTAACTTGTGCATTGCAATATATCACAAATAAATAAGGTGCATTTTTAATGCTATTTTTTGTACCATTTTATACAATATTTTTGATACTATTTTATACTTTATTCATATAATTTTTTATATAATATTTTATATCTTGTTTATATACTTGTTTATATACTTGTTTATATACTTGTTTATATACTTGTTTATATACTTGTTTATATACTTGATTATATACTTGATTATATACTTGATTATATACTTGATTATATACTTGATTATATACTTGATTATATACTTGATTATATACTTATATACATTTAGACTATTTTCACCCACTGAACTAAATAAACTAAACTAAACATGGGCATTCACTGAGCAAGCTGCTTAAACATGTACAATATACCTTCATATACTTGTTTGTATACTTGTTTATTTTTATACTTAAACATATTTAGACTATTTTCACCAACTGCTCGGTGAAGTTTTATTACCGCTAGCGGTTATCGAAATCTAGTTATTATTATTATTATAGTTTCCGGAAAAAATTTGCTCCAATTTTCTTGATTATTTTTGTGAATGTACCTATATACTAGTAGACTACTGTATTCCGGTCCTGAGTTTGAATTTTCATTTTTAATGTATATAGGACCTTTTTAGTGTGAATTTTAGTATATTTTGATGTACTATATCTGAATAAACTATTAAACTAGAGTAATTTGCTTTAGTTTCTGTCCATAAACAATACAATTCTATACTTTGGCGAAAAAATAATCAAAATCACTCAAGCGGAACATTCCACAATGAATATTTAGGTCATTTTTGAATTGTTTCGAGTTCGGCAAAAACTATAAATGATAGCAGCATGCCCATAGTGCCAAAAGTTGACCTATAGTACGGGCCAGTGCCTAACATATTTTTAATTTTGATATTGCAACTATTTATGGAATGGCGGCCATTTTGGTACGTTGTATTTGCTAAGTTTGAGGTGCATGAGTTCAAAATCCATGAAGGAGTCATTTTAGGTAATGCAAATGTATAATGAACCCCCCCAAATATACCCATTTACACCCCATACCAATCTTCAAATTTGACCTTGACCTCATTTTTCAAGGTCATATGACCCGTCAAAGTTTAAATTCACTGCATTTTCAAAAATTCCAACAATTATGTTTTTTCAAAGATATCGGGATCATATTATAGACTTTTATAGCCGGCAGCTGGATTGTTTGAACCCTGAGATCGGAATTGATCTATCTCTTCATGTTGATTAATAAAAAAATTCCAAATATTGCATACCGCGCAACATGCAAAATCAGCCTATTTTTGCCCTCTAGAGCAATAAATATTGATCCTACACAGTTCAAATAATAGAATGACCCCCCCTTTGTCACATATTTCCAATCTGGGAAAAATATTGGTTTTGACCTAGAAAGGTATTTTCAAGGTCAAACTCAAGGTCAAATATTTGGCAAAATTGGAGATTTGAGATACCTAATTTTTTTAACTAGGAAATAATTGAGGAATTTCCACAATCTCTTCAGTGTTTGGTGCCACAGTGCCCTAGAGGACCCTTGCAAAGTTTTAAGTTCATCGGATTGATGTACATTGCATAATAAAGGTCACAAGGTCAAAAAATGACAGCTAAATTGACTGGTCATTTTCCAATTTCGCATTTGTTGCCAAACTTTGATGGCCTTTATCTCCGGTTCTAATTAAGCTAGAGAAAAACTAAAAACATATTCGGAAAGGCCGTAATCTCCTCTAGTATTTGTTTTCTATGCATTTTAACGTATCTCTGCTAGTTAAAAAGATCGCCGGACCCTGAAAATTTCATGTTTTAGGTCATGATTTTACACTTTAACATTTTTTTCACAAAGAAGGCAATCTTCAAAAAAATTAATACTCCTTGAAGATGTAATCCTAACACCTTTACAGTAGTGTGTGCAATTTCAAGTCTCTGCTGTAAACCGTTTGCCTTTGAGATAAAGATAATGTTCAAAACTTGACATTTTCAGAGTCAATTTTTTGGTGATATTTCACATTTTTGTCATTAATTCAATCGGTTCTATCTTCGGTTCTAATTAAGGTATAGGAATGATGAAAGCAGTTCTGAATACCTCAGATTCTCCTCTTTATTTTATTTATTGTTCATTTTGGTGTACCATTAATAGTTAAAAAGATCGGTCAACCCTGAAAAATTCAACTTTACCTATTGTAACCAAATTAGTGCCCTGAGCTAAAAGAAGTCAATTTGCAGTGAAGAAATACAAAATGAGTATAAAAGTTGCATGGACATACTTTGTTAATGTGATACATTATACTGATCTCACTACATCTATGATGCTCAGTACGTGAATGTTCATATTTGTTTTCTTTCTTGTCAAGTGGTCAATAAAACAAATTAAATGTACTAAACTAAATAAACCAAACTGAGTACACTATACTAAAATATACTAAACTAAATAAATTAAACTAAATAAGCTAAACTGAACTAAATAAACTAAACTAAGCATTAGCATTCACACAATAGTCTGTACACATAAACATTTACAATATACCTTTAAATAATAAATATATTGGTAAATTCTTCATCACTGACCATGGTCAGTTATAGCCATCTAGTTTTTCTTATTATTATTCCCGAGAAATGTCTTCGGAAAATTTTCAAAAAATTTGTATACGTAGCCTACAAAATTCTAAGGATACAATTTCTAGATTTTTGACCTTGACCTATTTTTCAAGGTCACAGGACCTTTCAAAGTCGGATTTCGCAATATTTCAAATACATGTACCTCATCCGGTTATTATCGGTTTTCACTTTCCGGTACATGGAAAGGTCCCAGACACTTTCTGCATAACTTGACCTACTTTCATGAAAGTAGGTCAAGGTCACATTGCACAAAGTCCATTTTCATGGTTTGAGGTCTATCGCGGGATCTCAGAATCCGTAAGTCGTAGAGACATACCGTTGGTGCCAAAGAGTGCCCGAATTCACGGGACAGTGCTGCGGACCCTTTATTTTTCATTGGCAGTACCGGTTCTTGAGTTATGTAATTTTAAAGTCATACTGCGTCACCAAAATTGGTGACCTTGAGAATTTGACCTTGAAATATCGATTCTAGCTGCTAACATGTCATAGTAAACCCCCCCAAATATACACCTAATAAGCCCATTCAGACCTTTAAATTTGACCTTGACCTCATTTTTCAAGGTCATTTGACCAAAAAAAGTTTGAAAAGGTGCCATCTTCAGGAATTTTTTTCACCATGTTTAGTTTAAGATATCAGCGTGATTTCCAGGTGACAGATGAACATTGGCCTGCTTATTCATAATATCTAATCACATTTTGTCTACCCCCTTCACCGGATTTATAAAAAAATTTCAAATATTGCTAACCGACAAATGTTAAAAAATGACACAATTCCGCGTTTTTGACAAGGAAATATTCATTCTACAGGGTTGCAATGCCTGACTGACCCCCCCTTTGTTATCTACTGCCTTTCTGAATAGCATATTAATTTTGACCTAGAAAATGTTTTTCAAGGTCAAACTCAAGGTCAAACATGCCAAAAATTTTTACATTTTTGACATTTCATATTTTTTAACAAAGAAGGAATCAAGATATTGTTACAAAAATGATAGACATACTTGCTACAATACTTTAGAAGCTTCCTGTAAATTTTCAAGGTCCTCGGATTGACCTACGTTACACTGTAAAGGTCAAAAGGTCAAAAAACGAGCAAAAAATTTATGATTTTTTTTTCACATTTCTCAAAGATAGCGTCATTTCAAACGGCCGTAGCTCCGGTCCTAATTAAGATAGAGAAAATCTGAAAACAGATTTGGAAAGGCCATATTATCCTCTAGTTTTTATTTTGTGAATGTTTTGTCGTAGCTCCGGCGGTTAAAAAGATCGCCGGACCCTGAAAATTTCCTGTTTTTTTCTGAATTTTCACAATATATCATTATTTTGACAAGGAAGGAATCACCCTTTTTTGATCAACCTGCCTGGACCTCTTTGTAACATCTGTTTACATAATCCTGGCTAATTATATATGTTTTCATTGAACCGTTTTGGTTATACAGTGATTTTAAGTTAAAAACTGCAGTTTTTCAGGTATTTCTCAAGTTCATATTCCTGAATTGTACCATAATTTCAATCTGCGATAACTCCGGTTCTAATTAAGATACAGAGAATCTGTAAGCAGATTTGAAAAGGCCAAATTCTCCTCTAGTTTTCATCTTCTGAACATTTTGTCGTAGCTATGACGGTTTAAAAGATCGCCAGACTCTGAAAATTTCATGTATTTCTTATGGTCACAGAGATTACATGACCCTGAAAAATCGATGTTCTCAGAAAGAGCAGAAGATGTGCTGGTGGATGTACTGGTGGATGTACTGGTTCATGTATTGGTTCATGTACTGGTTCATGTACTGGTTCATGTACTGGTTCATGTACTGGTTCATGTACTGGTTCATACACTGGTTCATGCACTGGTTCATGTACTGGTTTATCAACTCGTTTTTCTGTGCATACTTGCATGTACTGCAATGTACAGGGAACATTCTTGTATTCTTGTGTATGCATGTTACATAATTATGTATGATTCCTTTGTACTTTTCCATGTACCTTTTATTTGCTCATCTACTTGTGTCTTTTTCGAGTTACTGGTACCACAGTAGGTGAAGTTTTGTTACCGCTCGCGGTTACGTCTACTAGTTAGCATTCACCATCACTATGGTGAATGGTCTTGATTTTGGTCATATTATTTTTCTTCCCTTTTTTTCTGAATTTCAGGCTGAAATTAAGTAGGTAGGTAGTCCTGGATGAGAAAATAAATTTTGCAAAATATTTTTGACCTTGACCTATTTTTCAAGGTCACAGGTCACCTCAAAGTGGCCATTTGTGGAGGTCTATATCCTGAACTAATAAAGATGAAAACACCAGATCTTCCCTGGTAAGTTACTAGTCTGTCACTTGATCCAGATCAGTCATAAAATTTTCTATTTTTAAGAAGGGGTAATTACCCTGACCCCTTTTAATGAAAACCCTTTTGCGCACGGTTCTGGAGAAACCGTCAGCAGGAATTTCGTAAAATTCTTGGACAAGGTGCTCTATAGGAATATCCAGTGCGGAAAGGAAGATACTTGAGATACTGTAAGTGGTTACTGAGATATTTGATTTTAGAAATTAGAATATTCTGCCCAAAAGTGAAAATATTTTTTAACTTTGCTTTGAATAAAGACAACTCAATGAAACTTGGCACATATATAGTCCTATGATAGACGAATATTTTCCTTCAACATCCATGACCTTGACATCAAGGTCAAGGTCAATTAAAGTGAATGGATAGGTACATTTTCATGCCGTTTTTGTCATTTTTCAAGCATGGTTGTTCAATTGTAGTCTAGCATTTCCAATCAAGAGTAACTTGAGAGATCTAAAAAATATTTGACCTTGTGAAACAAGTTCATCACATGTCAAGGTCATCACAAGTCAAAGAGAGGAAAAGTGAAGAAATGAGTAAAGTGCAAAGTAGAGTAAATTAAAGAATGAATCAAGTCAATTTGAAGTCAATATGAATATCAATATGAATGTAAATGTGAAGACAATGTGAAGTCAATATGAATGTGAATTTCAACATCAAATTGAATGTCAAAATGAATGTCAAAATGAAGGTCAGTGTCAATATCAGTGTCAATATCAGTGTCAATATCAGTGTCAATATCAGTGTCAATATCAGTGTCAATATCACTGTCAATATCACTGTCAATGTCACTGTCAATATCGGTGTCAATATGAATGTCAATATGAATGTCAATATGTATTTTAATATGAATGTCAATACAACCATCAATATGGATGTCAATATGAATGCAATTTTTAGTTAATACGAATGCCAATATGAATGCCAATATGAACGTCAACATGAATGTCAATATGAATGTCAATATGGATGTCAGTATGAATGTCAATAGGAATGTCAATATGAATGTCAATATGAAGTCAATTTGAAGTCAATATAGAAAGTCAGTATGAAGTCAAAATTAAGTCAATATGAATGTCAATATGAAGAGTGTCAATTTGATAGTCAAGTAAATTATGCGAATTGGTGAATGCTCATTACTGGTTCACCAGTAATGTTGATGTCTAGTTATTATTATTATTATTTTTTTCTTGGCCAGTAGGTTTTTGTGCTAGAGACTTGAAACTTGGTACATATATAGTCCATGGTTAGTACTTCATTTTGGGAGAAGATGGTTGACCTTGACCTTGAACTCAAGGTCACAGGTCATCTCAAAGTCGAAAATTGGAAAACTTAAAAGTGGAATAACTTTTTTAATATTACAAGAATCAATTTGAAACTTTGGAATATATATATAAACATGTATCCCAACATTTGTAACCCATAATTGTTTTTGTGCAATGAGGGTAAGGGGGTAATTACCCCAATTTGACTAAAACAGGTTTGCACAGGTTTCCAGAAAAACTAAGCAAGCTAGAAACTCAGTTCTTTCACTGATAGGTAGCCTGACTAACCATTCAAGGTAAGTGATATTTTATATTTTGATTATGTGAAGGGGTAACTATGTAATGGGGTGTTGAAAATAGGGTGTTTTGCCCCAAGAGTGAAAACATTGTAAAACTTTGGTTTTAATGAAAGGATTTCAATGATAGTCTGGTAATATATTAATGGTTTCTGTATTATGTAATCCTTGTTGCCCGAAGCTTGGTAATTACCCCCAAAAAGGGGTAAATGTCTATAACTTGTGATTGACCTGGACGATTTTCTTCAAATTTTGCACACGTTTGGGAATTTGACTCAGGCACATATTAAACGAATAAATTTAACAGTATTGCCAACATAGGGTATTTACCCTCGTAATCAATGCCAAAAGGGGTGAATATATATTTTGAGGAGTTATGTTGTTCAAAATGGAATATCAGCTGTATGTTTGGTCTACGGGTATCCGGTTGGATTTTACTGGATGAAAAGTTTCTGTTTTGGGTAATTACCCCCAAAAGGGGTAAATGTCTATAACTTGTGATTGACATGGACGATTTACTTCAAATTTTGCACACGTTTGGGATATTGACTCAGGCACATATTAAACAAATAATTTTAACAGTATTGCCAACATAGGGTATTTACCCTCGTAATCAATGCCAAAAGGGGTGAATATATATTTTGAGGAGTTATGTTGTTCAAAATGGAATATCAGCTGTATGTTTGGTCTACTGCTATCCGGTTGGATTTTACTGGATGAAAACTTTCTGTTTTGGGTAATTACCCCCAAAAGGGGTAAATGACTATAACTTGTGATTGACATGGACGATTTACTTCAAATTTTGCACACGTTTGTGACATTGACTCAGACACATGCTAAAAGGAAAAAATTCACAGAATAGGGTGATTTACCCTCGTAATCAAGTTCTAAGGGGGTAAATACATATTTTGAAGAACTTGGTTGTTTAAAATGGAATATTAGTTGCACGTTTGGTCTAGGTTATTCGTATGGATGTTACGGGATGAAAAGTTTCGGTTTTTAATAATTACCCCCAAAAGGGGTAAATGACTATAACTTGTGACTGACATGGACGATTTACTTCAAATTTTGCACACGTATGGGATATTGACTCAGGCACATGTTGAAAGAGAAAATGTTACAATATAGGATAATTTACCCTAGTAATCAAGGTCAAAGGGGGGTAAATACGTATTTTGAGGAATTTGGTTGTTTAAAATGGAATGTCAAGTTTATGTTGGATCTAGGCTTGTACTTAATGGATGTTACTGGATGAACAGTTTCGGTTTTAGGTAGTAACCCCCAAAAGGGGTAAATGGCTATATCTTGTGATTGACATGGACAATTTTCTTCAAATTTTGCATGGGCTAAGTGTGTCTACTTTACGACATAATATAAGTAGAAACTTCAGCTTACAGGGTCTCTACCATAATAGTCCGACATAGTCTCATATAATTTGTTTTACTCATATATTTGAGGTCGAATCATTGCCTAACCTTTTTAAAGGTTGAATACTAGTCTTATCTTTTAATTGATGTTTGTCAGAGATATGTATTGATGCTGAAACTATCTTTCTATCTTTTCATCTGATGGCTTGTTTTTTATTATGTTCCTGCAGGCATCCGAAGAAACATTTGCTGGAGTAAAAGTTTTTGTTTACCAACCAAAAACAAAGAAGAGTGGACGACCCGCTTTGATTTACTTTCATGGGGGAGGATTCATAACGGGGCATCCTGGTTAGTGTTTAATCATTGTCATCTCATCAGTATTTGACTTGTAGTGTTACATCTCACTCTGGATTCAGATGATACACCGTTGCTCATAAATATGGAATACTTCAACATTCTCCATTGAAATTGACAACTTTAGCAACTTCTGCTGGAGCACATGATGGTCTGATTCAATGGTAACTACTTCCAATGACCGCTGAAGAGAAGAAAATGCTGTAGCGTAAGACGCATGCTGCAGCGTTAACCCCAGGAAAAGTTACAGCAGCACGAAATATGGAAATTCAGGGGGTTTTTAAGGGTGAGGTGTATTAAACCAAAAATTTAAAATTCTTGCAAAAAATGTAGTTAAGGCTTTCAAAGAGTGATTACAGAAGATGTCTTGACCTTTACAATGGACCTTGCTGTCATCCACTCTGATATTTACATTTATTTGACACTATTTTCCAAAAAATTATTCCATATTTATGAGCAGGAGTGTATCTCACCGCATACCAGCATGTGATGTTATTGACTTGTACTTCATTCCTGAGACTTTATAATTTAATCATTGCCTTGTATTTTTTCAGCTCTTCGTGATCTTTTGTTCCATAAGTTTGTGAAGCAATTGGACATGGTTGTTGTTGGTGTAAAGTAAGTAAACTTTAAGGAAATAATTTTTAAGTAAAAAAAGGTATCTATGCGTGAAGGCATAATACCGACCATGAACCCCGGGCCATTAACTTTTATGAAATAACTTTTATAAAGGGGTAAGCGAGAGCATTTTTAGTGGAATTTACGATCATTTACTGATCCTTCTCATACTAGTCATGTTCTATTGGGCCACGCATTGCATGCTTTAACAAAGGCAACGATTTTCACATGTTGGGGGAGGGGGGGAGGAGCTCCTCAGCGGCACAGTTCCAGGATGGGCGACACGACACATGTCCGCCCACAGGGACCCCACTGCTTGTCATTTCTCTAAATTCTCTTGATGTCCACACGAAAACTTTAATCATGGCGTCATGCCATGTTGAATCTGTGATCAGTCCTATACAAAACATAGGCTGCGCAGCAGCAAACCTTCAGCGAATAACACATTTAGAAGATTACAAATACATCGTAAAATTGGTGTGTTAACCAAATTCCGTATATTATAGGTATGCAACAGTGGTCGAGTAATGGTATTCTATTATCTGTTATTTGCCTGCTGCCCTGACATCTACCCGTGTGATTGCCAGGGTTTGTAAGAGCAGGGAAAGGCCTTATTTGACTAATTTACTTATATTATGGTACGGTTTTATGCATGCACCAATTTTTTTCCGATCTTTCAAAAAGTGTTAAATACAAGTCAAAAAGCACTGCTACATTTTATAGGTGATACGTGTAGGAAATGGCATTGCTGTATATGCAATAGTGGGCACGTTTTGGCTCCTGTAAGAAAATAAGTATTTTTAATATTTGTTCTCAATATTACAAAAAGTATAGAATATGTATCAGTCAGACCATGAAAAGGCACAACTAAACCACATAAGTCATATGTGTACCAAACTTTATCCATGTACATGCAATAGTGACCAAGTCTTGGGCCAGAAACAAAAAATATATTTTTTCTCTTTTTTTTTCAATATTTCAAATAGCATTTAATATTTTCCACCAGACCTTTCAAAGGGCACAACTAGACCTTATAGGCCATGTGTGTACCAAACCTTATCCATTTACATGCAATAGTGACTGAGTCTCAGCCCAAAAAATTAAAAAAATACATATTTTTCTATTTTCCAAATTTTTGAAAAAGTAAAGAATATCCATCAATGAAACCATCAAAAGGCACAACTAGACCATATAGGCCACATCTGTACCAAATTTCATAAGTGCACATGCAATAGTGACTGAGATTTGGCCCGCAAACGAACAAAAATAATTTTTATATTTTCTCAATTATTTCAAAAGGTATTGAATATCTATCAATTAGACCATCAAAAGGCACAACTAGACCATACAGGCTATATGTCTACCAAATTTCATCTATGTACACTCAATAGAGGCCGAGTGCTGGCCCGGAAACGATCTATCCGCCCGCCGCCCGACGGACAACATTTTTACCCAAGTGATTACAATACCTTCTTCGAACCTCGTTCGCTGAAGGTAAAAAACCTTTATTGGCTTCAGATACAGGCTGATACCTGAAGTGAAAGCCCCCACTCCTCAGAATGACTGTGAGAAGGCCGTCCAACATTTCTTCAAAAATGCCGAGAAATATGGTGTCAATCCTGATTTGGTTGGTGTTGCCGGTGAGACTCGAATTATGCAAACATATGAATTTGTTTTGATCTCACACTATTAGCGGGGCAGATTTGTCATGAATAGGGAAGTAATTATGCATTTATACATAGAAGCATGAAACTTGGCACACCGTTTAAAAACATCTTAAAGAATATATATTTAGATAGGGAGCCACTTCAGATTTGACCTGGTTGACCCATGGCAGCCATTTTCCAAAATGGCGACTAATCCTCTCATTTTCCAGCTTTCTGAGAAGAGCCTACAGTTTGAGTGTACGAAAACAGTGGTCATTATTCCTTCTACAGATGCAAAAAACACTATCAATTGATTCCTGGATTAAACTGAGGAATTTTAGGGTAGTCAGGGTCCATTTTGTTAGAAATGTTGAAGAAAAGCTAAGAAAATGCAGCAGTATCGCGGTTTCCCATAGTTTCGTCGAATCTCCATTGATATATAAACAGACTACATATTTGAATTCCTTATAAGAAGAGCTATTTGCAAGCATTCTATTCGTAGGAACTACTAAAAAAGCAGCAAAATGGAAGAATTGACTGCTATTTTGGAAAATGGCTGCCAGTAGCCACTGGAGCTAAATATGAGGTGGCTCCCTATCCAAATATGTTTGTAAAGATGTTTTTTTAAGTGTGCGCTAAGTTTCATGCTTCTGTGTATAAATGCACAATGTTTTTACATACCTGCCCGCTGTGTATGCCATCAAGATAATTAAGGTATACAATCTAAAAATGAAGCTGATTCAAAAACCATTTTTGGTTTTTTGGCTTGTCCTACATATCATTCCAATTTGGGATTGTGGAAATATAATAGTTTTGAAAAAGCTATTTTTTATTTGAAAAACAAATTCTGTCCTGAAATTTGTTTGAGTGTATATTTATTCATCTTTCCCTTTGTTAAGATTTGCATTATTTTTTTTTTTTTACCTTTTAATAAAAAAAAAGCTGTTTACCCTGAAAGAATTGAACTGACAATCCTTTTTGCAGATACATTAATTGATTGATCAGCTTGTATAAACTGTATTCATTAAGCCAGCTCACAATATCACGAGAATCTTTCGATTGTAGGCGACAGTTCTGGTGGAAACCTGGCGGCTACCATTCCGCTAATGCTGAGAGACCAAGGAGTGAATCAGTTTCTCTTTCAATTGCTCATTTACCCGCTTGTTCAGGGTCTAGATATGCAGACGCCTTCTTATCAACGGAATAGTCCTACTGCAGTGTGTGAAATGTCCCATGAAGCGATGTCCTCTTATATTGGATCCTTGTTAGGTTTACCTCCTACAGCATTTCCTGAATTGATAGAAAACAAGCATGTTAAGCATGAGACATGGGATAAGTATAAGAAGTATTTTATACTAAATGAGATACCGAAGGAAAGCATTCCAGCAAATTACAAGCCTGTCCGCCCAAGCAAAATCAACAAAGCTCTTGCTGATTTTGTTGAGGCAGATTTAACGAATCCCTACTTTTTTCCACTGTTAGCAGAAGACCTCTCAAATCTGCCTCAAGCGTATGTGTTGACTGTAGAAAATGATCCCGTAATGGATGAAGGTGTATGGTATTCGAACCGTCTCGTAAAAGCAGGAAATAAAGTTGTTCATGACCATTCTCCAGACGGATTTCATGGTATGATCAGCTTGCAAGACCCAGTACTTGGTTTCGATCCGGCATACAAGGCTGCAGATAACATGTTGAAATTTGTTGCTGAAGTTTTAACAGATGTCAAAAAAGCTGCGTGACCAAAAAAAGTGCAGAAAACAGAAGTAGTCCCGGCGGAATGGAAATTTAGAACTTAAATAATTTGACACATCAACATTATGACTATGCTCTAGTGGAAAAAATGTAACATAAATAGCTCAAAAGGTAATATTAAGATATATTGCACAAATAAGACGTGCACCACACATATGCCTTAATTGAAAGCGAAAACACTGACTTCTAACTGTTAATATTATGTCAGTGAAAAATAGAACCCCGGGTAGGGCACCCAAAATTTTCAATGGACCTTCATAAGCAAAATCCCAGCTGTCTGTCGTTCAGATGAAGCGTTAAATTGGCGGCCCCTTGTATCAGTGTCTATGCTGGGAATTTAAAAGATCCCTCACATGGGGTAAATATGTAACAGGTTGAGGACTCCTGCTCTCTCTCCCATCTCATCAATCAACTCTCGTTAGTGCCCAGAACGGGGCTTAGAGGGCTGCACTTACCATATCTATCTATCTATCTATCTATCTATCTGTAGGCACACATTTTTGGCGTTACATGCCAGTGAGTTATAGAGAATGAATACCACGTAAGTAATTAAATTATGAAAGTTTTCCAAGCATCTCTGTGTTATTATGAATATATGAAAATGTGTTGGTTCTTTTTTTTTTAACAAGTACTAATATTGTAATGTAATTATTCCTAATTTGTACATATATATATATTTGATTTTGTTTTCTGATAGTCATTTGGCTCAGTAAAGGAATGAAATAAAAATCTTCAAAAAACTTATGTTTGTTTTTCAGTTATAAATTACTCTTGTCAAAACAATAGCCTTAGCTGGCACATTAAAAATCAGTCTCAAATGTCACTCATGAATTGCCAGGCACACAAACTGTTTCAGAATATTCTCATGTTATTGTCACCTCATCGGGTTAAAGATTCCCTCCTGTTTCGCCATTCCTTTTCACATTTTACTTAAGTTCAGAAGTTTTAATGTTAAGATTCCATGCTTTTACAAGTTACAACTGAAGTCAAAAGGACAGATTCAAGCAAATTTTTTTGACTGCACGATGAGCCTGAATATGTCATATTTTCAAGGCATTTGATTGGATTATAAAGTTATGGAAACTTCTAAAGTTATGGAAACTATCATGATGCATCAAATGCAGCCACATCTTGAGAAAGTCTACAGTCCGTACCTATCTGCGTATAGGAAAAATTATGGCTGTCATTCTGTCTTAATTCATACAACTGAAATGTGGAGACAGGCTCTAGATGATAAAAAATATGTGGGTATTATCATGTCTGACTTATCGAAGGCATTTGACTGCCTACCCCACGGCCTTCTTCTAGAAAAACTAGAATTGTATAACTTCAGTCAATCTGCTATTAAACTAATTCAAGATTACCTCAGTGAACGGTCACAAAGAGTTAAACTAGGTCAAATTGTTAGTGAATGGCGACCACTTACGAAAGGTGTCCCGCAAGGGAGTGTGATTGGACCGCACTGTTTTAACTTGTATATCAATGATCTGTTACTGGCTCTGATAAAAGGAAATGTTATTCCTAGTAACTATGCTGATGACAACAGCTCCTCTGTAATAGCAAATTCCAAAAATGAAATACTGTCAAAAGTAGAAACTACATTTGTACTTCTTAGAGATTGGTTCAAAGATAATTTAATGAAAGCCAATAGTGACAAATTTCAATTTATGCTTCTCTGTCCCACTGTATCAGAGAATAAATTAACTCACTCGGTTACAATTGACAATCTCACTTTAACTAGTCAAAATGAAGCTAAACTTCTTGGTGTTATGATTGATAAAGAGTTAACACTTAATGGTCATGTAATCTCAAAATGTAAACAGGCAAACAGTAAACTAGCAATACTCAAGAGATTAACCTCTTACCTATCAGAAGATTGTAAATTAGCTATACTTAGAAATTTCATAGTTGCACATTTTATTTATTGTTCACCTCTTCTACACTTTTGTAAAAAGTCGCATAGAGACAAAATGGAAAAAATCCTCCTTCGAGGTCTTAGATTTGTTTACGAAGACTACAGTTCAAGTTACGAGACCTTGCTAGTCAAGGCAAATATGTGTACTGTAGAAATAAGCCGAGAAAAGGCTATCATATGTGAACTCTTCAAGTGCTTAAAAGGACTTGGGCCGAAATACATGTCAGAAATATTTTCACCATCGGAGAAGGTCTCCAGGATTGGACCGAATTTCGCAATCCCAAGGGCAAGGACAACAAGATTTGGAGATCACTCACTTCGATCCCAAGGGCCAAAATTATGGAATAGCCTCCCAGTGGACTTTAAAAACTGTACCACCATTGATGCTCTTAAGTCCAAGCTAAAAGCCTACAATGGCAATAGATGCAGATGCAAATTATGTAAATAGGCTTACGTGCCTGGGTTTCATTTCATTTACCAATTCTAAATTATTAATCTGCTGTAAATATTTTAAAAACTGTCTTGTTTTTACATTATTTTAACTTATTTTATTTAGGGGAGAGTTGGGTAATATGAGCATACTTTTGTCTCGTGGCTCTAGCCATCTGCATAGATGTGAAAAGTACAGTATTCCAGCTTTGTGAGACAGAGGTGGAATATGGCTAAAACGTGAAGGTAATTTTAGGACATTTGGACAATTTGTTTTTGAGTAATATCACTATGAAAAAAAAATTAAAATTGCCCATATTAAACTGATGGAGCATTTTATGGGCACCTAAGAGGTATAATATGAGCACTCGGATAACTGCTATTCTTGAGGATGACAGCTTATATTGTAATAGACAATAGCACAAAAGGAGTCCATAAAAACATCTTTAGAATTTTTCAAATTTTGTGGGATACCATTATCTACATATTAGGCACTGCAGGCCGTGCTCAACAAGAGGGTCAGTACAAGAAGTTGAAAACTAAGTATTCGGTAGGATAATATGAGCAGTGAGCACCCCTGCTGGACATGCCCATATTAGCAGACAAACATTTTGCATAATGAATACAGGAGCAACCATATGCCCATAAAATCAGACAAACAATGTGCTCATATTAACCTACGACACATCATGCTATATTTCGATGCATCACAAATATCTGATATTATGGGCAGCCACTTTCCACACTTCATAGTCAAGGGAAGAGTATCTCTAACCAAATTTACATCACTTCGAGGCATCTTCTACAGTCAACAACATACTAGAGGCAATTTCCCGAAGCAAAAACGACGAAAGAAATTACAACCAAATGTTCCAGTGACAATACCTTGAATATCATGGCAGCAATCAAGATACTGTCTGCTGAGAAGATGATCAGGTTCAAAAGACTTACGAATTCCAACAGAGGTCAGCACCTACCAGCACTAGTTTTCATATGGCAAAGGGTGCTCATTTTAAACTACTGCCCATAATACCCTACTTTCCCCTATACTTGATTTTTATTACTCAAAAACTGTTTTTACCATCCTAATTTACCTGATTTTTCTGTTTTTAATTGTTTTAAATTGTTTTTCTCTTTCATATATTTTTGTTTGAGATATGTCATAAAATAGCTCCTTGGAGCTAATGTTACATGTATATCAAACGTGACAATAAATAAACATTTGAATCTTGAATCTTGAATCTTGAATCTATAACAGCTTAACAGTTCTTTCCATTGGTTGTGAAATGACCTATGTCATGCTTAATCATCTGGCTACATACACAGGCCATCTCAACCAATGGCAGTCATTGATTCATCATTCATGCACGCATAGGGGAGAGTGGGCCAGTTGAACCAAATTTTAGAAATTTCTCTCCTGTGTGCATACCTTTACAGCTTTCAAGGAGAACAAAGATGGAAAAGGTAGTTTGAAAAATTGTCTAAACATCCCAACTTTAGGTTTTTGCGTATATCTTCTCACGGCCGACAAATGAGCCTCGAAAAAACTGAAAAAAATTGTTTCAACTGGCCCAACCCTCAGGGCCAGTTGAACCATCCATTGGGGCCAGTTGAACCATTGGAAGGATGGGCCATTGAACCATTGGAAGGACCATGAACGGCAATTATGCCTTTGGGTATCAAACTTTGTAATCCTCCTTTTTTTGTATAATGTTACAAGTGACAATAAACAATCTGAATCTGAAACATTCTGGGTGAAGTGTGGGGCTGCAGTCCTTTATTTTTGCTAACAAGCTTAGCTACGAGCATAGCATGTTTTGGCTAAATTTGGCATGTCTCGCACATTTTTTTCTGTTCAAAGAATAGCCTGGGGCCAGTTGAACCAGTCAACGACTAAACTTTAATAATACATTTTTTTATCTATTTTAATCCATTGTAACGGGCCTATTAGAAAAACAGTTTTACTGAATAGTACCTCTCATTGTAAATGTGTTTTGTTAAAAATTTGATTAAAATAAAAAATTTATAAACTGCCATAAACTCCCCTGGTTCAACTGGTCCCACTGCGACCTCCATGTATCTATATATGGCCTGGCTGTACCCTTGTAGTGGGACACCATTTTAAGGAGGTGGGTTTCCATCTACACATAACCCATTACCTTATGATATGATGACATTACCATGTGTCTCAGAGCCAAAACATCTACATGGAAAAGACTAGCCTAACTAGACATGTCATAATCGCATAGCGATGAATGATGCACTGCGCTATACTGAGTTTGCAACATGACGCATCCCTTCGTATATCAGAATGATATTCACTAATAAATGTTTATATAAGCTTCTACATATCTGTAAGACATATTCTATCAAAATATGCCTAGGATACTAAATATTAAACTTTATATATATTTTTTACAGGATGCAATAGTCTTGAGACAAAATTGGGCTTTCAGGCACCAGGTCTCCTAAAAAGCACTCCCTCAGTTGCCCATTATTTGTTTTGTTTGTATCGTTTACACGTAATTGTCAAAACAAATTTCATGTATACATGACAATAAATTCTTATCGTATCGTATCGTATCGTATCGTATCGTAAAGGCACACTTTAACATGGAAGACTTAGACTTGGGTGTGCCATTTAGGTTACAGTGTATCTTTCCTGGTTTTTGTTGTGCAAGGGCATTTTGGATTTTTTTCTTATATTAAATTTGCCAGAAAATAAAACGGAAAAAGACATGTTGTAGTCTCCACATGATCTCCACTACCATTATTGCCAGTACACTAGCTTAAATGCATGGAAATCTCATAAGAAATGGAGCCATTTTCACCGGTCCTTGATTGTGGGTAACCATGCTGAGCAGTATTACAAAATGTGATGAGATAATTCTATAATCAAAGTATTCTCTCCCTTCATTTCTATGTTAGCCATGCACCTTTTTTCAAGTACCCATTTTTGTCTGACCAGTGCATTTTATTTAACCGAAGAACCTGGTTGACCTGGTGCATTCACTGTACCCCATGCAACCGATTAACCAGGTGCATTGTGCAGCAGACTGCAGGCCTAGCATATATAGAAGCATGCTCAATGTGCTGAGTAGTGAACAGTTGTGAAATGTCTAAGGCACAACAGTTGGAATATGACACAATTAACCCCCTAACACAAGTCTAAACATGTGGGGGAAAAACTTCATGATAGATACAGAACATACATGTGAAGGAGAACGTTAAAAGTTATGTCAAAGAACCAGGAGCTCACACATAAAATTTGCAGCAAATGTTAGTTGACGAATCTGGAAGGCTATGAAAACAAGGGCACTGCTATAGCCACCTGGCGGTGGGCTAGCGCAGTGCAATAAGGCCTAACACAAGGTTGTATGTATGTTCCCATGATGCCTGTTCCACCCGGTTAAAGCAGGGGTGGTTCAACTGCTGGCCTGCTGGTTCAACTGGCCCTACTCTCCTCATATATATTAGGGCTATCACGATTACAGAATTTCAAAATCGATTAATCTATGGCCTAAAATCGAATCGTAATCGATTAATCGCCGTTTTCCCGCCGTTCTAAATAGCAAGTGAAGTTATGTTACTTGTTATATCATTGTCTTGAAGCAGAGCTAAGAGACATAGATATTCCATTGAAAATGATAATTGCAATTGGGATTTCACACTTTCTTCTTTCCAATCAGCTTCAACCAATCCAATTAGCCAATCCACTTGACTAATCCAGTTGTAATTCATTCTTAACACCTGGAATAGGAAGTAATGCACTGGCATACAGTGGCTTCCAGGTGCAAATATAAACAGATTAATCGATTTTGTAAACTGAAATCGATTTTTAACTAAAATTTAATCGGCGGCGATTAATCTTTTAATCGTGAGAGCCCTAATATATATCTGAAGGCAAATCAGTCCTTTAGACTTCGGCTGTAAACTTAAACTTGTATCGATAATTTGCCACCTGACACACCCGATATATACAGAGTTGTCAGTAATTGGATTACTAAGTTATCATATTATGTAAACGGCTTACATATTATGGGTATTGCACGCCATCGCCCAACTCAGAGGACTCGTAGAGTCTGGGACCAGTCAACAACTGTGGGGAAAAGTTTCTTGCATGTTAGTGTGATGTTAGTTCTGACCAAAATTGGTAGAGGGTTTGAATTTAAACTATACCCTTCCCCACCTGGTGGTGACAGGATGTATAAAGTAACTTGGCAAATTTTGTGCCCAAATTCCTGAACATCTGATGGGTCACATATAGAAAAAATCAATTGGCAGTATGCAATTAAAAAAAAATCATTTTACTGTAATTTGTAAAAAGCTGTTGCGTTTGAATTATGTTGTGCATGAGCTATTCATGCTTTTTTAGAAGACCTTACTCTCAATTGCTTGATGATATTGCAAGTAGTAAATCAAAGAAAGAAAAGAACAAGTAGTATTTATATTTTTTTTCAAGTTTTATTATCAAGTTTTGAAAAAATATCAGAATTCACCTCTTGCATAATTACAGTACTAAACAGCAGGAGCCAAAATGAGTATTTATCTGTACAAACTATTCACACCCAAAATCTACACAGAAAGACAAGATATTCTACATAAAACACTTAATTTTGCTACTATATTTTCATAAATTTGGTCATATAATAATAATTATTATAATTATCTGGTAGTTGCAGGCCTCCTTAATCAGCCTTGTGGTAATTCTGGTGTAGACTCAGACAACACAAGTTACATAACCACTCTTTACAAGAAATAGACGTTTAATTCTGTAAAATGGTATAAAATGGTAAGGCACGAAAGATCAAATCAATTATTTGACATCGAAAGCTAAGAAATGCAAGGCTGCCAAGAGGTCTGACTTTATTTTGGTGACATTTTAGTATTTTAGGCCTTCCCTGAGTAGAGGCAAGATAAACATAAAGACCTTGAAAATACGAAACCAAATCATTTAAATTTATTTATATGAAACTAAACTGTGAAATTATTTGAAAAAATATGAAACCAAATTGTTCAAATACGAAACCAAACTGCTGCATTTATCTCAAAATACGAAACCAAATACCGATTATTGCAGTAAATGTACAATCACTACATAAATGTTCTGACTATTTTGAGCTATCCTTCATAAATATGTATAGCAACTAAAAAAGTACAAATACAAATTCCTATTTTTAAATCAGCTATCCTTAGAAATATCTCATCTCATAACATCATTGGTCCTTATCATGAGCAAATTATACAACATTTGTGACCAGTTTGCAACTATCAATCTAATACTACCTAAGGCCCATGATGTACATTCTGGTACAAATTTTATAAAATTAGATGAACTCGCTATTCGAGCAAAGTTTCAAGTTTACGAACCTTCTCACATTAAGGTGATCCAATCTAATTGCAAGTTCGGCCTACATGATAGACGCATTTGTTGAGAAGGTCCATAAATATTTTGTCACACAAATTCTTGATGTCTCTGAAAGTTTGTTTGAATAATATAGCAGTGTCCTAGTTAACTTAATTGGCAACAATCAAGGCACTTAAAAGAGTCCAAGTTGCTTTTAATTAATAAGTATGTGTTAGCCTTAATGCCCATTCTGGCTGTTTAGTTTATTTTTTCCATTTCCGTTGCCGTTATGGTATTCATCGACTCCTCGGATGCAGTAATTGATGCAACGGATTTTGGTACGGAAGTTGTTGGCGTTACCACGGCAACCAGTGTAAGTAAATGGTTCACATTTCTGAGTCTTGGGGTCGTAGTACCAACGTTCGCGATCAGCGTTACAAGTGCCCTCGATCCAAGGTAATTCACAAACACCTGGAAAATGAAATATACAATAGGTTCAGATTTTCATCCAAAATGATCATGCGATCACTGTAATTACTTCAAAAGTACCAAACTAACTCATAATTGGACCGCCACCAGCCCACCACAGCAGTGTACGGATTTCTCAAACAGGAATATTGTAATACTTCTTTTAACTTCCATAAGGGCACTTTTGAAATGTTTTAGATGATGAATTCCTGAATTATAGTTAGTTAGTCATCTTGTTTCAACTCACAAAGGATGTGTATGGTTATCAACTGTATTGTCAGAAGTTTTGGAAAACAAATTTCTATGCAAAAAACCATTTGACCTTTTAAAAAACCATTTGGTCTTCCAAAAAACCATTTGTTATTTCTAAATACCATGTGGTCTTTCAAAAAACCATTCAGTCTTTTAACAACCGTTTGGTCTTGCAAAAAATCATTTTGCCTATCAAAAACCATTTGAAATTCAAATAACCATTTGGTCCTAAATATTTTAGAGTGTACTCACTTTCTCTTCCTTCAGCAACAGGCCCTTCCATTGGTTCTCCGTCTTTTTCAATCATCGTCAACATCTCTTCTTCCATGTTCCAATCACATTGGCAGATTTCGCATCCAGCTTCATCTTTCTTGAATCCGAACGGGCACCTCCTGCGGCATGAGAAAGGAGCACATCTTGGGTTAGCGTCCGCACATTGGCATATCTGGCATCCATGCATGTCTCGTCTGAATCCTCGTGGGCAATGGAGGTAGCATGTGATTTCCTTACACATCGGGTTGTAAGGCTCTGGAGCTGGAGGACTGTATTCAACCACTGCAGATGTATCCCTGCATTTGCACATGTTGCAGTTGTTCAAGTCCTTTTCATAACCACTTGGGCAGTGAAGATAGCAACTAAACTCAGGGCATTCATCTCCGCTGGATGACTCGAAGGGAGGATCGGCGCATTCACAGACCTCGCAACCAAACTGGTCGCGTCGGTAGCCAAACTCACATCGTCTGCGGCACAGGACAGGTTTGCATTTAGGTCGAGCGCACATACACATCTCACAGCCTTCCTCGTCTTGTTCGAAACCAAAGGGACAATGCATGAAGCAAGATATAGGGGTACACTGGTTCTCTGTGGTGATTTCATTTTTATCAGCCTTGCAAGCACAAATATCGCATCCAGCCTCATCTTTCTCGAAACCCATCTCACAATGCATGAAGCAGCTGACAGGAGGACACAGACCAACAGCTACAGGGACATCAACTTGAGGAGACCTACACTTGCACATGCTACATCCCTTATCATCGACCTCAAAACCATTGGGACAATACATAGAACACATAACGGGAGGACATCTGGGAGCTACGTCAGCACATTCGCAAATCTCACAGTCGTTATTATCAGTCTTGAAGCCATGTTTGCAATACAAGGCGCATACGACTGGCTCACACTTGGGTTGTTCACACCTACACGTTTCGCAGCCATCATAACCCTTCTCGAATCCATTGCCAATTGGGGCCCAAAATCTACACAGAAAGACAAGATATTCTACATAAAACACTTAATTTTGCTACAATATTTTCATAAATTTGGTCATATAATAATAATTATTATAATTATCTGGTAGTTGCAGGCCTCCTCAATCAGCCTTGTAGTAATTCTGGTGACAGCAGGTGGCACTGGTGAGCCAATGTGCACTCAAGCGCACAGTGCTCTGCCCCAGTATTCTCTAGACATTGAACACTGTCTACAAGTGGACTGCTCTTGCATTGCCACAGATCAGAACATATGCTTTCTTGTATTGCCACCTAGTGACTAGTGTGCTATTCAGCGAGCTCCTGCGAGCGTCCACCTACTTTCGACCAGAGGAACACACACAATTTTGTCTACAAGACACCGGAGCTGTTTCTGAGTGTGCTGATGGCCTTGTCTACTTCCTTTGAATGTGATTGCTGAGTCTGACTCTGGTATACATCAATGTTGGATAGAAATTTTGTGAATGTGCAATGAAATTGGAACTATTTCTTGGGACAGCAATGCTGTAGCATAGGAAATCAACTTTTGTGCCAGGTGGCAGCAGCATGCAGTTCTCAGTTTCACCAGACTGCATTGAACAGACAAGACATACATTGAAGGTTTCCAAAGGATTATTGCTCACGCTGAATTGTTACATTATTAATTTAATAAGGGGAGGAGTCTTTCACCTTGTGGGGCTCTTGCCTAGGGTTCATCAGTTGCATCCAACCTTTTCAGATTTTGATGTCTATGTGATTTGTTTGGAGGCTGGATAATAAAAACATGGTTAAAAAATTTCAGCTCAAAATTCTGATCAAAAGGAACAGCCGCCTCCAGGCTCATATTTGTTCATAATCGGAGTATTCTAAGAAATCTCAATATCTCAGGAACCACTTGGCCTAGAGACTTGGTATTAGGCTCAAAATGTGCAGAATGTCCATATTTACATTTCAAGTAAAAACTTTCGCCCTATCTCTAACCGTTTTTCTGCTATATGACAAAAACACAATTTTACTTGGAAATTCAATAGAAATGGATATTTCTGAAAATTTGGACCCTACCCAGTCTATACAATGATCTTGCCTGAATTATTTCTACCTCAAATTCTTCTCAGAGGATACACGATTCCATAATGCCCATTGTGATAATGTATATTGTTTAGTCCGACGTCTGCATTATCCTAAAAGTGGACTTAAGTAACTGTAATGAATATAAACTCATTTATTCCACACATTTTGAGCCTAACATCAGGTCTTTTGGACCATCTGTTCTTGAGTTTATGACATTTTTGCAAAATATTGCAATTTTGTTTCATTGAAATATCATTAAAATAAGTAATGATGAGGAGGTGGCTGTTCCCATAGGAATTTCAACCTGAAATTTGGTGTGCATGCTCAGGACATCCAACCTCCTAACATATCACATAGACATCAAAATTAGAAAAGGTTGGGGGCAACTGATGCACCCTACTCTTGCCCCCACACTCACTCTATAGAATGACTTACTTTTTTAAAACTAAGAAAAAAATTTGAGGCGGTCTAGTTAACTTTAAGAGCTGCAAGTAATAAAAGTTACTGAAGCATTTTATGATAACGAAATAACGTTTGCTACACATATTTTCTGTGTCATTGTATCTCTAAGCTAATAATATTTAGCGTTTTCTACTCTAACCCTTGAGAATCTGGAGTATGTTACATTAAGTTTTGCAGATTGGAATTAAGTTTGATCTGAGAAGGTGCCATTGGGGTTGATGGACGGTAATTTGGGCTGTATGTCCTGCATTTTTGCACTTCCAAGGTAGACTTAATAAGGACCGGAGCATCCTGACGAGGACAACACTCTCTAAACAATTTCAGACAAAATTGGTTTTTTAGATTCAAAATGGTTTTTTGAAAAACCAAATTTCAATGCAAAACACCAACATGGATTTTTTTAAAAATCCATGTTGGTTTTGCATTGAAATTTGGTTTTTCAAAAAATGACATGAGGCCAACATGGATTTAGAAAAAAATCCATGTTGGTTTTTTGCATTGAAATTTGGTTTTTCAAAAAACCATTTTGAATCTAAAAAACCAATTTTGTCCCGACATTTTTTAGAGTGAAGGCAATGAGGTGAAGAATATTTGAAACAGCCATCCATTATAGGCCCAGGTAGGCTAACCCAGCCAGAGCTGTATTTGAACCTTGGACCCAGCGAAGGGCTGCCGAGCACGCTACAACGGAGCAAACCCCTCTCCAAAGTACCATTGACTGATTGAGGTAATTTAATCTCTTAATAATTGAGAATATTGTTTTTCTATTTTCTGCTTGTCAGGTCATTTTAAAAAGCTGCCGAAACTACGTTTTTCAAGATATTGTGATAAAATTGTACACAGATCAAGCTCCGATATATAGAATGCTGCTGGCCGAAGCTAATACAGATGATGCTCTCCATCCGTTCGCACCAGCCTGTTCTATTCGGTTCATTTTTGCGAAATTTGGGTAAATTGTGGGTTTTTGGAATTTTTTCACTCAGAAACCAAGCTTTCAATAAACCTGAAACTTTGCATGAGTTGAGGCAGTATTGAGAGCTGATGGTACGAATTTATTCATATTTCTAACTCCCAATACTTTTTATGCACATGAAGAAAATCTCAGGACGATTCCTAAAATGGACTAATTTCAAGTGCAAAAATGGCCATGTGGGACTGGTGATAGAAACTTGAAATTTATTTTCTAAGCAGTTTATGAGATCATCTTGTATTTCTGCAAAAATGGTAGAGGTGTTATTTTTCATTTTTCTGGAATTAATTTTTAGAATTTCGAAGAAATGCCTTATTTATGCTATATATCGTATGTAGGAGCCTTCCAAGACCAGGTGGAACCTTAGATAAAGAGCTGAATTTATTTCTGAAAGTACATCAGATGGACAAATTTTAATATTCCAAACTTCAAAGAGGTATATTGGTTTCTCACAAAAGGAAATGGTAAAACAATTATGTTGAGCGAATTTTTGCAAATAAGTTCAAAATTGACAATATGGGACTGTTGTGACAGATTTTGTAAATTAGATTAGTTGATACAGTTGCCTTTTAATGATGTTAAATATGAGAAGGTATCTTCGGTTATCAATATATAAAAAAAATATCACAATATGATGAAAAATATGTAAAATTCATGTGCAGTGACACTAATTTCAGTTTTGGAAATAACATCTAGTGACAGATGACCAGAATTTAGCAAATGTGGCTATATAATTATTAAGTATGTGGGTATATATACCCCAGGGACCCCATTATGGGTACAGAGTAATGCATTCCATCGTAGTCATGAGAATCTGACATGATTTCACATGAAAAGAATTAGACAAAAAAAAAAAATTCCTGGTGATTCTAAATAAAACTGATTTGTAATGTTCAGAAGGCAATTTGAGGCACCTTAAAAAAAAATTGCACTTTATTTTGAATTCCATCTGCTCTTGGAAGGCTCCTACATGGCCTAAATAAGGCTTTTCTCCAAATTTCTAAAAATTAATTCCAGAAAAATGAAAAATAACACCTCTATCATTTTTGCAGAAATACAAGATGATCTCATAAAGTGCTCAAAAAATGAATTTCGAGTTTGTATCACCTGTCCCACATGGCCATTTTTGCACTTGAAATTAGTCAATTTTAGGAATCGTCCTGACATTTTCTTCATATGTATAAAAAGTATTGGAGTCAGAAATATGAATAAATTTGTACCATTAGCAATCGATACTGCCTCAATTCATGCAAAGTTTCAGGTTTATTGAAAGCTTGGTTTCTGAGTGAAAAAATTCCAAAAACCCACAATTTACCCAAATTTCGCAAAAATGAACCGAATATAACAGGCTGGTGCGAACAGATGGAAAGGATCATCTACATCATATTCAGTGTATATTATGCTCTACATCTCACCATGATATATGCTTAGTTTTGTGGCGACACCTTGAAAAATGAACCTTCAGGAGCCTTTTTCAAAGATATCAAGAGATGAAAAATAAATTTTATGCTGAAAGCCCAACATTTTCAAAATGCTGTCAAAAGCAAAATGTGTGGAATATGTCCGAAATATTTCGCATGTGCTCATTAAACATATACATGTATATCAGGTTAACATTTCATCAAAATCGGAAAACATGATGTGGGAAAATTTCTTGATTTTGGTCCATTTGGCGTGGAATGGCCCAAATATGTTTTAGAATGAGTTGACTGGGCTTCCATTCAAGAAAATGCTATATTAGGTGAGCACATATAGTCAGCATTAATTTGGTACCAAACACATTGGTTGAAAGTGCTCCAGAACAAAGATATTGATATGTAGTAGTAGTAGTAGTAGTTTATTTAGCCAATGTGAAATTGGAATACAATGTGTGTGTGTATAACATTGTTCCTTGTTTTTGCCGAAAAATGTCATTTTTGGCGATAACAGCAAAAAGTGATATAAGAGTGAGGCTATTTGATAAGAATTATCTAAATATATGCATTAAACATGAAGAATTATTTTGATCTAATTGTGCTTGTGTTTATTTAAGTGTTTAATACAACAAGCAGGTCATAATTTTTGTGGATAATGTGGGGGGGTGACACACTTTACGCTGTCAGAATCGGCCGTCGCATCCGCGATTAAACAGAGTCAGTCAGGCTGTTTTACATTCATGAATCAAACATTTGTATGGCATGGTAACTTGCCCAAGCAGAAAAGTGGGGGACATGTTTCTAAGAACTGGGACACATTTTGCTTTCACACAAAAAAGTTAGGGGGGCGGACATTTCGTATTATGTCCCCAAGAACAATGGATTTAATGAAATACCTAAAAGTTTCTTGGTGTAGGAAGTTGCTTCACTGAGGCCAAGCTGACCATTCAAATAATACATAGTATAATTTAAATCATGGTTAAATGTGTGATTGTTTGTGCACATATATTAGTAACTAATGTACATAATCACATATTGAAATAGTTATCCAGTGAAGTCTTTTTTTCCTTATCAAAATTCATTCAGTAAATGGTGAATCTTTGCAATCATACTTTTCCTCAGATATTCTTTGGTACCAACAATTTTCTTAATATGCTGTCGCCATATTCTGTGCATATTATTAACCTCAGATCCAAGAGTTCCCATAGCCTAATGGTTGAAGCGCTTGACTGCAAATCCACTGGCATTTGAGGACGCGGGTTCAAATCTCGCTCCTGGAACTCAATTGGAGTGAGTTGGTTGTGGCTGTGACCGGGGAAGGTGGCCACTTGTGTAGGCAGGGGTCACCCTCCTGTCAGGTGTGATCAGCAACACCTCCAGCCAGACTCCCCTGGATCAGTTGATTAGGACCTGATATTTGAAAACTGAACACTTAAAACAAGAGAAGAGAAGTCTTCCGGACCTGAAGACCTCCAGTCACATTGAATTGTATAAATACATTGTAAAGTGCCATAGAGCATAGATTCTCTGTGAATATGGCGCTATATAAATGCTGTATGATAAATAAGAGACATTTGGCAGTCTCCGGTGACCAAAGGATGCCATCACCGGTGGTCCTAATGACCGGCATAGAAGGAAGAAAGTGTTGAATTTGTGCCAGGTCCCTTTAAAGTCCTCTAAATGTTGCATCTCACTAATGGAGGAAATAGGGGTGCCACTGTGTGGGTAGTAAATTTTTGCATATGCAAATCTTTTTGTGTCCTGAAAGTACAGAGAATCCATGTTTGTTGGCAGTGGCATTGGCACTCACTTGTTTGTTGCTGATGTCAACACTTACATGTAGAATGAGGTCTTTTCCTTTCAAAAAACGTTTGCTGTGATTTCTAAGTATGTCATAAAGACTTGCAAATTTTAATCCTGGATAGGACATGATCTGAAGTTTGATTGCCATTGATTTTCTGATTACTTCTATCTTTGATAAATTTGAATCACCAATGATCATGAAAGGTTTGTGTGAATTTTAGGAAAATGCCGAAGTTCTTTGTCGACATTAGGTGGCAAGAGCCTGGTTACATGTTGCTAAACGTAATGCTCACCATGTTTGATTGACTTTGTTAAAGTGGTGAGTTTTGATGTTTTTATGGCCGAGGAACTGTGTAAGGGATGGCTGAGATACAGAAATTGATTTAGGAGTAGAAGACGCTTGAGAATAAGTAAGAGGAGATTGAGAGGAGGATGCTGCACCAAGCAGTCCAGCAGCTAAGGAGGTTAGTGCCTTACCAGGTGGTTTGGCTTGAGTGGAAAAAGGTTTGTTAGAGGAATTAATTACCTCCCCAGTAGGTTTCTCCTGAGTAGAATTTGGAAAGGTTGTCTCCACTGTAGATTCAGTAGGAGAAGGGAAAGTTTGAGAGGAGGTTAGTGTCAGAGAAGAAGTCGAAGGCATTGCCTCCCCCTGAGGTTTGGCATGAGATGGAGATTTAGTAGAGGTGGAGAAGGGTTGAGGAGTAGAGACGCATCAGCAGAGGAGGAAGACTCACTTGGAGTAGGTGGAGGTCGAGATAAGGTTACCTGACCAAGTGGTTCAGGTGCAGGGGAGGTTAGTGTCAGAGAAGAAGTTGAAGACATTGCCTCCCCACAGGTTTGGCAGGAGGAGAGGTTTAGTAGAGGTGGAAGAAGATTGAGGGTTATTTGCTTCCCCAGGTGGGTCAGCAGTGGAGCAGGAGAGTTGTTCCACACATGAAGGTTTGGCCAGAGACGCAGAAGTGTTAGAAGAATATGCTTCACCAGATGGTTTGGTCGGAGAAAGAGAAGGCAGATCAATAGAAGAAAGATCAAGAGTGTGGAATGTAGCAGTCTGATGGCCACAAGACTGTTTACCAAGTGTTGTCTTGAACATTTGGGAGACGTTTGGCGGGCACAACTGCACCTAGGACATGTTTCTGATTGGACCTGGTATTTTCAGTTTTAGATATCCTATACTACCAGTTAATTGCTTGAGTGTTAAACGATTAGATAAAAGTAACCGGTACATGTATGTGAAATGAAAGATGGAGAAGGAACATTATTATTTTGTAAGTGTCCGGCTATGTTGAGTTCTCCCTAAGTAGGGAGACATTTTGTCTAAAAAGCTCATGGAAAGAGTGGATACTCACTCTTGGAATTATTTTGATAGTTTCATGTTTATCAGATGTTGCACGGTCACTAGTCTCAGGATGGGTATTCATAGGCAACTATAAACAGGACCCAAAACAGGGGTCCTACAGACGTCTCGAGTGTCTCCAGCCATCACTTTTGTGACTTCTTGAGACGTCTGTTAATGGAAAATATTTTGGCAATCTAGACGTTCAAGAAATCATTGATTTCTGTATTTTGCAGATGTTCTCAAATGTCATTAGACGTTCATTTCAGAGCAAATACAGTCATCCGGACACTCATAATTTTTGGTATAGCAGACAGTCTATGTTATGCCGTATTGGAACCTTTACAGACGTCTCCAAATAATGAAAACCCATGACATCCAGACAAATCACTGGAAATAATAAGAAGCAGA
The DNA here is from genome assembly GCA_026936325.1 of Platynereis dumerilii. Taxonomy (NCBI): domain Eukaryota; kingdom Metazoa; phylum Annelida; class Polychaeta; order Phyllodocida; family Nereididae; genus Platynereis; species Platynereis dumerilii. The sequence goes on along the minus strand of JAPTHN010000014.1, from coordinate 22,188,154 downwards.
CATCTCTCGACCACAGAAAGTTGTTAATTTGTATCAAGATTGGAGTAGGTACCACTGATTTATCTGTTGCCTAAAGACCATGTGGAAAAATTGGCCCTTACAGACGTCTCCGTCAGACTCCGTGAACCCTAAACAGAATAATTGTAGACGGTCTAGATATCCAATAAAATAAGCCCCTACAGACGTCTCAGATGAGCCTAAACAGGCCAAGTGTAGACCATCTAGACGTCTGTAGAGCCTAAAAAATGAGCCCAGTTTATGTGTCATGGAATACATTCATGTGAATTTCATTAAATCTGTCTGCAATATTGGCAAAAAGAAACCAAGGCACAAATTAGGAGTTTCAGGTGCATTGTGTTATTTAGTACTCTAGCAATTTAAAGAAATGTGAACAAAAACTTGAAAATGACAAACACCTCCAGATCTCTTAACCCTTAATGGACAATTCTGTGCTTGTGACGTCATCAGAGACCACCATAGAAATACATAGAACGGACATGAGGCTGTATGATGCCACCTCAAGATGAGGTCACCAAATCTGCCATATTGGAACTGCCCTGAGACATGACGTCACAATAGACTAATTATGATGTGACGTCATGCCATTGTTATAAGTGACATCACAGTTATTGGTGACGTCACAGTCACATTGTGCCAGGATTCAGGGCAGTTCCAAGATGGTGGATTTGGTTGCTTCATCTGCAAGAGCCTCATGTCCCTTCTATGTATTTCTATGGAGACCACAGCAGATTTTAGCCAGATTAATGGCCCTACAGGCAGTAAGCTAGGGATGCACATAAATGTCCCTTTAGTCCGGTAAGGGTTAAGGCATTTACTTCATGCAGATATCCCTTCCTCCCACAAGCTACCAATTTTAACAACAGCTGCGGCAAACACTCTTAGACACATCATTAGTTTTTCTTCAACAGGGCAATAAGTTTGGCCACAAAAAATATTATAACTAGTCCAAAAACCTGACTTACTTTGACTATTTCAAAATTTGATTATACTAGCTACAAATATATGTATAGAAAAAGTCACAAATTTAAGAATAATGATACTGTGTATGATTTACATGGTCAGCTTCTGGTTATAAGACGCGAAAAAGTTATTTTGCCGTTTGATGCTTCGGAACAGCAACTTCCGACACAAAGAAACTTTTAGGTATTTCATTGAATCCATTGTTCTCTTTGTATTAAAGAACAAATAAACACACGCACAATCAGATCAAAATAATTCTCTTTGTTGAATTCTTTATCAAATACACTCACTCCTACATCGATTTACGCTTTTATTGCCAAAAAAATGACATTTTCGGCAAAAACAAGGAACAATGTTTATCATTATCTTTGTTCAGGAGCACTTTCAACCTATGTATTTGGTACCAAATTGATTCTGACTATATGGGCTCACCTAATATAGCATTTTCCTGAATGGAAGCCCAGTCAACTCATTCTAAAACATATTTTTGAAAATTATATAACTTTTAATTCTCGGAAAAAAAATATCTGAAATTAATATTTTGTTTTGTAGGTATTTCTATTCATGGTAACAAGCTATATGACATTGTAGTAGTTTAAGCAGGAAGCCAGAAAAATTATCTTTATTTTGACACCATATAGGTTAAACTGGGGTCAGCCATCATTGAGTTACAGCCTTTCGAATGTTGAGTTAAATGAAACTTCCGTTTTTTTTTCACGTTCGGACGTCCATGACGACACTTCATAAATTGGCCTATGTAAGCCAAAGGCAAGAGTGTTCAGCCGAGTATACAGCAGTTCCTGAAACTAGAGAATTTGGGGATTCCAGCGAGGTATAGCACAAAATTATATCTTGCCGGTCACCCCCTTCCAGATTTTTGGTCCTCTGGATCCCTGACTACTAATCCTTCTCTGAAAGCATCAAAGTTCTACTATTTTAGTAAAAATTTAGAATTTTTGATTGTATGGGCGCCACCTTCATAAATAAAACCTGCATTTTCATACTTCACCTTCACCAATAGTTGAATTCAGCATAACAGAAATAGTCTGTATGGTAAATATTTTGCATTGAAAGAAAAACTTTTAATCCAAGAGTATAATACGCCGTTATGTTGAAAATTTGTTATTTCATCTTGAGATAACACAATACATACACTGTCATACAGGCCAGGTTTTTAAACCCCAAGAGGTCATAATGAGTAGATTATGTATTCCAGGGCTTCAGATAAAAATAATTAAAGTTTTCAAACTCATAAACCTGAGTCTTCACTTTTTTTACATGCACATTGAGGTGAAAATGCGAAGTTTTCCGTTATCGGCGGCCATATTGGACGCCATCTTGAATAACAAATTCATCAATCCCAAGACTTGAATGAAAATGCAATAATTGAATTCAGCATACCAGATATAGTCTGTATGGTAAATTTTGTGAGTTTCTGATGCTCAGAAATGCTTTTATGGTCTCATTCATGCAAAAAATGGACAAAACGCGATCTCCGAGGGCGCCTCATATAACCTTCCGTAGCAAAAATTTGCACCACTTTGGGCAACTACAGACACCAGACTGGTTATATATGATGTTCAGGCAAATGCATTGTGGCATCGGAATTTTTCTGGCAGGCGAGGTACACCTGCACCTCTAAATAGGCCCCTTTTCCAGAACAGGGCCTGTACTGTAGCTCTTCCTGTAGCTCTTCCTGAGATTAACAATGTAACTACAGGGTGGCCACAAAAAGAGCTTTTCAGTTGATATGTCATTTTCTAGGCTGTCGTAATTGTGTCAGTGCCTGGGTAATTATTGTGTATAAAAGCCTCATATGCTGGATCTTTGGAAAACTGGTTAATGATTAATATGGGTCATTACATTTTTGATAAAGGACAAAATGGAAGCCGCCACAGACCAACGTTACCCAATTGGAGGCCTGCATTAAGTTTGTAGGGAAAACGGACACAAGTTACAGTCCAAACAGACTTCAGATTGAAAAAATTGTCTCTCGAAAGGTTGTTCTTTGTCATACAAGTTGTTTTTGTATTAAGAAACATGTTATTGTTACGATGAGCTTCATCAAAAAAAAAATTCATAAGTGTAAAGTATTTTTGTGACCACCCTACATGTGTAGTTTTTAATGGTGACATTTTTAATATTTCGGTATAGTTCTCACAAATTTGTACATACAATAAATAATGATTATTTCCATTCTATTTCAGAATGGGTTGCCTAAAATTCCTGGCGTTACCCATTGGTCTGTTAGCCATCTTGGTTTTTTGGCTGAATGAGCCGTTGCCACCAAATACGGCCAACCCTGTCATGTACAAAGTAGTAGCAGCATTCATGACAGTGAACGACAAAGTAGTAAGTTTTATTCCTATATATATGTATCTTGGCATTGTAATCTTAATCTGAAAATAACGTTCATTTCTAGGTTGCAGCAAACATTTTTAAAATCAATATATATTTTTTGGTTTATTTAAATTTCAATGATAATGCAGAATTCCAAATTATCTATCTCAGATAATAAACATATAGCTAAACAATGAACATGATACATTGACAATATTTTTTCAGGCAGAATTGCAAGCATGGTGGACGGAGGAAGATGTCCGAATTGTAGAACACAATAATTTAGAAAAACTTTCCATGGCGGGTCGACGACCAGATCCCGATGTTGTGGTATGTAACTGACTTTTGAAACTACTTTCTAGTGATTGCTCATTGAAATAAAAAGGTCATGCCCTGAGTTGTTCTTTTTGATACTGCCACTATATTAGCAGCCATGGTGTTCAGGTTTCGGCCAAACACCAGTCCATCCCTGGACTCCCTGATAACTGTATGCTGAACTTTTCAAAATTATCCTATTATCAATTTTTCCTAATAATAATATCAAACATTGAAGTGTATATATAATGTAATTGTTTGAAACTATTGGTCTCTTTATTAATTTTTCAACAGGCTTCTGAAGAAACATTTGCAGGAGTAAAAGTTTTTGTTTACCAACCGAAAACAAAAAAGAGCGGACGACCGGCATTGATTTACTTTCATGGGGGCGGATTCAAGACGGGACATCCTGGTTAGTAGGAACTGTCATTTCATTATAACTTTTACCAATGACCTTTAAGTATTGTAAGACATTTCACTCTTGCTGAAAGAGAGCATTAAATTTTGGTCTTATGGAGCTGTACGAGGAGTGTTCAGAAAGTTCGAGGCTTTTTTTCATATGGATACTTATTTTCAGTCTAGAACTATAAATTTTTCAAGTGATAGAGAGAGGTCTCTCACAGCCAAAATTCATTGGCTTTAGTGGTTTCAGTATTACCATGGCAACCACAGAATGACTTAAAAATGTCCAAAATTTGGGAAATCCATTCCTAATATACTGAATTTTATCCTGTGAAAAATTCATAGTTCTAGATTTAAAATAAGTGTCCATATAAAAAAAAAAAGCCTTGAACTTTCTGAATGCCCCTCATAGACGGGTCAATCTGTAGTATAACCCACAACAAATTGATACAAAAGGTTTTTCAGTGGATTTTGGTACCAATTGCCTTGGTCAATAACATATTAAAAATCTAGGATTTTCTGACTATGCTAAGTGGGTCAAATTCAAGATGGCGTCCAAGATGGCCGCCGGAATCTTTAAAGTGTTATATCTCAGTTAATATTCAACTTAGAAAGAAAATTTTTGGGTCCAAACCTAGGTTTTCATACCCAAGGAATCTGTTACTGCCCTTGAAATTGTAATAAGATGAGATTTTAAGCTCAAACTCTCATTTCAAGTTCTAGATCACGTCTAAGATTACGTCCTAATGGTTGATGTAAAAACTTAGTGACTCTTTGACTTATGAAAGTGATGTTGGTGTCTATACCTATGTTTGTGGCCTGAAGGAAACCAATGAGATCAACAAAAATGTATTTGCTGCAATATTTGAGGGAGGACATGGATAATGAGGCTTATTTCCATATGTAGTATTCCCTTTCGATGAGATCCGAATAGATGAAGTTTAGCAGAGGAAGGTGAAATGTCCAAAGTTTTTAAAAAAAAAAAAAAAATGAAATTACAATAAGATGAGATTTTATGTAAAAGTTTTATTTATATCCAGTAATCCAATATGAAAAAATGAAATATCTGATCAATCTGTGATTCTGTATGTATATCTGTAAACAATGGTAGTGTTTGAGTAACAAATGCTGTCAACGTTTTAGTTATCAAGCCTATAAATGCCAGTAATGCACAGAGAAAGAAAAATTGATACATTACAAAAAGCAACTGGTAAAAATGTATGCTACAAATATTAAATAATTGTTTTCATAAACAAGAGGCTAATCCTCATAACTAGCAACAGCCCTGTTCTATGGACTTTTGCAGGTTTGAAGTTGGAATGGTCCACAAGCAGGACAGGGGTATGCACTGTAGTCCATTTTTCCGGCAGTAATAACACTTGAGTGATACAGCAATTATATTGGCTAATTGTGGTTTTTCTTCATAGGGGAACAGATACTTGCTTCAACTAGAACCTGGCAGTTTAATAGTAGCATGTATGGAGCCATGAAATGTCTACTAAGATGTTGCTAATGGATGATGTTTGTGACAAGTCCGGACAGCAGTCAGCAGCTAGTTAGATATTACATAGTTATAATATAAGTTACAACATTTTTGCTGATGCTGTTGTTCATTCTCAGAGCGTCTAGCTGTGGCTATGAATGATTTTTAGCCCTATTATGAATGTGCAGAGGAACTGCTTTTCATCATGAAGCATCTTATATGTGATGGCTTTGTCTTTTCTGCTTAATACCAAAATACTAGGTGTCCTGTGCTTAATACCAAAATACTAGGTGTCCTGTAATTTTTTTGATAAAATCTTGCATCTGACTAAGCTATATTCATGAACATCCATATCATTCTAGACTGCAAAAACCAATGACAATTTTCCTCAAGAAAGGGTCCAGAGTGTATGGTGAGCATCCTGCTAATTTTGCAATGATCTTCTTGAGGCCAGTGTGGTGTCTTTTAATCACCGAGGCAGTGAGGCTGTCAGGTCTTCGCATTTTCCTGATGAACACATTTGTAAATTCCTGCATTGATATGCTGTATGAAACTGGTCTTAACAGTGTTCTCAGGGACCAGTGGTTTTTTATGGCAAGACCTCTACTTTTTCGTGCGACCATATCTTGAAGGTACAGGTATGCTTATTTCAAGTAGTAACAATGCCCTACTGTTGCAAATACAGGAAAGCAGTTGGTAACAGTTTGATTTGCATTGACCTGAAGCCACTTCTGTCTTCATCTATTAACATGGAGTATACTCGTACTTTGGTAATTCAGCAACAATTGACTGGTTTTGGACTTTCTGCCCAATTCCTTGTTTCTTTTAGTTAGTCCTTTGTTTATTTGGCAGAAAAATATAATGCAGATTCTTGATATTATGCATCTTCATTGGTTATCAATGTTTACAGGTTTTCCAAACTTTTCATTCTCTAGAGACCAGAGTAACAGCTAAAAAGTCAGGAATTTCAATTGACAAATCAGACACCACAGTGTTGTTTGTCCTGAGAAGATGGCCATGGAATGCTTTCTGCACTGATTTGCCTGTCAACATAGTTGACTGAGTTCTCAGTTTTCTTCATACCTATGTAAATAACTCAGTCATTTACGACAAATGTGTGGAAGCAGCCAAGCAATAAAGCGGAATTCCAAGTGACTCTAATTATTGTCATGACTCCTGGATTATCTCAGTTCTCTTCATACTACCTATGCACATAACTCAGCTTTCCAGTACAGTGATTCATCAAATGTATGCAAGATAATGCAGAAACTCTAAAGTTTACAATATACAGTGAACAAGGGCTAGTGCAACAGCCTGAAAGCTTCCAATGGAGGTAAATATAGCTGTTTGTATACTAATAATTGGAATACTTTACAATATATAGCATACATGTTCACCATAGATAAATGTCTGATTTATAATTGGCCTGGATGGTCGTTCGATTTATTAATCAAGTGCATCATCGCTTGCCTTCCTGGACTAGACTATAGTTAAAAGAAATCCCACAGAAAAATCAACCGAAATACACATACGAGTATTCTTGAATTCAGGGATGACTACACAATGTAAGAAATTGACAACTCATTTGTGATCATTAGATCTGTAAATTTCAGTCATGGAACTTACCGGGCATTCCTTTGCCCTGGTGCCGATGCCACAAGCATGCCCATTCCAGGAAATGTACCTTTCCCATCAATTTTGTGCTATGGTAAACACTGTGCACTGCAAACTACAAGCTGTGTCGAAACCATGTATAACGTAAATATCTGTGTCAAGTGTAGTCACTACAACACAACCTGGATACGTTTTTTTTCAAACCCCAACCATGTAAACACTTCACTGTAAGAAGATGCAAACCCCATCTAATATTGAAAACAATCAAGAAATTCTGCTGATATAAATGTATTTTCACTGCAAGCGATATTTTTAGTGGATAAGTACAGCTGTCGGGCATGCAGTCTGTATGATTGCACGTCCAATGCGCTTGCTTCATTCTGCTCAGCACACTTGCCAATTCATTGTGTTTTTAGAGACAGACATTGACTTTGGCCATACCGAGGATATAAAGAAGAGCCTGGCCACTTCTATGATGAGTAATTGTCTCTTATTTGAACTGTTACTCCTTATTACTCTCACTGCTGTCACAAAAATGACCGTTTTGTGCATCTTCACCATCTTGGCCTTTCATGCATGATAGTATGACCATGATACGAAGTCACTTCTTTTTCGCTTTCATAGCAAAAATGCCCTCTTCTTAATTTCAATTGTATTTAATCATTATAATGAAACAAAAAATTGAAGGTCATTTCATTTCTACACAAGCAAATTAAGCAAATTATGATGTTATTGCTTGTGCTGACATGAACATTTCACCTTCCTCTGCTCAACTTCATCTATTCGGATCTCATCAAAAGGGAACACTACATATGAAAATATGCCTCATTATTCATGTCCTCCCTCAAATATTGCAGCAAATACATTTTTGTTGATCTCATTGGTTTCCTTCAGGCCACAAACATAGGTATAGACACCAACATCACTTTCATAAGTCAAAGAGTCACTAAGTTATTGCATCTTAAACCACTAGGACGTAATCTTGGGAGTGATCTAGAACTTGAAATGAGAGTTTGAGCTTAAAATCTCATCTTATTACAATTTCAAGGGCAGTAACAGATTCCTTGGGTATGAAAACCTAGGTTTGGACCCAAGAATTATCTTTCTAAGTTGAATATTAACTGAGATATAACACTTTAAAGATTCCGGCGGCCATCTTGGACGCCATCTTGATTTTGACCCACTTTGCATAGTCAGAAAATCCTAGATTTTTAATATGTTATTGACCAAGGCAATTGGTACCAAAATCCACTGAAAAACCTTTTGTATCAATTTGTTGTGGGTTAGGTGGCCAATTCTCATAGATTGACCCGTCTATCATATGTATGGTGGCTCAGTTACCTTCCTTTAACTTTAATGCAGTCTTCCAATTTGAAATACATGCCCTTCAATGGAGAAAGCACACATGCTTCTCTTCCAATATATCAAAAATTATTTTTTAAAGTTACCAAAGGAAAATTTATTGTGCATGATAGGATTTTTTCCCCTGCCATCTATGTGACAACGTTTTTTGACATTTAAAATCAATTCCTTTCTAAGAAGAGTTGAAGTTTTATGATGATTATCTTTTTGTCGTTTCAGTTATTTATGAACCACTCTTCCATAAGTTTGTCAAACAGCTGGACATGGTTGTAATGGCTGTTAGGTAATTTAAAAAGTCATTTTCTGATTCTTTTCAAAACTACATGAATAGTTCTTCTTCTTCTTCCATTGAGTGCAGTCCTCCTGTCTGGAGTATTTCGCACTGTTAAAAGCCTACGCATGGCAGGTTATGAAGTGCAGTCTATGTACAGTGCTGGATAGTTGTGTGAAAGCACAACATGGTAGATGTGCTCAGATTAAAATTCATTTTATATTTCCATTTCATTGGCAAATTAAGTTATGAAAATACACTAGCAAATATGAGATAAGTTAAAATTATTCTTGAGATTATAGGAAGAGGAATTAACGATATTATTGCGACTGCCATCACCCAATTGTGGTGTTCCTCTTCATTTCACACTAACCTGTCATTTCCTTGATTCCAGGTACAGATTGACACCTGAAGTGAAAGCCCCCGCTCCCCATGAGGATTGTGAGAAGGCAGTTCAACATTTCTTCATCAATGCAGAGAAATATGGAGTCAATCCTGATTTAGTTGGGGCTGCAGGTGAGACTAGCAAATTAAACAATAAAAGATAATATCTTCTACTTGTTTTTAGACCTCCTGGTCTAAATGGCCTATGATAGACCCCGGAGTCGTCGTCATTGGTCGTCGTCGTCCGTCATAATTGGCCAGTTGACGTCGTCGTCGTCATGCCCACACGTCAGTCGCCGTCGTCAGTGGTTGACTGACTGGCGTCAGTTGCCTGACACATGAAATGCTCTAAGCAGTAGCAGGCTGTGGCTACGACGAGCAAACTGTTAAGAATAAGAATAAGAATAAAAAGTTTTATTGGTCACGTAGTAGCGCAGTACATGTGAAATTTTGGCTGGTCATTGAAATGGTACACTCAGTTAATCAGAATTAGTTTATATAATAATATGATTTTGATTAAGTAAAATAATGGCACTGGGAACAAAGGAATTTTTAAATCTAGACGTTCTCATAGGCAGTACAAGCCATCTTCTTCCACTAGGGGTACGGGACAGTTCAGTGTTAAGAGGATGTAGTACGTCTCTGACAATTTTTGTTGCTGTTTTTATAACATCTTTAGAGTGTATTTCCTCAATACTATTCAAATTAATATCGTTGCCCCTGAGGATTTTTTTACATACTTTTCTCGGTTTTGTTAATTTACGTTTCAGATCTTCTCTCAGAAAATTATAGAAAGCGATATTTGTATTGCAATCAAGACATTTTGCTGCTTTATTGATTGGATTGGTTTGTTCAAGGTAGTTTTGTTGACACTTGAATTGCAATTAAGCCAATTGGCCCCTGATGACAATTAGTACCTAGGATAACAGAAGAGTTCTTACAGTTCATGAATGCCTTTGTTTTTGGTCCTTTTCTTTATCATTATTTAATTGCTGTCCAGACAGCTCCATAATGCTTCTATGAAAATGGCTTTTAATTAAAACAGACTAGCTGATCACAGAGCTCCAAAATAAGCTGGTATGAGATTGCTCATGCAGCAAAAAATGCCATGTTTACACATGTATGTTCTTTTTCCTATCAACTGCGAAATGATGTAAATTGAAAATAAAATCTTAACTTATATAAAGTTTTCTTTCAATACATATGTATATCCAAACTGATTTTCACCTGTGGAGAGTTACACAAATCCACACTGGATGGATCATGGCTCCCTCAGTACAAATGTTGGTATTGTTCCTGTGCAATACCTGATGTGGAACAGTAGGCCTACCCGGTACCAACATTTTGTACTTATATAATCAAATGGAATATCCAGAAGGTTGTTCAGTAAGATGGCTCAGCTGCAGCCTGCCAATGACAGCTTTCAGCCAGCCAATTTTGGACTGACTGGCTGACAGGTCTTAACATGTGAATCCGGAGATTACTGTGTGAAATTCTGTAAATCTCATAAAGATGGTTGGTTAAATGTTGTTGAAACTTTCCTTTTGAGTTTTCCTTATTTATTTTGGCGAAGATCTAGGTTTTTTTTAAGGTTTGTTAATTGATAATCACTTAAAAGTCAGTTGAAGTCAGTTGAAATGACTTCAGTCAGTTGCAGTTGAAAAGTTATCAACTAGTCAAGTCAGTCAGTTGAAATGAAGGAAGTCAGTTGATTCATTAAAACAACTGACTCCTGGGTCTGGCCTATGAGATGCTCATTGCTGATATGGATACATGTATATGGACATCCCTTTGACTCTTTAAAAATTAATGTAAAAGGCTCTGAGACCTAGTCCTATTAAATCTAACTTTTGATGAAATGCAGTATTATAAAATATATGCCACACGGTGGCACCACCTCAGTGTAACTGTGAACTGCCACTCCCTCTACTGGGTTTTAAGAGGCTTTCAGCAATTTTATTTTCGCACTGAGTGATTTTCTCCTGTAAATATGTAAATATGTTTGAGTAGTTAGATTTCTTTTCTTTTAACAGTTTGTTAGTTGTATTTTGATCATTATGTTTATTTTTTGCTCCATATCACATTGTCTGATCTGAGCTAATAAAAACTTGAAACTTGAAACATATTAATCATATAAATTTTGATTTGACACTTTATACCCAGAGACTGCTGTAAGATATATTATCTTTTATTGTTTAATTTGCACTGAATTTATACCTTTTATAAGAAAACAACTAAATGCTAAATTTCACTGTTTTCCAAGCTATTAGTCTCTTAACACTGCTTAAAAATGTAATCAACATTGAAAAACTGAATTGCTGATCCGGCTCAAAAGTTCATGAGAATTTTTTCCCATTTCAGGAGACAGCGCTGGTGGAAATCTGGCGGCTTCCATGTCACTAATGCTAAGAGACCAGGGAGAGAACGAGTTCATCTTTCAATTGCTCATCTATCCATGGGTCCAGGGTTTGGACTTGCAGACGCCTTCCTATCAACGGAACTGTCCTACTGCAATGTCTATTATGTCTCATGAAGCAATGGCGTCATATGTGGGATCCTTCCTTGGTTTGCCTCCGAGGGTATTTCCTGAATTGATCGAGAACAAGCATGTTAAGCCAGAGACATGGGACAAATATAAGAAGTATTTCATACTAAACGAGATACCGAAGAAGAGTATCCCAGCTAATTACAAACCTGTCCGCCCTTCTAAGGTCAATGAAGCTCTTGCAGAGTTTGTGGAAGCAGATTTAACGAATCCTTACTTGTTTCCGCTGTTAGCAGATGACCTCTTAAATCTGCCCCCAGCATATGTGTTGACTGTGGAAAACGATCCTTTGATGGATGAAGGTGTGTGGTTCTCCAACCGCCTCGTTAAAGCAGGAAATAAAGTAGTCCATGATCATTCTCCGGATGGATTTCATGGGATGATTGGCATGCAAGATCCTGTGCTTGGTTTCGATCCGGCTTACAAGGCTGCAGATATCATGTTGAAATTCACAGCAGATGTTTTACGTGATGTCAAGAAAACTCTTCAGAAGAAGTCCCCGGTTTCTGCTAAAAAAGAAGAGGCAAAAGTAGAAAAACAAGTGAAGACAGAAGAAAAAGTAATAAAACAACAAGTGAAGGTTGAAAAACAAGTGAAGACTGAAGAAAAAGTGATAAAACAAGAAGTGAAGGTTGAGAAACAAGCAAAGAAAGAAGAAAAGGTGGTGAAAAAAGAAGTGAAAGTAGAAAAACAAGCCCCAAAGAAAGAAAAGGTAGCAGTTCCAAAAGTACAAGATAAAAAGGATGACAAGAAAACAGTGCCAAAACCAGCAAAGGCTCATCCGCCTTCTAAACCGGTCGACAAGAAATTAGACGAGAAGAAAGTGGATGCCAAGAAAGATAATGTTGAGAAAGCAGAAGAAAAGACTGCAGAAGGAAAGAAAGCAGAAACAAAGAAAGAAGATGCTAAGAAAGCAGAAACAAAGAAAGCAGAACCAAAGAAAGTAGAAACAAAGAAAGCAGAAGCTAAGAAAGTAGAAACAAAGAAAGCAGGGAACAAGTAGACCTTAGACCATGTGGAAAAAAAAGGAAGCAAGAAGGAGCGCCATAACTGTACAACTGAACATGCTGAAGTGATTTTCTTTTAAAAGCTGAAAAGAAAACTGGTCTGTCGATATTTAAATGCAAACAAAGAAGATACGCGATGCTGTCAAAGTTCAATATCACAAATATGCCTTGATAATCAAAAACACTTGACATCAAACCAATACTATTGACATTATGCCATGCAAAATTAGTTTTAAATTTCGTTAATTTGTAAGCCTGAGAAAATGAGTACATTTCAAGCAGGAATCGTATCTGTGATATATATATCAAATGTGATGGTGACGCATGAGAACTTTTAAAAATCAAGTTATTATGAAATTTTAGTTCAATTGATTTTGTGTTCTTTGTATGGTTTTCAACTGCATGTAAGTAAAAATTTGTAAAACTGAAGCCTCTGTGTTTTGTCTTCTGTCATGGGTTCTTTCTTATCAAAGCCTCAGCCCTGTCTCATTCGGAACCATTTCATATGAATAGACCTAGTCCGTTCAGATCAGTTACTTTGTAGTATAGGTACAAAAGGTTTTTATTTTGGATCTTTGGGATGTCAGCCGTGATGCCATCCAGGACAGTATTATTTGGTAGAAGGGAGGGATTGCAACCACTAAGGTCATTGTTTTTGAGATATCATAAAAAAAACCAACTTTCGTAATAATTTGGAACCTACCATATCTTCTTTAGTCCGACGTCTGCATTATCCTCTAGTAGTGGACTTAAGTTTTAATCAATAAAAAAGCAGTTTTTCCAACCTGGCTCTGAAACTATTGGTCCAAGGGCCGAAGCTGCTATTGTAATGAATATAAACTCTTTAAACTCATTTATTCCTCGCATTTTGAGCTGAATATCAAGTATTTTATATCTGACCATCTGTTCTTGAGTTATGACATTTTTGCAAAATATTGCAGTTTAGTTTCATTGAAATATCATTAAAATAAGTAATGCTGCGGAGGTGGCTGTTCCCATAGGAATATCAACCTGAAATTTGGTGTGCATGCTCAGGACACCCAACCTCCTAACATATCACATGAACATCAAAATTGGAAAAGGTTCGGGGCAAGTGATGCACCCTACTCTTGCCCCCACCCTCACTCTATAATAAGACCTACTTCTTTAAAACTAAGAAAAAAATTTGAGACGGTCTAGTTAACTTTAAGAGCTGCAAGTAATAAAAGTTACTGAAGCATTTTATCTTATGATAACGAAATAACATTTGCTACACATATTTTCTCTGTCATTTTATCCTTAAGCTAATAATATCTGGTGTTTTCTACTCTCATCCTTGAGAATCAGGAGTATGTTACATTAAGTTTTGCATATTGGAATTAATCTTGATCTGAGAAGGTGCCATTGGGGTTGATGGACGGTAATTGGGGCTTTATGTCCTGCATTTTTGCACTTGGTAGTCTAAATAGGACTGGAGGACAACACTTAAAAAAATTTCAGACAAAATTGGTTTTTTAGATTCAAAATGGTTTTTTGAAAAACCAAATTTCAATGCAAAACCTACATGGATTTTTAAAAAATCCATGTTGGTTTTGCATTGAAATTTGAATATTTGAAACAGCCATCCTGGTAGGCTAACCCAGCCAGAGCTGTATTTGAACCTTGGACCCAGCGAAGGGCTGCCGAGCACGCTACAACGGAGCAAACCCCTCTCCAAAGTACCATTGACTGATTGAGGTAATTTAATCTCTTAATAATTGTTTTCATTTGCTAAATGTCAAAGGAATACTGTAAGCCTGACTGGTATTTGGGTCAAAATTAGAAAATTAATAATCCTGCAATTGTCTGTGAATTTATAAAGCAAATATATAATCAAAAATCTATTGCCTATTGCTTTTAAAAAGAGTCAATTACTCCTCATTTCATGTGATCAGAAAACAGCACTCTTCAAAAGTCCTTAAAGAGCTAAAATTAATTACAGTTAGTATATTTCAATGTATTTTAAATTCATAATACACTCAATCCGATCTTAGTCTTTCTCTTATTGTTTTTTTTGCCAATCCTATGAATTGGTTATTGGTACATGTTCATATCAAACTGATCAAAGTATGCTATTTCTGTCTCTAAGATATTCCACAGTACAATATTTCTTGCTAATTTGTGAAATAACCTATGCGTTTGACGTAATGCGCAATTCCGTAAAGTCCGATTTACAGATTTGGCACTCCAGCAGCTTGTGCAGCCCTACCATTATATCTCAGCTATTTCATTGTTAAATAGGGATGAGGCCAGGTAATAGGGGTATCAGATAAGCCACAAACCAAAGCTCTAAGTGCAACAGGAGCTGAGCTACATCAAAATATCAGCGTTTCGGTCGTACATCGTGTGAGTACGTCCGAAACGACAACATTTTGCCTTGTAGCTCAGCTCCTGTTGCACTTGGAGCTTTGGTTGATAGCTTGTCTGATACCCCTATTACCTGGCCTCATGTCGGGATAACAATGAAATAGCTAAGGCATGGTGGCAGGGCTACACAAGCTGTTAAAGTGTCAAATCTGTAAATCGGACTTTACGCAATCGCCCAAATGCAAACGCTTTTTACTCAAATGCAAATGCAAATGCAAATGTTTTCATTTCTAAAAATGAAAATGCAAATGTTTAGCATTCAAATGCAAATGCAAATGCAAATACATTTGCATTTTTCTAAAAGCATTTAAATGCGGATTCAAATCAAAATTTGCAAATGCAAATGCAATTGCATTGAATTTGTACCTAACCCTGGAAATTTCCGCAAAAAGCGATAACAAATCTGGCAATTGAAAGAATTTTGAGTTTTGCCAATTTTACATGTGTGGTTTATTTCACTGATATTTTTATAATTAATGTCCCGAGTAGATATACGATGATGTCATTCTAATACGTTGCCGCCTGTAATTAACTGAAACGCATGAAATGGTGCCATTGCATCAATGCTAAACATCCTCAGCAAAACTGTTTGTGGAAGCATGAATTCTCATCCGATGAGAGGAAAACATATTGGGTCATAAACGCCAATATGTGAGGCATGTTGGATAACAATGGCAGCCAATTTTCTTAGCTGTAGTTTGAGTTAGGTATGGGTCAAAGTCTTTCATAAGTAAGTGAAACACGAGCACAATGCTATTTAATAGGGAAGGGTGGTTCACTTACTTATCAAAGACTTTGACCCATACCTAACTCCGACTACAGCAGAGAAATTTGGCTTCCATTGTTATCCTATATGCCTCACATATCGGCCTTTATGACCCAATGTGTTTTACTCTCATCTGATGAGAATTCATGCTTCCCCAAGCAGTTTGGTTGAGCATGTTTAGCATTGGTGAAATGACACAATATCGTGTGTTTCATTTACTTACAGGTGGCACTGTATATCTGATTTCTATTGCAGCTAAGAATGGGTTGCCTCAGATTCCTGGCATTAACAGTTGGTCTATTAGCCATCTTGCTTTTTTGGCTAAATGAACCACTGCCTCCTAATACCGCCAATCCTGCAATGTATAAAGTGACAGCAGCATTCATCACACTGATCGAAAAAATAGTAAGTATTACTGATACTGTACTGCATGCTTCAGGTGAATCATTATGTTGGTGCTCTTCTTTCAATGTGAAAAACAACCATGTTTGATGGGATTCAGCTGAATTAATAATACAGATTAATTATATCAAATAATTGAATCTCGAGTGATCATATGAATCATGATGACAATTTGTTTTTTTTTTCAGGCAAAATTACAAGCATGGTGGACTGACCAAGATGTCCGCATCATAAAACAAAACAACATTGAAAAACTTGCGCTGATGTTGTCCCACTCAGATCCTGATGTTGTGGTATGAAGTTGACTGTGTTATTTTTGGAAATTATTTTTATTGAAATAAACTTCTTAAAATTAGGCAATCCCATATAAATTTGCTCCTCATATCGCTTTGACTATTTAGAATCTCCAGGTAACACTGCCATCCTATTCGTGGCGCTTCCTAGCCCTGAGACCCTACATAATCTTTGGTGTAGCGCAGGGGTCATGAATCACTACATAGTAAAAACTTGAGATTTCAGTCTACCCTTCAGGAGAATCAGAATGGTGTCATTGTTGCAGCTCTGTTATCTCACAATAATCTACATGTATTTCGCTGCTGATAGCACATCATTTGAGCCCAGAATGTCATCACATACACTGTAGACAACAGTTTTAACTTTTCTAAGCCACATAAAAACCGTCTCCTCCAGAAAATAAAATGGCTGCTTAACAGTGATTGGTCTAAACAGAGCAGCAGCACTGTTATGATGTCATAAACACTGGTGATGTCACAATCTCTGGTGATGTCATAGCGATTGTGTAAACAATCATGTTGTGACCATAGAAATACATAGAATGGACATGAGGCTGTATGATGCCACCTCAAGATGAGGTCACCAAATCCGCCATATTGGAACTGCCCTGTCAGTGCCCTGAGACATGACGTCACAATAGACTAACTATGATATGACGTCATGCCATTGTTATAAGTGACATCACTATTATTGGTGACGTCACGGTTACTAAATGCCAGGATACAGGGCAGTTCCAAGATGGTGGATTTGGTTGCTTCATCTGCCAGAGCCTCATGTCCCTTCTATGTATTTCTATGGTTGTGACACGCCATGAAGCTGTCACTCTCTCCTAGCCAATCAGAGCACAGTTTCATTACAATGTATAAGAAAAAAATATTAAGCTCAACTTCAATGCCTTTGTCTTGTAGGTGTTTGTGTTCTCACAAAACTGAAAATATGTGCTATCAGCAGCAAAAATTGTCTTTTTTTGATATACAATTATATACCAACACATAATATCAGTAATTCATGGAAAACTTAGCTACAGC
The DNA here is from genome assembly GCA_026936325.1 of Platynereis dumerilii. Lineage (NCBI taxonomy): Eukaryota > Metazoa > Annelida > Polychaeta > Phyllodocida > Nereididae > Platynereis > Platynereis dumerilii. The sequence continues at coordinate 22,170,575 of JAPTHN010000014.1, read as the reverse complement.
CATTCTCCTAAACCCTTTTTAAACATCTCAACATGTAGCACGTGCTAGCACACGTGGGTCCCAGGGCTAGGCGCTTCATGCCAACTGTGGATGGCTGTTGGGTCATCACCTCTGACGACACAGCCTGAAAGGGCTCATGAAGTCCACGAAAAATGAACAGCAGTTTTTTGCTCTATAAGTCTCAATTTAATCATTCTTGGTACTAGATTTTGGTTTCTATTTATTTGACAGTGATGAGAACAATTCAAACAGCAAAAATCACCCATTGCTAAATTTTCAAACTCAAGGTGCCTCAGTATACAGGGGTCCATATCTAGCGTGACGGAATGATTGTAAGAACCATTCCATCACGCTAGAAATGGACCCCTGAGTGCTGAGACACTCTTAGTTTAAAACTTCAGCAGTTGGTGATTTTTACTGCTTGAATAGTTCTCTTAAGTGTCAGACATTTAAAAACTAATACTTGGCACTGAGAGTGATTAAAATGAGACTTATAGAGAAAAAAACTGCTTCTTAGCATCATTCCGTCACACGTGGACTTCATGGGCTGCTCAAGAAATCTTGGATATTTTTCTGTTACATGTACTAGATGTTTTACAAATGAGAAACACTTTTAATTGATGTTTGTCAGAGATACGTATTGATGCTGAAACTATCTTTCTATCTTTTGATCTGGTGGCTTGTTCTTTATTATGTTCCTGCAGGCATCCGAAGAAACATTTGCTGGAGTAAAAGTTTTTGTTTACCAACCAAAAACAAAGAAGAGTGGACGACCCGCTTTGATTTACTTTCATGGGGGAGGATTCATAACAGGGCATCCTGGTTAGTGTTTAATCATTGTCATCTATAGTGCAACATCTCACTCTGGGTTCAGATGATACACCGTTGCTCATAAATATGGAATACTTCAACATTCTCCATTGAAATTGACAACTTTAGCTACTTCTGCTGGAGCACATGATGGTCTGATTCAATGGTAACTACTTCCAATGACCGCTAAAGAGAAGAAAATGCTGTAGCTTAAGACGCATGCTGCAGCGTTAACCCCATGAAAAGTTACTGCAGCACGAAATATGGAAACTCAGGGGGTTTTTAAGAGTGAGGTGAATTCAACAAGAAATTGAAAAATTTTGCAAAAAGTGTAGTTTAGGCTTTCAAAGAATGATTAGAGAAGATGTCTTGACCTTTACAATCACTGGGGCCAAACGGATGGGGCAACTGCAGTTTCCCCATCTTTCAATATGGAGGATGCAAATCAAGCTGAGCTGAACCACGTTGATTTAAGCATTTTCCCAACTTAACAATGATGGGGAAGTGATTGGGAATGTCTTGTTTGCTATAGAAATTCGACCAGTGTCCTTTACTGACTGGGAAAAAGTCCATTATATCGTAAATTAGCAGGTTTCAATTTCGGCGGGATGGGGAAACTCATTCCCGGGGATGGGGAAACTCACATTTGAAAGATCAGAAAGATGGGGAAACTGAATCGAGCTCAGGTTATTTTAATGCTTCTTTTCCCCAATATTTGCCTTCTATAGGACACTGCAGTGCCATATCCTCAAGAAAAATAATGCAGGAACCAAAATTAAATAAATTAATTCATTTGTTGTTCGGTACCTCTGTTTGAAAGGCAGGTCAAAAAAATTTTCTTTCACTTAATTTAATCACTTTAATAAATTCAGAAGTTCATAGTTGTATACAATGTTTTGAAGTGGACCAAGCTTCCCAGGGGTTGAATCCAGGCTTATTCAGCTCTTCCCAGATCATTGGCACCTATTTCAGATGGCTGTTTCAATCATCCTTCGCCTCATTGCTGTGTCCTCCATTTTTCCTTGGGCCTATAATGAAGGGGAGACTGGGGTAAGTTGTGCCTTGGCCCTTCGGGTAAATTTTGCTGCCCACTGTTGGGGCGAAATGAACAAAAGGATAAAGTAGGCAATGCTACCCATATAAATACACTTGGCCAACATCATCGCACGCCATTAGAAAAAACTGTCTAATTTAATGCTGTGATAAGCCGCACTCACAAATTAAATTTTGTTGCTGAAAACTTGAAATGCAAAAGCAAAGATTGACATTCATGTTTTTCAGTCACTTAGAATTGGTAAAAAGATGATGCCCCTATGGTAGGAGGAGTTAGAAGGTATATAAATATAGATCTAGCTTTCATGTTGTTAGATTCAACCTTGCGTTGTACTTGTAGGTGTATTTTTAGGACGGCTGTTTCAATCATCCTTTGCCTCATTGCTGTGTCCTCCTCCTGTCCTAATTAGCCTACCAAGTGCGTAAATACAGGACGTAAAGCCCCAATCCATCCATCCATGTAGGTGTATTTTTGAGTTTTCTTAAGAATATCAATTTGGGGTAAGTTGTACCATTTGGAGGGGTGTGAGTTGTGCTTATGGTTTTTTTTTCTGCATTTTACACAAGGCCTGAAAATCTATTAAATCTATTTAACTGGAATTATTTATTGCTTAGAGGGTGGTATAACACTTTTAGCACTTGTTCTTCTTAGTGTAATATATTAAAATAGATTAATAAAAAATCAAATTCTATCATGTCATATCATAGGCACAACTCGCACAAATCCAAATGGCTCAACTTACCCCCATATTGATTTTCTGGAGAAAAAAAGAAAGAGTTTTAATGCCTACCATGATCTTCCCAATGGTCTGGTTGCCCTGAAACTCGATTCTGGTCAGGGTATTATAATTTGACATCTGATTTTCAAATTACATAATTAATTGGTTAGAATTCTTTGGAAAATCACCCTGAAGCAAAAAATGGCACAACTTACCCTGGTGGTCTCCCCTACATAAATACAGGATCTGAAGCCCTGATCATCCAACCATCCACCCAGCAAACTGCATTTAGATAGGGAGTGGTCATATATATAGGCCTACAGAGTTTATGTATTTTGAAATTATTTTTTTTTTTCAATAAATAATTCTAATCCATGCAGTAGGCCTAACCCCATTTTACCCGTTCTAACATATTTGTTCTGGATGCCAACTTACTATTTTAATTACTTTGTTAGCCTCTTCTAACATCTCTGATGCAATTTTATCAACTCTACCACACGAGAAACAAGCAAAGTTAATCAATCAGTTTATCAGTTGCCCCATCTCATGAAATAAGTTTCCCCATCTTTTCAAAGTTGCCAAACAGAGTTTCCCCATCCCGCCGATTCCACAACCCTTCAATTTAAGGAAATTGGCAAGAAATAAACGACAACTTGCACTGCAGTATGATATAACAACAAATTATAGCCTATATACAACTATTTTTGAGAGAATTTAAAGGCATTTAATAAGAAAACGAGGCAGCTTTGCTACTCCTTGATCTGCATCCTCCATATTGAAAGATGGGGAAACTGCAGTTGCCCCATCCGTTTGGCCCCAGTGACAATGGACCTTGCTGTCATCCACTCTGATATTTACATTTATTTGACACTATTTTTCCAAAAAAATATTCCATATTTATGAGCAGGAGTGTATCTCACCCCATACCAGCATGTGATGTTATTGACTTGTACTGGTCAGCATTCCTGAGACTTTATAATTTAATCATTGCCTTGTATCTTTTCAGCTCTTCGTGACCTTTTGTTCCATAAGTTTGTGAAGCAATTGGACATGGTTGTTGTTGGTGTAAAGTAAGTAAACTTTAAGGAAATAATTTTTAAGAAAAAAAAGGTATCTACACGTGAAGGCATAATACCGACCATGAACCCCGGGCCATGAACTTTTATGAAATAACTTTTATAAAGGGGTAAGCGAGAGCATTTTTAGTGGAATTTACGATCATTTTATAATACTGATCCTTCTCATACCAGTCGCGTTCTAGACGGCCACTCATTGCATGCTTTAACAAAGGCAACGATTTTCATGTCGGGGAGGGGGGGGGGTACCTGAGCGGCACAGTTCCAGGATGGGGGGCACGACGCATGTCCGCCCACAGGGACCCCACACGAAAACTTTAATCATGGCGTCATGCCATGTTGAATCAGTCCTATACAAAAAAACCTTTATTGGCTTCAGATACAGGCTGATACCTGAAGTGAAAGCCCCCACTCCTCAGAATGACTGTGAGAAGGCAGTCCAACATTTCTTCAAAAATGCTGAGAAATATGGTGTCAATCCTGATTTGGTTGGTGTTGCTGGTGAGACTCGAATTATGCAAACATATGAATTTATTTTGATCTCACACTATTAGCGGGGCAGATTTGTAATGAATAGGGAAGTAATTATGCATTTATACATAGAAGCATGAAACTTGGCACACCGTTTAAAAACATCTTAAAGAATATATTTAGATAGGGAGCCACTTCAGATTTGACCTGGTTGACCCATGGCAGCCATTTTCCAAAATGGCGACTAATCCTCTCATTTTCCAGCTTTCTGAGAAGAGCCTACAGTTTGAGTGTACGAAAACAGTTGTCATTATTCCTTCTACAGATCTAAAAACACTATCAATTGATTCCTGGATTGAACTAAGGAATTTTAGGGTAGTCAGGGTTCATTTTGTAAGAAATGTTGAAGATAATGCAGCATTATCGCGGGTTTCCCATAGTTTCGTAAAATCTCCATTACTATATAAACAGATTACATATTTGAATTCCTTGTAAGAGGAGCTTTCAAATGAATGTTAGCATCAATAGTTTACGTGAAATCTTTGTCGAAATGAACCTCAGAACCAAAATCTTTAAAAAAAATTTTTTTTATTTTCATTTGTTTTATTTCCACACCAAATTTACGAAACCCATTAATGTGGGTACTCATTTGAAAGATCTTTTTGCAAGGAATTCAAATATCTGGCTAAGAATTTCTAGCTGCGCAAGCTCTACCGAAAAAAGGGAGAATAGATTTTTGACACTTTTTTGGTTGATTCATGTAGAATGAATGGTCTGGCTTGTAGTGCGCAGTAATTTGCATGATATTGGTGTGTAGTTCTTACAGAATAGACATTTGAACTTCCCTGATCTGCATGTAACAGCTGTCCACAAGCAATTTTTCAATCCTGTTTGTACAGCAAAAACAACACCAACTAATGCAAATTTCTTTTTGCATAATTCTGTAGTGCATAGCTTTCAAAAACTCAAAAAGCATTTTCATTGAATCAACTGAAAAAAGCTGTGTAGTCCATCGACGTGTTGCATGTAACATGGACAACTATTTTCGGTATTTTCACTGTCATTAGAAAAAGGTATGAGATAGCCATCCAGCAACTTTTGAAAGGTTAATGGATATAAATGTAGGAATTTTCGGAGTGGATCACGGGGGTCTATCAGGTGGCATCCCCACTCGCCCATGACTGCACGTAACAGTTGTCAACACAGTTGTCCACAATCTACATTATACTCCATTTTATGGGCAGACAGCTTATGAAAGAAAACCAAAATGCAGAGAAAAGGGAATTAATATCAAATCAAACAGTTTGCAGTGAATTTCCCTGGTCTATAGCATTAGATCCCCAGTTACACATGTCTATGTGCCACAGTTGTCCACAAGTTGAATTATGCAAGTAAATATTTAGTAAAGAACTCCTCAATTGATACTTATGCTAAACCACCAACTGCTGTTCATTTGATTACTGTATGTGGTATACTTGCCACGTTTAGGATCAAAATACAACAATGTGGACAATGAAAAATATTAGAAAAACATTGTCCACAAAAAATCATGATTTAGTTCTAAAATGCCGTCAGAATGACAAGCAACCCTCCTCAATGAAGATTCTAATTCTGTTTGATTGAACCTTTCATTTAACAATCAAACCTAAAACATCTGTATTAGCATAGGCAGGTAAATGCACTTTTTGATAGTGTTGACAACTAAAAAAGAGAGGAAATCAGTTGTCTTGTAACTTTGACAATAAATGTGCTCCGTAATGTTTAATTATGTGCATCAGTGCTGTTTTCTGAGGTCCCCTTATTTACTCCACTACAAAGCTATTATTTCAAAGTCTTTTGACTGGCTGAAACAAAGAAATTTTCCATATTGTGGACAACATGGTCTCAAATTGTGGACTGTTTTTCAGGCAAAATGCTTGTCATTGACAATGAATTGCACCAAATCCAATGTTTTTTGATTTTTTGTTCTAGAGCTATATATGAATATTTAACAAAATAGGATTATTGGGATATTAGGTTTTCTGTTTTAACCTTTTGAATTGTTGCGTGTAACGTGGACAACTATTTATGAAAATTCAAATAATTCTATTAATATATGCAATAACAATAAAAGTAGAAATTAGTAAAATCTACCATAAAAAGTTAATCAAATAATATTAAAATTCCGTTCATATCTCATTGTGTGCTCTGGCTGGCTACTGTCATCAGTCAACATTTTTATTATATTTACATCATCATTGGATTAAACATTATTAATCTCAAGCTATGAAACCTGATCCGTCCAGAACTATTGAGCCGAGGCAGTATGAGCAGCCTCAGCCAAGGCACTGTACATATTGTATATAATGTATAGTTATATTAACATTTTCCATCCATTTGCGCACCTACTATTAACTTTCCGTCCATTTGCGCACGTACTATTAACTATTTACATGCTTCGATCTGAACATAGAGGTCCATTGACCTGCGTTCAGTTAATTTCTTAACATTTCTTTCTTAACAACATGCTGTACGTTACATTTTGCAATTAAAAATATTGTTTAATTTCAGCAGCCACCAAAGCTAAATCTGAGGTGGCTCCCTATCCAAATATGTTTGTAAAGATGTTTTTTAAGTGTGCGCCAGGTTTCATGCTTCTATGTATAAATGCACAATGTTTTTACATACCTGCCCCATTATATATGCCATCAAGAGAATTAGGATATACATAGGCTACAATCTAAAAATAAAGCTCATTCAAAACCCATTTTTGGTTTTTGGGCTTGTCCTACATATCATTCCAATTTGGGATTGTGGAAGACAAAGTTGTTTTGAAAAAGATATTTTTTATTTGAAAAACAAATTCTGTCCTGAAATTTGTTTGAGTGTATATTCATTCATCTTTCACTTTGTTAAGATTTGCATTATTATTATTTCTTTAACTTTTAATTAAAAAAAGCTGTTTACCCTGAAAGATTTAAATTGACAATCCTTTCCACAGATACATTAATTGATTGATTGGCTTGTATAAACTGTACTCATTACAGTGAAACACTTTGATATAGAATTAAAGTGGACTGTGGCTCTGTGAAAATGGCACTTCTTGACTCATGATAGCCGATGAAGTGTCATCTTCTCTACTTTCAACATGGGAAACATAGAGGCTGTTTGATTAGTCATGATCAAGAGTAAGCCATTTGGCTTCTCATAACAAATTTTAGAGTGAAAATCAGATGCATAATCCTTTTGTTTGGCTGTCACCAACAAGAGGGATAAGTCTTCTTCAATCAAATTAACATTGAAAGTATTGGGTTTGATCATGACAAATCATCAGCATGATGACACACAAAGTGCCATTTTCACGGTGTCACAGTCCACTTTAATTCTATATCTAAGTGTTTCGCTGTAAGCCAGCTCACAATATCACGAGAATCTTTCAATTGTAGGAGACAGTTCTGGTGGGAATCTGGCGGCTACCATTCCGCTAATGCTGAGAGACCAAGGAGTAAATCAGTTTCTCTTTCAATTGCTCATTTACCCGGTTGTTCAGGGTCTAGATATGCAGACTCCTTCTTATCAACGAAATAGTCCTACTGCAGTGTGTGAAATGTCCCATGAAGCGATGTCCTCTTATATTGGATCCTTGTTAGGTTTATCTCCTACAGCATTTCCTGAATTGATAGAAAACAAGCATGTTAAGCCTGAAACGTGGGATAAGTATAAAAAGTATTTCATACTGAACGAGATACCAAATAAGAACATTCCATCAAATTACAAGCCTGTCCGTCCAAGCAAAATCAACAAAGCTCTTGCTGATTTTGTTGAGGCAGATTTAACGAATCCCTACTTTTTTCCACTGTTAGCAGATGACCTCTCAAATCTGCCTCAAGCGTATGTGTTGACTGTAGAAAATGATCCCGTAATGGATGAAGGTGTGTGGTATTCGAACCGTCTCGTAAAAGCAGGAAATAAAGTTGTTCATGACCATTCTCCGGATGGATTTCATGGTATGATCAGCTTGCAAGACCCAGTACTTGGTTTTGATCCGGCATACAAGGCTGCGGATAATATGTTGAAATTTGTTGCTGAAGTTTTAACTGACGTCAAAAAAGCTGCCTTACCAAAAAAAGCAAAGAAAACAGAGAGGAAGTAGACCTAGTGGAATGTAAAATGGAAATTTCGAACTAAAATAATTTGAGAAATCAACATTATGACTATACTCTTGTGGAAAAACTGTAACAAAAATAGCTCAAAAGGTAATATTGCATAAATAAGACATGCACCACACGTATGCCTTAATTGATAGTGAAAACACTGACTTCTAACTGTTGATATTATGTCAGTGAAAAGTAGAATGCCAGGTGGGGCACCCAAAATTTTCAGTGGAACTTCATGAGCAAAATCCCAGCTGGATGTCGTTCAGATGAAGCATTAAATTGGTGGCCCCTTGTATCAGTGTCTATGCTGGGCATTTAAAAGATCCCTCACATGGGGTAAATGTGTAACAGGTTGAGGACTCCTGCTCTCTCTCCCATCTCATCAATCAACTCTCGTGAGTGCCCAGAACGGGGCTTAGAGGGCTGCACTTACCATATCTATCTATCTATCTATCTATCTATCTATCTATCTATCTATCTATCTATCTATCTATCTATCTATCTATCTATCTATCTATCTATCTATCTATCTATCTATCTGTCTATCTATCTGTCTATCTATCTATAGGCACACATTTTTGCGTTACAGTGAGTTAAAGAGAATGAATAGGCCTACCACATAAGTAATTATATTATGAAATTTTTCTTATCATCTCTGTGTTATTATGAATATATGAAAATGTGACGGTTCTTTTTTTAAAAACAAGTTCGAATATTGTAATGTAATTATTCCAAATTTGTACATATTATACTTGATTTGATTTTGTTTGACTGATTGTCATTTTGCTCAGTAAAGGAATGAAATACAAATCTTCAAAAAACTTAAAATCATTTGCTTCTCTTTCAGTGATAAATAACTCTTGTCAAAATAATAGCCTAAGCTGGCACATGAAAAATCAATCTCGAATGTCACTCATGAATTGTCAGGCACACAAACTGTTTCAGAATATTCTCATGTTATCGTCACCTCATCGGATTAAAAGATCCCCTCCTGTTTCGCCATTCCTTTTCACATTTTACTTAAGTTCAGAAGTTTTAATGTTATGATTCCATGCTTTTACAAGTTACAACTGAAGTCAAAAGGACAGATTCAAGCAAATGTTTTGACTGCACGAGGAGCCTGATTATGTCACATTTTCAAGGCGTTTGATTGGCTTACTGCAATTTCAAGAAGTATGAGTTTCTCAGGCTAGTTTATTCACTGTCTTCGTAGCATTTTAGGCCTACCTGATTGGTTTATGACTATCAAATGTCATCCAAATCCTTGAACTGAACGTAGCAAGCAATGGTACATGTAACATTCTGCTTCAGTGAGCAGCTGAGTTTTACAAATTGATAAGATTAGCAAGTGAGTTTTACTTTTATAAGTTTCGATCATAGCCACTACAAGACACGTCACTGGTCTCAGGATACGTTTTTATGCCATTCAAATTAGTTTTATGCCACGTATTGGAGTGCCTCAACCAATGACATGAACTGTATTTGCTTCGTTTCACTGTCCTATTACAGAAACTCATACTTCATGAATTTGCAGTAACAGTCCTTTTCATTGGTTGTGAAATGACCTGTGTCATGCTTAATCATCTATAGCTACATACACAGGCCATCTCACCCATGCAATGGCAGTCATTGATTCATCATTCATGCATATCTAGGTAGGTAGGTAGGTAGGTAAATTTTATTTAGTGTCGTTTTCAATCATTCACAAGATACACAATGACATACAGGGATACACAATGATATACTGAAGGCGAATCACTTCTTTTGACTTCGGCTGTAAACTTGTATCGACAATTTGCTACCTGACACACCCGATATATATATGCAGAGTTGTCAGTAATTGGATTACAAAGTTCTCATATTATGTAAACGGCTTACATACACTGCTGCCTGTAAATAAGTGAAATGCATGAAACAGTGCCCTTGCATCAATGCTAAACATTTTCAGCCAAACTGCTTGTGGAAGCAATAATACTTATCCAATGAAAGGAAAACATATTGTGTCATAAAAGGCCAATATGCAAGGCATGTGGGATAACAATGTCAATTTTCTTTGCTGTAGTCGGAGTTAGGACTCAAGACTCAAGACTCAAGACACATTTATTCGCCTATGAAATACATGTCCGTTTTTTTTTTTAAAGTAAACACTTTTCATTAATAGGCGGGAGATCACTCTAAGACAAAAATATTGTCGCTGACGAGTGACCACCCTGAGTGGAATTGACTGCTGAGAGAACCATGCATACCATTATACAATTTTTATAAAATTCTGTATGAGAAGTTATTGTTATTTTTGAAATTGATTGAGGAGCAAATTGAGAATAATATATAATTAATGATGACTATAATTAGTGATAGCAAAATTACATAAACATCTTAGGATGTTCGAGCATCAACAATATCAAAGAACACCTTTTTTCTCACTCTCTTTTTTTTAGCATAAACATCAAAGTACTTCAAAATGAAATTAAAAAAAAAAAACAAAAAAACAAAACAAGTATATCATCTGGTATTTTTGAGGCGTAATAAGACCAATATATATATGATGAGCATCCTTAGAATCAATTTGCATATATCACAAGTAACTTGGGATGAAACTGACATGCATATTTCAAAACATCTTTCAATGAAACTCACATGCATATTTCAAAAGTATAGTTGTATGAAGCTCACTTGGTCAGTTCAACGGCTCTACAAGACCAAAATAATATCGTAATCATCCTTAGAGTCAGTTTGCACATATCAAAAGAAAGTTTGGATGAAAATCACATGCATATTTCAAAAGCGCCATTTAATGATACTCACATGCATATTTCAAAGTAAAATTATGTGAAACTCACTTGGTAATGTCAGAGGCATTGCAAGACCAATATCTATCAAAAGGGCCTTTAAAATCGAAATGCACCATAGGCCTATATCGATCACAGGAAGCTTGAGCACATGCAAAAATTCTAGAAGCACCATTCAATGAATCCCTCAACTAATATAATATAACATTTATTATTAGTTGGTACAAATATAGCAGTTTTGAATGGTACATACAACTTCATACCTTCCCAGCATGTGGGTTTTCACATATTTAGAAAAGCCAAAATAACTGTGTGTATGTATCTTCTCCTTGATTTCTGGAGGACAGTTATTTGAAATGTCTGGGAGTCTGTACCGAATGCTATTTTTCACCAGTGCATGTTTGCTAAGTGGGACTCTATAGTTGGCAGCATTTCTTGTTCCATAATTGTGAATATCAGTGTGTCGCACTAACATGTCTCCACCAAGAAAATACTGAGGAAGCATATTATTTTCCAATTTATATAGGAACTTTAGTTCTTGCAGTTTAACAATATCATCGATTTTGAGTAAGTTCAATTTTTTGAAAATCGGGTCAGTATGTGCGTTGTATTTTTCAGCAGCAATAGTTCTAATAGCTTTCTTTTGCAGTTTAAACAACTTGTGTGAGCAAGAACCCCAAACAAGTGAGCCATAATTGTAGTATGGAAGAATAAGAGCGTCATATATCATTTTTAAAACATGTGTCGGTAACAAATGTTTTAATTTAGTCATTATACCAATGGTACGGGAAATCTTTTTAGATATTTTGAGTAGATGAGGTTTCCAGGAAATGCTCTGATCAAAAATTATGCCCAGGTAGTTAAACTCTTTCACAAAGTCAATGTTAGCCGAATCCATTTTGATAGAGAAATTTTCAACTTTCTTCTGTGGTTTGTGAAAAAGCATTGCCTTGGATTTGTTTGCATTAACAGATAGCTTATTGGCTTTGAACCAAGTATTGATAATTTCTAATTCATTGTTGATATTCCCTTCCAATTCAGTTCTTTCATGCCCAAAAGCTTCCAAGACTGCAAAAAGTGAGGTATCATCCGCATATATCACAGGTTTAAAGATCGTACAAACATTTCTTAAGTCATTGAGATAAATTATAAAGAGCAATGGCCCAAGAATTGACCCTTGCGGTACTCCAGTCTTTATGGGTAACATATCAGAAATAGTATCATCAAACATGACATATTGTTTGCGATAGCACAAATAATTATTCATAAGCTTCAAGGACTTTCCAGAAATCCCATAGTTTTTGAGTTTCTTTATCAGGATTTGGTGGTCCAGTGTGTCAAAGGCCTTTGAGAGGTCTAAGTAAACATTGATTGGAACCTCATTTTTATCCATAGCCTGGGTAATCCGATCTATTGTTTCAAGAGAAGCCAGCTCAGTAGAATGCCTTTTGCGAAATCCATACTGATTTTCATAAAACAATTTATTGGAGTCAAAATACTCATAGAGCTGGTTATGAATAACTCTCTCAAAGACCTTTGACACACTAGACAATATTGACACTGGACGATAATTTCCTAATATTCTGGAATCATCCTTTTTGTGTATTGGTAAGACCTTAGCTACTTTTAGAGCATCAGGAAAAGTGCCAGAATTTAGGCATTGGTTAATAATCAGGGTGAGAAAAGGTGATATTTCATTCTTAATGAACTTAAGGAGCTTATTGGATATACGGTCTATACCAGAGCTAGTTTTCGGTTTGAGTTCATCAATAATTTTTCTGATGGCATTTTCATCAATATCAGTAAATTGAAACGTTGTCGAGACCTCAGTTTCAAAATAGTTGTTAAAATCTGCCTCGGTTTGTATTCTGTCAGCAAGTGAAGCTCCAATTTCAACAAAGTACTTATTGAAGCAATTAGCAATTTTTTTAGGATCTGTTATTTCCACATTATCCACAACAAATTTGTCTGGATACGATCTATTACCTGGAGATTTATTAAGAATTTCTTTGATAGTCATCCAGGTATTTTTCATGTCATCTCTATATCTGAGAAAGCAGGATCTATAGTAACTTGCTTTGGCTCTTCTTATGCTTTGCCTAAGAATCCCATTATAAGTTTTCAAATTGGTTTTCAAAGTATGATATAATGATGTATCTGAAGGGGTATTTTGAAGTCTTTGATACAACTTGTCTCGAAAGCAAATAGATCGCACGATACCCTGTGTGATCCAATTTGATTTCTTATGCTTATGTTTTTTAAATTTCACCACCTTACAGGGCATACATTTGTCTAATGAGTTTTTGATGCATTTGTCTAACAATTCATAGTTTGAGTTTGGATCAGAATCAGCTCCTCGAGTGAAATTGCTCATGGAGCATATATCAATAAAGTGATTTTTAAAGTTGATCCAGTCTTTCTCAGTATTGCTAAAAGTCTTAACATACCTTATTCTGTGACTTTTTGGAGTAAGAAAGTCAAAAATTACAAAATACGGTTGGTGGTCTGAAATATTCTGAAGTAGGATACCAGCAGTAGTTTTAGAAAAATTGTCAGATATTTTAACAAAGCAATTGTCTATCAGAGTTTTGCTGGTTGACGAGATTCTAGTAGGCAGTGTTATCTTTGGGAGAAGACCATTGCTAAGTAGAGCATTCAAGAAATCATTTACATATTCTTTTTCGTTCGCTTTTAATAAATTGATATTAAAGTCGCCAGTCAGAATCAGCTCAACATTTCGATTTGAGATTTGAGTAGTAATTTCATAAATTTCATTAATGAACTTTTCATAGGTCTCAGAGCTTTCCCTTGGCGGTCTATAAATATTGCCTATGACCACTTTCTTACAAGGTAAGTTACCATTGTTTAAAGAAAGTTCAATGAAGACGCCATCCCACAGCATATCATTACTTTTGATATCTAGCACTACATAGTCATAGGAATTATCTAAGTAGATACCAGTACCACCATGTTTACTTGCACTGCATGGATTATATATGAAATTATAACCATTCAACTGCAGCAGAGACGTATCATGATAGTCAGCTAGCCATGTTTCCTGGAGGCACACCATTGTGAATTTGCTACCAGCATCCGAAAAGTAATTCAAGTATACTTCTAATTCATTAAACTTTGATTGCAGAGATTGGCAGTTTAAACTAAGAACAGAGAAAGTGTTCTGCTTAGATTTCAAAACTTCACAAAGTTCCTCATTCTCGTAATAAGGAGATTGTACAAAAAGTCTGGGGGCTTCAACCTGATCCTCATCAAATTCGTCATTTAGTATCTCAAGAAGTGACTGTGTCATAATATTTGTAGGTTATTCATGTATATGCATGGCTCTCTCAAACAGCAGTGAGATATTTCAATATTACACAAGCATGTCATCCCTGAACATATCATGGCCCAAATTAAATGAAGTGTAGAAACAGGAGTCTTGAGAAAAAAAGTAACTGAAACCACTCCAAAGCAGGTGGCATTAATTTTTTCAGACATTAGCCAAGGGCAATGTTGAGATGACTGCTTAATGTTCATTTCATAGGCTCGCCAGATGCAGAGAAAGCCACTCTGCAACTTTGAGCTTTCACTAACAAAGGAATGATTATGGAAATTTTCGGGATGAAAACAGCACAGCACTAGCAATAAGGAAAATCCAAAGAAAATTAATTGATACAACTTTACAGTGACATTATATATACAAGAAAATTGTGACAATTTCAATCAAGAGTAGGGTGAAAGAGTAGGGGGAAAAATAACAAAAGACCTACCAGATAATTCCCAAGTGCATTCATCCCAAAAATTCAAGAGTTGAAATGTTGGTTATATCGATGTCATTCATTGTCATTGTTATATATATATAGTTGAAATGATTGTGTCATCACAGAGTCCATTGTAGAAAAGTTGAAATGACAATGTCATTACAAGGTCAATTGCACCCAAGTTTCATCAATTGGGCAAAATTCTTTATGACAATAGTCCATGAGTGTTTTAGTAGTCCACTGAAATATATTTAAAGTCCACTGAAATATTGCCATAGTCCATAAGAATGTCAATAAACGTATCATAACTGTGTTACTGTATTCCTAAAGATGTGCATAAAATATCCAGGGGAAAACAATTATACATGTACTTCTAAAGTGTTTCAAGGCAAAATTACAAAGAGAGCAAAACATTTTGATACTCAAAATAGACCTCTATCACATTCACTACAGAAATACAGGTCATGTTTTTCACGATAAATTGTCAGTGGATTATTGAAGAGAACAACTGTTAACATTGATATAACCATAGAAGAAAGAAAAACAGTGTCAAACTGTGAGAGTATATCCAACAAATACAGTCATTTCTGTCATGTTTAATATCACTGTGTCATGATTGTCACTTGGGGGGGGGGGGCCAAATCTCAGGTAATATGAGGAGGGGGTGGGATATTATTTCTTTGGTGGATATAAATTTGGATCTGCAGCATCTTTTTTCAATTCATTGCGCACTTCAAGTAAGATGTTTCCAAAAATATTCTCTGCCCATTTTTCAGGATCCTTCGCATTTTCATCAGTGAGATGTAGTCCAATCCCAAAAGTCTTGTCTTTTGTAGCTTCCCCAAGCAGGTTGTTTCCCGTGTCTAGAAGTGTCTCCCTTGCAACTTTGACCTGCTTGAATTTTGCTATGTTTGCCTTTCGCAAGATATTTTTAACTTCCCTCATCCAAACATCATTCTGTTGGCCTTTAATATGTTTTCCAATACCCATGATGGTGTAAGGGTTTCTCTCAGCCATAATTTTCACAGCCGATTCATCATCCTCAAATAGCAGGGCTTTTCTATATTGAATGTATTGTTCTGAGGAACAATACTCTTGGTTGTCAATTAAGAAACTTGTCTCTGAGTAGAGATTGCTGAGAGGGGAGTATTTGGAGGAAAATAAGGTCACTCCATTTTCGCTTTTGGTGAAGAGATTTTTAAGTTGCAGCTCTTTTGGCAGCTCATGAAGTGTTGCTACTGAGTAGCTCTTTCCATTTATGAAGAGTCTATTCAATTTCAAGGAAGCTTCTTTCACAAAGTCAACTGTTTTTGCCACCTTTAGAATAGGGAATAACTGCTTCCTATCATTCTGAATTTCAATGGGGTAGTCCTCCAGTAAGCTGTAACAGGAACCTGACAGTTTGTTTCTGTTTGCCCATACAGTGTCACGGTCTTTGAAGCTGGAAAATTCCATGAGAATGGGCCTTATTTTGCCAGCTTTTTTCTGACCAAGTCTCTTGACCAATTCAAATTTAATTGAATGGCCATTCAGTCGCATTGTTCCAGAAATTATGGCTTTAACAGCATTCTCACAATCTTCCCATGTTTCTTTCACAGTCTTTTCTTGTACACCATTGAAAAGCAAATTGACTCTCCTGCTCTGACTTTCAAATTTTAAAAGTCTCTCTTTCAAACTGCTTACTTCTTTCTTTAAATTAAGATTCTCACCCAGCAAATCATTTGCAGTTTTCTCAGCATTTGTAGCTCTTTGGACAGCATCTTTAGCAGTGTCACATGCAAAGTTAACAGATGCCTTAATATCGTCTATCTTTTTCTCTAAATCATTAAATCTTCCATCAATTAGGTCAAGTTTAGAAAGTCTTTCTCCCACCTGTTTAAACCATTCAGGCTGTTCAGCTGGAGGTGCTTTTCCTTGGGTATTATCCATAGAGTCAGCCATGTCTTTATCCACAGTCTCAGGATTGTTTAATTCCAGGTGATTAAATCCATTGTTTTTTAAGTCCACATTTTGTTTTGCTGAGTCAGTTTTCCGTGTATAATGTCTCCTTCCTTTTCCTCCCATAATCAGACAAAAATATAGCTGGGCATTGGTCCTCAAACTTGTGAAAACTCAAAATTAGCAGGAGCTCAGGTTTCACTGCTTACCTCCAGGCAGCCATATTGGAATTATTAGGTATGGATCAAAGTCTTTGATAAGTAAGTGAACCACCCTTCCCTATGATTTAACATTGGGCCTGTGTTTCACTTACTTATCTAAGACTTTGACCCATACATGACTCTGACTACAGCAAAGAAAATTAGCTGCCGTTGTTATCCCACATGCCTTGCATATTGGCCTTTATGACCCAATATGTTTTCATTGGATAAGGGGCCGACCAGATGATCTTTGGGGGGGGGGGCTATGGATATTTGGTGAAAAAAAAAGATTGTTTCCCACTTGATACTGAAAAAAAAAGTTTGTTCAGCACATGGAAATAAAAAAAAAGTTTGTTTTCACCTGTAGCTAGGGTACCGTAATGTTAAAATTCCGATAAAAAAGTTTGTCGCGCCTTCGAAGCAAAAAAATTGTTCGGCGAAACGCCGCGAACGAAAAAAAAAGTTTGTCCCGGGGGTAAAGTCCATAGCCCCCCAACTATCGTCTGGTCAGCCCCTAAGTATTCATGCTTGCAGAGGCAGTTTCTTTAAGGATGTTTTGCATTGATGCAATGGCACAACATCATGCGTTTCACCTTTTTACAGGCGGCACTGTATTATGGGTAACTAAGTTATCTGTTAGGTTACTTACTACACTTTCATGCTTGGATTAGGGCATTTTTTCTATCCTGCATTAACAACTTTTTAAGTACTTCTTTTTTAAAACCAAGTAATGGGAAGATAGTCATTATGATAAGGACAGACTCCCATGTTGGTATTCTATACAGAAATCAGGTTGGTGTTTATCTTTACTTTCCTTGATTTGATGGACAATCTATCTCCCGGCTTCCGAGAGCGAAATGTTGCAAAATGCACCAGAGACATGGTCCGATGTGGGTGAATGATGAAAAGAGTTGCTGTACTTCAACCCGAAATCTGGTGTTGTTTTCAAATACTGGACCAGTCAACAACTGTGGGGAAAATTTTCTTGCATATTACAGATATTAGGGTGATCTTAGTTCTGACCAAAATTGGTAGAGGGTTTGAATTTAAACTATACCCTTCCCCACCTGGTGGTGAAAGGATGCATAAAGTAACTTGACAAATTTTGTGCCCAAATTCCTGAACATCTGATGGGTTACACATAAAAAAGAAATCATTTGGCTGTATGCATTTTTAAAAAATCATTTTACGGTAAATTTGTAAAAAGCTGTTGAGTTTGAATTATGTTGTGCATGAGCTATTCATGCCTTTTTAAAAGACCTTACTCTCAATTGCTTTATGATATTGCAAGTAGCAAATCAAAGAAAGAAGAGAACAAGTAGTATTTATATTTTTTTCAAGTTTTATTATCAAGTTTTGAAAAAATATCAGAATTCACCTCTTGCATAATTACAGTACTAAACAGCAGGAGCCAAAGTGAGTATTTATCTGTACAAACTATTCACACCCAAAATCTACACAGAAAGACAAGATATTCTACATAAAACACTTAATTTTGCTACAATATTTTCATAAATTTGGTCATATAATATAATTATCTGGTAGTTGCAGGCCTCCTTGGTCAGCCTTGTAGTAATTCTGATGTAGACTCAGACGACACAAGTTACATAACCATTCCATTACAAGAAATAGACGTTTAATTCTGTAAAATGGTATAAAACGGTAAGGCACGAAAGATCAAATCGCAAATTATTTGACATCGAAAGCTAAGAAACACAAGGCTGCCAAGAGGTCTGACTTTATTTTGGTGACATTTTAGTATTTTAGGCCTTCCCTGAGTAGAGGCAAGATAAACATAAAGACCTTGAAAATACAAAACCAAATCATTAAAATATGAAACTAAACTGTGAAATTATTTGAAAAAATATGAAACCAAATTGTTCAAATACGAAACCAAACTGCTGCATTTATCTCAAAATACGAAACCAAATACCGATTATTGCAGTAAATGTGCAATCACTACATAAATGTTCTGACTATTTTGAGCTATCCTTCACAATTATGTATAGCAACTAAAAAAGTACAAATACAAATTCCTATTTTTAAATCAGCTATCCTTAGAAATATCTCATCTCATAACATCATTGGTCCTTATCATGAGCAAATTATACAACATTTGTGACCAGTTTGCAACTATCAATCTAATACTACCTAAGGCCCATGATGTACATTCTGGTACAAATTTTATAAAATTAGATGAACTCGCTATTCGAGCAAAGTTTCAAGTTTACGAACCTTCTCACATTAAGGTGATCCAATCTAATTGTAAGTTCGGCCTACGTGATAGACGCATTTGTTGAGAAGGTCCATAAATATTTTGTCACACAAATTCTTGATGTCTCTGAAAGTTTCTTTGAATAATATAGCAGTGTCCTAGTTAACTTAATTGGCAACAATCAAGGCACTTAAAAGAGTCCAAGTTGCTTTTAATTAATAAGTATGTGTTAGCCTTAATGCCCATTCTGGCTGTTTAGTTTATTTTTTCCATTTCCGTTGCCGTTATGGTATTCATCGACTCCTCGGATGCAGTAATTGATGCAACGGATTTTGGTACGGAAGTTGTTGGCGTTACCACGGCAACCAGTGTAAGTAAATGGTTCACATTTCTGAGTCTTGGGGTCGTAGTACCAACGTTCGCGATCAGCGTTACAAGTGCCCTCGATCCAAGGTAATTCACAAACACCTGGAAAATGAAATATACAATAGGTTCAGATTTTCATCCAAAATGATCATGCGATCACTGTAATTACTTCAAAAGTACCAAACTAACTCATAATTGGACCGCCACCAGCCCACCACAGCAGTGTACGGATTTCTCAAACAGGAATATTGTAATACTTCTTTTAACTTCCATAAGGGCACTTTTGAAATGTTTTAGATGATGAATTCCTGAATTATAGTTAGTTAGTCATCTTGTTTCAACTCACAAAGGATGTGTATGGTTATCAACTGTATTGTCAGAAGTTTTGGAAAACAAATTTCTATGCAAAAAACCATTTGACCTTTTAAAAAACCATTTGGTCTTCCTAAAAACCATTTGTTATTTCTAAATACCATGTGGTCTTTCAAAAAACCATTCAGTCTTTTAACAACCATTTGGTCTTTCAAAAAATCATTTTGCCTATCAAAAACCATTTGAAATTCTAACAACCATTTGGTCCTAAATATTTTAGAGTGTACTCACTTTCTCTTCCTTCAGCAACAGGTCCTTCCATTGGTTCTCCATCTTTTTCAATCATCGTCAACATCTCTTCTTCCATGTTCCAATCACATTGGCAGATTTCGCATCCAGCTTCATCTTTCTTGAATCCGAACGGGCACCTCCTGCGGCATGAGAAAGGAGCACATCTGGGGTTAGCGTCGGCACATTGGCATATCTGGCAGCCATGCATATCTCGTCTGAATCCTCGTGGGCAATGGAGGTAGCATGTGATTTCCTTACACATAGGGTTGTAAGGCTCTGGAGCTGGAGGACTGTATTCAACCACTGCAGATGTATCCCTGCATTTGCACATGTTGCAGTTGTTCAAGTCCTTTTCATAACCACTTGGGCAGTGGAGATAGCAACTAAACTCAGGGCATTCATCTCCGCTGGATGACTCGAAGGGAGGATCTGCGCATTCACAGACCTCGCAACCAAACTGGTCGCGTCGGTAGCCAAACTCACATCTCTTGCGGCACAGGACAGGTTTGCATTTAGGTCGAGCACACATACACATCTCACAGCCTTCCTCATCTTGTTCGAAACCAAAGGGACAATGCATGAAGCAAGATATAGGAGTACACTGGTTCTCTGTGGTGATTTCATTTTGATCGGCCTTGCAAGCGCAAATATCGCAACCGGCCTCATCTTTCTCGAAACCCATTTCACAATGCATGAAGCAGCTAACAGGAGGACACAGACCAACAGCAACAGGGACTTCAACTTGAGGAGACCTACACTTGCACATGCTACATCCCTTATCATCGACCTCAAAACCATTGGGACAATACATAGAACACATAACGGGAGGACATCTGGGAGCTACATCAGCACATTCGCAAATCTCACAGTCGTTATTATCAGTCTTGAAGCCATGTTTGCAGTACAAGGCGCATACGACTGGCTCACACTTGGGTTGTTCACACCTACACGTTTCGCAGCCATCATAACCCTTCTCGAATCCATTGGGGCAGAATTTGAAGCACCGACGTGGGGGACATTCGCCACTCTCCATGGCACGGTTGTCTGTTAAATGATTGGGCCACTTGCATTGGCAGATTTCACAACCGTTCAAATCAGTTTCATAACCGAATGGGCAATGCATCCTACACTGGGGTCTATCACACACAGAGTTGTAAGCTAAGACTGGAGTCTGACATTGACAGATCTGGCAACCATTTGCATCGGTCTCAAAACCAGATGGACAATAAAGGGTGCACATCACTGGCGGACACTTATCGGCCTCTGGTTTGCACTCGCATCGTTCGCAACCATTTTCATCGGTGACAAAGCCATGCTCACAATAGAGGGTGCAGAGAACATCGTCACACTCATTTTCAGGCTCTTTGCACTGGCACGTATTGCAACCCTCATCATCTAAGACGTAACCATTTTCGCAGTATATCTGGCAAGAGAATGGATCGCAATGCAACTGGTCCAAATCACCATGAGCGGTTTCATCTCCAGCTAACTTTTTCATAGGGACAACACAAGCACAGATTTCACATCCATGGTCATCCTTCTGGAAGCCTAGTGGACAGTACATCATACACATGACTGGGGTACATTCAGGCTTCTCATTTAACGGCTCATCAACAGATCGACATTCACAAATTTCACATCCTTTCTTATCCTTCTTGAAACCGTATGCGCAATCTTCCTTACAGGAGAACGATTCACACTCTTCTTTTCCAATAGCTGAGCCTGGAGGTGCCTGGCACTTGCATGTAAGGCAGCCATCATTATCACTCACATACCCATATCTGCAAGGGACAGGACAGAGGATAGCAGGACATTCAGGCATCTCATCATTACATTCACAAAGATTGCATCCTTGGTCATCTTTCTTATAACCAAACTTACAGTAGAGGGAGCACATGACATCGCCACAAGATGGCGCCATCTCCTTCTCACATTCACATGTATCGCAACCCATGTGATCCTTGACGCGGCCATTGTTGCAGTTATTCCTGCACTTCAATGGGGGACATGACGCAAGACCATTACTGGTAGACGTCTTACAATCACAGCTGGGGCAGCCATCTTCGTTGACCTTGAATCCCATTGGACAAGCCTTGAAGCATGAGACTGGGGTGCACTCTTTAGTCTTGTTCATGTTCTCATTACATTTACAAATGTCACAGCCACTGTTGTCCTTCATGAATCCACCAGGGCAGTGCATGAAGCAGTGGTTAGGAGGGCACTGAGATGAAAAGATAGGGACTGGCAGCTCCTTACATTTGCAGGTAGTGCATCCAGAAACATCAGACTCAAAACCATGAGGACAGTATTTGGCACACTTGATCTTAGGACATGACGGGGCCATTTGCTCACATTCGCAAGTCTCACAACCTTTAGAATCAACCTGGTAGCCATTTTTACAGAACTTCTTGCACATCTGAGGAGGACATAGAGGTTCGTCAGCGCATCGACATGTCTCGCAACCATCTGAATCTTTCTCAAACCCGAACGGACAATACATCATGCATCTGAAGAGGGGACATGTTGTTCTCCTTGGTGCACTGACCATTGTTTTACCATCTTTACACTCACACCTGTCACATCCGAAGCGGTCTTTCATGAAACCGTGAGGACAGAGCATACGACATGAAGCAGCGGGGCATTCGCTCTGGGGCGGCACCTTGCAGCGGCATATGTCGCATCCGTGTTCGTCCTGCTCAAACCCATGTTCACAAAACATAGCACACATGACGGGCGAACACTTGACACGACTAGGAGCCTTGCACTGACAGACCTCGCAACCCTTTTCGTCAGTCTGGAAGCCATGTTCACAATACAAGGCACAGAGGAAAGGTTCACATTCCTCATCCATATCATCCATGTCTGAGGACTCCTTACATCTGCAAATCTGGCAGCCATTTTCATCAGTGGAGAAACCATGTTCACAGTACATATCGCAAGCAACATTAGGACATCTGTCTAGGCCAGGTCTTGGCTGGGGATGTTGGCGACACCTACAGATGTCACATCCCCTCTGATCTTTCTCAAAACCATGTTCGCAATACATCTGACACACATCTGGGCACCCTTCAGGTTCTGGTACTGGAGGTTGTGAGTTGCATCTGCAAATATCACACCCTCTCTGGTCTTTTTCAAACCCATACTCGCAATACATCTGGCACCCGACCTCAGGGCAGCCTTCTGGTTGAGATTTGCACCGACAGATGTCGCAGCCTCTTTGGTCCTTTTCGAAGCCATGTTCACAATACATCTGGCAACCAACCTCTGGACAGCCTTCAGGCTGAGATTTGCACCGACAGATGTCGCAGCCTCTTTGGTCCTTTTCAAAACCATGTTCGCAGTACATCTGGCACATCATATCAGGACAGCCTTCAGGTTGAGATCTGCAACGACAGATGTCGCATCCTCTTTGGTCTTTCTCAAAGCCATACTCACAATACATTTGGCAACCAACCTCTGGGCAGCCCTCTGGCTGAGGTTGTGGTTTACAGCGACAGATGTCGCATCCCCTCTGATCTTTTTCAAAACCATGGTCGCAGTACATCTGGCACATCATATCAGGACAGCCTTCAGGCTGAGAGTTGCACCGACAGATGTCACAGCCTCTTTGGTCTTTTTCAAAGCCATATTCGCAGTACATCTGGCACATGAAGTCCGGGCAACCTTCAGGTGCTGGAATGGGAGGTTGAAGATTACATCTGCAAATATCACATCCCCTCTGGTCTTTTTCAAAGCCATATTCACAGTACATCTGGCACATGACATCTGGGCAGCCTTCGGGTTGTGGTGGATCATTACACCGGCAGACTTCACAGCCCCTCTCATCAGTAGCGAAACCATGTTCGCAATACATACGACACCTTACAGGAGAACACTCTGGCTCTGGTTCCGATTCAGGTTCAGAAACAGGAGTGCTTCGACAAACACAGATATCACAACCATCTGGACCCTTCTCAAAGCCGTATTCACAATACATTGCACACATCACTCTATTGGAACAATCAGGTTCAGGAGAACTAGTAGGAGGAGCAGATGTTCTCTTACACTTACAAATCTCACAACCAGAATATGCCTTCTCGTAACCATCCTCACAATATAAATCACAATTGAGCTCCTCGCACTCAAGACACTGACACAATTCGCAACCATAATGATCCTTCTTGAAACCCTGCTCACACTGATTCTCACAGCGATAATCGGGACACTCTCTACCCTCAGGGAGACTACAGTAACACACCTGGCAACCTCTATCATCTTTGCGGAAACCATAAGGACAGGGCAAGTTGCATTCGAACGGTTCACATTCTTCTGTTTCAGCTTCTGGTTCAGGTTCCGGCGCTACTTGAGATTCCACACATTCGCAAGTATCGCAGCCGAACACATCTTTACGGAATCCTCCAGGACAGTTGTTAGCACACTGGATTGGTTGACATCTTGGATTGGATGGACCCTTACAGCGACATATTTCACAACCACGCTCGTCTCTCTCGTTACCTCCCGGGCAATACATGCTACAAGCGACCGGAGCACAATGAGGTACAGCTGAAACTACCACCTCCTTGCATGTACATGTTTGGCAGCCATACACATCTAATTCGTAACCGTTTTCACAGTAAACTTGACATTGGAATGGAGGACATCTCTCATCAGGTTGAGTGGGAGATTCGCATTCGCAGATTGGGCAGCCATTTTGATCTCGGCGGTATCCTCCCTCACATCTCAGACGGCAATCGAATCTCGGACACAGACCTTCTCTCCTGTTGGAGGGATCCTCCGGTGCAACTGGTGGTCTGTTATCAACAGGTGGTCTGTTATCAACTGGTGGTCTGTTATCAACTGGTGGTCTGTTATCGACAGGTGGTCTGTTATCAACTGGTGTGTTGTCAGCATCTTCTGGCCCTGGCGAGCATCCGCACTGCCTGCATCCGAAACTGTCAGTGATGTAACCATAGCGACAAGGTGCAAATGAGACACACTGGTAGATGGCGCAAGGATATCCTGCAACCCTCTGACACTCACAGAGCTCACATCCATTGCGGTCTGTGACGACACCATTCTCGCACTGAAGATTGCAATTAAGCTGTGGACATCTTGATGGACCAGGATCTGAACCTTCGCCGGATGGTGCAGGTTGCCTTGGATCTGGTTGCCGAGGGTCTGGTTGCCGGGGGTCTGGTTGCCTTGGATCTGGTTGCCGGGGGTCTGGTTGCCGGGGATCTGGTTGCCGGGGGTCTGGTTGCCTAGGATCCGGTTGCCGGAGGTCTGGTTGCCGGGGGTCTGGTTGTCGGGGATCCGGTTGCCTGGGATCTGGTTGCCGGGGATCTGGCTGCCTAGGATCAATAGTATTTCTGGTTTCTTCAGCCGATTGTCCACATCTTTCCATACATGATTCTTCATCAGAGAACTTGTTATCGTTACCAGGGCAACCTCCGTAGATGAACTGCTTACATCTTCGTTCTTCGGCATCGTAATGCCAGGCGTATTCGTACATATGACATGGTCCCATTTCTGGCTTTAATGTGCAGAGGGCAGCACTACTAGATCCACCTGCTGTTTGGGGAGGTTGAGGAGTTGCAGCTTCACGATCGGAACCAGTATGACGGGGTTGACCGACTTGATTCGGATCATTATGGTGTCCCATGTTATGATGTCCTTCCTGAGTTCTGTCAGTGTGATCACGAGTAGGACCAGTATGGGTGGGACCGGTATCATGACCGCCAGTATGGTGGCCATTTCCATTGGTCATACCAGTGTCGTGAGTTCTGTCGTGAGTTCTTTCGTGAGTTCTGTCATGAGCTCGATGTGGCTCTTGCGGTTGGGATTCTGGAGATGCTGAAAGTGAAAAGAAGAAATCATTAAGACCAATTTAATGGATGATTACACAAGATCTTTGAAAATAAATCTGTTGACTTGGCCTGATAGGAATTATTTAGGCAAGGGCAATATTTTTCCATTATATATCCGAGACTAAATAAAGCACTTAATATAGTTCCAAAAGAAAGAAGTTATTCAGAGTCAGCATCCATTAGAAATATTGACATGCAGGTACTTTACCTTATCTAAACTGAACCAAATAAAAAACGCAAAAGTATTTTTAGGGCTTAATTTGTCTAGGTATGCTTCATATGGGCTGTTTAGTGTATGCTTCTGTGCAAGCAGGTGTCAAAGGACTCAGTTGCATGAAATCACACAAGTTTGACCATTTTTCGCATGTCTGTTGCCAAGTTTATCATATTGGGGTATGGTGAGAGGACAGGGGTTTTAGACGCCTCATAGGGCAAATCTAATGATTTCATGTTGAAGCTTGAAGAAAATGATGCAAAAGGCCACACAATTCACTTCATTTACTGCCACCTGACTTGCTAAAAAAATTGTTTTTTAAGAAGTCAGGTGAAAGTCTTCCACACACAATGATATTCCAATGGAACAATGCAACTACGGAAACTAGTCGTCAAACAGCCTAAACTATAGCTTTGGAGTGAAAAACGATTGGAGTTTATCTGAAAGACTTCAAACAACCTCTGCGTCAGCTGCAGAGGTAAACATCAACACTTTCTGTACCCTCCTTTTGCTATTCTCACAACCACACATCTGCCCGGAAAGAAAAGCATAAGAAGGGCACAAATGGTACTGTCATTTGTCCTACAGATGCCACACAGGTTGTTAGAGATCTTTTTGACAGACCCTAGGCCTTTTTCACTCAGTTGCATGTGTATAGGCCATTCCTTGGCCTGTTTCCATAGTTGCAGTATTTGACTGCAATATCATTGTGTGTGACAAACTCTTACCTGACTTCTCGAACAACAACATTTTAACGAGTTAAGAGGCACTAACTGAAACAAATTGTGTGGCCTTTTTCATAATTTTCTTCAAGCTTTCACACTAAATCATTAGTTTTGCTCTTTCGAGTGCCTAATACCCCAGTCCAGTCACCATACCCCAGTGTGATAATCCTCAACACAGATGAGGATACAAAGGTCAGAATTTAACAATTTTGTAGAACTGAGTCATTTGACACCTGATTATACATATGCATCAACTCAACAACCCATCTGACTGATATACAGAAAAATACAGCCCTGGAAATAGTTTTGCGTTTTTTATTTGGTTCAGTTTATGTGGTTCGTGTATACCAGTTTTTTCAGGGGATTTGGTCATTTCAAGTCTATTTATGATTCTCTTCAGGGCTACAAGTTATTATCTTAGGACAAAATGATACTTACTCTGAGATTGGCCTGAGCACTTAGCTAAACAAGCTGCTTCATCCTGGAAGCGGTTTCCATTTCCACCACAACCTCCCCACAAAAATCGACTACAACTCTGGGTTGATGCTTTATAGTACCACTGGGCTCTGGAAGATAAAGAAAATGGAATCTATATTATAAAGAATAATTATGAGAATTGTTGACAAAAGAAACAGGTTTGAAGTTATACAGATCTACAGTGTAATTGTTTTCAGGTTTGTTTTTGTAAAATTCTCAACCTTCTGGTTCTGGTGTCATTTAGAGAGGCTGTACATACTGATATAACTAGAAAATTATCAACAAATCAAAAGACATGTTTTTGTTTTGCAAAAAAGTTGATTTTAAAAATAAAACTCACTGTGGTTTGTCTCTGCAAGGCCCTGCATCTGGCGCCATCTGACAGACATCTTCTGAACTAGGTTCATCTCCCAACATTCCTAAAAAAAGAAGAAGATTACATTAGATTATGTTGGGATTAGAAGCAATGACTAAGAAAATTAAGGGAGTTAAGTTCATTCAAAGTATGTGTCCAGAATCAAGATCTGTTTCAGAACTTTCCAATAAACTAAATTTTGGTAATGCACGATCATCAACGTTAAAGGTAACTTCAAAATGGTCAATGATCACTGACGCTGTCTTAAGCCAATCTTAGTTCATGTGTTCAAGAATCTGATAGAGAACATAACTTTATAACAAGTCTGTTCCTGTCTGAACAACAGGGGAGTTCATGGTGAATCTGTCCACTAAATTTACCCTCCCTCTCCTTCTTTGTCTTTTTGTACCCCAAGGGCTTTTTTGTCTTGATAGAGAAAAAATTATGAAGAAAATTTCATGACTTGTGCATATTGTCAAAGAAAACAACACTGCCCAGTAGGATGTCTGTTGGATGTCAAATTCAAGAAAAATCCCAAATCATAAAAAAGTAGAACAATAATAGTAAATTTCACAAAGAAAGAGGGAAATAAAGTTAAGTGTCATTTGGTAAAGAGACAAAACAAGGATACTCAGTTCACAATACATGACTATGAGGAGACTGGGGAGGTCCAAATGTGTCCTGTTGGATTTGTTTTACTCTTTTCAAGATGGATGGATGGATGGATGATTGGGGCTTTATTTCCTGTATTTATGCACTTGGTAGGTTAATTAGGACAGGAGCAGGACACGGCAATGAGGCGAAGGATGACTGAAACAGCAGTCCAACATAGGCCCATGTGACCCGGCAAGAGCTGGATTCGAACTCAGGACCCAGCGATTGGCAGTCCAGCACGCTATCGCAT
The DNA here is from genome assembly GCA_026936325.1 of Platynereis dumerilii. Lineage (NCBI taxonomy): Eukaryota > Metazoa > Annelida > Polychaeta > Phyllodocida > Nereididae > Platynereis > Platynereis dumerilii. The sequence continues at coordinate 22,141,920 of JAPTHN010000014.1, read as the reverse complement.
TAAATCAAACTCTATAATCATGAACTCCATGGTTTGGCTTAATGTAGAACGTTTACTGCACTGTAGATTAATTTGGCCACCATCAAGGTGGAATCATATTAATTATATTTGAAAATAATTATAGTGTACCACAAGGAGTAGCAACAACCCAGTGTTTATTTCACTGCTCATGCATAGGCCTATTTATTTAGAGACTTTTGTTACGACAGTAATGTTTTTGTAAAACCCATTTTTGGGCCAAAATCGATGAATGATAGGGTTTCGCATCATGTATCATGAACAAAATTTATGGTGAGCTAATTAGGACAGGAGGACACAGCAATGAGGTAAATATAATTGAAACTGCTGTCTAACATAAGTTCAGGACTTCAGGTGACCCTGCCACAATTGCAATTAAACCGAGACGTATATTTGCGAACTACTTCAAAATAAACTCTTCCAGGTAACTCAATAAATAACTTATACATGTATAATGATATAACAAAACATTTATCTTTATACCCTAAGAATTTCCACTTGATTTTCTTAGGTTATACAATGCATGTGAAGTAAAGAAACAGGGCATGATCACACCCCTGGTACTACATAATGTATAGGCCTATAGGGTCTGTGAATGGTGCACACATGGGGACCTTCTGTTTCTGATATAAAACTTCTTCCCATGACTTCAAGAATCGTGTGTCAGCTTCAGATCAGCCTAAACTTCAGAGTAAACTTCAGAGATATACAGAACAACGAAGGAAATTCGGAATGCATCTTTCTATAAGAATACTAGGATTTAGTTTGAAAATTTGGCAGTTTATTAGGTTGTGCTGTAGACATTAGAAGCACAGAGATCATCCCGAGAGATGTGGAACTGAAGATCTATAGGTAGGAGTCTCTGAAACTGCAGACAAGGATTCTGTGGAAAACGTGCTTGGGGCCAAGCCATGTTAATAGCCTGGTTGAAGTTGGGTCAGCATGGAGCCAGGACTACTCATCCAGAAAAGTGAAAATCCGGGGTAAATCCCTCAGGGTAAATCTAAAGGATGCATCAAAAGGTGAATCTGGAATGCTGGATTTATAGATTGGAACAGCTGACTGACTGATTCCGGATTTTGCAGAGATCATACTGGACTCAAGAGCTTCCAGAACTGATGAAAGGACCCACTGTCCTAGAATAATGGCGCCTTCGTTATATTTTAATTCCTGGTTCATGAAGTCACAATTTCCAAATTTGGAGTCAAATTGCAATCTTTAAGTATTGGATGGATAAACGGGGCTTTTCATTCAGTGTTTATGCACTTGTCCTCCTGCTGTACCAATTAGCCTACCAAGTGCATGAATACTCGACGTAAAGCCTAATCATCCATCCAATTCTTCAAGATTGGTATAATCTGACTCTAACTACCAATCTTGGAGCAATTTTCTTAGTACACAAACTTAAATATACTACAAAAAGATTATCACAATTCTCACCGACAAGTGTTCTCAATGGTGTACCTCAAAGTGCAGTGTATCTCCTGTATTTATTTCATGGTTTTGTAACTATGCACATAACGATTAATATCAAAACATGACAAACATGATTATAAATATATCTTCGAAGTTCTAATGATTTTGTAAAGATAGGAACCTAATGTGGAATATTAAAACAGAATTTTGTCATATTTTGTGTAGAAAAAAATCAGTTTTAGATATACAAGTTTTAAGGTAAGAACTCTGCAGTCTTGAAGAGATCTATACATCTGAGTTTATTAGACCAAGTTGCTGTTTTGGTGTCAGTCACCAGATTATCTCAGATCATCCCCAGATTATCTGGGTGAATGACTGACCTTCCTCCTCCTGGTACATTGTCTGCATACCCAGCAAACAAAATGATATCATGAAAATATCTTTTACATATCGGAAAAAAACATATAATATTTTTCTGCGATATCGAGACGCCATTATTTTGGTAGATATGCGTAGATATTGTTAAGATATTTTGTTAGGATATCTGGTGCAAATATCTGAAAGGCCATCTATAAAATATTACATTAAGATTGCTTACTGAAAATGTATTCCAGATATGATGGTCACATATCATAGAAATATAAAAATTATGTGCTCTAAAAAGAGCTTTTGACCGATACTTTTATGATATTCTAAAAATATCAATTTCATATATCGTCATAAAATATATTTTAGATAGAAGAAAAATTATGTCATTATCATATTTTGATGAAAACATTTTCTATCGAGATATTTTATAGATATCAGGAAACGTTTTGTGTTTGCTGGGTAGTTTTCAGTTTGTAAATAAGCTTGGTTAAGTATGTGACTTATGTGTGAATACTTCAAAGTTGGTTACAAACAAAGTGACTGGAACATAAATCACTCAGACAACTTGGAGACTACATACTATGCTGTGGAGTTTTAAGTCCTGTGTTTAAGTAACATGCAGTTTCACTGTTTTATACTTATCTCAAACCCAAGACTATCCAAAACAAATTTAAACCATTGACTTTTGTCAATATATATGTATGCTGAGATCAAATTAGGCCCCCTTTTCTAAAGAAAAGGTCGATGATCTACAAACGATGCATACCATGTACATATATGTAAGTTTACTTCCACAAGGCAGAATGGATGACATTTATTCTGGAAAGCAAGAAAGGGGGCTGTGACGAACTTTTATACGAATAGTCAATAGAGCCTCATTTCATTAGACGCTATATAAAGATAACCGCGCTTCAAGCAACTCCTCTAGATCAAATACAAATCGCAGGTGTACCGCAAGGTTCTCAATGTCCCTTGTGTATAAATTTATTGTCCTGAACAATAAAAGAAAATTATTAAAGACATGTATACATAGATCTGAAAAAAGGTGGAATTTCTTGTTACCTCATTAAAAATATGATAACTCCAATTACTCCCACTAAAAGAGAATATTGGGATACTATTAAAATAGCAAGCTGCCAAAGGGACCTCCTGTCCTCTGTACCATGGCTGCATATGACACCAAAAAGATTTGAGGACCTCAGGATACGTTAGGTAAGTTGGTCACATTGGTAAGGGGTCTGAATATTTGTCGTGATTTATTCCTTCTGCATTTTGGTGACTGTCACTAAGCTGCTCCTAAATGAGACTTGCAACATGTACAAAGGATCCTGGGCCATCCTGGGGATTTGGATTTGTGAAATGGTTGGGTCAAACATGGGAAAGTGGTTTGCAACTTTGGTTCTGTGTTTTCAGGTCATTTGGTTACATACAAAAGATACAATAGAGTGTATGGATTATCTAGATCACAGTAAATAAAGGTCTAAGGATGTGTTAAAGAACTTTCTATGTGGTTATATATGAATAATATATTATTACCTTTCATCACTTGATATTTAAAATTTTACATTTTTTTATTTTAAAGAATTACAAAAAGTTGTTGGAAAGCACCCTATATAGGCATAGTTTTTTTTTCAGAAGGAAGTGAAAAAGTAAAACACAGTTTCAATCTATCTATCTATCTATCTATCTATCTATCTATCTATCTATCTATCTATCTATCTGTCTATCTGTCTAGCTGTCTGTCTATCTATCTATCTATCAAGCTATCAAGCTATCCAACTCTCTGCAGAGCTCTGTAGATTTGTAAAGATTCCACATCCCTGACTTGCAAAGTTTGGAAAATACATAATTGCTTGAAGTGTTGATGGAAATGTGTGCAAAATATTTCAAAGAAATGTGAACCACCCTATAAAGTTACAGAAGACTGTTAGTAGTCCTATTTTACCATCAGCTTCACATCCAGACATGATGACAGCTAATGCACCTCCCATTATTAGATTATTCGCACCATTTAGTATGAAGGATTATCATTGTCTCACAACCCTAGGCTCACAACAAACTTAGACCAATCATCAGGCTGTTTGGCACAGTCTCGTAGTTCTTTTCCTGTTGACAGGATGAACAGTTGTCTCAAGGCTTCAGACCACCCTCCTGAAACCTTTGGGAATTGACTTGAATTGGATAATTAAGATTTAAGTCACAAACATATATAAGCGGGAATGAGCTGAGTGTTTGATGGATTGTGGCTTTATTCCCTAATTTGGATGGGAGGAGGACATAGCAAAGAAGCAAAGTCCAACATAAGCCCACTGCCTGGCCCAGATGATGTGGACGAACAGATTGGCAGCCCAATGCCCTACCAACTGGACTGATGTAAAAGAAATTGTCATTTTGATTAAATCAGCTATGAATTGTAACATATTATGCACTTAATGAGGAATTGACAAATTGTAACAAATTATAGCAAGCTCAATCATCATTTTGAGAAGGTATGTGGGGATTATCTGGCAATATTTTATCACTCACTAGCATAGTACCCGTGATAATGTGCATGGTGAGAGTAAGAATGGCAGTGAGAGAGTGAATTATAGGTAGGCCTATGTGATGACTTGAGAAATATAGCATGCAGATGAGTCCAGAGAAAACACAACTACCATTACTAAATCGGAGAATATTGATAGTCATGCAGAAATGACTAACGGGTGCACTGGTATAATATGAACAGTTTGAGAAAGCACACCCACTTATGGTTGTTGTAAGACGTGAAATAATGTTGCCTGCAAATTTTTAGTTGTGGGCAATGAGTAGTTTGGGAGGAGTAGAGTAAAGCATCCACGAATTAAGGGTATGATATATCTCTAGCTGTATAAGATGGTCTTAAACACAGGTTTCAGGGTAGAAGACAGTTACTGTAGTAAGTCTGTAACAGCATGCAACCCTCCACAACCCTTGCCATCCTCTGATCCATGGAACATCCATTATAGTCCAACAGACCACCTTAGCATGATGGTATGCTCAACTGTCAAACATTGTCTGCTGAGTTTTTCTTCAGTGCAATGTATCACACATGAACAGGATGAAGCTTCAAATACTTATACAATGTATACATTTGAATTTGTTTCAGTTTAAGATAATTAATGCAATTGGTCAGATCTGTGGATGATTGGCGCTTTACGCCCTTTATTTACATGTATGCACGAGTCATGCTAATTAGGACAGAAGGAAATCACGTCTTGTAACAGCAATATTTGTTACGATTTTTGAAATAGCTGTCCAGCATAGGTCCAGGTGTCCCGGCAGGAGCTAAATCAAAACTGGGGGCTGTGAACCAGCGATTCGAAATCCAGAGCGCTACCAACTTAGCTAACCAACTGAGTTTTACCTCCCATGTTTCTGCACCTGGTAATTGGAGCCCAGAATGTACTTCAACACCATTTTACAGTGATACGACTAATAGCACAGTCCAACCCAAGTTGGAAAACTGAAGACAAAAAAATATCTGTTTGCTTGCAGAAGAATCTGACACCCAGACAGTATGAGAAAACCTGATCTGGGGATATTTTGAGAAATTCTTATAGGTACAAGTAAAAACTGCAAGCATCAGATAGTTTTTGTGTTGTTATTTCTTGTTCACATGGAACCTGCTATCATATGATGAAGATTGTACGACATTCACTACCCACTGGCTGTAGGCCTTATGTGTTTGGGTATCAGTGAAAGTATAGAAATACTAGGTAAGGTAGGCCTACCACTTATACATGTGGAGGAATTTTTCTCCTTGAATTACAACATGAAAGTCGTGTAGAGAGGAAAAACTACAAGGAAGAGTTGGACAGTTTTTGTGTTGTTTTTTGTTCACCTGTAGTATGCTACCATAGATTCACTACCCTTTGGCTATAAGGTGTTTGGGTATCAATGCAAGTACTCTTGAAATACACACACAGGTAATACATTACATATGTATAAGAATGCTGTACCTTGTTTGTACCAACATGAAAGTGATGTTGTAAGTAAAAACAACAAACACAAGTTTAGTTTTTTTCTTTTTTTTTTTTTTCACATGGACCCAGTTAAATCATATTCATCGCCAGTGGCACTGTAAGGTGTTTTGTATCAATGTAAGCACTGCAGAAATACATAGGTAATACTTATACATATGGAAGAATTATGCACCTTGAATTACACCATGAAAGTCATGTTGCAAGTACGATAATATTGTCTAAAAGATAGTTTTTGTTTAGTTTTTTTTTTCATAGGTTGTATACAACATTCACTGCCACTGGCTGTAAGGTGTTTATAGCTATCAGTGGCAGTGCAATGCATACCTGAACTGGTGTTATCGGTACCTCATAACACATGTGGATGAATTCTGTACCATGTTGTGAGATGAAGGTAACAAAAAAATCAAACATTTTTTTTTGGAAGAGCAAAGGAACCACTACTTGGGGTAGTAAGACCTGTAGGTTTGTGTTTTTAGCAGTGTTGTAGACTTGTAGTACTTAGACAACTATGAAATAAGAAAAGGACGAATTTTGGAACCTGGATTACTCCTTTGTAATCAATGCAAAATAAAATGGCAAAAAGATGTGAAACAAGTATCTATCTATCTATCTATCTATCTATCTATCTATCTATCTATCTATCTATCTATCTATCTATCTATCTATATAATATTATTTTTTCATTCATATTTATTCGTGCATGCCAGTCATGTATCATAATGAAATATTATTTTGTTGGCCAAGAATAAATTCATGAATTTTAATGAATAGAGATTTCTGTCTATCTTATGATCTATCTATCTCTGTCTGTCTGTTCTGTAACTTGATCTGGGTCCTGACTTTCTCATGGACTTAAAACTTCTCAAATGATCAGACAGCACCAGTCTACAGCTGTTCCTTGATTGGAACCATATTTCATAAATGCTTCATGGACTCCCTATAAATCTGGGTGTTCCTGTACCAATCTCTGGATCTGAGAGTCCTGGGTGCATCTTTGTAGATTTGATGCTAAGAACCAGTTTAAAAACTTTAAGCTGGTATCGTATGACACAAGTTTTAAAAACAGTTATAATGATAAGGTAAAAATCATTTAAATTATGTGCTTCCGTGAATCTGGATGTTCTGGTATTACAAATTATGGAAATAATAATGTGGATTTTTAAAAAAATGTCACTGAAATTATGCATGAAAATATAACATGAAGAAGGCGACTTAACGAGAAATTGAAGGAACTGAAAATTTGCTTCGTATAATGCTTTGTATATCTGAAAACATTTTGAAATCTTGGCTTGCAGATACAAGATATCGAAAGAATTAAAAACTTAACGATGGTCTTGAACACCAAAGACTCTTTCAATAAGTCTGAATAAGACATGCAACAAGTAATACTAATGAAATTTATGTATCAATATATATCACCACACATATATAACAAGCTTCATCACATTCTCTAGTTTTATGTGGTGTGTGGGAAATCCTCAAGTTTTAGGTCAAGAGGTAGCTCCCTCCACTTGACATGTGTTATAAACAAATCTACAGGGTTTACCAATGCTCCACAACCTGACCTTCTTGACCAAAGATCATATAGTATGGTAAGATGTGTCAATCCGGGACATAGCCTGTGAGAGTGTGTCGATTTGGATTCCAGCGCTTGCCGGGTCAAATGCATGGATCTTTGTTGGGTAACAGCTAAAATCATCCGTAACGATGATCGGTTGCCTTATAGTTATCTCCTCCTGCCCCTGTTTGCTTACTGAGTGCATATATATATAGGATGCAAAACCCCAATCATCCATCCATTTGTGTAAGTATGTCAATTTCAGGAAGTATGAGCCCCTTTTAGGAGTGATCCAAATGTCTCTGTCATTCATTTCAACCCAACTTGCAACATCAGAACAACAGATCCATATCAATATTCCATAAACTTGTGTGATTTGATCTTCCATAAGCAATTGAGCTGTTCATCACATTAGGCTTATTATTCAATTCAACACTTCTGCTTCGAAATTTCTCACTAAGAACAATGAAACTATTATTAACTGTATATATACGAGTGCATTGGAGTTCCTCCATGGCCTAATGGTTAAGAGTGCTTGTTTGCACAACCACTGGCTCTGAGGGCGCGGGTTCGAATCCCACCCCAGAACTCAATTTAGTCCGAGCCCATGGGACATTAAATTGAGGAGGGCTGTATCCAGTGTTCTATGCTGGGGCAACTGAAAGACCCTGGGCATCCCTGAATTAATAGGGTATGTACCAGACTCACAGTCTTCTCATCTCATCATCATACAGCGATCACCTGCCTCGATATAGCCCACTAAGGTGCTGCAGAGGCGTAAAACACAAACAAACAAACGAACAAACTATACGAGTGCATCACTTTCGGCCACTGGTACAGAGACGCGAGCAAACACCTAAAAAGGAGATCAGCATATGGCACCTCCACAGCACTCTCACTTTTGACCAAAGTCAAATGTCTTACCTCATTGAATATGAAAGGTCTTTTATTTCTCTAACCCACACAGCATGGCCTATCCCTGCTGTCCAGTTAGCCCAATGCAAACTTCACCATGCACCTTACATATATATGTGGGGTGCCTCTTTCATGTTTGAATAGTATGAGTAGCCCACTCCACCAGGAGTACCACTAGGGCCTGGAGGGGTGTTTTAAGAGGAGTTATAAGAGGAGCTGTGAGGGTTGCTTAGAAATCGAACCCATGGTTGCCCAAGATTACAAGTGTTGTGTGAGGATAATGTTCAAGGTCACTGACCATTGGGCAACAGTGGTTTTGCTGAATATATGTGCAATGTATACATATAGCATGGTTATACAATTTTGCGCACTTAAAAAATATTGGATATATTACAATTACATATTAGGGAAATTCATTTACAATGACATCTATCAGCTGGTACTGTGTGTTTAATGTTTTACATAAAAAACCAAAACAAATCTGGATGTTGTTGCATTTTTAAATTGATTGCAATTGATTAGACTTGTTATCTAGGCCTGCATTTCAAGTGCAATTAGTCAACATAAAATTTCTCTACAAAACATTTGGCAATCACACATGTAGACTTTTGTAGCTGATCAACACTGACTTTTGTGGTTAATTGCAAATCAGCTAGAGCCTAAAGAACTCCCTCAAATGGCTAAAACCAAAGTTCAAAAGGTTCTTGATTGGTATTTTGTCCACAGACTAAGTGCGGTAACAGGCAACACCAATATGATACTTTGGAACCTCAAATTTTTAACCTAGATGATGCTGAATAACCTCAGCTGAGGACAAGCTTTGCTTAATTGCTAAGTCATTGCCCTAAGCCCTCCTTTTAGCTACTCCAAGAGCCTGTCCATCCCTTAAGCTCAAGGCTATTAGCACCGGAGTACCTCAAAGAGGTCATGCCACCCAATGGCACCCATGCTTATTTTGTATAGCATAGCTACATATATATTTACTCAAGTTAGTACATAGTTTTTTTAGTGGGTACCAGTCATGCCAATGGTTAGCAAACTGCCAAGCATTAGTGTAGTGTGTACCTGGTAGTCTAGTACTATATCTACAGGTGAAACAAGGTCCCCTTGTTGTACACTGTTTTGCTGTCTATGCCGTTTGGCTGGTGAATGGTTTAGACAGCTTGGGTTGGTGTGTATGCCGTCTTGGCTTTGGAGCAAGTTTTTGGAAGACTTCAAGACTTACTGTATGAGCGCATGAGAGATCTCAGTACTTCCCATTGGCTTGATTTGCACTTTCATATTTTTTTCATGCTGGTTTTATCCATATAGCTTGCTCCTTCTAAATTTCAGTCACACCGACAAACTGGCAGTTCGGAACATAATCACCTTTGTCAGTAACTAGGACGTGTTTCGTATAGTAACATGCTTGTTTAATCCTCTTTGAGGTATTGAGCTTTTATGAGTGACATTTTGGAAAATCTGACATTCCCCATTTTCTGAGGTCTGTAAGAGGAAAAATATATGCAAAATCTACTGTATCAAACTAGTGCTGGTAGATTGTTAGTTGTTACTACAGCTCATGCCTCCTAGTCTTGAAGTTAAACTGTAGAAGGGAGCCCTCGATTTGTAGAGCAATCTCTTCCAGAGTCGTGGCTAACTGGATACACATGTGCAATGCTATTCCAATGCTCTTCCATGCTATGTTGCTTGGCTATGCCATCTCTTTGCATGTGAGCCTCTGGCTAAATACTACAGGCCATGGTTTGTGCTTGGATAGAGCACATGCATCCAATGTCAATAGCTTGTAGTAAACTTACAGCTACTTGTGGGAACCAACCTGGACTCTTTAGAGTATAGTGCATCAGAATATATGCAGGTGAGATAAAGTCCCCCTGAGTTACACTTTTGCAATATTATGTATGCCTAAAATCATAGACTGGAGCAATTGGATTGGAAAGTTAGTTTTCTAGCTATCCAAGTAGCTGGCATACTCCTTGCTGACAATATATTAGCAGTAATATTATTGCTAAAGACCGGGTTTAGTGACGTTTTTGGCCTTCTTTGATTTGATGGCTAATAGTACTTTTATTATCACTTCAAAACATTGTCCCTTGTAAGTAATGTCAGGCTGTCACGGCAAAATGAATGTCAGATCAGATGTGGCACGATAGCGACGATACAGCAAATGCTTTGTTATGAATTATGTGAATACTGAATTTTTCAAAAAATAAAGTACCATCAAAAATCGAAGCGCTTTCATCGTGAAAAGAAGCACCAAATGCTCATAACAGAAGTGTAAACTTACAGCAGTATTTTACAATGTGCATACACACATTTCGCACATGCATTGCTTCACTGTGCTTGGATAGACCCATGATATATCTTACAGTGTTGCACCAGGTCTGAGTGCTTGTGAGGTCACTGCATGTAGATGTCAAAGTGATTAGTAAAGAAACTCCTCTTCTCTTAGGGTCTGAGAGTCTAAAGGGGATCTGATTCTCATCTGAGTAGCTCTTGGTGTATCAGGGGTCTTGGTATATCATGTCTCCTCATATTGTCTTTGGTATCATCTTGAGTATTTGGATAACCTTGGTGCCTCAAAGAGCAACAGGACCGAGTGGGCTTTAGCTTGCATGTAATAAGCATAAGTTATAACACATCTATTCAAAACGGATCTAGCCATTAGTTAATAAGTAGTGCCAATCACAGTAAATGTTTTAATTGGATGTCTTTCTCATTATTCACAGGAAGACATATCAAGGGCCAATATCAAATAAAAGCCAGTTCCAAAACTCTAAAGAATGCATTGAAAAATAGTCAGGTATGATTTACAATTAAACCTTGATATCCACTTGCCTCAGTAATGGTTGGGTGAAGTAGGTACCAATGGCATAAGCACCGGTATCTGAGTATATATGGAAATGTAAAGTCTCATCACCAAGCAGCCACATCGAAATAGTAAAGAGCAATAATTATTGACGTATGATGTATACAACATCATCACAAAGAAATACATCAGATGGACATGGAAAAGAGTTTGAATCTTATGGATTTTGGATTAAATAGGAGGTAATGGTACTTCCATGGTTGTTACAAGGTATGATGTATGGCATGTACACAACTTCATCTCAGTGACAGTAAGTAGGCACTACTCCTGGTGCTTCTATGGTGCCAGAATGCCACAAAATGTAATAATAAAGGCATAAGGCAAGGAGCAGCTGTTGGACCTATTTCCCACTGAGAACAATCAGTTATTTGAAGGTTAAGTATCTGCAGATGAACCATGGAAGCTCGTGTAGGTAACAATTTACTGACGAAGTATGTATTTAGGGAAAGTTGGGAAGGATTCACTCTCTACAGGAGCTGGGAAGTGTATGGGAGGTCTATGGGAAAGTTGCATGTTGGTTATGATTGATGACTCTTCATTATTCAATTGTTGGTTGGTAGGTTGGCACTCATCTATACATACTATAACATAGACATTTTTGATTTCTGAAGAGAGCTATCTATATTTCAGACTGTGCTTTATAGTTGCAATCAATAGTTTAAAGTTGTAAACCTATAGAAATGGTTCATGTTATTTGACCTCTCTTTTGATACACTTGATCACAACATATTGCTTATGAAATTAAACTATTCTGGAATTAGGGGTACTGCTTTCAATTAGTTAAAGTCTTACCTTCAAAATAGATATCAAGTAGTACAATATGAATAGATGAAATCAGAATATTTGCCTATTGTAACCGGAGTTCCCCAAGGATCCATTCTTGGACCCCTACTTTTTATTATTTATCTGAATGACTTAGTTTACTCTTGTGAAAATTTTAAACCTGTAATCTATGCTGATGATACAGCTTTGTATACTTCTCTTGAAGCCTTTAACGTGCAAGATGTAGAACAAGATAATGCTATAAATGGTGAACTTAATAAAATTGAATGCTGGTTCAAACTGAATAAATTGTCTCTGAATAGTAATAAAACGAAAGCAATGATTTTCCACAACATTCCAAAAAAAGTTAGAACCCCCATTTTAAAACTAGACAATAGTGAAATAGAGTTTGTGGGTAATTTTAAGTATCTAGGTATTATCTTTGACTCCCACCTAAACTGGAAACACCATACTACTCAGGTGGCCAAACAAATAGCAAAGACAAATGGAATATTTTGTAGAGTCTGTAGACTCAAAAATTTCTTCCCTAAAAACATATTGTTGACCTTGTATAATTCACTAATTCTACCTTATTTAAATTATGGGATTCTTGTATGGGGCTCACGTCTGGAAAGATTAATCAAACCACAAAAGAAATCTGTCAGGATAGTTATGAATGCTAAGTATAATGCCCACTCAGAACCAATTTTTAAGTTGTTAGGTGTTTTGAAAATAAATGATATCTTCAGGCTAAATGAGCTTAAATTTATATATAAACTTGAAAATAAGATTTTACCTCAAAACTTTCTTACCTCTATGTTCAGCAGAAATGCTGACATACATGGTCACAATACTCGACAGGCTTATGCATTTAGAGCTCCACAAAGTAAACATGACTTTGTCAGAATCAGTATACGTTTTAGAATACCGACAATCATGAATGAAGCCCCATCATATTTTACGAACAAAATTCACACTCATAGCATATTAGGTTTCACTAAATATATAAAACTTCACATGATTAGAAGCTACAGCAGTACTTGTGAAATTCCACAGTGCTATATTTGTAATCAAACAATATGAAAACAAGTGAACTAAAAATAAAAAACAATGAAAAAATAAAAAATTAAAATTAATAAGTCTATAAAAATTGAATAAAAAATGATATTTGTCATTTGAATACTTTAAGTATTCAATTTCGGATTTTGTTGCCTATGCTATGCAAACTGTTGTTGCTTCATTTCTGTAGTTTTGAATTGGTCAAAATTGTCGGAAATATGATGTAATTGTCAATGAGTAGCTTTTCTTGGGTGTTGGTTCCATTCTGAGTCTTGGTTAAAATGATCATTGAAAAATGACATGTGACTTTCATCCAAAAGGTTCCATTTCAAGGGCTGGCAGACTTTTACCTCCTTACCATTTTGTGATGTTTTTTTTTTTTTTGCTTTACTTGCCTCCTCTCACACACTCATGAATGACAACACTGGTTACCACAGATGCACATTGCTTAGATATATAGTTTGCAATTTAGAGGGAAAGTACATATTAAGCTCTTTACATCTAAACCTCATGGGCCTCTCTGGGATGACTCTAGGAGTCCTCTGGAGTCAGGCGATGGCATGCAATCAGTGCTCATTCCTGCCTGAATCTAGTCTTGTAGAAACTGTATCATGCGATATTACAAAAATTGTACCGGCCATCGCTGAAAATTAATTCACGGTTTTCAACCAAGTTCTATAGTTCACTCTTGCATTTGTGAATAATCACTCTAAAACTCCCACAGTCCATCCCAATGGCAGTTTACCTATATAACAGGTCAAGGAATTGACCTCTGACATAGTCTAAAATGACCTTGATCTTTGACCTTTGACCTTCTGAACTTTTCATGAAAACTTGAATAAACCATTTGCCAACTATTCATACTGTTATAATGTCACAAAATAGTACAATAGGCAAGTTCTGCAACAATCACTTAAAAAGTTTACCTTGATACAATCAGATGTACTACAAGCTTATATCATTTTACACAGTCATATCATAAATATTACAACAATTGCAAATCCACTTACCATAATGACTTCTATGATGCATAACATATCTAGCTGAAGAGGTGGATATCTGAAAATAGACAATTGACAATTGATAACAAAAGATAAAAGAACAATTTAGGCAACAATTAAATCCTCTTCCAAAAATGCAGACCACTTGACCACTGAAACAATGTTAGTTGACCAATAAACGTTACAGCATAAGAGTAAAGATTGGAGCCATAGTAGAGGTCCAAGCATGTCTTTCAAAACCAGACTATATTATGAATGGATTTTATCTGAAGGGTATGATTTTGTGCCAATAAGCAGATTATAGATGTCATATAGCATATTTGCAGCTTTGTGATTTAATCTTTGCATGGGGTTTATTCGAATTTTGACTTTATGGAATTAAATTTGTTTGTACAGATTATGTGATAAAATTACAAATTCTTTGAAATTGTGATTTAATCCTGACTTTATTTAATACGCATTAATCTTGATTAAAATATGCTAACTTATTTTGGTAATTCATTTTATACACTGATAAATATCCCAAGTATCAGTTTGTTTATCAAAAATTCAATTATTGATTTTTCATTTTTCCCTTTTATTTTTAAAATGCATACATTACAAGTCAGATTTGATATATTGCTCTTCCCTGAGACATGCTCATTCTTCCTGTGAAAATCACATAATCTGATTCAGTGAATATGAGGTGTTAGCAATAATAGCCAAGGAAATTGAATTTCCTGTTTTCCTGATGCTTTTACAAATATGAAAAATCTTGCCTCCCTGTGAAGCCAGCAAATCATAACAAATATTATGTGGAAATAGCACCAGCCACCCTCATTCACCAACAAATAAAAAAGTTCCTGTTCTTCAAGAAAAGTTCTAGTTGCTTTCCTTGCCATATTTTTCTAAAGTATCAGGTATACAGAATATCAAGCTTCAAAATTATCTGTTCAGGAAAGACAATATGGTCAGGGAAGTGAACCCTGGACCCTTATTTGAGTCCCTTATTAATAATAATAATCAAGAACATTGGAACATTAGAGTCGGAGTCGAGCTTTGATTTTCAGGTGGTGTCGGAGTCGAAAATGAAATAGGCGACTCCTGACTCCTAAAAATGATTTACATAATTTTCAAGAATGTGAAAGGATCCCAAATTTTACACAAAACTTCCTTAACAATTGTTTTCTTCCCTGTTAACCATGTAATATTTGTGTGCATGCAATAATGCTGATAAGTGGTGTTGGGAGTCTGAGTTATAATTCAGGAGACCTGAAGAGTCGGAGTCGCTTTTCAGAAACCCCTGGTTGATACTGTGTACACTTATTGGAACTTGAACCATGGGTGATTGATCATGATTGACAAAACAAGCAAGTACCACACACAAAAACTTTCGATCTGTCTGTGTCTGAGACAACATCTTTGAAAACAAAAGAAACAAAAAGCAAGAAACTAAAAAGAAACAAAGACAAAACTGGACAGCAAGTCTGCAAACCACTCAAACAGACCCACAACACAAGACATGCCAACTCTGCATTGTATCATTCTGCTTCTTTCAGTGTCTAATTTTTTCTCCATTTCTTAAATTCTTGCTGTTGCCACTACAATCCCCATGGACATGTTTTTACCATTATTAGCCATGCTGTTTATTTTTACCATTCCTGGTGACATCTCCTCAGTAACTGTGAAAAGAAGCTGTTTCCAAAGACATTTGCCATGCTTCACTGTTAGATGTAGTGTGGTAAAAGTTACAATGAATTGTCAAAAGTAAATGCTTTGTTTGGAATTGGAAAGCCCTTTAAATTGTAGAATTGCAACAAAAATAGATGAATTTTCCATTTTCCATTGCTAGTTTGCTTTGTACAAATTGTATTCTTCGTGCAGTCTCCTGTCTTTTATAAGTTGCTTTCAATTTTATGCTGAAGCAAGTGAAACCCTTGGGAACATGCAGACTCACAGCCTCAAGTATAATTGGAAACAGTCTTTGATATCCAAATCATTGACTAACGCAATATGACTATCAGTGGTTTCCTGATTGGTGTTCCCAGCAAGAACAAAAATACACACAGACTTGTGAATTGAGATTTTTCCTTTGGGAAGAAGATCCATTGTATTTGTAGCAAAAGAATTACATCAAATGTTACAGTGTTCCATGTCTCCATATTGCTACTTTCTGAGGGTTTAATTGTATTTATAGAGTCTGTGTCAAAGGGGCAGTATGAAAATGTAAATTTTGTCAACCATGTTTACACAAAACTTCTTCTGGTTTTCATTTATGAAATGTGGGAGTTTTGTGTAGGATGGGAGTGTAAAAATAAGAAGAAATTGTGTCCAAAAAATGGGAAAAATCTCCTATTGTATTTCGATGAATGGATGATTGGATCCTGATGTCTTGTATCTATGCACTTGGTAGGCTAATTAGGAAAATACTGAATGGTCAAGAGGAAAAAGAATAGTTTCACAAAATAATTTCATTGATACAGGAACACAATTCCAGAAAGTGAAGGCCTAACTGTTCAAATTCATATTCATAATGTTTAGTTCTTTCACTTCTTTTACTTGTCGTTCAACTGCACCAATTGCTCAGTTTAAAAACTTTCTTTAAATGTAGTTGTACAATGTACATATTTTATTCTTAAAAAGAGTCAATTAGTTGTATACTTGTTATTTATTGACACAAATTCAAGAAATTTCATCAGAAGTTTTATCATCTCATGAAAGATGTTGTTTACTCATCTTCTAATTTGTTATTTGTAACATCCTTATCCCTGTATTCCTCTCCCTCTTCCTTCCTGACACTGATTTACATGTTAGACCAACATTTGCAGATTCCTGTGGAGTTTTAAAATGAAGAACATTTGGTTTTGTTTAAAAGAGCACTTTTGTGCCATTACATGTTGTCTGTGAAGAGGAATTTGCAATTCCTTTTTCTGTTCTGAGAAAAATCAACGAAAAACAGAATTTGAAGACCCTGAATTATCCCAGAAAGTCAGAGAACTGAGAATTTGAAGATCTAGAATTCAAGCTGAGTTCTATACATTTTGCCTAGATATGTCAAATGGATTTGTTTTTATCTCAATTTATTTCGGGTGAAATTTTGTTGCCAATACCAAATTAATGTTTACTTCTGTTTTTGAGATGTCACTGATCAGCTGACATATTTTGGTACAAAGTTTTGAGCCACAAATCAGGAAAGGTATGCTTTGAAAAAAAAAGGTCTGTAAATTGTCCATACGGTGTATGTATCTGCCTTTCAGTTCCTATGATATTTGCTTTGTACCTTCGTATTCTGATGTGCTGCAATATTCTGGATTACCCGGCTAGCAAAGACAGATTAACCAAGAGTTTCTGATGAGTTGGCTGAATTTTTGATGTTCTAATAATATTGATGTAATTCGTGAAAAATGAAACCGGTATCATTCTGTAATATTTGCAGAAAGTTAACTATTTTGTACACTGGCAATGCTAGTTATTCCAAAACCAATAGTCTCAGAACTAGTTGACCTTTGGAAGGGTTAAACACCTCAGTCCTAACTCCTTTTTATTACATCAAAAAAGATAAGAACAAAAATGCTGCCAGATATATTTGTTTGTTGTCTGTCAGAGATAAGTTCCCTTTTATCTATTCTGTGTTAACACCACTTAGTTGAGCCACTTGGCTACTTTACTTATCTACTAAATGAGCTTCAATTGTTTAACAAACAGATGAGGTTTTTACTGCTTTTTGTGGCTTAACTGTTTGTATATATGTATATGTGTGCATTTGATTGCAGGAAGTGGAAGCTGGGTTTCAAGCTTGTTTTCAACTGCATGATTTGCTGCAGAGGAACAGAGGTTTTATAGATAATGTTTTGACAGATAGATGGATAGATAGATAGACATATAGATAGATAGACAGATAGATAGATAGATAGATAGATAGATAGATAGATAGATAGATAGATAGATAGATAAAGTCAGTCGTTACAGGAAAGAGTTACACTGGCTTCCAATCCCTGCAAGGATCCAATTCAAACTTATGACAACTACGTGGAAAGCTGTGAATAATCAAGCACCTCAGTACCTCAAAAGTCTCATTCAACGTAAACCTGAAAATGACCTGAACCTCCGCAGCAATTGGAAAATGCTGTTAGAGGTACCTGCCACTCAAAATCAAAACAAGTTTGAGGATAGAGCCTTCTCCTATTCTTCACCGATACTGTGGAATGGCTTACCTGAGAATGTACGAAAATCAAAGACACTGGATAACTTCAAGAAGCGACTGAAAACATATCTTTTTGCACAATTCTATGGTGATACCAGCTAATCTAACCAAGCCCCAGTAAGCAGTTTACTGAAATTGGCGATATATAAGTACTTAATATTATTATTATTAATATTATAGATAGATAGATAGATAGATAGATAGATAGATAGATAGATAGATAGAGACAGGTATGACAAAACAATTTGCCCTTCCCAGTTAATAAATTAGCATATCATCTGAAATAATTGAAGTACCAGTCAACCAGATTCTGTGATAAACCAATTTGTTTCATCCTTCAAAATAAAGTGTCAGCATGATTTATGTGTAATGGACAGTTTTTGAAACATTTCAACATGGAAATTCCCAACTTTGTTATTCTGAAATTAACCAAATCAAGAAAAGTACTGAACAGTAGACAAATTCATTGATACATCGTGACAGTGCCATCTGTTTGTTGTTGTCTCGTGGCTACAAAAACAACCAGATGTCTTAATTCCCTTCAGAAAAGAAAGGAGAAGTTGGAAAACTAATGTCTAAAATCTAAGTTCATTCCTTTCAAAATGTATAGAATAGACTGGCATGTGTCTGTATTATAACCAGTGTTCAACGTTTAAAAGTTACAGTTATGATTAACAGTCTTTCTTTTTTGGTGTTTTCATAAAAAGGCAAACTTTTCCTCTGCGTTGGTTCAGTTGACTTCTATTCTATTCTATAGATTCTATTCTATTCTATTCTGTTCTAGTCTGTTCGGTTCTGTGACAAGTATCCAGACCTTCTCATTCAAGCTATAAATCTACAGAAATCTACTATGTTCCAAAGATGTTGATGTTTTCAACACAGGCTGTGTGGCAACAAACCCTCAACACCAAAATTGGCAATGGTCTACCTTTTTCGCTCTTCCCACATTAAAGTTAAGTTGCAATATCATAGCTTGGATACATCATTGGTTTTATGATCATTTTAAAATCAAATTCACCATTGGGCCATAAAAGTTCTCTAGCAATTCAGATCTGCCCTGAATTTCATGTCCCAAAGTTTGACCCAAACTGCCAGGATTCATTGTTAGTATCCTTTCTTATTTTGCTTCAATTGGATTTGACATTAACATGTGGAGTTGACAGTCTGACACACCTATATATCTTAACCTTGACATGCATATAGCCTGGTTCATGCTACTGGGCTTTGCTACTGGGTTTTGCCAAAGACACTATATCCTTTGGTTCTGCAACTGGATTTAGGCCATTGTCTGTTTTTGGACACAATACCACCAATCACAATGCAACCAATGACAGGCCTTAGACCTCAGAAATCCCAAGAAAGGGGAGGGGGTGTTAAAAGCTAAAAGGGGTGATGATGGCAACCAGGGGGCTCTGGAATCTGATACCACTTGACTGGGGTACATCAAAGCTTCAATGGGGGTAAAAAAGAAAGATTTACTACATTTTTGTTAACCTACTACTAGTAGAAGATCTATGTGGATCCTGGATGGGGTCAGATGCATAGATGCAAGATGGTGGAATGGGGAGGGGTGGGTATAAGAGGGAACCAAGGCTATTGAAGACCCAATAATTAAGCAATAAATATACCTCAATTAAATAGGAATGTCTTGGAATGTGGGTCATCTGTTAGAAACGTGCAGACAGAAGTCAGATAATTGAGGAAGGAACTTTTAAAAGGAGGAAATGGTGGGACCTACAAGTTCTACATGGATAGAGGAAATCTTTAATCAACTTTTCTTTGATGAATTGACCTGCCTCCTTACAATTTATATTATTTTTCTGAATATAGTTATATTTCTATTGCATTATGAACGTTTAATTACATCAAATCTAATATTAAATTTGAGAATTGTATAACCATGCATTGCTATTCAAGCATGATAAGTATAGGCCTAGACAAAGGCAGATTGGTTATCTGCCTTTAGCCTAAAATATGCCAATTACCATAGCAGTTGGAATTACCCTCGTTTATCATATATACCTTTTTAAAGACCATTTTAATTTATGAACATAAAGTATATATATATTTATTATACACTCTAAAAAATGTCGTTGGTTTTTTGCATTGAAATTTGGTTTTTCAAAAAACCATTTTGAATCTAAAAAACCAATTTTGTCTGAAATTTTTTAGAGTGTACATCGATCCATTGGTTTCATTGACTGAACATATTTCACTTCCTTCCTTAATTAATGAAATATAACTGGGTTAATTTTATTATCTTTGAATATTGTGGAATAATCTATTTAATCTAATTATACCTAAAATGTCTGACACCACCAAACCACATCTATCATCTGAATGACACCTAAAGTAATTTCATATCCAAATAAAAATACCCTTATCAGATAACTGATAGAACCAATGTCAGATATATAGATGGTAAAACATTTAGAAATTTACTGCTTCAGTAGGGGGTTTGACATGTGTGATTAGCTGACTTGTCAAATATATATTGCACTGGGAGATATAGGTGCCTAAATACCCCCACTCTCCCCATGTTAAGACATTAAGTTTATCATTTTATGAATTAGTATGTTGGAGTCCCACTGGTAAAAGGGTATATTGGGTGCTTTATGGTTTTGGAGATTTTGAGTGGCTTCTACAAAATTAATATTGAGGAAAAGTAGGCATTCATGGTAAAATCTGAAACTTGTCAACATAAACGGTTTTCTCATATAGAGAAAAAAAACCTACGTTACTAATGAACAACCTGAAGAATATGTACCCATTTGGAACCAAAAAATCTCTTTGTTATTAATATGTGCCAATCAGCAATGATTCAGCATGGATCCATCAAATCAGTCCAAATCAATCTGTCAAGTCAATCTATTTATCAATCAATCTTGATTTATTCTCTTTCTTGCTTTGCAACCCATCCTGAGATATTATATAGTTTCAGTGCAGTAGAAAATGGCAATTTGTAAAATTTGACATTGAGGTAACACTGAGAAAAAGTCTGCAACCTTGAGGTACTCCATATCCACAAGGAGCTCAATCAGCCCACACATGTACAAAGTAAAGTACTGAATACTGTCTCAAATTCACTAAAATATCCATACATGGCTTCAAGACACCAGACCACCTATTTATATAGCATTTCATGTGATTCCCTTGTTGTTTTAGCAAGGATTCTTTCTAAATACTCCGAGACATCTTATGGGTGGCTCTAGTTTTTCTGTGTCTCAAAAATCCCAGACTGCAACCTGCCAGTGGCATGATGGTGGTATGATGGTGGTATGATCTGCAAAGGCCAGACAGTGGCATATATATTACAGCAAGAGACATATTTAGGAAATATAAGATTTGTCTGGGACAGACTGTCACAGACATATGAGACAATGTATATTTGGGTATGGGATGATTTTTGGGAATATGGAAGTGGTCTCACACCAAGCTTCCTGGGTCATAGAGGTAGGGTGACAATTTTTTCTCAAAGAATTCAAGAATTAGGTGACCTGAATATTTTCTAGGTTAAAGATGGAATACATAAATGATGATATTATGTCAAGTATTTTGGTCTAATATTTGCCTCACTCTGACGTTCTTCCGCCACTGAGGGTGACCGCCCTCCAGTTACTAAAAGGTTGCAAAATACTAAAGGTATCATTATCAAAGAGAGAAATTTCAGTTTTTGAAATTCTCCATTGCATTTCATTGTGGCTGTGACCACATGGCTCCAAGCCCAAGAAAAAAGAACCAACTTTTCGCCTTTTGAATGCCAGTTTTTTAAACACCATGAAGGTTTATAGATCTTTAGTTACATGCATGTTTAATCATTCTTTAACAAACATTAGTTCTAGGCGGCACTCTTACATAACAATGGAAAAAATGTTGTCAAAACTGTCAACTGACTTCCTGACAGGCTGCAATCTTACAAGAATGAAATTCTGTCAAATGTCAATGGTTGTTCTACTGTTCCCACTTCTGTCTAGGCCTACTGTGCTGACCCTACTCCATGGGTTTGGTCTGTACTAGGAGATGTCACCTTCTCCCACCTTTTCACAGGTTCTCAGGTTATTCTTGCAGAGTTCTGGTTATTCTTTAGCATGTGTCTGAGAGTATTATACACCTCTAGTAAGTGGCTCCCTTCCTGTTAGAGAATACCTTCCTACAGACCATCCAGACACCATGTGACCCCAACATAGAAACCATTCCTACATCTGCCTTGGGCTCTTTGCTCAGTTTGCTGAAGATGCATGCAGTTCTGAGAGTGAGCCTGCTTTACTAAATGTAAGCAGCAAAGCCAATAGCCCTTGTAGACAACTGTAGATGTTACTGCATTGTAAAGTTGGCAAGGTGAAAGTTTAATATACATGCTTTAAAAATGACAAGCTGTAATGTTTTGATGCAACCACTCTGATTGCACAAGTATAGTCAAATCAAAATTATTTTGTGAGAGCTTGCAATTTATAAATGTAAGCAGCAGTAGCCCTTGCAGATATTACTGCATTGTAAAATTGGTTAGGTGAAATTAACACACTTTTTATATGAGTTTTGCTGTGTTTAATAAGTATTTAGTCAAAGCAAAATTATTGTATTAATTCTGTTATGTGAGTGCATGTGCTTGCATTAATGTAATAGCTCCTGTAGAGGCCACTGCATTGTAAGATTCTAAGGGTTGATGAGATAAACTATGCAGTTTTCCTAAATGTGCTGTAATTTGCAGATGCAAGCTGTGTTGTTTTGCATAAATATATAGCCATATTATAATCAAATTATTTTAGGCTGTCCCTTTTCTACTGGTCAAAGGATGGCCATCTCCAAGAGTCCAAGACTCTTTTTTTTATCAATTGCTGATGCACATCTTGGAAACATGACCTTTTTGACATATTATTGAAAAATACTATTTTCAGGAAAAGATTGTGATTCCGTACTGTAGAATTCATGTTCAGTGACATGTTTCAGTGCAGAGCTTAGATAGGGAATTCTAAATATGGTCCATTCCACAACAGGACGCTCAAGCATAAAAGCCTAACCGAGATAAATTTTATCAATAACTTAATTTTTATCATTTTATCTTTTGTATTATTCAAATCTAATCTTGTTAAATTAATAAAAGTTTATATAAGCCTTTTGTGGTGTTCCTCAGCTTCCTCTTCCTAAAAGCTATGACATCACACATTACCAGGGGCGGATCCAAGATTTTTCGAAGGGGGGGGCGCAGCAATACTTATAACATTGGAGTCTCTAAAATTTTTTTTTTCTCAAATAGCAATATGAAGGATTTATCTGACAAAAGGGGGGGTGCACCCCTTGTGCCCCCCCCCCTGGATCCGCCTATGATTACGCTATCATGGGAAAACCCATCCATTACATAAATAAGTCAAAAATCCAAAAAGACCTAGTCCTACATCCCATATTTCCTCAACCAAACTTTACATCTAAAGTTACAAGCTACTTTTTCCAAAAGTGGCAAAGTATTTCAAGACATGAGGCATCAAACCTGCATACCTGGGGGCATAGAGAAGACCCCTAGCCTAGGGTACTCCTTTTAGAGTAAGAAAAAAAGACCTTAATTCAACTTGGTTCCTCAATCCAACTTTACATCTGAAAATTACAATCTACTTTTGCAGTGAGTCTTTCCAAAAGTGCCAAATCATTGGAGGAGATATGAGGCATTAAACCTGCATACCTGGGGCCATACAGAAGACCCCTGTGGTACTCCTTTTAGATCAAAATCAAATATTAGACCATCAAAGAACTCGCTCACAGTAGGTGTTAAAAAGAAATGTGATAATGTGAAATTTTTTGAAGATTTTAAGTACAACTTGATAACAGAAGTGATAAGTTGGTGCTTCTTGGGTCAAAAGGTGGATTTTTAGAATAAATGCATGCTTCAGACATTTTGGGAACTGTACCACATAGTGGCTTTCAAATGCCCAAACTTGAATCTTATGAAATATTAAATTCATTTGAAAATTAAAATTAAAAACTTTAAAGAAAACAAGTTTCCTGTGCTAAAATTTGGCCTGGATATAAATGTTTAAAAATATTCAATTAATTAGCTTATCAAGAAAGCTGATATTCAAAACTAATTGAATGTCACATGTGAAGAGATGTTATCTTTCTATCAATGGATAAAAGGAACAACAACATTTCTGTTTCCTTGTTGAAGTCAAATAATAAGTTAATTCATTAGTTTCCGTCAAGACAATCAATAAAGAAAAAAAACTAACCATTTTTGATCAATCTTCAAAATGATATATGTATTGCATATATATTTGATTTAAAAAAGGATCACCAAAATGTTGCTTTTAAGTTATTTTTTCTGCTTAATTTATAATAAATAATTATCCAATTACAAAATTTCATCAGGAGAGCTGACATTTATAACCTCTTTGAGTAGAGCTTTTTTCAGACATAATTTTGTTCATTAATACCACCTATATATAAGTTCCACAAGTATGCTTGGTTCTAAATACAATCTATTCACTGTTTTGGTAATTATAAAATTCAAAAGTAGGCTGAGGATGTGATAAATTAGGTGAATAATGTGATAAACTCTGCTTCCAAAAGAGAAGAATAAATGTTCAACAAAAAGCCAACAACTTGGAAACTGAAATGTATTTTCTTATGGTCTGACATCAAAGGCATATCATATTGAAAAGAGGTTTTATATTTCTAACTTTTATCCAAGTGAATTAGCTCAAAATTTTAACTTAAACTTAACTTAAATGAAACTTTTACTGTATGTAGAGAAATACCACTTAATTCTTAGTGACAGTTGAAGTGCATTTGTAATTGCCTGGTCATGGTCACAAACATCATCTTTAAAAAAAAGAAAAAAAGAAAGAAGATCAATTGACTTACCATAAGTGCTGATAAAGCTGCCAGCAGTTGGAATTGTAACATATTGGTTTCCATGGTGATTGTTGAATCCAACAAAGTCAAAAAATAAAATATATAAACACAAAACTAGTCACAAAAAAGTCTGAAAAACTTCAGAGAGGTGTGAAGCTAATCACTACCTTCCATTGTGCTTATATACAGAAAACAGTTATGATAAAAACATCAGCACTGGTTCCCAGACCAGCCTGCACTGATGCTTCCAAAAGATAGCCAAAGAGCTTGAGGGGTATCTCCATACTGCAGCGCCCCCTGGATTGGTACAGCATGTCATGTGACTGTCTATATGCAAATTAGCTGCAGGGTAAAGATAACAGAACTTAAGAAGTATCTCAAGAATACTGAACTGTACAATTTCAATGTAATTTACTTTTGTTTACTGTTGTGGTTGTGCATATTAAATTTCATAAATGCATTTGGAGATTTCACTGTTGCTGTAATGATATTATTCTTATAACCGTAGAATTTGTAGCACCTTTTTGACAATTGTTTTTAGATATTGAGACAATTTAAAAATAACGTCTCAACCAGAGTATACTCTCTTAATTGTAGTTTTAAAATAATGAGAACCATTGATTGATTTGGTTGACCAAATGAAACTTTGTAGCAAAATGGTTTAACACACCTTTTTTGAACATTTTCTCTGGATGGCAGATTCACATTCCTAGTTTTCCCTTTTCTACATCGATGCTGATAAAAAATAATAATAACAATGGATGTAGAAAAAGAAAAAAACTTGCAATAAGTTTAATACACCTTCTGGAAATTGGTCCTACGTAAATCACCCAGGAAACTGAAGTGTTGTAAAAGTGGATTCATCTTTTTTTTCTGTTGCTAGAGAAGTAAAATGTTCAACAAGATATTTTACAATGTACTCCAAACTTTCTCAAGTACCAATACCAGCAGACAAGGAGGTACTTCTAACAACAACACAAACACAGAAGACAAATCACAGAGGGTACAATACTCCACATGAAGTACACTCTAAAAAAAGTCGGGACAAAATTGGTTTTTTAGATTCAAAATGGTTTTTTGAAAAACCAAATTTCAATGCAAAACCAAAATGGATTTTTAAAAAAATCCATTTTAGTTTTTTGCATTGAAATTTGGTTTTTCAAAAAACCATTTTGAATCTAAAAAACCAATTTTGTCTGAAATGTTTTAGAGTGTACATGTAGCTAAACTGTTGTAAATGCATTAATGCATGTATTTGTTAGTTTGTGAAAGAACAAAACTAAACTTTAGAAGTGCCAATTGGCTTGATATAGTCAACGTCAGAGGAATTGAAATTGTAAAACAACTTAAATGGCAAAACATGCAACAGCGTATAAATTATTTTCTAAGTGTACACATGTATAATTGTATCCATGGTAATGCACCTCAACATCTAGTCAATTCTGTGATAATGGCATGTGATGCCCATAATATTAATACTCGTCTTTTTTGCTAATACTTTACATGTTGTTTTTCCAGAGTGTCAATCACAAATGTATAAGAGATCTTTTATCTATAGGGCATCAATAATTTGGAACACACTGCCAGAGAGTATTAAGGAATGTAATAATGTAATTGATTTTAAATGTAAAGTTAAACTTTATTTTACCTGATTTTACCGGTTTTTATTTATACTTGTTGATTTTATTGTTCACTTTGTAAATGGGCCACTTGAAAAACAGTTTTTTTGACTGACAGTGTTACCTATATAAAATATGTTCTAAATAAAATAATAAAAAATGTACCTAACAGGGATAATGAGGGATCATCTTCAACAATTTCATTCTGTATAATTGTTTATATTTTACATGAATGACCAATAAAGAAGTCTTAGTCTTAGTATATATATTTACGGGAAGGAGCAGTACATTGTTTTCCAAAGGGGTTCTCGGTCCAAATTTTCACTGTATCTGCTCGAATTTATTGTCAATTTATAATGCCACCTACATTTTAGCATTCTCTGGGTGGATTTCAGTTGATCTATCTATCTATCTATCTATCTATCTATCTATCTATCTTTCTATCTATCTGCATATTCATCTATCTATCTATCTACCTTTCTATCTACCTTTCTATCTACCTTTCTATCTATCTGCCTATCTATCTGCCTATCTATCTGCCTATCTATCTGCCTATCTATCTATCTATCTACCTATTGATCTTCCATAGGCCTACTCCTTCTCCAGCATCCTACATCTATCCATCTGTCTTCTACCTTTACTGTATGTGCCCCAGTGAAGCAAGCCATAGCCCAGGGCCATTTCTAGTTAGCATGGCAGTGTTTGGCTTTCATTTGCAGACAGCACGTTTCCTTGTGATGGTTAGTTACTTTGGTTAATTGGAAAAACGTGCTGCCCTCAAAACTTGGGAAATTACCCCAGCCCAGGGGTGGAACTGGGCAATTGTTTGCATTCTGATTAGATCAATTTGATAACTTGAGCATTTGATTAGATTAAATGTCAACAGAGTGCACAAGATTTAATTAAAGTACCCTAAGTATGTAATCATTGGCTAATCAGTTATGCAATGGAAATGTTTGATGATTGGTTGATTTACCTGATTAGAAGGGTGAATTACATTGTACTGGAAAATTAGGAAATTCTGGACCAGCTCATCATTCCAGAAGCACACTTGATTTTGTATGCACACTAAAGTAACTTATCACATTAAGATGATTTATGATAATTTGAGTACACTGAATTTATGTGATGTATTAGATATGCCACATCGACAGGTTATTAGTATATATCCAATTATCAATTAATCTGATCAATAACTGTGGTAATATTGCATTAAATAAATTAAGTGGCTACTATTATGGATTTCAATAGATTTCAACTTTGTGTAATTAATATAAAACACAGAATCTCCCAAGTTTGCTAAAGTGATTTGACTTAATCATAATTTGCATAAAATATATTTTTTATAATCGCTTTCAAACCACAGAGACTTGTAAGCCTGGCATCTGTCATAAGATGATGATTTTAAGGGGGTTCTTTCAACTCCGTTTGTGGATCTTTTGGGGGTATGGGAAAGTGCATTTTGGGCTAGAAGTGCCCAGAGGGCAGAGGCAGGAGGGGGAAGGGGGGGGGGTGCAAGGGGTTTTCTGAGTCACTGTCACACCCCCAACATGGGCCCAGATGTCAAAGAGCTTGGCATATGATATATGAAGCAGGTTTCTATCTTGAACTTGATTTTCAACTGTGAAAAATGCGCTGTAATTTTAACATCTGGCCACATGTAATGTCATTGCATGCTGAATGTTGATGACTACATGTATGCCGCTGAAACAAAAAGCTCAGAAGCTGCAATGAGGTTGATTTCAACAACTTTCTGTTAGATTTCACCCAACCAATAAGATTGCAAGAATCTGCTTTAGAATAGGAGTCAGCAAAAAAAAGTATTATATCAATCTCTTTGAAATTTCTTTATTAACATAAATCTCTCTTTTAATATTGTATGAATAATCAACCAGGATAAACTTTTTTTATTAGTTATATTTATTAACTTTTCTCTATTCTTTATGGATGCATACATATGCAGCATAACTCACAGCCTTAGTTCTAAGTTCTAATTTAATCATTTTGGACAGTGTGATAGATGCAGGAAAAAGAAGAGAGATTGCAGTTAAGTTTTACACCATTTCTTTACAGTGTAGGTTAAAGGATGATCTTGGTTAAAGTGTAGGAGTGGTCTAAAAGATTTTCCAAGATTTGGGTTAGGACCTGAAGTGTGTTATGAGAATTTTGTGAAATATGCAACAGGGGTGAATCAGTGGATTCTAGATATTTAAAAAAATTGTGGAAAAAAGGATTGAAAAACGTTTGCCACATGTGAATATATAAGAAGAATCTTGAAGTTGGGATGAAGATTGTTAAAAAGGGGGGTATAAGGTTTAGTCACTAAAGAGATTGGGAGTCACTGTGGATGTGGGGTCAATGACATCTTGAGAAATCAAGAAATAATTATGTGCAAAGAGAAGCCTTTATATATATATGCAATGCCCCTCTCATGAATAAATTGACAATATTTCCATTCCTTTTTAATATGGGATATAGGGATTATGGAGCAATGGAGCCTGATCAATTTAGACCTCAATCATTTTATTGTCCAATTGAAAAAAAATATGTATATATATTTGTATCATAAAGATAACTTGAATTTTGGTAAAAGGTAAAACTCTGACTAGAAATAAAAGCCAAAGACAAAGCTTATGCAGCTGGTCAGAGCATTGTCTCTACAGAATACTATGTCCCACCATGGACCTATAAGTTCTATGGTCCCACAATCCCACAGTTCTGAGGGAGCATAGAGCTGAAGGCCTGTATCCCTGCATCCAAGCATCCTGCACTGAACAAGGGCCATCCATTTGGAAGGGGATATGTTTTCACAGATGCTGTCCAGCAGAGGAGATGGGTATAGGCCATTACTTCGATATATATTCTAAGATCACAAAATAATCAGCAGAATCATGACTCAGCATCAGGCCAGGTTGAGGCAGCAAGGCCATTTTAATGCACATCAGCCTTCCAGGTCATTCAGATATCTAGGTCATACAGATGGTTTGTGGGTAATTTTTCTCACATACATGATCATGTAACAGTAGGATAATGTACATGTAGCCAGAACTGACTGCTTTGGCCCAGAGGGGGCAGGCCAGTTTCTTGGAGCTAATGTACACTCTAAGAACGAAAAGGGATTAGAACAACCAAATAAGGTGCTTCGCCTTGTCACAAATACAGCTCCCCATGGGGTGCCTGGAAGCACCTTTTCACAGGGTGCTTGGGAAGCACCCCAGGTCAAAGAACCCTGGGGGGTTTACAAGAACCCTACAAGGTTCTTCAGGGTAAGTGGTTTGTAGAACCTTTTGGGGTTCATGCCGTGCGCAAATTTAGTAATGGGGCCTCTTTTAAGGATGCCTACAAGTGGTCCCCCACTTGGTATATTGTTTATAACTTTCATGTATTATATGGGTGTTCCGTATTGTTCACAGGGAGACAATCTCGCCGTATTTCAAATTGCCTCCGGTTTTTCGTCAGTCTG
Source organism: Platynereis dumerilii (assembly GCA_026936325.1). Lineage (NCBI taxonomy): Eukaryota > Metazoa > Annelida > Polychaeta > Phyllodocida > Nereididae > Platynereis > Platynereis dumerilii. The sequence goes on along the minus strand of JAPTHN010000014.1, from coordinate 22,111,844 downwards.
AAGATTACATTCATCCTCAGATAACTGATGACCATTGCGAGAGGTAAGCAAAGGAGGCGTCTTCACCTTCTCAGCACTTTATAATTGAATGCTCATGTGAGTTGGATATTCTGTATATATGTAAAAATTCTGATTGCTAAATTTTGGTCAGAATGTGTCTGAATTTCAGAGGACTGAAACAATTACACATGAGTTTTAAGCCACATGCATTGTAATTGAAAATGTTCTTTCAAGAGTGTAGTACATATTCAAATAAACATTACGATACATTTTGTTAATTTAATATTGAAATTATGCAAAAACAAATTTTACGAGTTCACGTCTGTTATAGGTGGGGCCACATGCATAACAATTGAGAATTTATTGCAAAAACTTTGCATTATAGATGACGCCACATGTCCCATGTAAGAAAATATCACAAGCCAGTTCATTAAAGACCTATCATTATGTAGATTAACCAAATTACTTGACTTACCTAATTAAACAATCCCTGTAAAGGTGTGCAATAAACCTAAACAGTATATTCTAACCAATTCTGCAATCTTGTTTACTGTAGGTAAGAATTCCTGAGTCAGACAAAGAAATTGCTGTTTGCTCAACCAAGTCAAAATTCCTCATTCAGATTTGTTTAAAGATGCTGAGTTTCTCAGGATTACATTAGCATGGGCTACCCATTGCACTGAGGCTGGTGAATAGTACATTTACCACTCTTGGTCATGATTTTCTGAACTGCTGGTAAATCAGCGTGGCTTCTGGTGGTTCCTCAATTAATGTAGCATTGCCCCTCTTGACAAGTCAGTCTGCTGTACAGGCAGGTGAGAGTAGCTTAGTTGCAGATGGTGAATTTTAAGGTGAATGGGTATCAAATTGGAGACTGGGACAGCTGCCTATTACATCGGTATTCAGTAGAAATGCCCACCTATTAATAAGCATATCTGAAAAAGAGCAGCTCTGGTGTAAATATTGCTGTCAGCTGCCTCACAGATACACCTTCAGCATTCGGTTGAAGCTGGCATGGCTACAATTATAAGGATATGCGAGGCAGTTCAGTAAGGTAAGTGGTGTATCTAGGGGGTATGGCCTTCCCATAAGGCCTAAAGTTGACATAGAGGAGATAGGAAAAACCCAGAGTGCCTATTCGCCTCATGTAATGCCTCCTCTTCCCCCCAGGCCATTTCTAAGTATGCCCTGGGTCACCACCTTTGCCTTCCCACAGCAGACCAGCTTGTCAGTTAGGCACTGCCAGGCATGTTTATGCAATAACCCAGCTACCCAATTATTTCGTAATTTTCCATATCCAGTTTCAGAAACCTTGGAAGGATGGTGAAGCACCCCATGCACCTTGTAATGTGTGATGCACCTCTCGTGTGATGAACCCTATAATGTGTGATGCACCTTTTTTTCATGCACCCTTGTTTGATGCACCAAAACGATGATGCTGAACCTTTCGCACCCCAAAGGTTTTTACATCCACCTTGCAGGTGTTTCGCTCCACCCCTCGCACCTTTTTTTCTTAGAGTGTACATGTAGAATTGAATTGAATTGACAAATAAAGACAAGACTCTATTTTGGCCTTGGCCTGTGTGTAAACCCATGCAAAGAACATTGAAACTTTTTTTTTCAAATTATTTTCAGAAAAAAAAACCCAAACCCCAACACAATGATAGCTTTTTATTATTGAAATTTAAGAACTTTTAAGGAATTAAACAGGTTCAGCCGATGACAGTTCTAATCCAATCGCTGTAATAAGTCATGCGGTGAAAGTATGAAGTCTGCAATATTCCACACCAAGATGAAAGCTGAAGCGTCCCAACTAAATAGGTCTGACCATCTCTTCTGCACGACAATGGTCCACCAGATTCGCCCTGATATGAAAATGCATTTGAAATGTGAAACATCAGGCCACACCAAGTCAATTTAGTGAATTACACATTTTTTGTTTTCAATGTAAAAAGTGGAAATGTTAATTCTGAAGTCTCAAAAAGTGCTGGGTTGTTATAAGAAAAAGGACGAATTTAATGAATTTTTATTCAGGTTTTGCAAATTGAAACATTGAAATTAGATTTACATAAGATTTTGCTATATATATAGAATTATATATTCAAGGTGTCAGCGTGGTTGGGGCCCCCATCAGGAACCAACAACTCCCGGTATTGAGATTTTTTATTCTTAAATGTTACATTTTGGGGGTGGGGGCGTCCTGAGGGGCTGGGACCTGCAGTGCAGCCCTAGGTATGCCCTATAGCAGTTGAGCCACTGATTATGGTAACACGGGGCAAGTCTGGCCCAGGAAAAATTGGGCACCAATTAAAGATTAAAAATAGTAATAACAAAGAAAAAAACACTCACAACGCACGTTCCGGTATGTCCATCTTTGGCGCATAGTTCCCTTTCTATGTTTGGTACAAAACATTCTTCTTCAGACACAATATTTGCGAAAAGGTATTGCAGGACTCCTGGGACTATTGGTACTTGCAAAGGAAATGTAAAAATGAATATTATGATACTGAAGAGAAAAATTAATGTATCTAGCTTTTGCTATCAGCTTAAGAAAGAGAAATGATTCCTACGAGTAGTAGAGACTGTAGAGTAGTATTGTATAAAGTAACACCAGGGGAGCTGATCATAACACTCCCCCTGGTAGATGTTGTTAAATTACTCATAGTCAATGAAAATAAAAATGCACCAACATGGTTCTCCCCAGCCGCTGAAATAGCAATTGGCTCCGATGTAGTCGTAATCATCCTGAGGAGCAAGGGCGATCGTCTCATAGAAATACATAGAAGGGACATGGGGCTCTGGCAGATGAAGCAACCAAATCCATTATCTTGGAACTGCCCTGAATACTGGCACAATGGACCTTGACGTCACCAATAACTGTGATGTCACTTATAACAATGGCATGACGTCACATCATAATTAGTCTATTGTGACGTCATGTCTCAGGGCAGTTCCAATATGGCGGATTTGGTGACCTCATCTTCAGGTGGCATCATACAGCCTCATGTCCGTTCTATGTATTTCTATGGATCGTCTGGATGTAGGGATTTCCTGGTGCGACCGGCCTGTCCAACTTCACCAGAGCAAGGTAGTTGGTCTCATTTACAGGGACCTGGATTTAAGCAAACAATGATAAAGAAACAAACTTCAAAGTTGTCTGTTTTGTCAGGAGGGATCCATAAAAAAGTTGGGTAGGCGGGGGGGTCTATCGGGTTATCTCATCGCGGAACGCATAGCCCGCAACATAACGCGAATCTGCCCCTACGTCCTCCACTACTGTTTTTGTTTTTCGATGCACAAGGACTCAAGAAATTATAGTTGCTCGCAGTATGTAGACAAAAGTTATTTAACTTCACAAAAACATGGTTTGCTGTTTTGGACACCTCATGATTACTCACTGATTAAAAAGGTGTTGTCACTCTTTAGAGTGTGTATGGCAGCCTCGGTTTTCTTGTGTGTTTTGACATTGAACACTTTGGTAAGCCCATGAAGTGATATGAAATTATCAATGTCTATCATGATATCCTGTTCAGCCCAGTTAGCTCAGTCAGTAGAGCACTCGACTCACAAGCGAGGGACCCGGGTTCAATCCCCAGGCTGGCCATCATGTCATTCCACGGCATTGTCGTTCGCATCAGACATTAATTGGAGGTACCGTGGACCCAGCTGTAAATAAGTCTCTGACTTAGTCTGGTTACCCATGTTAAATAATGTCTACCTTTACCTTTACCTTTACCTACAACCTTAGAACTATCCCACAGTATAATGATAAACATCATTGGAAAGATGACAAACAGCCTTTATTTTAAACAGTGCTATGTCCATACTAGTTTGATTCAGCTTACACAAAAGAAAGTATGTGTGGTTCTTTGACTGCTTGGAGTCATGTTTTTTTTTCTTCAAAGAATACATTTATAGGCCTAAACATTTACCTTGACAATTTCAGCAATTCCAAAGATCTCTGGTCTGCCTCCATTGCTAAAGTTACTGTAGTCATGGAGACCAAGAACTACCTGTGTATTCTCTCTGTCAAAAATCAAGAAAAAGGAGTAACGTTTCAGTCAAATAAGATCTTTCATCACGTTAATAAATTCCATCATTTATTATGGGCTTGCGACAAATCATGTGAGCATAGGGTTCATGATTTTTATTTCGTATAAAATCTGGCGAGTGACAATGGTTGAACACTGAAATATAGGACCATATGGACTTTTCATTCTACTAATTAATAAGGTTCAAATATATTCCAAACTTTATCGGTCATTCTTTATGGTGAAATGTATCAGTACGTACGGGTGTGTGAGAATGAAGGAATCAGTTACTATCCAGTTTGGGTGAATCAGAGCACCACCACAATGTCTGTCATTTTCTTTGTCCTGAAATTTTGAAAAAAAAGAATAGTTATACCTTTTGCAACATAAAAATTTAGAGACATGCACATACAAACCAAACTTTGTAGCTACCTTTTCATTGTGGTCACAAGCCAATCTCGCCAGATTAAAAATTGTCTCGATTTCGTAAATTTTCAGCCAACATTCCTCTCCAAAGTAACATTTTTATTTGCCAGCTTAGAATTCGGGCACATACCTTCTCTCTTCAGCCAAAAGATCTGTTATCTCAAGAAAAATTATATTCACTCACTTGGACTACTGCCATGAAAGGAAATTGTCCCGGAAAGGCTTCGGTCCCATTGACAATTTTGATGCTCGCTTCACCAGAGACACTACTGGTGCATCCGACTGAAAAAGAAATTATCAATATTTGTTGCACTGCAAGCGCCATGTCCGCCATATGCAATCTTGCAAGTAGTGCAGGAAATGATTCAAGCACCGCCACGGATCAACGCGGAGATTTGGATAAATTCAGAACTACAATGACCTAAATATTGCATAATTTGCTAGGTTCAGTTTCATACTCAATGAATATTTTGGTGTTCCATAAAGCGCCCTGAATCTCTGCATCATATAATTATTTGCTTTTATGCTTATATTTGACTAATGTGGCTGGTATAAATTTCTGAAGATAAATACCTGATGTCAAAGCAACAAGAGCGAGGAGAATCTTCATCACGATTGATATCGATCCGGATTCGCCACAAATGTCTATTAAATTTCGTGAAACTATTAGCCTTTATACTATTTCTCCAGTTCTTATCATAACACTCAATGACACACATAAACAAGTGAAAGATGCTTATTCTTGGGAAATCACAGTCTGTTATTCTGATATTGTAATAACACAGCATTTTTTGTTTTAATTATGGTTATGCTAAAAGTAGGTCTGTATATTTTTCGCACTTATATAAGACAGTTTAATTGTACCCTGTTTGTGACTTCTGAAAGTAATGTGCATTTTTAAGTCGATAAAGCAACCCCCTTGCTAGATTAAAAATTGTGACATTTCCACTATTTGACAATATTATTTGGGCTACCAGGTGGTGAGGCCGTACTCTATTTACATATAGTTTCATCTTTAATTATGTTTGTTTAAACAAACATTTAAGCATATTGTTAGTTTTCGAAAATGTTGTTTTCCATTGTTGCCAAAATATTGTTAAGAAAGCCATGCTACACGTTTACTCTTCAAACGACAACATGGCGGCCAAACCTTTTTCTTGGACTGTCTGTCAAAGAGCAATTATTCTTCAGCACGTACATGACTAGTGTGGGAACTGCGAAGGATCGGTAAATGCAATTTGCCGCCATTTACGACTCTTTCAATATACTTCACGATTGAAAAAATAAAACGAAAATAAAATTCATATGAGACCATCTTTATTGCAAAATTGATACAATAGCAATCAATAATACAGTTAAATACAAATTGTCATCCTTCTGTAAGAGGACTAGAGTATAATACAATAAAATACATAATGCCATACTCATGTTTCACCATTTAAATCACTTCAAAATGTCTTTTTCACCATTTTCATAACCAATATCACAAATGTTGGAAGCACCATTTTCTGTTGGCCAAAAGTAGCAACAGGGGGAGCTAAAATCTTCCATTTTATAGCCACCTGGTGGAATTCTTCTGCACTAGAATATATTCACTTTCTGATAACCATGTCACCATCCACATCAATTCCTTGGATTTTGCTGTCCTTGATTTTGAGAAGGCAATTTGCTACTCCTGAAAAAATAAAGATGTATTATTAGACATTAACATTTTGTTCTGACAACTTTCCTCTTTTGTCAAATCTGTCTTCTCAGTGTTCTCACTTCTGCATGGTTGTCACAATACTTATGGTCGCCCCCGGGGCGAAAATAGGATCAACAAAATTCTATTAATTATTTATTTCGTAGGGATCATGTGGAAGGGTGTAAATCTTCCTGAAGATGTCTTGAGGAAAATGCATTTCAAGAGTTGTACAGTTGAACAACAAAGGGCTCACAATTATATTAGTCAGAAAAACCATAATAGTCACAATGTCATGTAACACCCATTGTTTATGAGCCCAAGGTTAAATACAGTAATTATGCAGGTTATAAGCAACATTCCTACAGACAATTATACACATAATATGTGTGCAATGATTTGTGCTTGTGTAATTGTGTATGGTAATTAACCAACCATATTACCATAACAATTCACTTTCTATCGTACACATCTACATGTACTGATGTAGCAGTCCATCTATCCGTCAATTGATATCTGCAGGTATCTGTAATCTAGAGAAAAAAAAATTTCATAATTTAGAGCTGGAAATGGGTCTTGGACGATCGATAAGTACAGTTTATCCGATCACCAGAGGAGAGGGAATATGTGATTTATCACCCGAGGGCTTTAGTCTGAGGTGTGATAAACACATATTCCCAATCCCAATCCCATGGTGAATAACTGGCTTATACCATGAGACAAACACTCAAACAGTCAAAGAATAAGAAGATAAGTGGACAACGAAGAAAATGGGATTTATTACGGAGAATACAGGGTTGTAATTGGCTGACAGAGGTACAAAATGGTATAAGGGCCCAGAACGAAGTCTGTAAGGCCAGGAATGAGCTGTGGCTCGAGATTTGGCTCCATTGACCAGGGGCGTCAGTTTCATTTTTAAGTGGTGGGGCAAATACGACCCAAGTCTTCATGGAAGATGTCCAGGTAAAACTTTAAAAAAAATGTTCATGCATATGTTCATAAATACCTATGCTTGGGTCAAAAAGTGATGTGGCAAATGCCCGCCAGCCCCACCTTCACAGACGCCACTGCCTCGACACTTCTAAGCATGTGTGTAAAGCCGTTTCATCAATCAAGTCTCCCCTCTTATTCACCTATTATCAATTTATCTGCATACCTTTCAAAGGGTCATTGTCTCCTCTTGTTCCTTCTAAGATAGCAATAATTCTCGATCCCATAGCAGATGATACGGCATAATGGAATGTGTTGTTTCCTTTGTTTTCATGGGCTCTTCCTATGTGGCATAATTCAAAACCTGAAAAAAAAAGAAGAAGTATGTATCGAAACAATAAAATTTGGAAAATTGTGTTATACAGTGCCGCCTGTAAGCAAGTGAAACGCATGACATCGTGCCATTGCATCAATGCTAAACATCCTCAACCAAACTGCTCGTGGAGATGTGAATTCTCATCCGATGAGAGGAAAACATACTGGGTCAGAAAGGCTGATATGTGAGGCATGTGGGATAACAATGGCAGCCAATTTTCTTTGCTGTAGTGAGAGTTAGGTATGGGTCAAAGTCTTTGATAAGTAAGTGAACCACCCTTCCCTATTAAATAAAATTGGGCCTGTGTTTCACTTACTTATCAAAGACTTTGACCCATACCTAACTCCAACTACAGCAGAGAAAATTGGCTGCCATTGTTATCCCACATGCCTCACATATCGGCCTTTATGACCCAATATGTTTTCCTCTCATCGGATGAGAATTCATGCTTCCACAAGCATTTTTGCTGAGGATGTTTAGCATTGATGCAATGGCACCATTTCATGTGTTTCACTTACTTACAGGCGGTACTGTATCATTGTCTTCTTTTAGTATTTAGACATTGACAACTCTCTCTTAAAAGTTCCGAAGTTCTTCGATCACAGTGCAAATCTTCTCATGTGCATCGGGCTGAGAGCAAATTCTTTCATAGGCCTTATCAACAAATTTATGACAATGGCATATCTTAAAGTAGCTACTAGAGACATGCCCAAAAAAGCTACTTTCTAAAAATATGTATGAACATATTTTGGAAAACATATATTAATCATACATGTACTAAAATCAGAAAGTACTCAGTAGTGTGAGTAAGAATATTAATGAGGCATTATATTCACAAAACTGCAGACAAAATTGGTTTTTAAGATTCAAAATGGTTTTTTGAAAAACCAAATTTCAATGCAAAAAACCAACATGGATTTTTTTAAAAATCCATGATGGTTTTGCATTGAAATTTGGTTTTTCAAAAAACCATTTTGAATCTAAAAAACCAATTTTGTCCCGACATTTTTTAGAGTGTATATTCACAAACCAAAAATGTTAATTTTGCACTTCACCCAATGTTCATTTATAATGGTTCACCAATTATAATGCTACTAAAAATTCTGTAAATAACCTGTGCCAGTGCAAAGAAATAATTCAAAGAACAATGCTACTTCAATTTAGAATGTAAAACAGTGTGAGCGTAAACTTAACATGACGAGAACTTCCAGGGGCGGCGGAGCTGGGGGGGCACTGGGGGCATGTGCCCCCCCACTTTTGGGCCCAAAAATATATAAAATGCCCCTTTTTCTCCTTGAAATTACCGTAGACAAGGTGCCCCGGAGCCCGGTGCCCCCCCACTTTTCGAAGTGTTCCGCCACCTCTGAGAACTTCGAGACGGTCTGTATTTTAAAACTTGTAACACTGTGTCGAGACAGAAGCAGGCCTACAATATCTAAATGTTTCAAAAGAAATAGACAACTTTGTTACAGTTGACTGACAAATGCTTACAGAATAGGACTGAAATGTTCCTTGTGAGGTCATAATGCCTTTCCATGCCTTGTTATTCTCTATCGACTCATAAGGCCACACATAATTGATCTTTAGCTTCTCGGATCCCCCAAGGCACTTTTTCTAGGGTCGGTCGGTAGGACGAAAAAAAAAAGGTGAAGAATTTTTTTTTTATAATGTCAAAAATTTTTTTTTTTCCATCTGCAGGAAATCTATTGTGTTGGCGGGTCCGCGAAGCTAAGAATCAATTATGTGTGGCCTAAGCAATTTGTGAGGTTATATGAACTTATATCCTATACTTTCAATGCTATCCAAACAAGTCACCGACTGAGTAGCTATGAGGTCATAAACTACTCAATATCAAATTAATTGACGGTTTATTTCAATGCAATGGATAGGGTCTATTGTGAGGTCATTGATGTGCACTAGCAGCTGAATGCGCTAGTCATTCGTCGACTGTATTCGACATCATAAGAAACAAGACAGTGAAGACACCTTGCAAAAGATCTGTCATAGATGCATCTTTGCAACATTCTACCATATTTTATAATTATATCCCATGATTGTAATTTCTAGTCAACAAAGCTATACAACACAATGTCATGTACATGTATAGCCCTACAAAATGTCAAATAAAGAAAAAAACCTACCTTTTTGGTCTGAAGGGTCCTTAACTTTCTCCCACAAGTCTGTATTGAGCTTTTCTATTAGGTATGCCATGTTTGCTGAATGTGTCTTGAGATTTCTTTCTCTAGTGTCCTATATATATGTGAAGGCTAGACTTATGTGGAGTGCTACTTCTAACTCTTCTTTTTTTGCTTTCACTCTTCTTTTTCTTTGACAAATCACTCTCCTTTTTTCCTCCTCTTCTTTTTTCCCTCTTCTTTTCACTTGTTCAATGTTATGGATGGCTGCAGAGGTGTCTGGAAAGATTTGAAAGTTTGCATAATTATTTGAAAAGTTTGAAAGATAAATAGGTTCACATGGGGTCATTGTAAAACTCAATAGATTTAGCTTCTTTATGTAGCAGGTCTATATCTATAATGTTTCAAAAAGAGTGAGAATGAGGAAAAAAAATAGAAAAAAATAAGAGAAATTAAAAAAGACCTTGAATTAGTAGCAAGATGTCCTAAGAATTTGTTAAAGGTTGTGAATAAGGAAAAACTATAGTGAGAAATAGATTTTCTGAATAAGGTTAGACAGTGCAGAAGTGTATTGCAGCTTGAAGAACATTAGGGCTATTTGGAGCTCTGGATCCAGTGCAAAATCACTGCAAATCAAAATTATTTTTGAATAATAATTATTGCAAAATTTGGCCAACCTTGTTGTATGTCATGGATAGTTACTGATCAAACCAACTTTACAAACCCTCTCAATGACACCAAATGTACTGCATTTGGAAAGTGTGCTTCTTTAGCCCTGGATAGAAACAGTTCTTTTAATTTGAAATATTGATCTACCCAGTCTTGATCATTTTACTTACTGGTCTTTGTTCTGTCACCAAGGAGATAACCATGATATGCCCAAAAATGCAGAATTGTTATGTTCTTTATACATTAGTGGTGCAAGGTGGCTGGACTCCTTTCGGGCACGTCTTAATGTTTATTGAATGTCCCCCACCCCGGACATTTTGATTTAATAATTGAGACACCAATTATTTACAAACAAATCTCTTGACTGTATATTTTAGATTATACCATTCGACACCTCTGTCAGCCAATCACATGCCAGTATTACAGGGAAATAATTATTATTCTTTGTTGTCCTCTCATGTTTTGACTGTTTGAGTGTTTGTTTCATGGTATAAGCCTCATCATCGGATCAGGAATATGTGTTTATCACACCTCAGTTTTGCTAAAGCCCTCGGGTGATAAATCACATATTCCCTCTCCCATGGTGAATAACCTATATATGTTTTCTGTGTCTCCAAGTCAAGTTAGACATCACCAAGATACTTATACCATTGGAAAAGCTGGTATCTAACTGACAATTTTGCATGTTAGCGCCCTGCTAAGGATTAACACTGTTAACAACAGCAAACAAACAATCAGATTATTGTTTATTTTGCAAAAAAATAGAAGTTAAAAGTTATAATAGAAGAAGCATATGATGTCTAAGTCAGTTAGACACCTCTTTGTAGGGTTCTAACATGAATTTTTGTCAAAAATTGCATGTTAGAACCCTACAAATCATTGTCTAACTAATACAAATTGTCACTTTGATGCCAGCTTTTGCAATGGTAAACGTATACCATGGTGAGGTCTAAGGAAGTTTAGGAATACAGTCAGTTTTTTTTTCATAGTTTCAGCAGTGCATTTCTCTCATAGCACTTTGGAGTTTCACATCCTATTGAACAGAGTTGAAGTGGCTACCACTTGAGGAATCATTTGCTTATCAGAAGCATGCAAGACCTGTAAAATCTACAATGGTGAAGTAGGCTTATGGTGCATTAAATACTTTTTGTTCTTTTTTTTCTGTAAGATCAGAGATCATGTATGATTACATGGTATCATTGTAAGGGGGTCTTCTGTGAATATGAATAGAGTCAAGGGTTAACTCAGTTCTATAGTGTGCCAGGATTACAATCACTGGGTCCATGGTTCAAATCCAACCTGTTGCTGGGTCACCGGAGAGGAGGGGGCGGGGGGCTATGTCGGAGGGCAGTTTCGAACGTCATTCGCCTCATTGCAATGTCCTGCTCCTTTCCTAATTAGCCTACCAATTGCATAATTTGCATATATATATATATATATCCGATTAATCCGCCTCAGATAACCCTCATGATAACCCTCAAGATAATCCTCATGATAATCCTCACGTTAAATATTGCCAAATCTTCAGATAAGATTTATCTCAAAACCCTTATCTGCTTATCTAAAAAGCTTACCAACAATTAAGAGGGCTTCTCAATCATATTTTTTCCTCTGGGATAACACTAGGTAACTGCAATGCTTAAAGCTCTTTGCAGATTGGTGGTCCACTTGAAAAATTAATTTTCTTCTTTTCAATTTGCAAACTGGCTTTGCCACGTCATTGACAGTTTTCCGTTGGTCTCCAAATCTTCTTATATTATTGGTACTAATATATAAGTTATTTGATTAGTTGGTTTATTGTAATTTATGCTGCTTGACATGTTAAGCATGCACTGAATCATCTGATTGACCATAACTGACACAAACAAAACATTTTAAGCCAATGACATCACAAGAGCAAGTTGAAAGTTAATGTTGATACTGTTTGGACCACCAATCTGCAAAGAGCTATAATATCATGGAGTCAGAGGAACAAAACTAATGTAGTTTGCTAAATCTCCAGATAAAATAGTCAAGGCCAATAAAAATATTTTGAAAACTCACCTATAATTGCAATAATCCACTCAAATCCAATATGCTCTTTAATCTTTATAATCTTTATGAGTGCAAGCGCTAATCCATTTACATGAAATATTAAAGAACTAGAGGTCAACATGATAGGGGCATAGGAAAAGCGTACGTAACACTAATGGGTACGGGATACACTGCAGCAATTAGGTGCAGTGCGTCTCATACAAACTGCTTGCAGTGTGTGATTCACTGCAGTTATTATACCTGCCTTTTTGGACGGAGCCAATGAAGTACTGCTGCTTCTTGTCATTCGGCCTTGTATCAAGGGTAGCTTAAAATATACTGACAGTTGTGTGTGTTTCAAAATTGACACACAGAGCTGTGGAAGCCTTATTGATAAATTGAACTAAGAACTTAGTCTGACTGAACAAAATAATGAATCCCCCAGGAAGTGATACAATCAATGGTTTATCAAGAAAAGTAGTGAAATGTGAAAAATTCAAGAGAGAATATATCTGTAAGTTAATTCTTTGGTGTTTTGACTTGCATTCTTCAGTTGGTGTCACACTGTCTGTCTTTCAGTTTAAGCATTGCCATGTTTTGATTGTGGAGGGCCAAAAACTTATTTATTTATTTCACCAAAATTGAGCAAGAAATTGTTTATTTCAAAGAAACTCCAAGTCCAAGCGTCCCCCCCCCCGGTTATTAAATGATCTCCCCCTTATGTGATCAGGTAACCAACAATAAAACTTTTATTTATTTATTTTTGCAAAATATGGCTTGATACTATTAATAGTAGGATTCATGTCTTCATGGGTTTTATGCTAGTTTTTAAAATTAAAACATAGGCTGCGCGGCAGCATACCCTCGGCTATTCTGCAGGCTATTCTGAAGCCGGATAAATCAATTGACATACTGGCGATAGATTATGACCCTCAACCACAGCTTTACCAACCTAGTCGTATTTAGATGGCCCAGTCTCCCTTTGTATAGCCCAAGTCTCCCACTTGATGGGGAATTTTCGTATGGCTCATATGTTCATGAACATATATATATGTATCAATGCCCTGCTAGAGATATATTCTTAACTATTTCCAGATGCAATCAATGTATCAAGCATGTTTGTATAATCATAATGGTCAGCTGGAGGTGCAAGAACGTAAAAAGTGGCTCAACTCTGTCAAGCTTCCTCACTCTTTCTGGCTGACGGAAAGTGTTTTTAGATGAATGAAATGTCCATTTCTCTATTTTATATGATGTTTTATTGTATTTAATTTTAACAAATTCCCAGCCTTAGCATTCAACAGATTCAAGGTTCTGAAAAGAGATGTTGCAATGAAATAAAAGGGTCACCTCATTGCTATGTCCTCCTCCTGTCCTAATTAGCCTACCAAGTGCATACATTCAGGAGGTAAAGTCCAAAACATCCATCCATCCATGATTCTCTGGATGTATTAGATTACATAATTATAGATGATCAAACAATCAATCAATCAATCAATAAATCAATCAATGAATCAATCAATCTATCTATCCATCTATCCATCTATCCATCTATCTATCTATCTATCTATCTATCTATCTAACAACTAATCAATAGCGCAACATGAAAATCTATTTGCTGGGATAAATTCACAGTGGATTTATCAGTCAAACAATTAATTAATATTCATTCATTCAATTGGTCCAATCAGTCCAATCAGTCAAGCAATCTTCAGTCATTAAACACCTAATCTAAAACACCTAATCTATCTATCTGGCAATCTATCTGGCTATTTATCTATCTATCTATCTATCTATCTATCTATCTATCTATCTATCTATCTATCTATCTATCTATCTATCTATCTATCTATCTATCTATCTATCTGTCTATCTATCTATCTGTCTATCTATCCACCTATCCTATCTTTATCATCTTATCATAAATTATGAATAGAACAAAGGCCTATCTAAAAACAGAAATATTAGATAGGTTGTCTATCTATCCAATCTATCTATTTTAAATATTAAACTGAAAACAATGTGTGGCCTGCAGATACTTTTTAATAAGACTAATACATTTACTACTTAACACCAAAAAGGTTTTAAATGATTTTCAAACTTGGCTGTATTAGTATAACAATAGCTGAAAAGGCAAAGAAAAGCCTGCATGGGATATAAAAAGTCATATCTCAACTTCTACTCTGCCTATATTTCTGATTTAAATTGGAAATTTCATTATAATGTTTAAGATAAAAAAACTAAGGCTATCAATGCAGTTTGAACATATTTCTAAGAAAAAGGGAATTTTGTTACAAATATAGGGGTGCTATTTAACTGCTTCTGTACTCTCCCAGGGCTTTGTTCTTGGGTTTGGTCATTGAAGAGGATTAGTGACATCATGTTACATAATGTCCATTCAACAAAAGCTGCACCCTGTTCCCCAACAAAGCAGTGACACTTATTGTCTTCAAGGTTCTAAAATATGCTTGGGATGAGTTTTGTCATTAATTAAAATTCAGATTTATCCAACATTAAATATCTTTGGATATAAAATGAAATATTGAAATTCATAGAATCAAGGTTTTGTTGCATGCCAAGTAAATTTCTAAATAACCCTGTATTTAGTGGAATCATTTCTGCAATCATGATTTGAACACATTTAGTTTTAATGCAATATTATAAATAAAAGCAGACTGACATTAATTTAATTTCTTTCCTTTTTAAATTCACATCACTGAGGTTAGATTTGAGCAAAAGGGGGTTTTGAGATTTCTTTGTCAAAAGTTTAGAATGGTAAAGCCCCCTGAGTCAGAACTACATTGTATGTGCATAAAGCATATTTGTATATATAATATATAATTTATCATATTTAACCACATAAATTCTGAGGAGGAATGTGATGAAAAAATTATACTTTGGGCACATTGTATGGCACTTTGAGTAACCAAGATCCAAAATTGACTGAAATGTGACAATTCAAAGGTCTTCAGTTGTTTGCCTATTTTTAGCAATTTCTGTCTTTTCATGTTCAAAAATAATGATATAACAGATATATGCATGAAAATTGTGTGTTTCACTCATGTTTATTCATTTTGTTCATATTCAAGAGCATTGCATGACTCTTTTAGAAACGAAAAGGTTAGGAAGTTGATATTTTCACATTTTGTGAATTTTAAACTTCTTCTGTTGGCCTAAAAATTGCATGAACTACATGCACATAAAAAAATTAAAAAATATACTTGGGGCACATTGTATGGCACTTTGAGTAACCAAGAACCAAAATTGAATGAAATGCAACAATTGAAAGGTCTATAGTTTTTGCCTATTTTTTAGCAATTTCTGTCTTTTTATGTTCAAATATATGATGATGTAACAGATATATGCATGAGAACCATGTATTTCATTCATGTTTATTTATTTTGTTATTAGAGACAAAATGGCCAGGAAGTTGATATTTTCACATTTTTGTGAATTTTAAACTTGTTTTGTCAGCCTAAAATATTGCATCAACTACATAATGGCAATAAAAGTTCCTTCTTAATAGGTTTAACTATAATACCTTTTGGTTTTTACCAATATAGTTATCACTGTGTTGGTGTGAGAGACCAAAATTTAAGAAAAATGTAAAAAATTACAAATTTTTCCAGTATTTTGGTTTTTATGCAAAATTCGTTAGATAGACCCTCTAAACGATTCGAGCAGGTAAAAGACCTATATTTTATACAACTAAATTCTAAATTTCAAATGTCTAACTCTAAAATTGAGGGAATTACAGAGGGTTGAAAAAAACCCATTTTTTTACATTTTTGGTTCATTCTTTAAAATCTATTTTAGTTAGAGCATTTAGACCCCCAAAGGCACAACTAGGGTATTTAATACATGTTATGGCAGATTTTCATGCCAATAGATGTAACTGTTTCCGATTTCTGGTCCGGAAAAGAAAAAAATTAATTTTTCCGAATTTTCAATATTTTACAAAAACTATAGTCATTACATAAATATTAACTCCAGAAGGCACATTAACACTATAAGACCCATTCATGTGTCAAATTTCATACATATAGGTGTAATGGTTTTGGCACAGAGGCCAATACACATTGTGTGACGCCGCCCGCCCGCCCGTCCACCCGCCCGCCCGCCCGCCGGACGGACAAAAATTTGCCATACTAACTACAACACCCGACGGCAATATACATTGCCGAGGGTAAAAAGTGAACTGAGAATGAAATGATTGAAATAAAAAAAATTTAAATTGGGGTTTTATTATCTATAGTGATCTACTGAAGTATATTTATAGAATATATTTTATAATTTACTTATATAAAAGGGGTCTATGTGATATGTCATTAACTCAAAAGACAGATTTTTGAAAAAGTATTGCTAAAATAGCCAAAATTAGTAAATTCCTAGTTTGCCATTTATTGCCACATTAGATAAAAAAAACTTAGTGCCAGTTAAGTCTAAAATGTAAAAGCTGAAAACGTAATGAAATAGATTGACATTGGAGATTTTTGTTCTCAGCACAGATTTTGTCCCAAACCTGTTTACAAAGATTTCCACCAGGTGGAGTTCGGTATAAAGTCCTACTGCATGCCACCTGTGCTGATGTAAACAAAACCATGTGACAGGCTTTATGGTAATGAGCCATTTGCAACCCTGATTGGGCAGTCCTGGAGAAGGGGCGGGCTTTATATTCATGATTGAGGTAAGAGGGGGTGTATGAAAAAGGAGGGGGTTGAATTAGGACCATGGAAGAAATGACAGTGGAGAAATATTCAGGGAAAATCACAATTATTTTACCCTTTTATGGAAAAGTGAAGTTAGTGACAATGCATTTTGCAAGCCTACACATTGAAAGGGCGCATCTTGGGAAACACATTGAAAGGGGAACCTTGTAAGTGACTGTAGGATGAAGCAGCACCGTCAAGAAATTTCAAAAGTGTGTAAGTTTTCTTTCCAAGGAAAACTATATCACTGCTTCAGCAAGCTGAACTGCAGTGATAATTACGAGTCCAAAGAAACAACAAATAACTAATGGAACCTGCTAAATTATCAATATTGTATGGTGATAGTCCTCTACTTCCTGTGATGTAGCTAATCTTATGGCTAATATGATTCCACACCACAGCAGCTGGCTTCTATTATGGTGTAACAAACAACAGTCATGATTAATTAATAACAAGACCTTGCCTCAATAATAAATTGCTTTATGTTTCCTGTAACTGAATTCTGGAATTCGTTCCAAACCATTATCCTATGGTATAATCTATGATTGTGATAATAGTAATATGTTTATCCCATTGCTATTGACATGATTAAAAGTTAATGACATTGACATTTTTGTGGCTGATTCCTAGAAATTTTCTGACACAATTTCCTCATTCAAAGGAGATATATATAAACTTTCATAGTAAATCTATTCTATGGGCTTATATGAACTGCCCATTTGGTTGCATACTACTTTACTAGGACATGTATGCTTGTGTAATGTCTTTTGCAACTAAAAATACAACTATTTCCTCATTAATCAGTATGTTTATAAGTTGTGGAATCCCCTCCACCATCTAATGAATCTCATGAGTTCCTCTAAATAGGGATGCCATTACTAGGCCATGATTACTATCCTATACCCCATTATTCCTGTCTTCTGAATCTGTTGTACATTTTGATTACTTATTACAACATTTCATTTTTGAAAATTTAAATGACATCTACCATTAATCACAATTTTCTTTTTTTCTTTATTATGCAGATTATCAGCACACGAAAGCCTGCCTAAAAATTATTAGAGCCCTCTCTCATGCAAGAAAACCTTGGCCAGTGTGGGGGTCGAACCCACGACATTCGCGTTATTAGCACGACGCTCTAACCAACTGAGCTAACCGGCCAGTTACTTTGCCCCAAAACATCTATTTTTGTCATATATTCTATCAGGTATTTTACAGGTAACACAGGTGCTACATCCTGGCTTTCAATACCCTCTATGTACAATAAATATAGCATGATTTCATCTATATAACAAGACTTCAGCTGAATTTAAAATTGAAGAGTTGAAAGCAACAAAGTTCAGACAATCTATGTTTATAAGTTTTATAGGGGAATTGCATTTCTATTTTCTGTAGTTTGTATGTCTATAGAAATTGTTGGTTGTGCATGAACCACAACCTGCCAATTTAAGATTTTATACATTGAGCTCCCAATTACTTTGTTTTGATGAAATTACAAATTTTGTTGTCAAGGCCTCCAAAAAAAGACATCTGCGTAACTATCAAAAAGAGCCTTTTGGTTAAAAAAAATCGATTGTATAACAGGTGAGATATATATGGAAAGTTCAGCCCTCTAAGTTGGTTCTGGGAGTCCTCCACATGCATATCCCACATGTTACACATTTACCCCAAGTGAGGGATCTTTTACTTGCCCAACACAACTTGTGAGGAATTTGGCAATTATCTGCACCAACAAACTATAGGGATTCCCCATTGGTGTGTTTGAGAGCAGCTATAGAAACGAATGGATCATTTTGCCCATGTACCTCTTCTTGTGGCAGTGTCGTGCTCTGATAACTGTTGTGCAGTTGCAGCACTGGGTCTTTAGTCTTTCGCCCTCACTCATGCAAGAAAACCTTGGCCAGTGTGGGGGTCGAACCCACGACATTCGCGTTATTAGCACGACGCTCTAACCAACTGAGCTAACCGGCCAGTTACTTTACCCCCTAACATCTATTTTTGTCTCATGTTCTATCAGGTAGTTTACAGGTGAAACAGCTGCTACGTCCTGGCTTTTAGTACCCTCAGATCAGCTGCAAGACATGATTTTTAAATTTTTTCTATTATTCAATTTTTAAATCCAACCAACATGCAACAGAGACAATTAAGTACATTTTTCAATATTGATCACGTTTTTTCCAAGAATTCAACACTAAATGGATAGCATGTTGTGACCAACATGCTTCAAAACACATTCTTCTATAATCAGTATAATCATGACAATAATTGTTGAGGAAATAGTTGTCTGGTCAAAAGTTATATCTTCTAGTGTTAGTCATACTTTCATACATGTACTTCAGCTATTGATTGTGTTTATTTTTAGCTACTGTCCATAGTACAACATATATATTGTAGTCATACACAGTCACAACATATGGCAGCTTCAGGCAGGAACAATGATAAATTGTATAGGCCTATATAGTGTACAGGGAAAGGTATGCAGACCTTAAAGGAAATGGGTTTTCAAGAAATAAAGCAGTAAAACCTTGAATTAAATATGTCAATGATTTTCAGGACATTTCTTATAGACTTACATCCTTTTTTTCAGATTTTGGATCTGGGACAATGTCTAAATTTTTGAGTAACTTTGATAAAATATGACGAGATCAAACTGATAAAACTTAACTAATATTAACTTAGATACACTGTAGCTCTTAATTATCCAATATATAGGCACTTTCCATAAAATTCCCAAGGCAAATGCATTTTACAAAATGGTATTGTTATCCAAAATCTGCATCTATCGAGTGGAGAAAGTTGTCAGTGTGTTTGGCAGCAGGTCAGGCCAAAGGTAAGGTGTCCTAAATGCCTCATGTCAAATTTAGTTGTACCAGTCCCACCAAGGGACAAATGTGAACCCTGGTGTGTGTTTGTCTGTCTATCCGACTGTTTGTGGCTGACATACAGCAAAAACTTCTCGACCATTTGAGCTGAAACTTCTGAGGCTTTTTTCACATATCTTCATGAAAAATTGATTAGATTTTGGCTATGATCAGTAAAGAGGATACAGAGTTATCGGAAGATACATGATCTATGCAGATACTTGTGCTCCCACTAGGGGGCCCTCGGGCAGCGTGGCGGGACAGGGCTCAGGTTTAAAATAATTCTTGCTCTCACCCTTTGGTAAAATGCATGACGTTCAGAATCACATATGATTGCATATCTGAACATGTTATACATTCATGAAAGGACTGGCCAGTTTAAAAAGTTCATAAACTCAAAGTAAACAACTTACAGAGTGTGCTAAGTGGAAAGAAATAAAAAGCACTTTTAAACGCTAAAAGGCCAAGAAGTCAATTGCTGTTGCATGGCGGACTAAAGTTTGACAATTGACTATTATGAACACCATAACATTATACTGTTAGACATGAAAGAAAACTGTGTATTTCTTGTTTATATGGTTGGGTTAGTCTGGCACTCTATCAATCATATTTTCCTTTGTTAGGAGACCCGTCACACTCCGTGAGCACCAGCAATGTCACAAGAAAATGGCAAAAGAAGAAACTTGAGAAAAAAGAAATTAAAAAAGAAGGAAAGCAGAATGAATGGGATAAAGAACTAGGAAAAATAGCAAAATATCAAGTTTGCAGTTAGAAATTAGAAGAGTACAAATGCATTATAAGAGACCTTTTAGACAAGATGTTCCCAAACTAATTCGAAAGTGACATCTTATGAATATCGAAAATCTTTTGTTGGCTTTTCCATATCCAGACAATATCAATATGTCTATCTATCAATCTGATTCCGTATATCTATCTATCTATCTATCTATATATATCTATCTGTCTATCTATCTATCCAGGGTTGCGATTTTTATTGATTTTTATAAAAAAATCAAAAAAATCGGATTTTTTTTATTTAAATCGGATCTTTTTGATTTAAATCGGATTTAAATCATTAATGGAAAAAGTTCATTTTCCGTATCAATTTCACCAACTGTTATTAATTTTTATGCATTGACATATTATGAATAACACATATATGGATGTCAATAAGGCATATATATAATAATTTTGTTTAAATTACAGAAATTATAATGCAAAATTATGAAATCAAGGCAGGTGATGTATTAAATACTTGTATAATAATCATAATGTAAGCTACGGCAGCAGTTCTACATTTTGATACGGATGTGTTAATTTTATGGTTTTTTTCACTGAACATCAATCATAACTATACAGCTTACTTGTAATAGAATTACACCTTCTAAAAGATGAAAAAGGATGTCAAGACGAGTCATCATTTTCCCTACTCTGCAATGAACTGAACTGCTACGTTAAATCACCAGTCTCAGCACTCAGTCTCACGATGCCTGTTAATTTTGTTTCACATGTAGTGTATTTGATATCAGTTTGTAGGGGCTTTGGGGACAGTGCTGCATTTGCAGAACATGGCTTTGTTTTTCATTGCAGCAATGAAATTGTTTAGAGATTCATGAGAATGCCATGATTGAAATAAAATTGTTTAAATCTTTATTTACATGTAGTCATTCTACTCGGATATATTTATCAGAAATATTTTATCATATATCTAAAATTATATCTTATATATATACAAGGGGCCTGTGTGATATGTCATTAGACATATTTATGAAAGGGTATTGCTAAATGGTAGGTTGCAAGCTGTAATATCTCACTGCCAGCTTTATTTGTGCTTTTTTAAGCTTTTTTATCACAACTTTGATTTAAATCATGATTTTTATTGAGTGATTTAAATCATGATTTAAATCAATGATTTAAATCGAATGATTTAAATCCAGCAACCCTGTATCTATCTATCTATCTATCTATCTATCTATCTATCTATTTGTCTATCTATCTATTTGTCTATCTATCCATACCTTTCTATCGTATCTATCTATCTGGGACTCTGGGTGTCTCTCTGTCTCTCTAATCGATTTATCGATCTTTCTATCTATCTCTTGTTCTATCTGTCTATCTGTCTATCCATCTATCTATCTTGAGCCTATCTATCAAACCAAAACTCACAGAGGGCCGTGGCAGATGGTCAAAGCAGAAAAATAATTGATTAAAAAGTCTGTGATGTGTGCACACCCAATTTTGGCATGAGATCATTCTGTTATGTACACACCTAAACTATTGGCAGCAGACTTGGCATCATTCACTCATATTAATAATATTAGAATCTGTTATGAATAATTATCAATTTTCTCTTTCAATGAGATATTTCCCTTCTTTAAAAAAAAAGTTCTTTCATGTTGAAAGTATTAATTTATGTATGCATAAACATTCACTTGTAAGTTAGACATTTTAAAAGGTGGAATGTAAATTATTAAATTAATTTAAAATATAGATTAAAGTAAAACAAACTATAACACACCCAAAATCATATATGTATAATCCATCAATATCTGTTCAATCTGTCAAGCAAGTTGAAGCAACCAACCAGCCAATAATCCCAATGATCAATCAATCAATCAATCAATCAATTAATCAATCTATCTATCTATCTATCTATCTATCTATCTATCTATCTATCTATCTATCTATCTATCTATCTATCTATCTATCTATCCATCTATCTATCTATTCGGCTTAATTTTCATAAATTTTCAGAATTATTTTCTGATTTTCATATCAAGCCAATTTATATTTGCACTCAGGCCCACTCTGGCAGGTGTGTTTGACAATATTACACTTTTCATTCTAGATTTCTCGTTTGATTGAACTGCTCAGTGTTGGATGCTTGAATAGGCTGTTATTTGCACATCATGATTTGAGATGAAATAGAAAAAAAAGAAAAATTCAAAACATATTCATCTCACGGATGTGTCAAATTGATTATAATCTACAGAGGAAATTATCCAATAAATCTTGTTGACCCATTTGAAACACTTTTGACAGCACAAATTGGAATTATGACTTTGAACACAAGATTCCACAAGCAAATTGGGCTTTTTTTTTTTTTTACGGCCTTAAATTTTTTTTTTTTTTAGTTTTAGACAGGCCTACTTGTCCTTAAAATTTTGCAATTATTACAAAATCAAACCTTTGTGTCAGCATGCTCTCTAAATGTTTGTTACAACATGGATAATAATTAGGCCTATTGTCCATAGTTTTCTCCTTTTGGCATAATATTTGTTTTACCAAAAGGACAATTAAGCCTACATGTTTTCTTTATTTTAGATTTGTACAAAGTCTAATGTGACAGTGAAATGGTTTCTGTTAGTGTAATCTAACTAATTTCAGTATTTTGCTTTGTGCTATAGATAAGTCTATGGGAAAAGCTATAACATCTATAGAAATTATACAGATTGGATACAGGCTACAAGAATTCAAATAAAATCATTTTACTTTGATAAAAAAGACATAAAACCTCACAAGATACACACTATCTTATAAGAAGCTATAAGAGGTCATTTCATACTTACAGGTAAATATAAAATCTCACCCACCTTTACATGTGTGTGTCCTGTCTTTGTTGTCAGTTGGGTAATATTTTATCTCTACTCCTGAGCATCCAAGTGTAGAACGTTGTTTGGCTTTTGTAAAGCACTTGTGAATTGTAGAAGCTCCAATGGCTTGCAGCAGTTTATAAAACCCACTCAAAACTATAATAATATCAGGAGCAGAAATATGGAGGCCTCTGATTTGTCAATAGGCTCACTGGGCCATTTCTAGGCCAGCCATGTCCTTATAAGGGGGCCCAGAAGGAATTCCTGGTATGACGTCACAAGAAATGTTCCAAAAAGAACACCTGCCAGGAATTCCAACCTGACGTCATCAATTGGAGAGTAGTTACTGACCAATGACAGACTTCTGCATGTTCTTTTGCCATACTGTACTTAAACAACTCATGATCTGAGGTTATTTATAGTCACATAATGAACCAGGAGCTGTTTTGTATTGGATTGTTATTGTGCTACCTACTAGCACTGTGCCAAGGCTGAATAACTATTATACACAGCTGAATCCTGGAACTTTAATGTTATTTTTTGTTTTGCTTTTTTATGTATAGCTAACTTTAAGCTACACACTGAAATTGATTTCTCAATAAATAATAAATCGTCTCTTGAAAACCGTCTCAAGTAGATTGAGATAGCCTATAATATAAATCATGGAAATATTTTTGAAAGGTCAATTGACCCAAAACTGAAAAAGCATTACCTTACAGGTCCCAGGTGTCCTTTTAAGATTTGAAAAATGGGGAAAAAAAGACACACACACACACAAAAAAGGCCTTGTTTGTTACTGTGTTCAAACTGTTGAGAAAAATATAGAGCAAAATCTGACAAGGCACAAATATTACCCAAATATGTTTGCTTCATAAATCACAAGTTTAGACACACAACAATGTTAAACATGATTGATTTCTGTGCCTGCCAGGCATTTCTAGTCACTTTCTGAATTGCCCTGGTTTCTTCATGAGATCTCCAGAAGACTGACCATGTGATCAAGTTCAAGTTACCAAATAAAAGGAACGATCCGGAAGGGGACTTCTTATGGTTTGTAGCTAATTGCTTTCTTTTTAATATTCAGGGGGGAGGGGAGATTTGGAGTTTTTTTTAGATGATCCTTGGAGGGGGGGGGGGCTAATCAGACCATGGACTTCTGGTGAAAAAAAAAGTTTGTTTCCCACTTGAAACTGGAAAAAAAAGATTGTTCAGCTCATGAAAAAAAAGGGCCAGCTAGGGTACCGTAACAATAAAACTGCGATGAGTTTGTCGCGCGGCCGCTTGTCCGCATACGAAAAAATTGTTCGTTGACGCTCCGCGCACAAAAAAAAAAAGTTTCTCTCGGGGTAAAATCCATAACCCCAACTATTGTTTGGTCCCCTAGAGGGCGGTCCACACTGCAGTTTGGTATGGGAGAATGTGGCTTTCAGTGCTTTCTGATGGCATCTGACCAAAATTTTTTTTTTAATTAAAAGGTTGCCAAATTTTTAGTGGGGCAGCTGCCCACCACCTCCCTGCTTGGTGTCTCTATATGGATTGAAAAACCTACCGATTTTGTAGTTCCCAGTCAAAGTTGTGCAGTTTTGTAAAAGTTTAGTGGGCTGTGCTGCCTGTGCATGCATGCATGCCCTGCAGGCTGCAGTGCTCAGATCTGTACATGCAGCTTCAAGGTAAATATTGGCAGGTGGAGCTAGTATCCAATGACTTGCTTGGGGCGACATCTGCCGAGATTTTATTTTGCGTTGCAGCTCACAAGCAAAACACACAGAAACAAATGTTTGGACATGAAGATCAAAATTGGTGAGACGAATTGTTTTTGTGGAATATTTCTGTAATACAAGGGTAACGGCTTATGATCTTACTCAGAAATCGTCAAGACATAACCTCGACTTTGCTGGACCATTTTAATGTTGCATTTCTTAGAAATTTGGCTGTAAAAGATGCTCAAAACATTCGGTTTATTTGAAGATCAAAAACCTGAGCTGAGTGAGTCATTCTCAAAATAGTACTGTATCAACTGCAGTACATCAACTGATAGTCAAGTAGCAATTACTTCAATTAGTCACACAGAGTGAATTGTACCGTGCCATGTATTTCAAGCTGTCAATGCACAGGGTACAGTTGTTGTTGAAGTTCTTATGCTGCTTCTTCATCAGCTAATGATCACTGGTAATTTCTCTGGTGGGTCTTCTCATAGTGACTTGGCTCTGAGGTGGCTGACTAGATGCTGGTCGCTGGGTATAGGCCTGGGGCATTTATTTATCTTCAATAAAATAAGAGAAATTCTAGATTCTCTATCAAAAAGGGCAAAACCCAGTTGATCGTTGGTCCACAGGCCCAATGACGAATTTGTCCCTCTAAATATAGGTCACCTCTACATGTACTACTACTACGCCTACACTTTGTAAATTATAAAACGATGCACAACCCTACAATCTACTTCTACATGTTCTACTGGTGTCTAAATGCTTTGGACAAGATCCTCTCATAGCATGTTTAATGAAAAATGCAGTCCCAGAAATCAGTTGTTTGAGATGGGATTTCTCTGTGAACATACTGAATAAAACTGCTTAAAATGAGTGAGAAATATGGCAACTTTACAAATTGCATAATCAACTAAACTTATTTATCTTCTTTCGTTTCAGATAGTGGCCTTTAATTCTACATTCCTCAACCCTACATAATACTCATCATAACTTGCTCATATCCTTCACTGCATCCGCATGGACCTGTATCACCAACAAAATCACCATTTGCAGAACATGTAGACAGCGTCGTCCGACTGTGATTGTTACTACTGTGATGAACGTGCGTAATTAGTTACGATGCCTGTGATCAGAGGGCGCTGCGGTCTGTCTGTCTTCATCGTTCGCTGTCTGCACACTCTGCTCACCCTGGGAATTTTGCTCACTTTGGTCGTAAAGAAAACTGGTAAGTTACGAGAATAATATGCCCTTATTTTTGTCATAAGATGTAAAGATGATAAAATGTTGTTCTTGACTCCATTATAATTATCCATCTGTACGTGGAAGGATTCTAGGTCAGTGGGCAGCGCTCCAAGCTTCCAATTGCGGGGTCCTGGATTCGATTTCAGTCATTCTTTACCTCATTGCTGTGTCCTCCTGTCCTAATGAGCCTACAAAGTCTAGGTTTAGCTGGAAAAATGCTATTTGGCTAATGCTAATGGCTTGCTAATACCTAGCAAGTGCATGGATACAGGATGTAAAGCCCCAAGCTTCCATCCATCATCCATTCCCGGTAGAATGTTTGAATTGTGCCATTGTACAGTATTTTAAAATTATCGGTATTTTTTTCATACAACAAATCAGATGCCTTTCAGTTTCTGTAAATTGCAAACCTTTGAACTAATTTCATGATTTTGTCTTCTCTACTTTCCAGGTTTACGGGAAGCCATAGATGACCATGACATTCTCTACTGTGGACTTTTCTTTGGTCTCGTCGTCCTTTCTTTGTTTTTTTACTTCTTGACGTGTTGTACGGATCCTGGATATGTGCCAATCACTACCTGTAACAATGTAAGTACATCTGTTAATATTTTTAATGGAAAATACAGATTTATAATGATGTGCAATGATTGAGTCACTAAGCTGCTAAGACTTGTATGGGAAAGAGGGGTTAGCTCAGCACGTTGCTCAGATGATAGCACTCTGGGATTCAAATTGCTTGGTCATGGATTCAACTCCAGCTCTGCACCGGGAGCATGAACTTATGTTGGACCACAGGCACACTGATCATGTAGAAATAAGGGTACTTAAAAACAAATTATTAGTCACTGAAGTTGCTAGAGGGCAGAGCCTGTCTTTTCTTTATCTGTGTGCCTGTGAGTTGGACAGCCGTTTCAATCAACCTTTGCCTCACTGCTCTATCCTCCTGTTTTAATTATCCTACCAAATTCATAAATACAGGATGTAAAGCCAATCATCATGTTTTTGCTTTCTTTAAAATTTCTGTGAAGTAAATAATGTAATATATTACTTCCATTTCAGCATCAACCTATAAAAGAGTGGGAAGCCTCGGAGGAGGAGGATGAGGAGGCGAGAGAAGATGCTCAGATGCTGAGGCGGGGAAGCGGGGGGCAGGACGTGGAGGCAGGGGGGTCACCCGTCAAGTTGAGGAGATGTGGCTTCTGTGATATTGAGGTGAGTAATTGCATGCCCTGTAGTTTCTCTGAAACCTAACTAGGTAACGAAGAACCTAAGTGACAAGTTGTCATAGGACCTGGCAAGGCAGTCCTCAGACTTGCAATTTGATAATTTATTATTCAAGCAATACTAAGTCTTGTTGAACCTTACCTATTTTCACTAGCTCAGCAGTCAGGGAAATTATCACCAGCTGATGACAACCAATGTCCTCAGCCCCACATGACAATCACCCTAGCACTGTCATCACCCTCCCATGACACTCTCACAGTGTCATGGCCTAGCCATGACTTTGGCAGTGCTCAAAATCATCTTTGACTGGCTATTTAGAAAGAACTACTGCAACTTTCACTTCCAAACTTGGTATAAAGTTGTATCACAGTGTCAACTAACTCTATGAATTTTGGCAGACCTATCCATTACATAATGAGGAAAAGAACCCGAAGGCTCCAGAGAAATTAGGAAATTGTCATTAGCTGCTGATGACTTTGCAGTATTTCGTGAAATTGGATAGAATTAAGTCCCGCAACTGACATGCTGCTGTGTGGCGAGGATGGCTGCAAAGAGATCAGACTTTCTTCTGAGACCCAACTAATCAACCCCACAAACTCAATCATCCTGTCAGGGCCAGGACCTGGCTGGAATTGCAATTGTCCTCATATGCTGGTAATTTCCCTGACTGCTCAGTGTTTTGTGAATAGAAAAATGCACTAAGTCCAATATTTTGCTATATGAAAATTCATGCATTATTCTTAGATGTCATCGTAATATTGGCACATTCAGCCAATAATTAATTAGTGGTCAGTGTACAATATTGAGCACTGTTGGTTTCTTTATTTCAACCAATCAGAGTGCGCTACTAAGTCATTAGATCACTTACAATAATTTTGCTCACCTAACGGTCAAATTTTGACTTAAGTTTCCACTGCTAGTTGAGGATTTTTAATAAATTTTTTCATAAATTTCTGATGGACACAGATAAGTAGTGTCATGAACCCTTGCATAGCTAATTTTCTTATGTACCTATCCAGCAACCCCTGAGAGCCAGACACTGTGAAGAATGTGGCCGATGCGTCTCCAAGTACGACCACCACTGCCCCTGGCTGGAGACGTGTATTGGGGAGAGAAACCACAAGTTCTTCTGGATGTTCACAGGGTGCAAAGCTGTGCTGATCTGGTGGGCTGTCGCTATTGTGTGGTAAGTGTAACTGGCAACCCATGTTAGATGGATGTTTCATCCTGTGCCAAGAGTGTACCTCAGCCTCATTACGTTTATTAATCCTTGCCTGTCCTTTTAAAACATTGTTTATTTAAAGCTTTGTCAGTGCATAAATACACGACGTAAGGCCCTATTGCCCCAACTACCCTCTCAAATATGGATCTATTCCTTGTCCTCTGATGAAACTACATGTTGAAATCGAAGGATGCAGTTGAGTGCTTCTTTTCGGAATACCATTGTCTGACTTGAACAGTTTCGATTTTAAAAGAACTCCTATTTGAATGTTGTCACAAGTTGAATGTTCAATTTCCAGGCCGTGTTTTACGTTCAACGAGCGCTGGCCGGAATGGTTCCAGAGCAACGTCATCTACCTGATTGACATCGGCGTGTTGGGAGTGGGGGGTTTTGTCGTATCTATCCTATTTTGTTGTCACACGTATTTGATGGCTACTAACTTAACTTCGTGGGAGATGGTCTCTCGGCATCGAATCACGTATCTGAAGACCCTTGATGAAGAAATTAACCCCTTTCACGAGGGGTATTACCGAAATATCTACCATTTCTTATGTAGCATGGCCTCTCGCAAGTGGGATCAGATCTACACCAAGCATTACATTAAAATGACGCAAAGGGCCTAATTAGGCCTAATTAGGCTTAATTAAATTAATTAGGCTAATTAGCTTAAACGAGGCTTAATTGCTAATTAGAGGGAATATTGGTCCTCATTCTGTGCCAAGTATATAGTGATTAATAGTTATTTTGTAGTTAAAGTAATAATGATTACAGATTTAGGGCTATTCAATTTCAAAATTTGTGAGTGGTTTGAATGATGAAAATCAAAGTTTTATTTTTTATCTTCGTCATACTAGTTTCTATTCTGTGAAACTTTAATTTCACTTGTACTGAAAAAGAATCCCAAGTTATTTCCATTACCTGAAATTTTGATGATGGGGTTTAAAACACTACTCTCTTGCTCACCTAAAATTTTGAAGATTGTAAATCATGTTTGTTGTGTTGCATTTTAGATTGATATTATACCGCCTAGCTTTCTAAATCATTTTACCTCAACAAGAAATAAACAGTAATTATTTTACACTGTAAAATTAGCACCTCTCATTATGAGATCTGATGCAATAGACATTTTGATTTTTCCCAGGAAACATAATATTCAACCTTCTTATCAGCTTAGTTAGGAGTCCTTCCAAATTCATGAAATTTCAGATGGAATAGCCCTCCGTATGAGTTTATTCAATTGTCCGTTCTTGTGGTTCAGCTGTCTATTGGACTCTAGAGTAGGTTTATTTGATCTATTTTAGTATCTTCATTCTCAGTATGGTATTTTGTCTTAGTATGAGTTAGATATTGTGTCTAATTAAGTATCTTTGACTAATTAGGACAGGAAATTAAGGAACTTGTGTTTAGTCTCAGCTGGGAAACAGTGCTAAGTTGACTATATTGATATTGAATATTTTCTTTTTTTTCCATCTTATTTTATTCTCCTCAATTCTGATTGAATATTTGATCACTATTTGTAGTTTCATAGAATATTTCCTTTCAATTCTGACATTCATTTACAATTTTAAATTTTCAAAAGCAGATTTAAGAACTTTAATTGCTGTTCTTAGAATACATAACAAATTTTAGTGGGTCTTACTTCCTGCAGCAATGGAACACCTATTTTGAATTATCCAAATCTGTAAATCTGAGTTTCTCATTTATTTAATTATTTGTTTATTAAGTTCATTTAAATCAGTAAATGTAGCAGCTTGACTAAAAACATGTTCCTTAATTTTCAACTATTGTCTAATTAATTAAAAAATTGTCTTATCCTGTTCTCAATCAACGTCTGCACTTACATATGGTATTAAAATACTCTTAGCACAATTGCCTTAAAGATATATATATACATTTTAATGTGTACTTTATTGTATTGTTATATACTGAAGGATAGTACTTGAGATTTTAATTGTATAACTTGTAAAGAGTCCATAATATGTAATATAGAATTGTAAATTACTTATTTAGAATTTCATGATCTCTTCTATTATTGATAATCATTGCTTCTATTCTTACTTTTTTCTTATATTTAATTAATCTATTTGCTTTCTATTTGTTGTAAAGATATCTATTTTTAGTACACAAACAGTGATGATGTCATCACTATTTATGTACTAAGAGCAGATGTCTTTACAACACCATAAATGTGGTTGATCATTTTAAAACCACATTTTCTAGTCACTTATTGCCTATAGGCCTAAACTTGTGTATTTATTAGGATCAGAACTTTCTGTAATTACCTATTAGTTTGTTCTTCTTCCAGCAGAGGGCTCTGTGGCTAAATGATCACTTTCTTTGGTGATGTCATCAATGCTATGATGTCATCATTGGAATGTTTTACAATTGTATTTGGCTCGATAACCTTGGCTGCTTTGGCCCACTGTTATCTCGTGGCTTGTGAACAGGGTTATCGAGTCTCCGATTTAGCGTAACAATTGGTGACATCATCACTTTATGTGGACTGATTTAATCACACTGACCTCTGTTGACAGGAAAGTGTTCCAACAGTATGGCAACTAGTGCTGCCCTCTAGAAGTCTAAGGCTAGTATTTGCTACTAATGAGCGTTGTTTGGTTTGTTTGAATCTTGAATGTTAATTTATTTCATCTGTATGTGGGAGAAAGTAGTTACGGCTAGTGCATTTATGGCAAGGTCTTGCTAGGTCTCATATATATTTATTGTCTTTGAATTAATCTGGAGGGTCTAGTTTATTATTCCTTGATGATAAGGCCGGATATAATTGATCTTTAGCTTCTCGGATCTTCTCAGGGCACTATTCCTGACGTCGGTTCATAGGCCGAAAAAAAAAAAGAAGTTGTAATTTCAATTTTCATAATGTCAATTGAATAGAAATCCTGGGTAAAGTCAATTTTTTTTCCCGTAAAAATTTGTTGGGTCGGTCGATCTGAGAAGCTGAAAACCTATTATGTCTAGCCTAAGTTTTAGTGGATGTTTGGAATCGTAGAATCTGATAAGTTGAGTGATATGAATAATGTTGATAATTATTAATTTTACACGGAGGTTGAGTGCTCAATTTTTGAATGTTATATTGATAAGTCAATGAGATTAAAATGAGTTACATAAGGAATTAATATACGTAATTAACATGATTAAGGTGATTAAGGTCAGTAGATGCTGCGATAGATATAATGTGATTTATAATATTTTCATGTAATTTCACCTTGAATTTTGTTTCGTTTGGAAACCAAAATTTTGTTATTTTCCATACATGTTTTATCAGCAGTCATGAAAATTGGGGATTGTTTTAATGTTTTATAATGTTTCAAGGTGTTCTGTTGGGAACTACAATTTCTTTTACTGTAATTATTTTGATTCCTCCCCAGCAATTATTTCAACAATCTTGAGATTATGGTGCATTTTTGTTTTCGTTAAAGTTTGACAAACTGTAATCTTGATTTTTTGTTGGAATTTCCTTTTCATGAGTCGGTTTGTGAAGTTATGTCTCAAAAATAGTTCTTGATTTAGAAGGAACTTTCAAGCAATAATGTAATTCTGATCACTGACACTTTATGCTAGTGCTACAAAAAATAATATGTGTTGTTTTTTTTGGGAGATGTGCTATTAATTTTGTACACAACATGACAGATAGCAAGGAATATGTGACATTGTCTTATAATCAGTATTACAAGCTTTACAGTCAGTTCACAGTAACATCAGGGTGTCTGCCAATCCTGGAAAAGCCTGGAATTTGGTTTCTCAATTTCCAGGCCTTGAAAAGCCTGGAAAAACCAGCATTTTGAAAAAAAGGCCTGGAAAAGCCTGGAATTTAGTTTGTATGGAAATAAAAATAGTCCACTGCTAAATTTTTGGCAATTTTTAGTGATGATAGGACAAAAGTACGAATGTCGGTTTCAGAAAAAAATGTGTATATCATGTCGTTAATTGGTCAGTTCATCAACAAATTGGCCTGGAATTTTGGAAAACTTGATCTGGAAAAGCCTGGAATTTGGTTTTAAAAAAAAGCTGCAGACACCCTGAACATATATAGGGGAGACCGGGGTTAGTTGGCCCAGGGGTAAATTGATCCTGTAGCATTGCATGTCACTTTTTGCAAACAATAAAATAAGATGTCGCTCTGAAAATCTGGAAGCATTAAAATTTGCGATAAATTCGGACAGAAAGCCCCATGGTCACAATAATGTCCTGCCCCCCTAGTTTGGTCATCTTTCCTATGCATATATGGCTATGTATGATACTGTGGATTCTTTGAAACCAGGGGCGGATCCAGGATTTTTCGAAAGGGGGGGGGGGCAATACGTAAAACATTGGAGTCTCTTTGGAACATTTTTTTTTTCCAAATAGCAATATGAAGGATTTATCTGGCAAAAGGGGGGCGCGCGCCCCTTGTCCCCCCCCCCCTGGATCCCCTATGGAAACTGCTATAATTTTATGTAAAAATAAGGTTCTCCTACTGGAAAATGTAGATACTTATATTATGAAGACTGTTGTTAAGAAGCTGATGTACATAAGTTAATTTTGCTGTAGATTGTCTTTCTCTTGTTTTAATGAGTTCATAAATAATTATAGAAAAATCACGTTTTAAGAGAACCGAGAAGGTGTAGCTACAATTTTTAAGTGGGAGTCACACACAAAAAACTGTATGATATGATATATTCTGGCTACAACTTTAATTAGTCGTTTTTGTGTCAAATTATATGGAAGAAGCACTTTTCACTACTTGAGGCGCTTTCAAAATGGTACTTCGTTTTCTTTTTAGCATTGTTTTAAAAATAGGGGAGATTTGGTCAAGTTGATCCCAATGGTAAGATGGGCCTTCAGTAAAATTGGCAACACTGGCCATTTTTCAAAGCAATGGCAAAGTCTGATGAATAACAATTTAAGATATTGATATTAGAGTTACTGGGGCAAGTTTTCTGACATGCTTACTTCACAATGATGCTTGCTGGTGGACTATAGCTCTTGCCCCAGGGATTGTCTTACCTCAAGGAACAACTTATCCCGGTCTCCCCTACTTTCTTTGCAATTCCTTTGTTAATATTTCTCGTACATATCTTTGCTGTGTTATTTTCCTTGTTATTATTCTACATTGTTTTAGCCCTTGTTATATATATCTTTACTGACCAATATTTAGGTTATAACCAATTTCATAGTCAATCCTTCACATCATTCCCTTATTATAATACCTCTATCAAATCTCTTTATGATTGTTTTACGAGACTAATGAATTATATTAAAACATACTATTAAAAAATTTTGAGTTTCAGTTGTTGTTCTTGGTGATATTTGGTATTTGCTATATTTTGTAAGTTTCTATTATTTATGGAAAGTTTATGTGTCAGAATTTGATGTGGATATTAAATTTCTGACCTTATGCAAATTTATGCAAATTTTGCAGTGTGGTTACTGCATGTGAATCTCATCAAACGTGAAGTGGTTAAGCCTGAAATTCTAATCCAAGTATTAAAATGCTGAACATTAATTATGCAATATTGTTCTGGCATGTGAATTCATCAAATTGAAGACTGTTGATGTGAAATTACAAGTATTTGGTTGACTTTCAGCTACTTTCAGATTCCTATAGCATTTCCACGAACAAAATTTTCTGCAGATTATGGGAATTTTTATGTATCAGAATTTGATGTTGATATTAAATTGCTGACCTTATGCTAATTTATGCAAATTTTTCCTATTTGGATACAGCATGTGAATCTCATCAAACATGAAGTGGTTCAGCATATTCCAAGTAAATTAACTATGCAATATGGTAACAGCATGTGAATTTCATCAAATTTAAGTCTGTCAATGTGAAATTTGAAGTATTTGTTGAACTTGCGTTTTCTCCAGGGATGTGAATTCTGTGAATATATTAAAATGCTGGAACTGGTTGAACAGCGCAGATGTTCGTAAATAAGGTTTGTAGCATGTGAATGTCATCAAATAGTGGGTTATGTTAACTTGTTTTCATGGAAATGCCTACCAAGTGCATAAATACAGGATGTAAAGCCCCATTCATCCATCCATCCGTCATCGAAATGCTGTGGAAATTATATTGTATTGCTGAACATAATTCAAATTTGCTAATTTTTGCGCTATGGTTATTGCATGTAAACCTCGTGAAATGTTTAGACGCAACTAGAATTTTGAATTATTTGGTAGTGTTTTTTTTCTCGTAAATTCTGTGTATGGCAATTCAGTGGTAAAATATTAAATTGCTGAACATATATAATGCAAATTTGTATTTACAGCATATGATTCTCATCAAAACAATATGGAAATATGAAATTGCTGAAGCAAATTGTAATTATGCAAGATAATTGTATCTTGAAGAATATAGAACATTTACATGCTTTCTTCCAATATCTATGTCTCTTATGATGGAATCTCCAACAATGACAATTTTCTTAATGGCACTGCACCCCTTCTTATGTCTTGGTCTCGTATAATTGAATCTCCAACAATGAGAATTGTCTGAATTGTTGCTGCACACCCTTTCTTCCAGTGTTGAGATCTCGTATGATGGAATATCTGACTATGAGAATTTCTGAATAGTAATGGTCTTACTATCTTGGAATTCAACATCAACATGTATTGACCTAAGAATACTTCAGTTCTAATCTAAGTCTTATACTAGGCTATGTCATGAGAAATCCCTGATATATACTAAATTTAGCCAGTCTAGTGAAAATGAGAACTTCATGCTGCTGCCAACTGGCACGAAGGTAGTTTTGTATGCTTCAGCATTGCAGCTCCAAAGAAATAGTTCTGATTTCATGACACATTCACAAAGTTTCTATTCAACATTGAGATTAACCAGAGTTAGACTCGCCAATCACATGCTCTAAGGAGGTAGACAAGGCCATCAGCATACTCAGAAACAGCCATGGTTTCTTCCAGACAAAATTTAAAAAAGAAGAATAAGGAAAGGGATAATATATTGACTACAAATATACTTTGTGATAAAATTTGCTGTGCAGCAATAGAAAGGTTATTTGTTACTATATATGCTTCATAGCTGTGTCATGAAAATTAGATATTATTCTTGATTTTTGACATATCCTGTCTTGTTATAAGGACTCCCATGAAATGATCACCGGGGTGTCTAAGATATTAATAGCTATATTTTATGTTGTTGTGTCTAAGATATTGAGTCATTCCAATTTGGTTTTATTTGTTTATCCTTATGGGTATTATCATGCAGTAAGCAAAACTAGTTAAACTAAACACCAAGTTCTCCTCTTTTTTAATCATCCCAACTTTTCAACTTTTAAAAAAGTTTTAATCTTTCGGAAAGCACCTACGTTTTATGCTAAGAGGGTTTTTAAAGGAAATAGTGTAATTATTGTTAGAGAGTCACTCCCACCATGTAAACAAAAAATAAAATGCACAGGACTAATTATGTGTTACTCAGCACGTACACCAATGGTTGAAGGTCGGTTAAAGGCTTCACCAAGCCCAAAAGGAAGATTACGGGCATGAAAAGAAGTAGAAAAAGTTTAAGGAAAAGCAATAAATAAAGAAATGTGCTTCTCTTGGGAGTAATTATTGACTTGGAAGACTTAAAAAAAAAACATTGACCCCTTTTATTTTAATGACAAAAATATAGATCTCAATTTGTATTTACATGTATTATGAAGAGTGTCTGATAAATGGGCAAACATTTCTCAGCTTTAAATATCTCACACCATGCTTTTTGACACCTCTGATTGGACTATGTTGTGAAGTATGAATGATGATGTGACGTTTATGTGCTGATGGATGGATGATTGGGTCTTTACATCCTGTATTTATGCACCTGACAGGCTAACTAGGACAGAAGGAGGACACGACAGTTAGGTGAAGGATGATTGAAACAGCCATCGAGCATAGGCCCAGGTGACCCGGCAAAAGCTGGATTCGAACCCTGGACCTAGCGATTGGCAGCATAGCACACTACCACTGAGAAAATTCGAAAAATAAAGAATGTTCCAAGAGTATTGGCTGCCATTTCCAGTAGTTTGAAATTTGGCAGTTATTTAGAATATATATAGAAATGTATTCATATACAATATACATATAATATGTGATTGGAACGGAAAAATGGCATGTCCAATGGCAGTGTTGTTTGAAAACTCTCTTCACTGGAGGCCAAAGAATGTCGAAAAGTGATTTTGTCGTTTTAGGTGTAAATTACGTTACCATAACTACAGAAAAGACCAATAGAGATGGAAAAACAACTATTTTTTATTTTTGTAGGTACCGTAATATGGGGTGAATCGGGACAGATTTGAGGGTTTTTCTGTCATAGCATGGTCAAAAATCATCTTATAAATCAAAATATGGTGCCAAATTATGTCCAAACTCGAGGTCCAACTACCCCTAGGATCATTAAAAGATATCTTTAATTTTCAATGATTTGTTCACGAAAAACCACTTCACAATGTATATTCAGCAAAAATTTCCGTTTCCGTGATGGTCACTTTTTCACTTTTTTTAGACTGGAATTTGCCCATTTAACTGGGATTGAGCCACTTGTACTTGCTTGCTCTAAATAGCCCACACTGGTGCTGATGGGGTGTAAAACACAAGCTCACTCACACCAGTCACCATTTCCATTGTACTCTCCTGATCAAACTTTGCTTAGAGGACCTTTCTTTTGATCTGATACATGATGTTGTACAGGTCCTCATGCTGCGGATAGAATCATCTGTTTGAGGCTGACAGTAACTCTTGGGGGAATATTTCTTTAACATAGGCTGGCAGAACACCCTTGATATATATCCCTCACTGAATTCATAATGTTTTCCACCAATTCTCGAACTTTTGATACAATTCTTTTCAACTTTTGTCTGTCTGGAATAACATCATTTCTCCCTCCATCACAAGGGGGAGGGTTGGTCTAGTGGTAGCGGGCTAGGCTGCCAATTGCTGGATCCAGGGTTCGAAACCAGCTATTACCGGGTCACCTGGGCCTATGTTGGACAGCATTTTCAATAATCCTTCACCTCGTTGCCGTGTCCTCCTCCTGTCCTAATTAGTCTGCCAAGTGCATAAATACAGGACGTAAAACCCAATCATCCATCCATCCCTCATCCTTCACATGACCAATGTGATCGTCATAGACTGGGAGCTTTTTTATATAGATTCTTTAAATTTGATTCTAGTCGTTGGGATCCTCATTCGATTCCAGCTCGGACAAGGTCACTTGGACCTATGTTTAACATCAGTTTCAATCATCCTTTGCCGCAAATGGTCCTCTGCTTCTCCATTATGTGTGTCCAACAGTGCATGAATGCAGAAAAGTAGTCCCAATCAATGCAGGGCATCAGACCTGCCAACTCTCCCGCATCTCGCGGGAGTCTCCCGCATTTTAATGCGTTCTCCCGCACTCCCGCAAGCACTATCAATCCTCCAGCATTATCCAGACGATTCCAATGGTACTAAAATCATCAAAATCGGACGATTTTCAGCCGATCTAGACCATTATATATGGCATTTTATGATGTTTTTGTAAGTTTTTGTAGTCCATTTTGTCAAGTGATGTCATATTAGTACCTCAAGTCAACATATTGTCAGATCTATGCAATTAGCAGCTTTTACAACCTTCAAGTCTGGAAACCATTGTTTTTATTTAAAAATACGCTAAGTCGATAAAACGTCAGGTCTCCAGCATTGAGACAGGAACCTCTTGCAAAATTCATCGAAATCTCCAGCAAGTTGGAATTAAATACTTGGCAGGTCTGGGGCATATAAAGTAAGGTCAATGATCGACTGTTTGTGAAAGGGTCAATGACCTTGTTGAACCCATGGAGAACCCAACAACCCTGAAAATCACTGGGGTAAAACCAAAGCTCTCTGAGTGATCACTCATAACAGGTGAAGTGAAGGTGAAATGAGTACAGAAGTTGGTCTGTAGTTCATTTTAAATAACAAAACTGCAGTAACAAGGCATTTTATTCTGAGGTCACAGCAAGAAATTTACAGAGAATTAATTACCTCAGCACTCAACCTCATCCTCCATTCCCATGCAGTGGTCCATGTGCTGAGCAACTCCCTCCCCCTCCTTTTTTTGACACCATAGAAAAAAAAAGGTTTTAGTGAAGGTTTTTTTATTATTTTATTTTCAACCATCAAAACTATTAAATATATGCTATATTAGATGGAAGAGGATTGCTTATCGCAGGCAAATTGCAAATTAATGCAATGATGAATTAACGCCATGAAGAATTAATGCCATGAAGAATTTAGTCAAATGCCTTCAATTCAGGTTAATTGTGCTTGGGTAAATCTTCACACTCTGATTCACACGCAGGTCCACGCTCTCTTGATTGTATTCAAACAAGTATAAAGTTTCAGCCTGGCTCACTCCGTGTTAGAAGAAACTTCAAGAAAGTGTGTATGGTGTCAGACTGTGCATTCAAAGCACATTTATTTCATTTATTTGTTTTCTGCTCAACTTCACAAATTTTTTGATTTTTTGGAATTTGATTTGAGGAAGGCTGTATATTGCCAAAATTCCATGCTTGCTGCATAACTCAGTTGGATCTACCACAGCTAAGGTGGACTTGGCAAACAGCTGGAAAATCAGGTGTGTGATTGGTACTTACATCAATTGATATATCTTCTTGATTTTACAAAAAAGAAAACAATGATTATGATTATGTGTCGTAAAACTGACCATAACTAAAATTTGTCATTGTCGTAATATTGACACCCGCAGTTATCAATACTCTGTGGCTCCTTCACTGATTTGTAGTATTGATGCTTGCACTCTATCATTATTGATTTATTTCTTATATTGATACTTGCACTGTGTCACTCATTGATTCATTTCTAATATTGATACTTGCACTCTGTTTTTCATTGATTCATTTCTAATATTGATACTTGCACTCTGTCACTCATTGATTCATTTCTAATATTGATACTTGCACTCTGTTGCTCATTGATTCATTTCTGATATTGATACTTGCACTGTTTCACTCATTGATTCATTTCTAATATTGATACTTGCACTGTGTCACTCATTGATTCATTTCTAATATTGATACTTGCACTCTGTTGCTCATTGATTCATTTCTAATATTGATACTTGCACTCTGTCACTCATTGATTCATTTCTAATATTGATACTTGCACTCTGTTGCTCATTGATTCATTTCTGATATTGATACTTGCACTCTGTTTTTCATTGATTCATTTCTAATATTGATACTTGCACTCTGTATCTCAGCCAGTTATTTTACGGAGTATTTCACTCCAATAAATCTCTGTTGGCAATACATGTTTATCACAGCTCGGGCTAAAACCCTCACTTGATAAATCACATATATCCTCTCCCAAGGTGCATAACCCGTACAAATTCTGCTTTGATAAGGTGGCTTTGTAATATATGTCATTTTTATTTTTCACACATTATTTACTTGAGGTGCGCATTTGGCTTGCCCTATGTGTACAACCACATGTATGATTAGTGTGTATAATTAGAGTTTTTTAGCCAGTTCTTTTTCTTAAAAAGCATGACTCAAGAATAAAAACATGTAGGCACTATAATATACAAAGAACATCTATTTTACAAACTTTTTTGCAAACTAATTTAAAAACTATAACTTTAAAGCATATTTATTGAAAGGTTGATATTCTTTGAAGTCATGGCACTGAGCCTAGGACCCTAGGTGATAAATATGATACCAGTCAATGTCACTGGATTTATAGTATTTTGCTGTGGGCAGTCAAGCAAAAAAATGTTTCCATAAGATAACGCGGTTTACAATGTGAACAGAAAACTCTTGAGGAAAGTGTAGCCTGGTTCATGTATTTCTATAATGTCATTGTCAAGAAATTTTCAATTGGTCTTTTACTGAATTGCATGGCATGTTCGAATTCCAATACTTTCCTTGCAATCTGGTTGTATATATTATATATTATATAGATAGTGGATGGTGAGGAGACCAATATTGAGTTTTATTGGCCGAATATTGGTCGAGACTGAAGGCTGAGACCAATATTACCTGCTAAGGCCAATAAAACTCAATATTGGTTGACTCAACATCTGCTATTTGTTATATTCTGCACCATAATTTTCAGACTGATGTTTTTGTAAAACACTGGTTATTCTGAAGATATCTACTTTTTAATATGAAATTTGCTTAATTTTTCCCATTATTTACAATGGGCATATTTATAAAATGATAGATTGACATTTCAAGAAGTTAGATTTCCTCCTACCCAGGCCTTCCCTTAAGCAATAGGCAGTTAAGTGCATTGTTGCTGCTAAGAGCATAGGGGTACTCCAATATCACTCTCCACACACCAATAACACTTTTAAGACACCAATATCATTTATTGGCTTGTCATGTGACTGATCTCAAGATACGTGATTGGCCTTGAATTTTTGATGCAGAATATATGTCAGATATGTGAATGCAAAATGTATAAAGATGCACGGCACAGACAGTGAATATAAATATAGAGTTTTATTAGTCAAATTAAATGGCGATGCCAATTTTTTGTGCAAAACATTTTTCGAACTTTGCTCTAGACTTTGTTGCATCTCCAGAGAAAATTCAAAAAATTTAAGTTAAACTTTTCTGAAGCTGGATGGCTGAGTGGTTAAGTTGCCAACCTGCTCTGCTAAAGGTTTTTGCCTGCATGGGTTTGACTCCCATTTGACTCCCATTCGGGGAACCCGAAATTTTTAGCGGATCTTCATGAGCAAAATCCCAGCTGGATGTCGTTCAGATGAAACATTAAATTGGCGGCCCCTTGTATCAGTGTCTATGCTGGGCAAGTAAAAGACCCCTCACATTGGCTAAATATGTACAGTGCCGCCTGTAAGTAAGTGAAACGCATGATATTGTGCCATTGCATCAATGTTAAACATCCTTAACCAAAATGCTTCTGGAAGGACAAATTCTCATCCGATGAGAGGAAAATATTTTGGGTCATAAAGGCCGATATGTGAGGCATGTGGGATAAAAATAGCAGCCAATTTTCTTTCCTGTGGTTGGAGTTAGGTATGGGTCAAAGTCTTTGATAAGTAAGTGAAACGCAGGCCCAATGTTAAAACATAGGGAAGGGTGGTTCACTTACTATGACCCATACCTAACTCCGACTATGACCCAAAATGTTTTCCTCTCATCGGATGAGAATTTGTCCTTCCAGAAGCATTTTGGTTAAGGATGTTTAACATTGATGCAATGGCACAATATCATGCGTTTCACTTACTTACAGGCGGCACTGTATGCCTTACATGTTGAGGAATCCCCCTCTCTCTCCCATCTCATCAATCTACCCTCATAAGCACCCAAAACTCGACTTAGATGGCTGCATTTACCATATCTGTCTATCTGTCTGAAGTCTGGTCATTGAAACATCAAGCTTTTCAGGGTCTTCAGCCTTACAATGGTTGTGCCATTATTAGCATCATCGCAGAACTTCGGATGTCATTTGAAGAAAATTTTGCTTTGTTGGTTCCTGATTGACCTGACGCAGCACCTAGTATGTTAAGGTGATGAATGATTCCACCCATAGTTATGAAAAAGGAGTGCATTTTAATATAGCATCTTTAAAAGACATTGCTGGAACATGAACAAATTTGATGTCGTAGAGCCGTATTGACGCAAAATTGTAACTGGGCAAATATGTTATAACATGCATTTGGCGCCATATTTCCATAAATACATGCAGCATATTTCATTTGCACACATTATTAAAAACTTTTGCTTCTTTATTTTGATGCCAAACTTTGACATTAGATTTTTCTTAGTCTCATTAGCATGCAATGCCTGTCAAAGGTGGCTTTGTGCAAATGGGTGGTTTCATTTTTGTCAAGGAATTATAAGGTTAGAAAGTGGACCTCAGACATATTTTAGGAAGAGAAGATGAAATAAAAGTGCTCAAAAACATAATCTTATGTGAAAAATAATTGCATTTTACTTATTTTAAACTTAAAGTGTTGTAAAAATTGTTGTTGACCTTATAGCTCCTTCGAAATTGCTGTCCTTTATAGTTTCAGAACGCACCACGCAAGCATTATGTCAATAAAGTTTAGTTATGCCGTGCCTCATATGAAAGTACAGTGTGTAATAAAACAAAATAAAACAAGATTATTAATTATCAAATAAAGGGACAACAACACTTTAGAGTAGTTCTCAAAAGATAAGACCATAAAAATCAATTCGGCCAAAGATATTTGATTTTAAAGTACAACCAATGCTTTACCAACTAGACAAACAAGTTGTTTGTTCAATGTTTGCACCTTTTCTGCCATATGTGTGCTGAGTGAAAAATAGATGAAATGAAAACAGTAGAGGCTTTGTAAACAGAGGAGTTAACCCTCCACATAACAAAATTTGATAAAGGGGCAATGACCATGTAAATTATATGTACCCTGCTGAGCAGAAAGGTGTTTAACAAAAGAGGCTTTGTTGAACTTGAAAATCTGATTTTATTACTCTTCTTCCCAATATACACTCTTAACAAAAAGGTTCTGTATGGAACCTTTCAGGGTTCTATAAGATAAGGAACCCCAAAAGGTCCATTACTCTACTTTAAAAAGCTTCCAACAGCAAACGAAAACAACATTTAGATAATCCAACTATTGGGAGCATAATGTCCTATCATAGGGACTTCCCAGCAAGTATTGAACCTTTTCAATTCAATTGAACCCTAAGAAAATTTAGAACCTTTTTTGGCTGTGGGTTCTTTATATATACCATCAAGAACCTTTTGCGTTTTAAAGAGTGTAGAGTGTACAGTGTAATATATATTCTTCAGTGACTATTGCTTCCCCACTTAACACTTGACATTGTTGTCCAATAGAGAAATTTGAGAAATAGAGAAATTTGAGAAATAGAGAAATTTGAGAAATCAAGATTCACCCAGGTGTGGCCATAATATGGCAGCTCCACGTGGGTGGAAAAACTTGCCAAGAATAATAAACACAAGAATATAAGAAGCCTATGTAAATAACAGCAAGACATTTTGCCAAATTAGCTCACATGCATTATGTTATCTGCGAAGAAAAACTCCAACGTTCAGAAAATAGGCCCTACTAAAAGGTGCGACACAAAAGGCTGGGTCAAAATATAGAGAGATTTTGTTTTGGTGAAATATAATCTGGCAAAAATATACAAAATTGCGAAAAAGGCAAACATAATCAAGAATTGCGCTTTCGAAAGCGCCTGAAGTCAGTGTTTAAAAAAAACGAAGTGCTGTCGCATTGATAAGTACTGCGTTGTGTTAAAAGCGAATATATTATTATGTTCATTAGTGTTTTGTTTCCTAATTTTAAAAGCTTGATAGCTTGTATCTTCATTCTGGGCGAAAGAATATTTGAGGCAATTAGGCCTATTTTAAAATTCTTAGGAATTCAGCTGGCCTACATGCACTGTGAACCCAGCTGCCGGCAGTTACCATTAAAAAGTACATTCCGTAAAAACAACGATTTTTTGCCGAAAAATGGAACTCTTTTTCCTATTCATTGAAGTAGCTGCCGTTAAAGTAACGCAGCAGGTTTTACAGTGCGGATAAAATAATTTGGCCTACACTACTGATATATATATATTATATATATATATATATATATATTGATTGATTGTCAAGGGTGTGGCTGCATAGAGCTTTCTCAAAATTGGTGGAAAAGTATAAGAGTATGCAAGAAATGCCTGCAAGCCACTGCTACAATGGGATTCTTTGTGTCAGGTTTGGAGTCTATACACTTCACTTATAAATGACTTCCAGAGTATATCACTGGTTACAAATGAATTGCTTGACTGCACTGAATACATGTTGCTTTATAAGAGTTCCACCTTTTTTTTCTCCTCTATTTTTCACA
Source organism: Platynereis dumerilii (assembly GCA_026936325.1). Classification (NCBI taxonomy): domain Eukaryota; kingdom Metazoa; phylum Annelida; class Polychaeta; order Phyllodocida; family Nereididae; genus Platynereis; species Platynereis dumerilii. Next base: position 22,067,188 of record JAPTHN010000014.1, on the reverse strand, counting down.
TTCATTACAGATGACATCATATTTGTAGACACAGAGACTGAATGTGAATATTTTTCTGGGACATGTATTCTGCCTGGGGGGGCTTCTCGCTATATGTTGGTCTACACCTATGCTCGGCTGAAAAGGGCTCTTCAAGGGCTAATTTTCCCTAGCTAAGGGTCCTAAAATGAGGTCTGAATATTCCTAGACATGGTCCAACATTTCCAGCACTCCGAATTTCGCGTAAAAATCACCTTCCAAAGGACATCCGTGGTGGCAAAAAAGAAATTATTTGGGACAAATAATTAAAATAATACAGCCGACCCGAAAAAAATGCCTCTTTGAGGGCAAATTTTCCCTAGTCCAGGGCCCTATTTTTGGGTTCACGGCACTCCGTTACTGGGTCTGGGTGCGAGACGCTCAGCTGAGCACCCCCTTCATATTTCGGGGCGAGAACCCCCCCCAGGGTATTCTGTAGGGAAAAATGACATCAGAAAACTTATGACATCACTTTTCCCCATTGGATACCTTGTCCTAGAAAAGAATTCACATTTTGTCCTTTGGTCTACTAATATTAAATCATCTGTAAGCACCAAAAGTGGAAGTACTACATGGCCAATTGTGCAGCGTATGTAAAATGTAAAACGTACGAAGCTCTTCCTTGCGTATTTCGAGCGTAAATTGGTATGGATTTCATATGTATTCAGTTGGTTTTTGGGCTTTAACTTGATTCGTTTGCTAATTTCTTTTTTGGATTGGTAAATGCAAGGTCTAAACTTTAACCATTTGTGATAACGATATTGCATTAAAATAGCCTAAGTAACTAAAATGTACCTGAAATGCCCAATGCAACTCCGGAATGCCTTCTACATCTCTAAAGCACCTTCTGTACCTTTGGAATACCTTCTAAACCACCCGACGACCTGTCACTCATGTATGGGACACCTTACTTGTGTTGAAAACTTGAAATACCCCATGCATGTCGAAATACCCAACAAAAACTTCTGAATACCATGCGGGTATTTTGAGGGACCCAAAAAACCTTTTTTTTTCTTGTAAGCTGCACAATTACTAGTGGTATACACTGTGTATGGTGACTTATTTTGACGATTAGGTTCTGCGGCCATGACCGAGTTTCACATATCTAATTAATGACTTTCATTTTTAACTGATTTAATTGATTGTTTAACCATTTTAGTTTTTATAGGCCTGAGGGTCCAGTGCTTCACAGTGTACACTCCTTAATCAATAAATCAGCTTTTTTGCTTTAAAAATATTTTTCTCTTTTGTTGCTATAAGGCACTCGTAGAAGTATATAATACACACAGGAGGAAAACTTTAGAGAATGACAGAGAGAAAATTAGCAAAATGGACTTTTAAGATAATTATCTAATGCGGTATTTTATTTTTTTCAGCTGGAAATTAAATGTGTATATTCGGAAAACCACATTGAGAGATGGGTAATTTCTCGGGCCATTTCTTTTCTGGAATAGCAGTCTTCTGCCTGGCCATGTGGTGGCTTTACAATGGAGCTTCTAAATATATTAAGGTCAGTTATGTAAATCTATCTGTCAATCAATCAACATTAATTGAAGATAAGATATCATTGTTTAGTTAGTTGAAAAATTGATCTTTTGCCACATGAGAGAATCTGATGTTGAAACCTGCAGATGGTATAGTTTTCTGACCGAGATGAAGTCATTTTGTCTTCGAATAAGTCCACTTTGTGAAATGTATGTATGGTGATTGACTTACAGTGCCACCTGTAAGTAAGTGAAACGAGTCAATGCTAAACATCCTCAACAAGACAGCAGGCCCCCGCAGGTCTCGGGCCTCCTCGCGGCGGTGGGTGGTAACACTATAGGTGAAATCCTGTATCCTTAGTGGCCAACACGAGACAGTGCGCAAGCACACGTCTCCCCGACGGAAAAGGGGCAACCTGTTTGCCGTGGGTTGCGACCCGTGTTGGAGGATGAAGGGGTCCTGGTAGTTGAGTTGGGTGGGACTAAGTTGGCCCCCCATACAATACACTACTTTGGCCTGGATTTCTCCCAGACGGGAGGCTGGATTGGCCCGGTCCAGTCAATCGGCTTGTCATGTTGTCAATAGGATTTTGGTCCTATTTGGCCATGGCTGATGGGCCAATCAACGGAGGTTATGATCAAGTATACGTGCCGGCCATGTCCTGTACTATGATTGCGGCTGTAATACTGACTAGCCTTTTGAGAGTATATCCTCCATGTATCCCTGGGACTAGGGTACTGGGCACTGCCCTACCCATATTGGTCTCCCCTTGTTGGGCTCCGTGGTGGGTGGGGACCATGAAGGATGAAACATAGAAATCTTCATGGATTTTTTCGAACACAACTTTTCTCAAACAGGATCTTTTAACGGTGAAACTGACCCTTGGCCAAGGTACATAGTACTGAAAGGTAAAGATGAGACATACCAAAAACTGTCCTCGGTGGTTCGTGCGAAAGCTCTCCATCAGGCAATCGGCAAACCTGAAGATGTCAAGCGCTTTCCTAGCTCACTTTTGATTAAGTGTCGGGACAGACAGCAAGCCTTACGACTACTTGATTTGGAAAAACTGGATATTGCGGAGGTGGAAGTGACTCCTCATGAAAGGCTGAATTCTATCAGGGGAGTAATCAATTCATTTGATAGTCACGAGAGTTCAGATGACCAGCTACTTGACTGGTTTGAATTCCGTAAAATCCCGGTTGTGTCTATATATAGGATGGGAAAAAGAAAGACAAAAGACGGATCCACAGTAGAGACCCTTAGTCTCACTTTCAAGGGTAACCGACTGCCAGATGCCGTAGAAATCGGATTTGAGTTTTGTCGGGTACGGCCCTATATTCCAAATCCTCGGCGTTGTTATCGATGCCAAAGATATGGCCACATTACAAAGACATGCAGAAACAGAGTGGACATATGTGCCACCTGTGGAAGCTCAGAACACACACACACAAAGGATGCTCCGTGTGGCAATCCACCAAGGTGTGTAAATTGTAACGGAAACCACACGTCATTCGACAAATCATGTCCAAAATGGACGTTTGAGAAAAAAGTCCTTGAGATCAAGGCAACTTCCAGTGTATCATTTCCTGAAGCACGAAGGTTAGCACAGTCACAGTGCGGGGCTAGTAGTTATGCCAAGGCACTCACTGGTGGAGATAGTGTGAATCGTGATGCAGGATCGCAGTTGTCACAGAGATCGGACCATCATTACTCTTCTGGACCCAGGTCCTCGCCCAGAACTACTCCCAGGAAAAGACTTGACCTAGACACCACCTGCAATTACTCAAAAAATTATGACAAAACTAACTCTCAAAACCACCAAGAGAAGTTCTGTGCACTGTTCGACCATGCAGGGATGGGTGAACTCCTTGAAGCACATGGGCATCACATTGAACAACAACATGACCAGACAGGCAAAACGCAACAGAAAGATACGCAGGCCAAATCAACAAAAAGGAAGTCAGACAACAGTAGTTCTGATGAAAGAACACCTTCAAAAATCCCAGCGACAGAGGTGGTCGAGTCAGACCTCAACGACACGTTTGAAACCGTAGACTCTCAACAGACCGAGGAAGAAGATATGGAGTCTCAAACCCCTCCCTCTGCGGCTGGGATAGTTCAGGACAAACAAACTAACAACACCTCCCAGGCCCCATCCGCTGCTCCAATAGGTGGGAAGCCGGGTCAGGGAGGTCAACCAGACAAAACTAAAAACCCTACACAGGACAAACTACAACACGGAACCCCAACAACTCAACATCACCAAAAGAAAAGTCCTGACTCAAAGAACACAAGTCAAACACATCCAACAAGTACAAAAAAACCTGGCCCTCCAAACACAAATATGGGGGGAAGAACTACTAACACCAATCAAAATCTGAAACGTGACGAACATAAAGTCACGAATAGAGCCCCGTTAAGAAGATAACATTTATGACTGAACAAACTCATTCCATGGACAACATAGTTCAGTGGAATTGCAGAGGTTTAAGAGCAAATTTTGATGAAATAAAAATATTGACATCTGAGCATAGGGCGAGCATCCTATGTCTCCAGGAGACCTACTTAAAACCATCCGACAACATTACTATCAGAAATTATCATATGTATAACTCATATGGAGAAATTGTCCATGATAGGGCAATAGGTGGTTCTGCCATTCTGGTCAGACAGGGCATAATACATACTTGCCTTAATCTGACCACCACTTTGCAGGCTACTGCCGTCCGCCTAACTTTACGTAAAACGATTACCGTGTGCTCCCTTTACTTGTCACCGAGTTTCCGGGTGACCCTACAAGATCTAAATAACCTATTTGACCAATTACCTGCCCCCTCCATTATTCTTGGAGATTTTAATGGTCACAGCCCTTTATGGGGTAGTGCAGACCTGAATAGTAGAGGTGAACTGATAGAGGACTTTATAAATGGAAATAATCTTTGTGTCTTCAATGATGGGTCAGATACGTTTCTACATTCAGGACATGGCACTTACTCTGCTATTGACCTAAGTGTAAGTGATCCAAATTTGTTTTTAGACTTTGAATGGAAAGTGCTAGAGGATACACATGGAAGTGATCATTTCCCAATCATATTGAAATCGATAAATGTTGGTCCTAACTCCGGTTTATCAAGGTGGAAATTCAATAAAGCCGACTGGAATCTCTTCTCAGAACTCTGCAACAAAAATATTACCCAACAGAAATATGCAGATTCCGATTCCCCTGTAGACCATTTCACAAAAGATATTATAGACATAGCAAATAAAGCGATACCGAAATCTAAAGCCAATCCTCACCACAGCCCTAAACCTTGGTTTGACACAGAGGTCAAAGAGGCTATCAAAGCCCGCAAAAAAGCATTACGTGCCTTTAAATCTCGCCCAACACAGGAAAATCTAAATCAATTTAAAATCTTCAGAGCAAGAGCGAGAAGGATAATAAGACAAAAGAAAAGGGCTACCTGGCAAAACTATGTCTCTAAACTTAATACCCGTACACCCAGTTCCAAAGTATGGAAAATGATAAAGAAGATACAGGGAAGAGATACATCCACACATATTCAACATCTTGTCATCGACGAAGAAGAGATAACCACAACTGAGGAAATTGCAAATAGAATAGGTGACCAATTCGCATTTAATTCCTCATCGAACAATTACACCCAAGAATTCCAACAATTTAAAGAGACGGCCGAGCGACAAAATTTAAATTTCCAGTCTGATAACTCTGAAGCATATAACATGCCCTTCTCCATGGAAGAGCTCATAACGGCATTGAATAAGGCTAAAGACTCTGCTACTGGAGCAGATGAAGTTCACTATCAACTACTAAAGCATCTACCGGAAACAAGCCTTAAAATTATGCTGCAGATTTATAATAGAATATGGGACTTTGGTACATTCCCAACGCTGTGGAAGAAAGCGATAGTAATACCAATCCCAAAACCTAACAAAGACCACAGTGATCCACTTAACTATCGTCCGATTGCACTCACCAGTTGTCTTTGTAAGACCATGGAAAGGATGGTCAACAATAGACTATTATGGTATTTGGAATCAACTGAAGCCATAACAGAATATCAGTGTGGTTTCAGGTCCAAAAGAAGTACATTAGACCATTTAGTATCATTAGAAACTTACATAAGAGATGCCTTCATTAAGAAAGAACATGTAGTTGCAGTATTTTTTGACCTAGAAAAAGCTTATGACACCACTTGGAAATTTGGAATTATGAAGGACATTCATGAAATGGGTCTCCGGGGAAGGCTTCCTCAATTTATAAATTCATTCCTTCAAGATCGTAACTTTCAAGTCAGAATAGGAAGCACACTATCCAACAATTTTACCCAAGAAATGGGAGTTCCTCAAGGAAGTATTATCTCTCCGACATGTTTTAATATTAAGATTAACAACATAGTCCGACATATCAAGGAGAATGTCAAGTGCTCTTTATACGTTGATGATTTCCTCGTTGCTTTTAAGTCAACCAAAATGACAAGTGTGGAACGACAACTGCAACTTAACCTAAACAGGTTGCAAAAATGGTCATATGAGTATGGTTTTAAATTCTCCAAAAATAAAACGGTATGTATGCACTTCTATCCTCCCAGAAGCTTTCAGCCGGATCCAATCCTAATGTTAGAAAATTCGAAAATCAAAGTAGTAAACCAGTACAAATTCTTAGGAGTTTTACTGGATTCTAAATTCTCTTTTATTCCACATATCAATGAACTTAAAGCTAAAGGTTTAAAATCTCTTAATCTTCTCAAAGTAGTCAGCAAGCTCAGTTGGGGTGGAGACACCACTGTATTGCTACGACTATATAGGGCTATAACCCGATCACGTCTCGATTATGGGAGTATTGTATATGGATCAGCAAGACCGTCTTACCTACGATGTCTAAATACAGTACACCATCTGGGCATTCGCCTGTGTCTTGGGGCATTTAGAACATCGCCAATAGAGAGTCTATATGTCCTTGCGAAAGAACCACCATTGTCACTACGTCGTATAAAACTTTCGCTGCAATATTTTGTAAAACTGGCAGCATGTCCAACAAATCCGGCTTTTTACCCGGTATTTCAGCCAAAGTACCAGCATATTTATATGACTAAACAAAGTGTTATAAAACCCCTAGGGCTTAGAATGAAACCCTACTATGACATAATAAACAAAGACAACTGCATAGTTGCTGAAGTGCAGGTTCCATCCATATCTCCGTGGACCCTTCCTTCACCAATTTGTATTCTAGACCTGACAAGTCTTAGAAAATCTTCCACAAGTCCCCTGGAATACCAGAGTAAATTCCTCATAATAAAATCCCGGTATCCATCATACAAGTTTCTTTACACGGATGGGTCCAAAGATGGACTTCTGACTGGTTACGCAGTCACCTCCGCAAAGACAAGTTACTGTAATGAACGTATACCTGATGTGTGCTCGATATTCACAGCGGAACTGACAGCTATCTACAAGGCGGTAGAAATGGCAGTCAACTCGGAAACTAACAATTTTGTAATTTGCTCTGACTCAAAGTCTGCATTGCAGGCAATAGCCAACAAGCAGGTGGAAACCCCTCTTGTATTAGACATTCTTTTTACCTTAGCAGCAATGAAAGAAAACAAGGAGATTATATTTTGTTGGATTCCAAGTCATGTTGATATCAAAGGAAATGAGATGGCTGATCTTCATGCGAAGAGAGCCTTAAGTAAAAACTTAACGGACTATGTTGTCCCTTATACGGATTTTAGAAAGCATATCAATGATTTTACCAAGTATAGTTGGCAAGTACGATGGAATGCTTGCCAACGAAACAAGCTACGCACAATACTACCACACGTCATGAAAGATATAAAAATTGATGTGCACTCACGCAGAGAGCAAATCGTAATTCATAGATGTCTTATAGGACACAGCAGATTAACCCACTCACACTTATTAAACAATGACGCAGCACCAATATGCGAAGGGTGCCAAGTACCACTTTCGATCAAACATATCTTGATAGAATGTAATAACAATCTACATCACCGACCCTTTCAATCAGGTAATCTCAAACACTTATTCTTAGAAAATTCAGCGTCCAGTATAACACAGTTCCTCAGAGATAACGACTACTTCTACAAATTATGAGAAATTAGTTCCAGGATAATCTATCTAACCAATGTTGCCTCTAAATAGCCCACACTGGTGCTGATGGGGCGTAAAACACAAACTCACTCACTCACTCACTCACTCAACAAGACAGCTTGTGGAAGCCTGCATTATCGTTCGATACATACTTCAAATATTGTCCTTTAAAATCCAAAATGTTTTCAACTCATCGGATGAGAATTCATGCTTCCTCAGGCAGTTTGGCTGCAGGTCTTTTTCATTGACCAAATGGTAACACATCACCCGTTTCACTAACTTACACTTACAGGCGGCACTGTATACAAAAAGCTGTGATTTCAACATGAAATGCTTAAGTCTGTCACTTTGATATTGAAATAGAGTGGACTGTTGCACTGTGAAAATGGCACTTCATGTGTCATCATGCTGATGATTTGTCATGATCATACCCAATACTTTCAATGTTAATTTGATTTAAGGAGACTTATTCCTCTTGTTGGTGACAGCCAAATGAAAGGATTATGCATCTGATTTTCACTCTAAAATCAGTTATGACAAGTCAAATGGCCTTCTCTGATCATAACTAATCAAACTGCCTCTATGTTTCCCATGTTGAAAACAGAGAAGATGGCACTTTATCGGCTATCATGAGTCAGTTGAGTCACGAAGTGCATTTTTCACAGTGAACTGGTCCTCATTTTTGTAGGGACCATCTCAGATCTGTGCTAAAAGCTCCAAATGAAGAAATACTTAACATGGGAAGTCCCTAACTTATTGGCCATAAAGCACCAGCAAAGTGCTTTGTCATCAATTTATGTGTACTACAGTGGTGTAGCTACGTGAGTTTCTGGAGGGGGCCAATAGGAAGTTGGACTAGCAGAGATACTTTCCTTATGGTAGGAGTACCTTCCTGATTGACCTCCAATATTAGGAGGGTGTTAATGCCACAGAGGAGGTGTCTGTGAGTACAATTTTAAGATTGCCCCCTCTTGTTTTGGAAGTAGCTACACCCCCATACCATCAAGGTCATGGTTGAGTGAGCAGCTGCTTGGTGTTCATGGTTGAGTGATTTGGGACCATATCCAAAGCACACCTGTAACTTATCCCATAGAAATTTCCTTCAGAAAATTGGTTAGATATAAGTACTGTATATGTATATAAAGATTTGGGACATAATAGATGTGGCCAAACAACACTGTATGAAAATAATATATATTCAACTCCTCACAACTCCTGTGATGTTCATTTATAAGCACATGAAAGGTGTAATAATCCAAATATGCAACCCAGCATTAGTTTGTTGTTATAGAAATAGAAATTTCATGTTTATGACAAAGAATATAAAAGGGCTTCTCATTGCCTGGTTTCAGGGGTTTGCTGTCTGTGTTTGTAACACCTGTATTTAGGCATGCCTAATCATGCGGTAGCTAAATGTGAAATCACAGTAGGTACATTGGAGGTATATGTAACTGCACATACATAACAAATCAACAGAATATTATAAAAAATAAAATAAGTGTTTGAAGAAATCTCATATTTCATACAAAGTTTCCTACAATTCTTTTTTTTAGAAGAATTTCTTGTTTCCATATCAAAGTGACAGACTATAATATTGAAAGGGTTTATGAAACACTGTCGGTCTCTTTTCTGTGAAAGAACACTGACAGTAAGTGGCAAATTAAAAATGTCTATTTTGTTTTTCCTTTAGAGTCGGATGGGACATTGCAAATATGAATCTCAGTACAGTTATCATACAATGATAAGAGGCAGAAATGTTCCAATTGAACAGATATTAAAAGCAACATTTTCATCTCTTTGTGAGTACACTTTTATTATTAATTGTGTTCGTTTTTGGTTTTGGGGGAGGGTGTTGGGCTGCAAATACAGTGCCGCCTGTAAGTAAGTGAAACGCATGATATTGTGCTATTGCATCAATGTTAAACATCCTTAATCAAAAAGCTTCTGGAAGGACGAATTTTCATCGGATGAGAGGAAAACATTTTGGGTCATAAAGGCCGATATATGAGGCATGCGGGATAAAAATAGCAGCCAATTTTATTTGCTGTAGTTAGAGTTAGGTATGGGTCAAAGTCTTAGATAAGTAAGTGAAATGCAGGCCCAATGTTAAAAGATAGGGAAGGGTGGTTCACTTACTTATCAAAGACTTTGACCCATACCTAACTCCGACTACAGCGAAGCAAATGGGCTGCTATTTTTATCCCACTTGCCTCACACATCGGCCTTTATGACCCACTTTGTTTCCCTTTCATCCGATGAAAATTCATGCCTCCACAAGCAGTTAGGCTGAGGCTGTTTAGCATTGATGCAATGGCACAATGTCATGCGTTTCACATACTTACAGGCGGCACTGTAGGTGGGTCCATGATCAAGGTTCGAATGCAGCACTCGCCGGTCACCTGCGCCTATAGATATGCTGGATGGCAGTTTCAATCATCCTTCGCTTCATTGCCATATCATCTTGCTTTCGTAATTAGCCTGCCAAATGCATAAATGTAGTGTGTAAAGCCCCAATCATCCATCCATCAATATTAACACAAGTCCTATGTATTGGATACTAAGCTAGGAAAGTACCTAAAGTTTCCCACAAGTCCTATGAAATATGATGTTTACTAAGCTAAGAAAGTACCTAAAATTTCCCACAAGTCCTATGAATTATGATGTATACTAAACTGAGAAAGTACCTGAAATTTCCAACAAGTCCTATGAAATATGATGTTTACTAAGCTAAGAAAGTACCTGCAATTTCACAAGAAATTTAAGTGGGTACATGTAGATAAAATAAAATGTATTTTTTATGTATTTCAGTACTCATGGGAGAAGTTTTTATCAGTAAATTCCATTACGAAGATGAGGATGGACATTTGGTAGGAGTTGGCTCCCTAATGCATCTCAGCTATTACCTCATCTATTTCGTCCATTGCGTGGTTGATTTGCTAATGAAGTCGGGGGTTCAAGGATTCCCTCAACATATGGACTTCTATACGGCTGCTCTGGCGTTCTTTTGGAACGCTCTGTCATTGTATTACCACGTGGCGGTAAGTGCGAAGGGAAATATCAAGAAAATACTCATTCCTTTTGTCTGTAGTGAACAAAGACTTTGTCAAAGTGTGGAGGCAAGCATTGGAGCAGAACGATCATTCTAACAGCTTACAGTCTGTCACTTTGATATAGAAAATGAGTGGACTGTTGCACTGTGAAAATGGAAATTTGTGTGTCATTATACTGATGATTTGTCATGATCATACCCAATACTTTCAATGTTAATTTGATTTAATGATACTTTTCCCGCTTGTGGGTGACAGCCAAACAAAAGGATTGCGCATCTGATTTTCTCTCTCAAATCAGTTATGACAAGTCAAAAGGCCTTTTCTTGATCATGACTAACCAAACAGCCTCTATGTTTCCCGTGTTGAAAGTAGAGAAGATAACACTTCATCGGCTGTCATGAGTCACAAAGTGCATTTTTCACTGTGACTGGTCCTCATTTTTTCTATATCAAAGTGACAGACTGTAACGTTTTATAACCTGTGAGACGTACAAAAACTGCATGTTGCTCTTTCTCAGTTATGTCTGACAAATTCCACCGACATCCATCCAAACATAAAATCCAAACATCCAAACATAAAAGTGCTAACTCTCTTGGGTCCATCTCTCAAGCATAACTCTGCCCTGTTCTCATCACACTCATCAAACGTTGCAGGTGCCACAGCACTGACATTTACTTTGATTTGCAATAGTACCTGTACTTAAACAATTCCTACTTTCTTTAAAATACACCTTCATTTCACACCTTTACCTGCAACTTTGATTAATGTGAAGCACTGGCCCGGGGGGGGTACTCACTCTACAAGGGTATATATAGAGGCGCCGCTGGATGGTAATGGTTTTTTGGCCTTCTTGGATTAAAATGGTTTTGGTTTTTTGACAATTCTGATTAATTTGGTTCTGGTTTTCGCAACCCCAACATGTTTGGTACCGTTAGAAACGGCTTCAAAAGAGGATTAAAATGGTTTAAAAAACCATGAAGATTAAATTGGTTTGCAAAAAATTTTAGTGAAGGATTAAAATGGTTTGTGGTTTTGGCGCAGTTTCCGGATTAAAATGGTTCTAGTTTTCAAAATTGCCATGGCGCATCCGTATGCAAAAGTCCGCGAAGTACCCCCCCCCCCCGGGAGCACTGGGTCATATGCTTTCTGTCAGGCTATCCAGGTGGCAGCAGGGGCCAGGCACACTGAAAACTGCTGCCACCACAATATGCTCATAAATGCACTGTACAAAGTGCATTTGTTTTCCCAGCCCAATCTGACATTTTGCATCAACAAGAGACATAACCATTATACTTGCATTTTATGCAAACTGTTTCATATTAAAATGTCCATTTATGCTTATCAATTTGGACCACCATGACCTTCTTCACTCTAAAAAATGTGGGGACAAAATTGGTTTTTTAGATTCAAAATGGTTTTTTGAAAAACCAAATTTCAATGCAAAACCAACATGGATTTTTTAAAAAATCCATGTTGGTTTTATGCATTGAAATTTGGTTTTTCAAAAAACCATTTTGAATCTAAAAAACCAATTTTGTCTGAAATTATTTAGAGTGTTCACTGTCATATTCGGGCACACATATCCTACCCTAAATGGCTCAAATGCCGGCTTGCAATGGGTTTTCTAGTAGTACCTTCGAAAGTCTGCTCTGAGATTCTCTAGGACATACGATTGTAAATTAAGGAGATTAACATTGAAAAAATATATCTTTCTTTACTACAGACAAATGGCTAACAAGCCTCTAGAGATTTTATGCCTACTGAATTATATGCCGCTGTATGTAGTACTATGTACCTCAATTTAATGATCAATAAAGAATAAATACATATGAAGATCTGTTTTACATTTATCTAGCTTCGACCGATGCATGACGTTGAATATGCCCTGCACGTAATGCCGACCTACTTCATCTACCTGACGGCTTTCTCTCATCTCCTCATGCCGTTCATACCCACCTCGTACTTACCCGACTTGATGAGGTGCTACGGCCTCACGGTCATGGGCACGTGGTTCTTCAACACCGGATTTGTCCTCTATAAACCAGGCATGGAGCGTAAGTATCTAAGCTGTATCTTGAAGTCTGTGCTGGGCAAGTAAAAGATCCCTCACATGGGGTAAATGTGTAACATGTTGAGGACTCTCGCTCTCTCTCCCATCTCATCAATCAACCCTCGTGAGCGCCCAGAATTGGGCTTAGAGGGCTGCACTTACCATATCTATCTATCTGTCTATCTTGAAGCAGCAGCATCTTTCCTGCCATTTTTTACCTTCAGCGAACAAAGTTCGAAGAAGGTAGCTATTAATAATAATATAGTAATAAAAATCTTTACCTTAAAACATTAGCTCAGTGGCTATTATGTTACAAAACAAATAAAACAATCAAAACAATAACAACTTCGTTAAAATGTTGTCCGTCCTCCGGGCGGTGAGCATATAGATAATTTCACGCCAAGGCCGGGCCACTATTGCTTACATGCAATTTGGTTCACATCACTTTCATGATGTAATTGTGCCCTGCAATGGGGGTTTTTTTTTTCGCTGAAGGTTTGCTGCTACGCAAAAAATCCTGATCCTTGCATGGGTAGCCCTGGTCGTTCACATATGTACACAACAATCCCATAATGAACATTGACAAATTCTGGTGAGCATGTTGTAATTGGCCTTTACTCTTACTCCATTCGAGTGTAAACGCCAATGACTTCCTCTGGAATTTCTGTACAACTCTCAACCATTTTTCGATTTCTGAGTCACACCAGTCTAAGAGATGTTTTAAAGATGGAAACGCTTCCAGAGTATGTTTTCTTTAAAAATAGAGAACGACCTGGTGTTAGTGACAATTCAAACTGTAATATAGATGGAGCCACAAGCAGCTAACATTTCATTTTAAAATTAAAAAAAGAAAGAAAAAAGACTGCTATTGATAAAAGACATTGCTGCCAACTTCTCTAATAATTTTGTCATCTGCCTTGGATGTTTTTGTTTCTTTGTTTCAAGGCAGATGTTTGGGAATGGCCCCAGAAACTCCAATATCCTCATCCCCTACAATAGGCTACATTCTCTCACACTTTGTGCCTCTCACTATAGAAATGCAATGGAAAATTTTCTCTGACCTAATTTGGCACTGAGCATGCCCGGGAGTGACCTGATTCCACTGAGCATGCTCAGACCTATTGAGCATGTGCAGAGAGCAATAACAAATGGTGGCCATTTTGAAATTTCACAGATTCAAACTTTTAAGGCCAGTTTTCACTACAAGCTACATGGGAGCATGGGGTTCACTCATCAGGCAAGGCTCATATTAATCTAAATTTTGTCAGGAATTTTTTGGTGTGGGTCTGATCAGTGAACGCTATGTAGGTCACTTTTGGGTGATAATGGATCAAATTTTACCATGAATGATAAGGACAGTTTTCATAGTGCCTCTACTTTCATCAATTAATTTGGCTTGTTATTTTTATTTTGCAGAACACAGCCCGTTGAGTGGGTTTGACTTGAAGAGGAAGCAAAACATTGCTTTCATCCATACTTTATTAGGCTTCCACATTTCACTGGGAGTTGTCATTATAGTCATCGCTCATCAAATCACATACAGGATTGTCAACAGGAGGTTAAAAGGCCAAGCTTATCAGAAATTAAACAATAACAACAAGTATCATGACGAAATGGAAAGTCTTATGATCGACAGCTAAACAATGCGACAATGACGGACTCGAGTCACCAAAAAGCAGCAGCAGTGAAACTTCATTCTTCTTAAAGATTTTTTCTGTAACCATAATAACCATTATCATGCTTGTATTGAATACCAACAAAATATTTATATATTATCAGCATAAAATGCTTTATTACATTTGCAATTTTGCATATATAGTAGTTATATTTGCTTATTGGGAGGCTGGCGAACATACAGGCCTAATTTAACATTTCTTTATAAATTAACAACCCAGGGAGAGTTTTTTTTAAATCAAGACTCTTGTGTTGATATAGATCTATAAATGTATGGGTTGTAGAACTTTACTTGCATGGTGTACTTACAAAATACTTCAAGTAGGCTACTTTAGATTCAAGAACAAGTCCAAGTACAAGTACGCCATTTTTGGAAGTTACGAGTCTAAGTAAAAGTACAGTACTTGACCCCAAGCCTGGTAGAAATCACAAGTTTAGAACTGACTGATATCATTATTTTATTGCATTTAGGAAAGCTGAGTGGTTTTGTCCAAGTGACAAGTTCAGGGAAAAATGTATGTCACTTGGGTATTAGGCAATAATAATTATAGTGATCAGTTCATAATTGTTATTTCGTGTCAAAAATGGTTCGGCCACGTATGTCGTTCGACTATAAACTTATGCCCGAGAATTTGTATTGCAATTTAATGAAAATTGAAGGCTTTGCATCTCTTCAGATATATTGCAGAATTAATTTAGAAAGCTTTGCATATATACATTTCAAATTCTCTTGTGTTTAAAAATAAGTCTCGTTTACAGTCCTGGACAAAAGTCTTGTCGCATCCAAATGTTTTTGACAAAACTGTTAATAACTTGGCTTGTGATTGACTGATTTTGGTAAGAAATGCCTTAAATGAAAGCCAAAAGCTTCTGCAACTTGCTTATATTGCAAAAATAAAGTTTCAACCTACTCTGAATATTCTAGAAATTAATAATAAGAGTCTGTCACGAAAGTGCTTGGACATAAGTCTTGTCGCATGCACAACTTAATGCAGAAAATTTGTTTTAACAAATAGTGAAACTGTAAAAAAGATGCAAAAATGTTGGAGAATGTAGTCAAGGTGTAACTGAATGTAAAAATATTACTTTGCATGAATTCCTGATCTTTGAAGAAAATATCCATGGGGTTAAGGTAAAATATCAACATTTTATGAGTAAAAATCATCAACGATGGCAGATAATGCAGGAAAATGTCATCAAAAGCTCCTAAATATCCTTCGGAATGATCTTCCCTACCTCCTGTCCCATTTTGGTGGGCATTTGATCTGCGTACATCATTTCAGGTGATGGAGGAGATGCAAAAGGAGCTTCATAATCGGTCGAAAAATCAAGATAGGGGCCAAGTTGGAACTGATGTATTCCAGTGATCATTATTTTGGGCCTGTGTTTGATGATGCTTGTGATAAAGAACATTTATATGTACTTTGTTAGGGATGAATCGGGTTTTTGTCCTTTTGCACATGGGTGGTACCTCTTGTTGGCACAGGCCGAGCTGCACAGTGATTAATTTTTGGATCTTTTTAATCCAAAACTACATTGTAACTGCACAAAAGCTGCACCAATAATGCAAATGTCCAGTTAAAGCTTACATGAATACAATTTATCCAGACTTCACTGAAATTTACCATGATAATGAAAAACAAAAAATACTGTCTCGGAGCAAGAAATTGATTGAGATGGCAAGGGGACAATATAATAAACAGTAGGTTTCGACAAGAACAAATTTTAGTCCTAAATTATTGTAAAACACTGCTATGGTGAGGCTTTGAAGCCAAATGGCATAGTTTGTACAAGTGCAGCCCTCACTTCAATTTTTCTTGTTAATGTGGCGTGTACCATTATACCTGCTCGCCAACCGGGAATGCTGTAATCTCAATTTCCATGATCCCATGTCCTCCAAATTAAGTTGGAAGGCAGGGAAGACAACTCCAAAGAATATTTGTGAATTTTAGAAAGCGTTGGTCTGTATTTATATCACTTTTGATGATCATTATTGGTACTGTGTTGATATTTCACATGAGTCCTCGTGGAACCCCATGGATATTGTTCTACAAGGTCATTAAGTTGAACAAAGTTAGTTTTTTTTATTCTCCTACATCATGACTAAATGCCCTGACAATTTTTCATCATTCTAACAATTGCAAAATTATTTTAGACAATTTTTCAGCATAAGTTCTTGCATACGACAGGACTTTTGTCCAGGCACATTTTGGACACACTGTCAATATTAATTTCTATGACATTCAGATTAAGACAAAACTTAATTTTCACAATATAAGCATATCGTAGAAGGACTTGGCTTTCATTTGAGCCATTACTCATTAAAATCTGTTCAGTACAAGTCAAATTATTGACAGTTGTATCTGTGACTTGTGCTAGCGACAGAACTTATGTCCAGGACTGTATATGTGAAATGTATTTGAACCAATATTTAGAGCACTCTCCGAGACATTATTTCACTCATTCCGGCATTTTATTTTTTGCAAGTACTTCATTAGTTATATTATTTATATTTATCATATTATTCATTTCATCCTGCACTCTAAAAAATGTCGGGACAAAATTGGTTTTTTAGATTCAAAATGGTTTTTTGAAAAACCAAATTTCAATGCAAAACCAACATGGATTTTTAAAAAAATCCATGTTGGTTTTTTGCATTGAAATTTGGTTTTTCAAAAAACCATTTTGAATCTAAAAAACCAATTTTGTCTGAAATTTTTTAGAGTGTGGTGTTTCAGAATAAAATGTCAAATTCTCCATGTTTCCTTTTTCTTTCGCTGACATACCAACATTGCTAGAGATAATACTGATGTGAATTAGAAAAATAACGTGCAAGCACTTTAAGAGATGCTTGCAGATAGACTGGCTAGGACTGCCCATGATAGCATCTACCCCTTTGCCTGTCACCTGCTAAAGGGTATCTGGCATGTGAGACCTGCAGAGGGTATTTGTCACTGAGACCTGCTGGAGGGTATCTGGCCTGTGACCTACTTTTTGTGATTGACCTTTGACCTGCAGAAACTCAGCCTGTTTGTTTTCTTTATTAATTTCTTCATCTCAGAAAGACACCAAAAGTTTTTCAATGCAAGATAAAATTCTATTGAGACTGTATGCAAAGTTTTAAGGACAGAGATGAAAGAGCATGACCAAGGCAGTTGTCATAAGTTTCAGAGCCTTCCTCCCACAATAGAGATGCCGCTTGCAAGAAAGCAAGCATCTCTAAAAATTGCATGATTTATGTTAATGAAAAGCAATTAAAGACAGGTGCAAAAGTCAAAGGAATTTAACCAAATTCAACTTGTATGACAGGATTGCATGCAGTGGTGCAGAATTACCAAACTTCTTTTTGTGGGGTGATCCATGATCTTATTAGCATTGTGGGTTGGTCCCAATACTAATGGTCAATTTGTTTTGGGGTGGTGCAGTGTTCTATAAGTGATCCATTTTTTGTGGGTTGGTCTGATATTCCTAGTAGCATTGTGGGTTGATGTGATATAAGTGGTCCATTTTTTTTGGTTGGTACAATATTCTATATATGTGGTCCATTTTTTTGTGGGGTGGTCTTATTCTATTAACATTGTGGTTTGGATATTTTTTGGTGTGGTCCAATATTCTATAAGTGGTCCTTTTTTGTGGGGTGGTCTGATATAGGCCCTAATCATATTCTTGTGGGTTGGTGTGATATTATTTGGTCCATTTTATGTGGGGTGGTAAATTATTCCTCTTAAAACAGTGCAAAACTGTGCTTCTTAAGGTTCCTTTTTTACAGTATTATTTTATTTCAATTTAAAATTCTTCCTCAAACAAAGCAACTTTATAATATTTGCTGACTTCGCGTTTTGGATCGCCAAAATCAGCTCGCAGTAGGTCTTCAACCATTTTGACATCTATATCTAAGGGAAAATGTAGATTAACCGATGCTGGTTCATTGTCTTTCACTACTGAAGCCAGATGCATGAAGTGACTCCTGATATGATCGAAGAATAAGTCATAAGATGACGGTACGGAATGAAAGAAAATGCTTGAAATGAAGCCGTTATATGTCATGGCAGGCATGGAAGAACTTAACGCGGAAACTTCCCCGTAATCACCAATATTCTCTTTCATGTTATCTTCAGCAACCTCTGAAGTTTCATTAGGCGTCACAACTGAAGCGAAGACCTTATTTTTCGTTGCGTATTCCTGGAGTTGGATATCGTCTTCAACAAAAATGGGCGTCCACCAATGGTATGCAAGGAGAGGCAGGGTTTCAAACAGCTTCTGATTTTTCTGGTTTTTCAGAACTTTTATTGTTGATTCTGTGTCCAATTCTACAGTTTTCCTTTCTTCCTTCATGAAATTGCTTTTCAAAATGTCTTCTTTTGTTGTCTTATACTGGAGGAAATGCTGAAAAAATTTAATAATTTAATGTGATATCAGTTTTTAATGATTATGTGATTAAATGTGTAGGAAATACAATGAAAACGTGACCAATTGATTATCAAGCAGACAGAGAAGATATTAAACAACATTTAAAGATAAAATGTTTAACAGGAGATGGAATCAACATTAATTATTATTCTTCTGTTATGTGTTTTGAGTTGCCATAAAGTCTAAGTACATTGCAAGTTTGATCTGAAATAGTGAATTGTTGAACCTATTATTCGCATATCTTTGAATTTTTTAATTTCCAACGAGTGTCTAATTTCAAGCAACATTTATAAAATGTAGCCCTTGAAATTTCGGCATTTAAAAATATATCTCGTTTTTTTACCTATTAGATTCTCAAGAGGACAGTTCAGAGGTTGATGCGAAAAGCAAGAGACATTTAAGACAAATGTTGAGGGACCGTTCAGAATTTATGACGGGGGGGGGGGGTGGGAGTTTTGCCCGAGGGGGTACTAACTTTTCACACATGTTTCAGGGGGGTATTAATTTTTTACAACACATCCAAGGAGGGGGGTACGAAATTTTAACCATGAAAAAATGTTATAAAACCCGTATAAACTAACTTTATCCGCGCTTTTTTACCCGCAAAAGTCCGCGAAATGGTGCGAATCTGTACGCGTGACCATGTATAACAGTAAATATGTGTAAATTTGCTTATATGTCGAGGGGGGGGTACTAAAAATATGCATGAAACCTAGGGGTGGGGTACTAAAAATCTGCATGAATCGCAAGGGGGGGTAATCAATTTTTGACGGGAAGTTCTGGCAAAACTCCCATTCTCAGTCATAAATTCTGAACGGTCCCTGATGGATCTTATTCTTAGTAATCATCTTACCCAAAATAGCTTCAGACTCTCTGAATGTTGTTTTCCTGCTTTTTCGTGGTAATCCGACCACACGACCAATTTAACTTCCCGGTTCAAGTTTGGATTAAGCTTCTTCAGCTCGTTCCTTGCAAATTTGCTTGTTCTACTGATGCAGCCTTTTCCTTGGGCCTCCTTGCTGGAAGACAAATTCGAAAACATCAGGAAATCTGAATTGTCATAATAATATTTCCTGATAGAGCATTACCACTGTCTGTCACTTTGATATAGAAAAAATGAGGACCATTTCACTGTGAAAAATGCATTCGTGACTCATGATAGCCGATGAAGTGTCATCTTCTCTAATTTCAACATGGGAAACATAGAGGCTGTGTTAACTTCAACTGCATTGCGAGTCTGGAGCCCTCACCCGCGAGGCCTTATCAGTGTGATATAAGTACTCGCACATATGGCCTTTCTTGCCAATGAAGCCTCATCAGCAAGACTGAGGATTCGCGTGCCTGGGGTGAGATCTCATTTATAAGCGAGGGCGACGTTTCGTGGGTGAGGGGCGAAGTTTTGCATGCGAGGTGAGAGACAAAGTTTCTCAGGTGAGGGGCGAGGTCTCTTTGTTGAGGGGCAAGAGGCTAGGTGCAAGACCTTGCAGATGAATGTCCATTTACAGGGTCCCCACTGGACAGGGAAAACTCAGGGAATTTAAAATTTGACCAGAAATTCAGGGGAAACACAGGGAATTTGGTTTTACATGCATATATATGTGGTAATGCGTGAAAAAAGCCCTCTATTTGAAGCAACAATCCGCAAAAGTCATTGTTTTTGGTTTCCGATTAGCGACGATATTGCCGCGATAACACAGCGCTAAGCCCGAATATAAAGGTCGGGGAAAATGTCCGGTGAAACAGGGGAAGTTCAGGGAAAATACAGGGAATTTGCTCGCCAAATTTCAGTGGGTACCCTGATTTAGGAGCTTCGTATCTCACAGGGAGGATGTACTCATATAGATTTATAGATATCTTTTTCAAAATAAAATGATGATAAAATTAATAATCATTTGTCAATGCAATTCCGGAATTCAATACCTTGTCCTTGCCGCTCCTGCTAAGCACAGTTTCCCGTCATTAAGTAAAGTGAATATGGTGAAGGCAATCTGGAAAAATATGTTTAATTTGAACCCAATCAACAGTATATACATCACATAACAGGGAAGAAAAAATTGACCATAAAAAAAATAAACAAAACTTTAAGAACCTTACAGGTCTGCCATTATCCTCAGCTACGTAAGGAAAATTCCTTGGAGCTTTTAGCATTTCATGGTAGTTGAAGGGTATGTAGTCATATCCATTGTAAACCTCTTTGTTGATGGAGACAACTTTCTCATAGTCATCTGTTGTAGCTCTTCTGATTGTCAAGTTCTCCATTGTTGATTTTTGGAGGCCAGATCAGAGTGCAACCCCAACTCATGATAAGATATTCTGAAAAATATTAAATAATGCTCTGTCTACTTCTTCTAACACAACCCATATAGATAATAGTGTATATTTGCCGTTGTGTGACCTGATAACACTATTATAGTTATTGACATAGCAAACATTTGAAAAGAAGTTTAAACTTTAAGCGTGTTTTCACACTCTAAGAAATATACTTCAAGTTGGTTGTATCTATATATGAATTTACCTGTGTAATAAAAAATGTTGCCGCTGTTCATCAAAAAGAAAATTATTCTTCTGCAATGTATATAGGCCAGTACCCCATAAGCAGTACCAGCCAAGCAGCTTCTGTTGTAAAAACCAAGTAACTGCACTAAAATGGCTCTCTGGAGCCTCAAAGTAACCTTTTACAAATAATTTTGCTATACTTGTATAGTAAACATTCTAACCTATTCATTCATGCCAAACATATGTAGATGTGTTCCTGAAAAGTGCTTTTTTGAGTGAGTTAAAGTTAAAATTCCTTTGAGAAATTGGAGTTTATGGTGTGTGCTGCAACCCTGGTTCATTTCAAGGAGCAAAGTGGAGCCAGCAAAAGGGCATGACTCATCTGGAAAACCCATGTTTGGTGGTCTGATGGGGCCCTACAGGGTGCTGGTTTGGCACACTTACCAACTGACTATGCAGCAGGTTTGTCACACAAGAAGTGTCTTACATGTGCCATGGAGGATATTCAAGCTGAAGGGGCTGGGGTAGGTCATTGCACTTATTCAAAGTAGAATTGTGAACTGGTGCTATTGCAGTTACAAATAACCTGGAGAATTATATAACCTAAAAGAGCTTGTTCTTGGAAATAAACAGTAACAGATTCTTTATGTGCGATATTGTTATTAATAAGTCTATAGGCCTATAATTATTCATAGTGATATTAATATTTTTAGAACTATCTATACACATTTAATTTATATTAATGATGTGTATCAAAATTATTTCAGAATGAGCCTGTGACAAGCACAGTGTAGTGTCGAACAAAGTAAGAATTTTCCTTTCATGCAGTATTCTCTGAAGTGTGGAGTCTGCATCCTTTGGGATAATTTCTTCCAATAAAACTTTCTTGAATTTAATTGAAATTTCTTCATACTTAGTCAGCTGAACACTTAACTCCATCAAGATGTCATACACATGGTCCTTCGTCACTGGATTAGGTCTTTTTGAGCTCATAGTATCACAATAGTATCCTATCAAATGTAGTTGCACATTGCACATGGACTGTCTATTTTGATAAGCTCTGCTCCAATGCTAAGTATAAAGTGATGAAATTTTGCTAGCACTTTCAAGAAAAAATTCCTTTTAGTCACCCTATTTAACCTTTAGTGACATTTACTTACCCAAAACACCGTTTGACCACTTTGCATCAAAGAAACCACACACCTAAATTGATGTGTATGTTGACTAGTAAATAAAGTGTAAATTGGCAAATATATTGCTTTTCTGAGGTAAAAATGGTATTTGTTGTTTCTAAACTCTATTCATCTGTTTATCATTTCTGATTTATCTATATATCCATCTACTTATCCATATTAACATACCTATGGCTACTGGATTGGCTTGACTATAACATTATCTATCTATTTGTGTTCTTATATAGTATGCATGTCTTATTCTTCATTGACCAGGTAACCATCTAAGTCTTAACTATTCATCAATCCTTCCCTCCTTTACATTTTTCCCAAGGAAGTATTGTTGCAATTTTATCCTCACTTCTTGAAACCCCACATGGCACCTCTGACTCAGCAGCTGAGGGGGTGACATTTTTTCAAAACCACAGACCCACTGAACCCTATTGTGAGCCTATGGAGCAACACCATGCATAGCTGCTTGGCTGGTACTGCTTATGGGGTACTGATAGGCCTATAAGTAGGTCTGCGTAGAGTAGGGGAGACCGGGGCGCATTCGACCTCCGGGCACGTTGGCCCCTTGACAGCGACATCACAGATGTCTTAAAGGGGTCACCCATCTTGGAGCTATTGTTTAAATTGTCATATATATATGTAAAATTATTTAATATGCTTTGAGAGAAAAAATAAAAAATCTGAATCTGGATCTTAATCTGATAGAATAGTATTGCTCTTTTTGAGAATATGTACAATAACTCTAAGTTGACGAGGGTCTTAATTAGGACCACTGGTCCAATATGCGGCACCATTCTGGTCCAATATTGGGTAAAGAGGTCTAATAAGGGGAAGGTAATGATTGATCAATTAGAGATGTATCATGTGGAAGCTATTCTACCTTTTATAGGTAAATGGAAAAATTTAACTTCAATTTTACTTTATTTCAATGCCAGATGAGGATGTGTGGACCTAAATTGGACCAGGTGGTGCCCAATATTGGACCACCTGGTTCCCTAATACCATTGTGAGTGCTAAGAACTGTTCCAAGAGGGCTGCACTTACCATATGTTTGTATGTATATGTATCCATCTATCATATTGGATGAGTAGTGCCTACATTGGTCCAATGACCCAATTTCAGTCATTAGAGTATTCCGGTGGTTCAATATAGGCCTAAGGTCCAATGGTCTTATTTAAGGCGCCCGGACAATTTTTTTTGATTTTACATTTTACACCAAATCTTAGCAGATGTCGTAACCTTAATCTGGGCATGCACAAACAGATACCTTGGCCTGCCTCATGTATTGGTCCAATAAGTGATAACTGTGTGTGAGAAAAGGAGAAATGAAGTTAGGTGGTCCAATGTAGATACACTTCCCCTATTGTTATGCACTCAGTTTGATGATAGACAACAGGTCAGACAAACAAAATACTTGCACTAAGATGACTTTGAACCTATTTCCATTATCAATGCAAAAATCAACCAACATTTCCTCTGTCTAAATATAGTATATTTTCATTTTCATTTGACAAGAGAGAACGTCACAAATGATTCGGTCAAAAAAGAAAAACAACATTATGAAGAATAAAGGATTAAAAAGACATTGCAAATACAAACATCATCATTTTTAAATAATTTGCAAATGAAGGCCTGAGGCCTTGATGAAAGAGTCTGTGCAGCCAAGTTGGCTCCCCGCGGTTGGCTCCCCACGGTTGGCTCCCAGCGGTTGGCTCCCTGGGTTTGGTTCCCTGTGGTTGGCTCCCCGTGGTTCGGTGGTCGAAATAGCCAGTGGGGGTCTCTCTCTCTTTTGCAAGGCCCACAGGGTTTAAAAGCCCTTGTAGCCGAGAGTCTGCTGAGGCACCCAGAGGCGCCCTGAAGCCAAAGAGTTTCAGTTGCTTTAAAAATAAATTCTGTACATTTTCAAGGCATGTTTTATCTCAGAAAATGTGTGGGGGTCCAGTGGTGTATTTAGGGGGGCATTGGGCTGTGGCCCCTCCCCCCCCCCTGGGGGGGATACTCACAATTTTTTCTGATACGTATGCTAGGCTGGAAGTTCGGCGGCCAGACCCGGTGCTAGGCGGTCGGTCATCGCGAAAATACCCCGACTCTAGGATTTTTTTTTGTTATTATAATGGTATTTGCCCATTTTTCCCTTGTATTAACCCGTAATTTCACTGCAAAATAACTTCGTGTTTCGATAAAAGTTCCTATTTAAATATTGGGGCCAACTCTCGGAATTATGTCAGATTTTTAGACCAAACTGTAGGTATTTTTAAGTTGAAAAAGAGGGCCTACTGAGCCGAGCATAGGTGTACACTTGAACATAGTAAGTACCCCCCCCCCCCAGGCCCAAAATGAACATGGAAGGGATAGGAAAAGTCATGGAGTGCCCCGTATTCTCCCCATGTAACGCCCCCCCCCCCTCAGGCCATTTCTATATACGCCTCTGAGGGGGTCACAAGAGCATTTAGTTACCCCCCCCCCCCTTTTTAAACCACTGCCGTGCTTGGCTTCCTGTGGTGGGCTCCCGTCTTCACTAACAACCTTTAAAACTGGTTGCTTCATAGTTGAAGTGTTCCCACAACTTTCTAAAATTGCAACCCAGTACCTAAGAAAGCGGTCATCACCTGCTTGAATGATTGTAGGACTAAAAAGCTGGTTCTAGTATAATATAAGTATATATATAAGTATATATTTATAGTAATTTTTCACAAAATTAAACTTTTACCCAATGAAATGTCAGCCTTGAAACACTGATGATTTAGAATATGTACTACAATGATATCAAGACCACACTGACTGGTCTCATCGTTGTCTTAATTGTTAGTTTTGCATGTAACCTTTCTTGTTTGGGTACAGAGGGCAAACCTCCCTCCCCAAAAAACCGAGGCACAAAGTTATAGGCCTATAACCAAAAAATAACGTGCAAGCACTTTAAGCAGCACAGACAGTGCATGGTTCCAACACAGGCACACCAGTGACGGATATACTAAGGAGAAGAAGAAGAAGAAGGCATGGTTGACCTTTGACCCATGAAAGCCAGTCCATTTTAGTTTCTTTATAATTTTTTCCATCACAGAAGGGCACCAAAAGTGACTGGTCGAAAGATAAAAACCTACAGAGAATGTACAGTTAATTTGAATGAGATTGGTGAAAGAGAGTGACCTCCGGAGTGCTAACGAGATTGCATGAAATTCTTGGGGTAAGAGCAGCTGTGCTGCTAATGAAAACAAGTGCTTCACAGGCTTCATAGCCAAATATGTCAATATTCAGAAATGGCAAAGATCCGTTATTTTTTGTGTGAGCTCATTTGTGTAAATAAAAATAATAATATACAACTTTTTTTTCATTACTACTTTATTTCAATTCAAAATCATCTTCGAACAGTGCAACTTTATAATATTCGCTATCGTCACGCAATAAATTGACAAAATCAGGTCGCAGTAGGTCTTCAACCATTTTGACATCTATATCTAAGGGAAAATGTAGATTAACCGATGCTGGTTCATTGTCTTTCACTACTGAAACCAGATGCGTGAAGTGACTCCTGATATGATCAAAGAATAAGTCGTAAGATGACGGTACGGAATGGAAGAAAATGCTTGAAATGAAGCCGTTATATGTCATGGCAGGCATGGAGGAACTTAACGCAGAA
Source organism: Platynereis dumerilii (assembly GCA_026936325.1). Lineage (NCBI taxonomy): Eukaryota > Metazoa > Annelida > Polychaeta > Phyllodocida > Nereididae > Platynereis > Platynereis dumerilii. The sequence continues at coordinate 22,041,055 of JAPTHN010000014.1, read as the reverse complement.
ACTTCCTCGTAATCCTTGGTAATATCTTTGGTGTTATCTTCAGCAACCCCTGCAGCTTCATTAGGTGTCACAACTGAAGCGAAGATCTTATTTTTCGTTGCGTATTCCTGGAGTTGGATATCGTCTTCAACAAAAATGGGCGTCCACCAATGGTATGCAAGGAGAGGCAGTGTTTCAAACAGCTTCTGATTTTTCTGGTTTTTCAGAACTTTTATTGTTGATTCTGTGTCCAATTCTACAGTTTTATTTTCTCCCTTCATGAAATTGCTTTTCAAAATGTCTTCCTTTGTTGTCTTATACTGGAGGAAATGCTGAAAAAATTTAATAATTTAATGTAATATCAGTTTTTAATGATTATGTGATTAAATGTGTAGGAAATACAATGAAAACGTGACCAATTGATTATCAAGCAGACACAGAAGATATTAAACAACATTTAAAGATGAAATTTTTAAAAGGAGATGGAATCAACATTAATTATTATTCTTCTGTTATTTGTTTTGAGTTGCCATAAAGTCTAAGTACATTGCAAGTTTGATCTGAAATAGTGAATTGTTGAACCTATTATTCGCATATCTTTGAATTTTTTAATTTCCAACGAGTGTCTAATTTCAAGCAACATTTATAAAATGTAGCCCTTGAAATTTCGGCATTTAAAAATATATCTCTTTTTTTACCTATTAGATTCTCAAGGGGACAGTTCAGAGGTTGATGCGAAAAGCAAGAGACATTTAAACAACATCCAAGGAGGGGGGTACAAAATTTTAACTATGAAAAAATGTTATTAAACCCGTATAAACTAACTTTATCCGCGCTTTTTTACCAGCAAAAGTCAGCGAAATGGCGTGAATCTGTACGCGTGACCATATATAACAGTAAATATGTGAAAATTCGCTTATATGTCAAGGGGGGGTACTAAAAATATGCATGAAACCTAGGGATGGGGTACTAAAAATCTGTATGAATCTCAAGGGGGGGTAATCAATTTTTGACGGGAAGTTCTGGCAAAACTCACACCCCCCCCCCAGTCCTAAATTCTGAACTGTCCCTGATGGATCTTATTCTTAGTAATCATCTTACCCAAAATAGCTTCAGACTCTCTGAATGTTGTTTTCCTGCTTTTTCGTGGTAATCCGACCACACAACCAATTTAACTTCTCGGTTCAAGTTTGGATAAAGCTTCTTCAGCTCGTTCCTTGCAAATTTGCTTGTTCTACTGATGCAGCCTTTTCCTTGGGCCTCCTTGCTGGAAGACAAATTCGAAAACATCAGGAAATCTGAATTGTCATAATAATATTTCCTGACAGAGCATTACCACTGTCTGTCACTTTGATATAGAAAAAATGAGGACCATTTCACTGTGAAAAATGCATTCGTGACTCATGATAGCCGATGAAGTGTCATCTTCTCTAATTTCAACATGGGAAACATAGAGGCTGTGTTAACTTCAACTGCGCCCCCGCAGGTCTCGGGCCTCCTCGTGGCGGTGGGTGGTAACACTAAGGTGAAGACCTGTATCCTTAGTGGCCAACATGAGACAGTGCGCATGCACGGTGTGTCCCCTACCTTACAGGGGAATATCAATGAATATGTCATTTACCATGATTCCAAACCGGATCGTACGTCAACCGGGTTACCAAGGTGCGCGTCCCTCAGCGGGAAACCAGGCTGAGATCGAAAAATTTGCGACTGGACTACCAAGATTCCCACGGACAAGTACATCATCAGATGACTTGATTGACCCTGACCGCCCCTCACACATGTCAAAAGATGAAAATTGCCTTGTGATAATTGGACTTGAGAAATCGCTGGTGGACCTATCAGCAATCGCTGTGTACGAAATTGTTGCAGACATTTGTGACAACACAGTAGCAGATAAAATACAACGTCAATTCAATGGAACATTTCTCATTCACCCACGGAATGACACACAAAAAGAGAAAATGGCACTTGTCAAAGAAATAGCGAATACACAAGTCTCTATTGAATCTTTCCAAAAACCAGGCAAAGGCATGATCTTCTCGAAAGAGAGCAAGACATGCACAGACTCTCAACTGAAGAAGTGGTTCCAAAAACATGGCATTACCCAATTCAAACGTTTGTCCCAACGAAATGGTTATGAATCCATAAAACTGACATTCAAAAACAACAATGTACCCAAGAAAGTACCTGTAGCTTTTGAAAAGTGCAGAGTTTGCCCACTCTTTCCCCGACCAAAACGCTGTTTCAATTGCCAATTGTATGGACATATCAGCACAACATGTAGACGGTTCACAATTTGTGCCAATTGTGGTGAACGAGATCACACTCACACGAGAGACAAACGATGCTTCAGGCCCTCGCATTGTGTCAATTGCAGAGGGGACCACCCTGCGTTTAGCCACAACTGTGAAGTCTTCAAGAGAGAAAAAGAAATTGTACAATATCAAATTGACACAGGATGTTCGTTTCCTGAAGCCAAGCGGATAGTCCAACAGGACATGGACAAAACTGACCAAGACGCAGATTATCCAAGACCAGTTTTACATTTGTCACCACGGAAAAGGATTCAACTTAATGGGGACCTTTTCCTGGATCTCTTTCGGACAACGCCTTCACCAGACCGACCAAAGACGGGAGAAACTGTGAAACATCCTGAATCTGACTTATGCACACAACCAAGTAAAAAGATTAAACAAAGTCAACCATCCTCTCCTTACGCTCCACGTACAAAAATGTCACCACAACAACCGAAGAAGAAAGAAACAGCTCCACAGACAAAAATGTCACTACAACAACCAAAGAAGAAAGAAACAGCTGCTGAGTACAAGAAACCATCCAAAACAACAAATCAAGCCAGCTCAACAGACCAACGATTTCCTTGCATAGACAAGAGAAAAATGACAAGCAACAACAAAGCACCTGTCACATCTCACAGACCTAACATATCAAGAACCTTGACACAAACCAAGTATGTCTCTAAATAGCCCAGTCAGGTGCTGATGAGACGTAAAATCCCAATTCACTCACTCACTCACTTAACTTCAACTGCATTGCGAGTCTGGAGCCCTCACCCACGAGGCCTTATCAGTGTGATATAAATACTCGCACATATGGCCTTTCTTGCCAATAAAGCCTCATCAGCAAGACTGAGGATTCTCATGCCTGGGACGAGATCTCATTTATAAGCGAGGGCGACGTTTCGTGGGTGAGGGGCGAGGTTTTGCATGCGAGGTGAGAGACGAAGTTTCTCGGGAGAGGGGCGAGGTCTCCTTGGTGAGGGGCGAGAGGCTAGGGGCAAGACCTTGCAGATGAATGTCCATTTAGGAGCTTCGTATCTCACAGGCGAGGATGTACTCATATAGATTTATAGATATCTTTTTCAAAATAAAATGATGATAAAATTAATAATCATTTGTCAATGCAATTCAATACCTGGTTCTTGCCGCTCCTGCTAAGCACAGTTTCCCGTCATTAAGTAAAGTGAATATGGTGAAGGCAATCTGGAAAAATAATGTTTAATTTGAACCCAATCAACAGTATATACATCACATAACAGGGAAGAAAAAATTGACCATAAAAAAAAGGCAAACAAAACTTAAAGAACCTCACAGGTCTGCCATTATCCTCAGCAACGTAAGGAAAATTCCTTGGAGCTTTTAGCATTTCATGGTAGTTGAAGGGTATGTAGTCATATCCATTGTAAACCTCTTTGTTGATGGAGATAACTCTTTCATGGTCATTTGCTGTAGCTCTTCTGATTGTCAAGTCCTCCATTGTTGATTTTTGGAGGCCAGATCAGAGTGCAACCCCAACTTATGTTACGATATTCTGAAAAATGTTAAATATAATGCTCTACACACACAGCTTGGGTTCATTTGTCTACTTTTTCTAACACAACCCACATAGATAATAGTGTACGTTTGCCATTGTGTGACCTGATAACACTAAGATAGTTATTGACATAGCACACATTTAAAAATAAATTTAAGCGTGTTTTCACACTCTAAGAAATATACTTCAAGTTGGTTGTATCTATATAATTATTATACATAGTCTGTCTGTCTGTCTCTATATGAATTTACCTGTGTAATAAAAAAAGGTTGCCGCTGTTCATCAAAAAGAAAATTATTCTTCTGCAATGTATATAGGCCTATAAGTAGGTCTAGGTAGAGTAGGGGAGAACAGGGCGCATTCAACCTCGGGGCACTTTGGACCGTCTCCAATATCTTTTTTATAAAACAAGTAGAGTTATCCAGATCCCCAACGAAGAGACCTTTTGCGGTATGCCTTTTAGCCAAAAAGTTCCATGAGCATTGAATGAAAAGCGCGAGTTCCATTTCAGGTTTCCTGATTTTCGGCACAAAAAGTGACTTTTTGCAAGTCTCGATTGCTATGTCACCCGTCCTAAAGTATGGGGGATCTAGTCAAACAAGTCTCATCAATTGAAACTATTGACACTTAAGTAAAGTTTGAGTTCACATTCAACCTTGTCAGTGAGGCATGCATATTTTCATAAGAGGTTGAGATGGGGCAAGTTTGACCAGCATAGCCGGGGTACATTGGACCATTATAAACTGAATTGACTTGCAAAAACTAATCTGCACAATGCTAGCTGTGTCATTTTTGACATCAATAGGGCACCTAAGTAATTCCTTTATGTACAATACATTTGAGACTAATAAAGCTCAGTCTCAAACAATAGACATTGGACAGACAAACAAAATACTTGCACTAAGATGACTTTGAACCTATTTCCATTATCAATGCAAAAATCAACCAACATTTCCTCTTTCTAAATGTAGTATATTTTCATTTTCATTTGACAAGAGAGAACGTCACAAATGATTCGGTCAAAAAAGAAAAACAACATTATGAAGAATAAAGGATTAAAAAGACATTGCAAATACAAACATCATCATTTTTAAATAATTTGCAAATGAAGCACGGGCCCAACCAGCTATAAAAAGATACTTAACTCTCACATCTGTATTCTGTAAGATCAGTCCTGTCCTGCTTTGTTGACATATTAGATAAGGGTGTCACGCTCTGGAATGGCTTGGGAATGCAATCATGCAGAAAGAGCTAATATTTCCCTCAATTGCAGCTTTTATATTTTTTGCACTATTGCATCCCTTAATATATAGATTAAGGTTGTCTTTGGTCACAATATATGTTTGCAATGATATATAATTAGTACAATAAATCTTACCTTTGAATTTGTCTAACACTATGAGCAACACAACCCAAGCTGGCTCTGACTGTTTAGAGATTATTTTTTGATGTCACTGATCCCTTCCCCCCTCCTCCCATCAAACTGGACCAACTGTCAAAACACCTAAGCCAGCAGCCTGAGAAGTCATTGCACTGTGGATAACTGTGTGTAATCTTCTGGAAGAAACATTTATCCATAACCTTTGCCTGCAAGACCACTCAAATTCATTATTTTTTAAGATCTAATAACTTGAGGAAGAAAGGAACTGAAAGATTATGAGTCTTGGTAAGTTTATTTTCACTGTGTTGGCATGCCAATCAGAATTTTCAATGCTATTGTGTAATTATGAATGTCATATCAGAAAATAGACTATTCAGCCTTGAGTGCTGCTCTGTTTGATGTTTTGTTTTGGTTTTGTTCATTTATTGCAGCAGAACATATCAAGCCAAACCAGACAATACTCTTCACAGTTTACTGTGATCTGATACTTTATTACGACTGTGTAGTATATTATGCATTCTTTCTGGTACAATAACATAGTGTAATTATAAACTACATTGTCACCTGATTGACGTTTCTCTCGATTGGGTCGATCAGTAAGGATAAATAATAATTAATGCACATATTTCTATCATGTGGATTGTTGCTAGTATATTTTGATGCTAATTGCATGTTTTTTCTTTGTGCATATTTTCTCTAGACTTGCAGCAATGCAGTGACCAGTGCCTTGGAAAACAGGTTTAGACAGTATACACCACATTGTTTTCAAACATGATGGGCATTAACAGTGGGTAAGATATGCAATTAAACATTAATATAATTTTATATAAACATCTATTTTTTCATCATTGAGCAACACTTTTTGTCTCAGTGCTAGTATATTTTTTCATCACTGCAGTGATGCTAATTGCATGTTTTTTCTTTGTTCATATTTTTTCTAGACTTGCAATAATGCAGTGACAGTGCCTTGGAAAACAGGTTTAGACTGTGTATATAGTGTTTTCAAACACGATGGAGATTAACAGTGGGTAAGATATACAATTAAAACTATTAATATAATTTTCTATATCTATGTTTTCTTCATTGAGCAACAATTATGCCTCAATAGATTAAAACGGGGGAATCACGGGGCACTGTGAATAACAAACTTCTTTGGATGGCGATTGGCAATATTTATTTAACGTTCATTTGCGTGATGTATTTGACGAGCGCTCAACAGGGCACACCGAATTGCCCATGGGAGCCATTCAGGGTACCATGATCACCTTATTTTCTGTAGTATTGACAAGCAACTCTTGGTACTATGGGGTGTTTTTCGCAGAAAAAACAGTCGTGGAACCTGGTGGAAGTACAGTTCAAATATTTACCTTAGTTATTCTGAAGGTGGGAAAACATTTTTAAGTCTTTCATTTTCCAAAACGGCACTGATTCACTGTACCCTCCCACCACAAAGTACAGTGAATCCCTTCTTCACCTTTTATAATCTATATCTGGTCAGATTCGAGATGTGTGACACATCATTATTTTATTGCATACAAAGTATTATGTCATTGACACATGTATGTATCTTCATCTAAGGCACTCCCAACAAAAATTAAATTGCAACTCTTGGAAATTGGCTATAATACGCTTATACAATTCTGTATTATTTGTTTCAGGCTTCCGAATAAAATTAAGGAATGAAGATAAAATTCTCTGCACATGGACATCATATTCTCCACATTGACCACTGAAGTATCATTGGCGAGTGCTCATCTGATGCCGTTGAATATTTTCAGGTGTAGATTATTATTAATATATAATAATATAAAATATAACTGTTGATTTTTCCTTTTTGATAACAGTTCTTTTGTTTTGTTAAATTGATATTCTAATTGTAATACTTCATATTTTCAGGTTAGTGGTGTGCTATTATTATGTTCTGGAAGAGCTGAGGAATTAAATGTATCCAAAGAGACTACAAATAATTCGAGCGGGTGCCTGGCTCTAAAATTAAGGTGAGTTTGTTTTTTAAACAGTGTACCTGTTTTATACAAGTGTATTATTTGAAATAATGAAAACATTAACATTGTTTTGCCGATCAGTCAATTGTATTTGCATGCATGCTGTTTTGTAGCTGAGCTGTAAACATCTCATTAAACTGCTTAAAAACATATACCTTTTTGTGCAAGAAAACTTGCGTAACACTACAAATTGGCACTAACAGACCTTTTCTTGTGTCTGCAAACAAAAAAAAACTAACAAAAAACATATTATTTAATTTCAGGTATTCATTGATTAACTGCCACCTCTTAACATAGTCTTCAAAAGGACTGATGTGATGAGAGTTTTTTACACCTGTGAAGGAAGCAGTGCTTTTGGGAACGGTATGTGAGAAAGAAAAATTATAAATGTTTTATTAGTTTACATGTACAAGGTAAATAAAACATAGATCAAGAAAGATATTGCCCCAAGTGGCACAATGTTCATTCCTCAATCAAGTAACACCTTGTTAAGAAATGCCCCTACTAAAAATTATTTATTTCAAGTCTGGTTGAAAAGAATTCATTTATTTCACCAAAACGGAGCAAGAAATTATTACTTTAAAATATAACTCCAACTCCCCCCCTTGATATTAAATGGTTGCCCCCCTTATTATTCATAGATTTATGGCGACTCCAGCCTGAGCCAGCAGATTTGAATGACCCTATTCCTGTTTTGAAAACATCTGAGTCTTTCAAATGGATATGACCATTTACCATGAGGGGGAGCCACCAACTGGCCAATTTTTCTATACTGTGACAAGTTACAATTTAATTTTTGATACTATTTAGTCAACAACTGTATTCTTAACCTGTTATTTGGCCTCTTCTGGTGAGAATTTTTTAAAAATTCCGTTTAATTGATCAGATTCTAACTGATTTCATTTTTGTATTTCCAGACTGATGATTTCTACTATTGCATAGCTTGCGTGTGATCTGTCCTGCTCCGGAAATCTAGTTGCGCATATTTAGAACATCACATGGTCAATCGGCATTTTTACATGTTCCCTCCATTAAACTCTGGCTGGAACTATTGATTCTCTGGACCTGGCCTCTACCAAATAACCTGGATATCGTCGGTGCTCTGCAAGATTCATTATTTTTTGGTCCGATTCACTTTGATTATTATTTCATTAAAAAAAAAAGTTATAATGTATCTCTTACAATATCATGTGTCATGCAGATGTTTAGTGTCAACTTTATTTAGTTAACTGTGGTCTATTAATGGGACAAGCATTGCGCCATCTATTCTCCGGTTAATAGTAATATTGGAAGAAAGCAAAAGCTGTCAATCGATGTGCATTCACGGCTATGTTATGGCTCTCCTGTCTCAGGCCTCAGCCCATTACTTTTGATAAGTTCATAATTGATTTGTACTTTTTCTTGTGGTATAAATTGTTTTAGTACCCTCACGAAATTGATATTGGATTTGTTTTGTACATCAATTTTCGAGCAAGAAAAGCGGACTTACTGCTGTGATCTCTTACTTTTTTTTCCAGTACAAGAGTCCAAAATCCTAAATTCTTGGATCAAAATTTTTATGGTAGATATATTTAGCTAGATGAGACATAAATTGTTTAAGGATCTCACAAGTTTTAGTGTCGCCTTTCACACATTTTACCAAATTAAAAGATCTTGCAGTTTTACTGGGTAGGCCAGTGGTCCATCCTCCTCCAAATTGCTACTCAATACCTTTTATAAACATCAAATTATAAGGCAAACATCCCATTATAAATGAAGAAAGCCCATATCCAGTAGAATTACAATCCAAGGAGCTGCTGCCCCCTTGTGTATTATTTTATAACTGATTATAGAAATGGAGCCATGCAGTCATTGAAAAATTAAGCAAATTTATTACGTAAACATCATAATTATTACAGAAAATTCAATCTTCATGAAATAAAGTTATCACAAATATACCCCCTACTGAAACATGAGTAACTAAACCCTGCATGTCAGACAATGCATTAAATAAGTGCCAATTAAAATACACAAAAAAATATAAGAAGTATTATAAATTTGTGATTTTAATGACAACTTATTTTTGGCAAATATCAAGTTCTCAACTGCAATACTTCTCACAGATATGGATCTATCAGTGGCATGTGCAGGACATTATGTATGATTGGGAATGTACATTTTTGTGACTTTTTAAATAAAAATACAAATATTAAGTATTGAATATATCCAAATTTAGGGAGCGGGTGCAACTTGGCTCAGCCCAAGAATCCCGCCCCCTCCCCCTGCCCTCGCCTTCAACATGACAGTGGGTACATTCGATTCGACCTACTCTAACTACTCCGGAAGTTACGTATCTACTCCAGGAAGTGACGTTTCTACTCCTGGAGTGAACTACTCCAAGGTTGGTCCAAATCGAACATAACAGAGTAGTTAGAATCGTCATAACTTGGGGGTTCCCTAGCAATTAGAATTCCCCAGTTGATGGCAATTACGACATCAATTGACACCCTCAATCGATTGCTCTTAATTTATTGAATTGAAATACGGACATTCACACCAGAAAAAAACAATTAGGCACTAAATCAAAGCTTCTGAAGTGTCATCTATCTTTGTAAACAATCCTACGTCATGGGATATCCCAATTTCTTGGAGTACTTCCTATCTACTCCAATCTACTCCGAACTACTCCCGGAAGTGCAAAACGAATGATCTGGAGTGAACTACTCTACTCCAGGAGGACTTTGGAGCAGCGAAACGAATGTACCCAGTGGCTATCTGTAATTTTATGCCATTGTATTGCTGATGGTGTTAGCACATGATTGTGGCATTGAAAGTGTTTTGTTTCTATTTTAGTGGATCTATTTTAATCCCTTTACACTGTTTTCATTTTTTAATCTTTGTGTTTTGCAGTGGTATGAAGAAATCTGTAATTGCTTTGCTAAATGATGTCTAAACATAGCATCATTCTTGTGACCAATACAAACTTATGAGCTTTAGTCTTCCACACACACTCCTTATATGGTCCTTAATTGACATGCATACATAAGGTAAATCAACCATGTGACTGAATCCAGGGGCCAATCCTGATGATTCAGTCAATGGCAGCTGGACTTCCTTCTTATGTTGAATTGCTCCCAATGATAAACAGAAGAATGAAGACTGATTTTGGACACTTAGAAGGTATTTAAATGCATTGAAAGTGTTTAGTATGTTAGATTATAAGCAAATCTTGGGCTGATGTGCCTGTGGAATGCATAGGATATTGCTGAAGCAGTTATTTCAGCTCATTTCTGACTTGGAATCGATCTGTGACCAGTGAAGCATGACTCAACTGTCCCACCCTGTATATTACTATGATGAAGATAGGCATGCAATTAGTGCTAGACATTTATCATTCACGTTGGTTTGGCCCGTGGTTTGGCTCCCCGCCATTGACTCTCCGTGGTCCAGTGGTCAAAATAGCCGTTGCGTTGGGGGTCTCGAGATCTCTCTCATTTGCAAGGCCCACAGGGTTTAAGCCCTTGTATCCCACAGACACTGTCTGTGGTATTCAGTATTTGGGGGGTTTTGAATATTTTTTTTTTACATGAAATTAGATGAAATGCCGCATGTTAGTTTGCTTTTAGACCTAATTCCAATACAGCTATATCTAATCATACACAGCAATGATTCAAAACATTAATATCGACTTAATACAGATATACTCAGCTTACAAATGGTCTAATAATAAAGCGAATAATAATGTTGAAATTCTGATATTTTGAAAAAAATATTTAAACTATGAAGGAGTAATAAAACATTTTCAATTTTTTAGAATGTTTGTAACTGATATTAGGACATTATCTGGTAAAAGTTTCATGGGAATCAGAATAGTCCTTCCTCTTGAAAATGCTGTTGAATTTTGATAAAAAGTGGATTTTCAGCTCCAAGGCCATTTTCAGGAAGGCCTGTGGCAGCCATTTTTTCGTTTCAGCACAAAATGACTTTTTGACATGTTTAAACTAGGTGTCCTGTGTATTCACACCAAATTTGGTGGTAATTCATTATAAATTAAGAAGATATTAATTTTTGAAAATTAAAGAATATTCATTTTGACGAAAAATTTTCCATTTTTTATCATTTTAATTTTTTGCAAAAAATTCATTTGACCAATTGGATTTACTTCAATTTCCAACCTTTCTTATAGGCATCTGGGATATACATTAAAAAATTCAGCCAATTCCAGTAAATAATAAGTGATTGGTGAGGTGTTAATGAATCTTTAAAAAGGTCGAAAAAATACTAAAAATATACCCCGAGGCCGAGGGCCTATTTTAAAAATTTCATAACTCCAAAAGTATTTGGAGTAGAACAATAAGATTTTGGAATCTTCCATAATTTGGTTGAAGTTTTTTTTTGAGAATTTTTTAAAGAAAATCCATGACTTCAACTGGGAAGCCCTAGGTGATTTGGCATGGAATGACCCATATAGTATAGCAATTTTTCACAAAATTTACACTTTTACTCAAAGAAAAAGTCCGCCTTGAAACACTGATGATTTAGAATATGTACTACATCGATATCAAGACCATACTGACTGGTCTCATCGTTGCCTTAATTGTTCATAGCCAAATATGTCAATATTCAGAAATGGCAAAAGATCGCTTATTTTTTTGTCTGAGACTCTGAGCTCATTTGTGTAAATAAAAATAATGATATACAACTTCTTTGTTTTACATTACTACTTTTATTTCAATTCAAAATCTTCTTCAAACAGAGCAACTTTACAATATTTGCTATCGTCACGCAATAAATCGACAAAATCAGGTCGCAGTAGGTCTTCAACCTTTTTGATGTCTATATCTATGGGAAAATGTAGATTGACCGATGCGGATTCATTGTCTTTCACTACTGAAGCCAGATGAATTAAGTGACTCCTGATATGATCGAAGAATAAGTCGTAAGATGACGGTACGGAATGGAAGAAGATGCTTGAAATGAAGCCGTTATATGTCATGGCAGGCATTGAGGAACTTAACGCAGAAACATCCTCATAATCACCAATATTCTCTTTCATGTTATCTTCAGCAAACTCTGTAGCTTCATTAGGCGTCAGAGCTGAAGCAAATATTTTATATTTCGTTGCGTATTCCTGGAGTTGGATATCGTCGTCGACAAAAATGGGCGTCCACCAATGGTAAGCAAGGAGAGGCAGTGTTTCAAACAGCTTCTGATTTTTCTGGTTTTTCAGAACTTTTATTGTTGATTCTTCGTCCAACTCTACAGTTTTCCTTTCTCCCTTCATGAAACTACTTTTCAAAATGTCTTCCTATGTTGTTTTGTACTGGAGGAAATGCTGAAAAGAAATTAATTTGATATCAATTTTGTACGACTGGATGTATGCATGGGTATTATAATCCAAACATGATCATTTGATTATCAAGAAAACAAAGAATATATCAAACAACAACTAAAAGAACAAAGGATATGGAATCAACATTATTCTTCTTTTATGCCTTTGAATTACCACTTGTAAGTTCAAGTTACATTGCACTTATCATCTGCAATAGTGAAGGGTGGTGCTTATTATTTGCAGATCTTGAACAATTTTATTTTTAAATGAGTGCTGAATTACGAACAACACAAAATACAGCCCTTTATATTTCGACATTTCGAAGATATAACCAAGGTTGGCACTCCAGCCGAATTTTTGTACAGGGGGCGACACTTTCTATACACGTGGTGACATCTAGTGAGAATTTCGAAGCCATGTGACTATTTCTTCAACCACAAGCATGGCCACACCATTTCGTTTGCAGCAACATGTTTTCCCCCAGGCATCCAGGATCCGGCCATTGCTTGTGGTTTTGTTTGCGTTGAGAGGTGTCTAAGTGCCTAGGGAACTCAAAGTCATCCTCAAAGAGTGTCAGCAAGTGAGTAAACTTTTGCTTTTCCCCTCTGATAATCGTGCTTAGAAGAGCCCCAGGGTCACACAGCAAAAATGCAGGGCTCTCCTGCAGTAGCAGACCTTCCAACTAATGCAGGGCTTTCCTGGGTGCATTATATCCAGTTATTCTCTTATAAGCCCTATATAAATGCTATCCAAATGCCCAACTCAAAAATCCAGTTTAATTTAACTCCAAATATATATCCTTTTATCACTTCTACCCCCATCCATTTTGACAAAATTATTGAAGTTCGAATAATAGGCCTCCAATTATAAGATGTTGGTAATTTAGTGTAACTTTCTAATATCTCTACATTCAAAGTTCACTACTGTATTTTAAAGAAGTTCTTATTGTTACATTTAAAACTCAATATTTTGTGGAAAATTGACAATCATTTGATTCCCCTCTGGTGAATATAAATATTAATTGATTTATCAATCAATTTATCAGTCCGTCTGTCCTGACGGGAAAATCTGCCTTGTATGTTTAATGTATTTTTCTTTCATGGCTCCATCTTCGTTTAGGTGCCAGTGCGATAACCAGTTGTCTTTTCTGGCTCCTGAACTGTGTTTCAAATAAATTTATCAGTCAACCAAAAACATTTTTCATTATTCTCACTCATCTGGATGCCGAATCCATTATAGTCTTGTTACTATATTCCGTCAAATGTCATATATTCCAACCATTCCGACCTCATTTCTATTGTCATTTTATTTTATTTTCAATAGCACTCACCATACACCGTGACTCGCCTCCCTTTGTTCTCCACCGTCTTTGACTTTCTACCGCTCCTATTTAGTATCAACCCACCAACTTTAACTATCCAATAAACTTATTACACTTTCCAATCATCTTTCTCTATCAATTTCTCAAACAACTCCTCTGGATTTTCCCATCTGTCAACAACTTATCTCTCACACCTCAGGTTTCCGAGGCACATCGTCAACTAATCTCATGTCCTCCCCAGGGTTTTGGGGAACTCCCCAGGTTTTTGGGGAATTTATCCCATCCCACTCCCCAGTTCCTTTTGGGGAACTCCCCAGGTTTTTTGGGGAACTCTCCAGGTTTTTTGGGGGAACTTTTGTTAACTGCTCTTTCACCTTCATGTACGTCTTACCCAACTCGTCATACCTCTACCAGACTGACCCCAGTCCATCTTTTACCAACAGCTTCAGCTGTGAGGAGACACTTCGGGCTCCTCCATGAGTAAATTCCATCCTTTTACGTCTTCCATTATTATTATAGATAACATCAATTGTCCAGACGACTTATACATACTTTAATGTGCCATTTTCAACTTTCAGGGCAGGTGCCACACCACTCCACCAGTTACATGGCAGTTGCTCCATCTGACTTCTGCCTCCACCCGACTAACGTTGTGTCTTGTAACCATGCAAAAGCTTATCACCTAATGGATATATATCTATGATGTAGGAACTCAGTGTCCAGAGTACTTGTCTACTTTCACTCATCTCAGTGATATATCTATCTCACTACCTGTCCTACATATCGAGTTATCACTCGTCGGAGTCCCAATCCGTTCTCTTTCTTGACCTACATCTAGTTCATTCATCTGTTGTCATATTACTTTCAGGTAATCTGACATCCATTACCATCACAGTTCCCGCCAATGCTACATCATGCTGTTTCAACCTCACAACATTATCATGTCTATGATAACCTTCCCTTCATTATAGGACCACCCTCCATTTGGTATTTTGGTATCTATCCCAGCCCTGGGCTCAAGTTTTCGCACTGTTCCCTCCAAAGCCCATTGCTTCCATTTCAGACGCCTGCACAGGAAACCACATTTCCAGGTGCCCCGGGCACTTCCTCTGATACACTTGGTACTCCCAGTCTGTGTGGGAATACCCCTCCCTGCCCATCGTCTTACAATTTCACGTGTTCCTCATCCAAATGGTTCACCAATTCTTACTTATTAATGACTCAATGTGACCAATTTTCACTTGTTACCCCACCGAAAGGTTGAATAATTTCACTCATTTCTCGACTCAATGGCGAACCACTTTCATCTGTTTCTCACCACATCTCGCATACAAACATTTTAACAATTTTCATCAATCTCAACCGACTTGGTTGAACAGTTTACCATCGTTCTCAACCGACTTGGTTCAATATTTCATCATCATTCTCAACCGACTTGGTTGAACGGTTTTTCATCATTCTCAACCGACTTGGTTGAACAGTTTTCCATCATTCTCAACAGACTAGCTTGAACAGTTTTCTCAACCGACTTGGTTGAACAGTTTTCCATCATTCTCAACCGACTTGGTTGAACAGTTTTTCCATCATTCTCAACCGACTTGGTTGAACAGTTTTCTCAACCGACTTGGTTGAACAGTTTTCCATCATTCTCAACCGACTTGGTTGAACGGTTTTTCATCATTCTCAACCGACTTGGTTGAACGGTTTTTCATCATTCTCAACCGACTTGGTTGAACAGTTTTCCATCATTCTCAACCGACTTGGTTGAACAGTTTTCTCAACCGACTTGGTTGAACAGTTTTCCATCATTCTCAACCGACTTGGTTGAACAGTTTTCTCAACCGACTTGGTTGAACAGTTTTCCATCATTCTCAACCGACTTGGTTGAACAGTTTTCCATCATTCTCAACCGACTTGGTTGAACAGTTTTTCCATCATTCTCAACCGACTTGGTTGAACAGTTTTCCATCATTCTCAGCCGACTTGGTTGAACAGTTTTTCCACCATTCTCAACCGACTTGGTTGAACTATTTTCCATCATTCTCAACCTACTTGATTGAACCATTACCTGTTACCATTGTCTCCACCAACGGGTTCAACATTTTCCATTATTAACAGATTTCAACCGGCGGCTCAACCCAATCTTTTATCTCAATTGTCACTCGACACAATCCTCAGCAAATATTACTTATTACACCACAAGACTTAGTGTGAATAACGTTACCATTCACCCATATTTCTCCAAATGGCGTTGACATTTCTCTTAATACTTCCTTTAAACCCTTAATACAACCCAATTTCACTTATTCCTCAGATGTTTTGCGAAAATGGTTGAACAAACATTCTCATTCCACTTCTTTCTCGACCAATTGGTTGAACAAATTATTACAAGCTGCAGTTGTCCATTTTTGAACCGACTTCCCATTTCCCATTTCTGCCTGTCTCAAATTTTGTTAGATGCAGACTTAATAAACTTCTCTTCCCTTCCAGCGTTATAATTTCGTACCATTGACCACGACTCAAAACTTCTCAAGTAGTTCCATCGAGCCACCAGCAGCACAACCATTTTAAAGTCAATTTCATCCAGTAAGCCAACCATCTTAAGTATCAGATAAATTTAACA
Organism: Platynereis dumerilii; assembly: GCA_026936325.1. NCBI lineage: Eukaryota > Metazoa > Annelida > Polychaeta > Phyllodocida > Nereididae > Platynereis > Platynereis dumerilii. The sequence continues at coordinate 22,024,603 of JAPTHN010000014.1, read as the reverse complement.
CGCTTTCCACTCTTCTTTCAGTATCCATTTCTCAACCGAGTGTAAATCCACCGGAGTTCCACTCACCGGTCTCCATTACCTTTCAGATCAGTCCTCCAATATATCCAGTAACCAGCAGTGGATGCCTCCTGCTCCCACACCCTTCTGCCCCCCCCTCCCATCGACAGGTCAATTATGCAAACCGCCTGCACGTACCCGAGTTGTTTCATTATCTCAGCCGTTTTATTCAACAATTTTTCTATGTTCGTGACCGTTTTGGTTTGCCCAGTTCATTGTCTCAACCAATTTGGATGCCAAGTATTCTATGGTCGTAACCGTTTTGGTTGCCCAGTTTCTTATCTCAACCGACTTGGTTGACAAGTTTCTATGGTCGTGACCGATTTGGTTCCCCAGTTCATTGTCTCGACCGATTTGGTTGACAAATTCCCTATGGTTGCAACCGATTTGGTTGCCCAGCTTCATTTTCTCAACAAAGTTGTTCACAAGCTTCCATGGTCATAACCGATTTGGTTGCCCAATTTCTTTAACTCCACCGATTTGGTTGCCAACTTTCTATGGTCGTAACTGATTTGGTTGCCCACTTTCATTACCTCAACCAATTTGGTTCCCCACTTTCATTATCTCAACCGTTTTGCCCGACACGTCTTCTATGGTCGCAACCGATTTGGTTCCCAAGTTTCATTATCTCAGCCAATTTGGTTTACAAACGTCGTACCGACTTTATTGCCCCGTTTTCAAATTCTTTAACCCAATTCGCACGTGTCCATGATTGTCACTGACACAGTTACATGAATACCCGCTACTACATTTTAAAAGAATTTTACTGCTGCTCAATTATTTCTTTGCAGGATAACCCTCATGAGAAGCCAAAGTGTGCAACCAGAGTAAAACACATCAACCCCTACGTCAGGCCCCTGCGTAGGACTTCCAGACCCACCCCTACTCCCGGCTCCGGGGTAGGAACACCAGATCCAGACAGCCGGTTAATTCCAGGCGCCACCATCCGCGCACAGACGCCGTCTATTTCAGGTTCCTGGATGGACGTGCATTGCCTCAATCGTCCCCTACTCCAGGCTCCTGGGTAGGGCATAAGAACCGACGGCCTACTTCCGGCTCCGGAGTAGGCACCTGCAAGATCGAACAATAGCCTGTTGAAACCAGGCATCAACCTTGGCACATCTATTTCAGGCTCCTGGATAGATGTGCTGTACCCTACGCCAGACGCTTGGGTACGATTATACTCGACTCTCGTTGGGCTCCCATCTGGGCTGCCTCGTTCATGTGCACCTCGTCAGGAGAGTCTTCGTCTCCGTGGGCTTGAGGCCTAACTCGATACACATGAACTATGGACATCTTTTACATTGTGTATTTTATGTGTCAATATCTCATTTATGTTATTTTCCTTTCAGCTCAATTTCAATTCTCTCGTTATTTTATATAATCTGTCTATTGTTATCTATATTCCATCTATAATGATTTCTACAATAATATCAAATCCCATTTACTTGTAACTTCTTCGAACCTTTTAAAACCAATTGTTATGTTAAACATTTCATTGTAAATCTCATGTAAATCATAAATCCATATATGTCATTGTTTCAATCTTAATGTTAAACCAAATCCTAAAATTTCATCTCTAAACTTAAAATTGTTTCAAACTATTTTTCAAAAATTAAAATTTTAAAAACCCAATGTTGTCTTTGTGTCGTCCCTGTACAAAAAACCAAGGTTGGCACTCCAGCCGAATTTTTGTACAGGGGGCGACACTTTCTATACACGTGGTGACATCTAGTGAGAATTTCGAAGCCATGTGACTATTTCTTCAACCACAAGCATGGCCACACCATTTCGTTTGCAGCAACCACCACCATCCCCAACCACCGCCTACTATATCCGAGAGGCTTGAGGCCTAACTCGATACACATGAACTATGGACATCTTTTACATTGTGTATTTTATGTGTCAATATCTCATTTATGTTATTTTCCTTTCAGCTCAATTTCAATTCACTCGTTATTTTATATAATCTGTCTATTGTTATCTATATTCCATCTATAATGATTTCTACAATAATATCAAATCCCATTTACTTGTAACTTCTTCGAACCTTTTAAAACCAATTGTTATGTTAAACATTTCATTGTAAATCTCATGTAAATCATAAATCCATATATGTCATTGTTTCAATCTTAATGTTAAACCAAATCCTAAAATTTCATCTCTAAACTTAAAATTGTTTCAAACTATTTTTCAAAAATTAAAATTTTAAAAACCCAATGTTGTCTTTGTGTCGTCCCTGTACAAAAATATATTTTTTGGACCTTTTATATTCTCAAGAGGAAAGTCCTCAGGAAGGATTGTTGCCATGGAGCACAAAGAGAGGAGGACTGTAGAACTTTGGATCTTACCCAAAATAGCTTCAGACTCTCCGAATGTTGTTTTCCTGCTTTTTCATGATAATCTGACCACACGACCAATTTAATCTCTCGGTTCAAGTTTGGATAAAGCTGCTTCAGCTCATTCCTTGCAAATTTGCTTGTTTTACTGATGCAGCCTTTTCCTTGGGCCTCTTTGCTGGAAGACAAATTCGAAAATATCAGGAAATCTCAATTGTCATCATAATATTTCCTGATAGAGTGAAGCATTAGTACAGTCTGTCACTTTGGCATAGAAAAAACGAGGACCAGGTCACTGTGAAAAATGAACTTCGTGACTCACGATAGCCAATGAAGTGTCATCTTCTATACTTTCAACATGGGAAACGTAGAGGCAGTTTGATCAAGAGAAGGCCATTTGTCATAACTGATTTTAGAGAAAATCAGATGCATAATCCTTTCGTTTGGGGTTTGGCTGTCACCAACAAGCAGGATAAGTCTCCTTAAATCAAATTATCATTGAAAGTATTGGGTATGATTATGACAAATCATCAGCATGATGACACACGAAGAGCCATTTTTACAATGCAACAGTCCCCTCTTTTTCTATCTCAAAGCGACAGACTGTAAAAGAAGGTAGAAAAGGGCAAATAGCCTAACTAATACATGTAACATGCTCGTGTTAGGTTCTACAGCATTGCAAGCCTGGGGCCCCCACCCGCGAGGCCTTATCAGTGTGATATAAGTTGTCGCACATATGGCCTTTCTTGCCAATGAAGCCTCATCAGCAAGACTGAGGATTCGCATGCCTGGGGCGAGATCTCATTTATAAGCAAAGGCGACGTTTCGTTGATGAGGGGCGAGGTTTTGCATGCGAGGTGAGACACGAAGTTTCTTGGGAGAGGGGCGAGGTCTCCTTGGTGAGGGGCGAGAGGCTAGGGGCAAGACCATGCAGATGAATGTCCATTTACAGGGTCCCCACTGGACAGGGAAAACTCAGGGAATTTAAAATTTGACCAGAAATTCAGGGGAAACACTGGGAATTTGGTTTTACATGCATATATATGTGGTAATGTGTGAAAAAAGCCCTCTATTTGAAGCAAAAATCCGCAAAAGTCATTGTTTTTGGTTTCCGATTAGCGACGATATTGCCGCGATAACACAGCGCTAAGCCCGAATAAGGTCAGGGAAAATGTCCGGTGAAACAGGGAAAATTCAGGGAAAATACAGGGAATTTGCTCGCCAAATTTCAGTGGGTACCCTGATTTAGGAGCTTCGTATCTCACAGACGAGGACGTACTCATAGATCTATATAGATATCATTTTCAAAATGAAGTGATGATAAAATTAATAATCATTTGTCAATGCAATTCAATACCTGGTTCTTGCTGCTCCTGCTAAGCACAGTTTCCCTTCATTTAGTACAGTGAATATGGTGAAGGCAATCTGGAAAAATAATAATTTTTAATTAGAATCCCATCAACAGTATAGCCTATTATATATTTAACAGGGAAGAAAATATTAATGGACCAAGAAAAGGCAAAAGAAAACTTAAGAACCTTACAGGTCTGCCATTGTCCTCAGCAATGTAAGGAAAGTTTCTTGAAGATTTTAGCATTTCATGGTAGTTGAATGGTACATAGTCATATCCATCGTAAACTTCCCTATTGATGGAAACAACTTTTTCATAGTCATTTGCTGTAGCTCTTCTGATTGTCAAGTTTTCCATTGTTGATTTTTGAAGGTCAGATTAGAGAGTAAGCTAATCCCAACTGAAGTTTTGATATTCTGTTAACGGAAATATTGGTGTGGTCAATTTAATGGACGTTTTAAATGTAAAATCGGGATTTAATAAAAGTGTCATTCACGAAAACATTTAAAAGTAATTTCAATTTGCTACTAGGACTTTAGCATAATAAAAATTCTGATGAAGAAACATCCAAGGAAATAATGTCAATCCTGCTCAGCTCAAGGAAATGGCAAGGCAAATTAACTCTCAATCAATGTTAAAGAAACAACCAAAAAATGTGTCAAGCTCGATTAAGGAAACAGCCAAGAAAATAAAGGTCAATAACAATCAAAGAAGTAGACAAGAATATAAATGTCAATCATGATCAAAAAAGGGCCAAGAAAATAAAGGTCAAATACAATCAAAGAAATAGACAAGAAAATAAATGTCAATCATGATCAAGAAACAGCCAAGAAAATAAATGTCAACCACTATCAAAGAAACAGCCACGAAAATAAATGTCAAGTTTGATCAAAGAAACAGCCAAGAAAATAAAGGTCAATAACAATCAAAGAAATAGACAAGAAAATAAATGTCAACCACTATCAAAGAAAATACCAAGAACATAAATGTTACCTGAATGATAAAGAAAAAGTTGTCACTGTTCACTCCAATTGAAATAATTCTTCCAAATAAGTAGGTCTGCATAGAACTGAGAGAAAAAATGCCCTGAATGACAATGTATATATATAGTAGACCTAGTTTTTGACCTAATGGCCATCTGATATAGTTGAGAATTTCAAATATCTGTGTCATGAGGACCTACATACACAACAGAGGCTGTCAGAGAGGCTCTAGTGGGAATTGGAAAAAAAAAAGAAGTTATTTCTTCTTAGACACTTCCCTGCACCTCTGTCACTGGACAGAAAGAGAACTCGACCAGAGAACTCAACCAGGGAGTGAGAGAGAACTAAGGTTGTCAGAAAGAACTCCATCAGTGGAACCGAGAGAGAACTCAATCTGAGAGACAACTCTTTGATTTGATCAGAGAGGGAACTCAATCAGTGAGGGAACTCCATCAATGGAACAGTGAGAGAACTCAATGAGTGAGGGAACTCCATCAGTGGAACAGAGAGAGAACTCGATCAGTGAGGGAACTCCATCAGTAGAACAGTGAGAGAACTCAATCAGTGAGGGAACTCCATCAGTGGAACAGAGAGAGAACTCGATCAGAGAGGGAACTCCATCAATGGAACAGAGAGAGAACTCAATCAGAGAGGGAACTCCATCAATGGAACAGAGAGAGAAATCAATCAGAGAGGGAACTCCATCAATGGAACAGAGAGAGAAATCAATCAGAGAGGGAACTCCATCAATGGAACAGAGAGAAAACTCAATCAAAGAGGGAACTTCATCAGTAGAACAGAGAGAGAAATCAATCAGTGAGGGAACTCCGTCAGTGGAACAGAGAGAGAACTCCATCAGAGAAGGAAATCAATTGTTCGGAGAAGGTAATAAGAGCAAGGATGAGGGGGGACTTAATAAACTCATTAGAGAGGGAGTCACAGCAGTACTGGGCGCACAATTTTTGGTGGGCGAGCGACATTTGCCCGAATTTAAAGATATATAAATTTAATACCATTTCAAATGAAATTGCCTGGAAAAGAGGAAATCATTAATTACCAATGGTTTTTATTTAATCATCTGCTCGAATTTTTTAGTCTTTTTGCCAGAATCTCACTGTTTCCCAATCTTTTTTTTTTGGGGGGGGGGGGTTCGGACTTTTTGTTTTTTTGAAAACGGAATTTTTGGAAAACCGAATCATTTGGTAGTCTCGCGAAAACCGAGTGATTACTAATTTATTTTTTTTTTCAAAAAAATAAAAAATCTCTGCCACCGGGTTTCAAAGTCTGAGCACATATCTAGCAGTGAAACTTCCAACCTAGTATATATGATTCAGAAATTTTTTTGTTTACACCCCCACTCCCATCCCCACTTTCCAATGGAGAATTCAGTTTTCTGTTTAGTATATTAATCACACAACAGGTGCGCGGTGAGCAGCCGGACGTGGCGTCCTCTGGTGTGCGTTTTTGGTAAACACCGCCAAGCGTCATTTTCTAGAACTAAAATTGACAGCTGTCATAGAAAAGGGACCCAAGTTCATTTTGACATTACTATCTTTTTGGACCTTGTCACTGATTGATGACATGTTCTAGAGTTGGATAAGAACTGATTTGGTCTTCTGGAACACAAGGGATTGAAAAAATGCAGGGTTTAAGCAAGGTTTCAGCTGCCATTCGCCAGAGTTTCAGCAGGATTGGAGCTCTGCCTTTGTCAAGTTCAAACTCCAGGCAATTTTCCAGCAGTCCAAGGTTTGTTTACAATGTCAATGTGTTTTGATATTTTTGCCAATCTAGTGTATTGCAGTTTGTCATTGAATTGGTGTACTTGATATATGTTGCTGTAGTCTTGATTTTCCAAGTGCTGGGGCTTGTCAAATTTGTGGTGATATCTGGACATTCATATGTATTGAATTTATTGTTGATACATGCATGCAACAATTAATATGTTTATGATGTACCTGTGCCAGATTATTAGAAAAGCCTCCTCATTTTGATACATTTATGAGATTAATGGTTAACTGATTTACCCAGATGCCAGCTATTATTGACTCTATTTGGCTGGACTCAAATTACATTACTGGAACTAGCTAACAGTTTAATTGCACAGTAGGCCTACCGGGTGTAATATACATTGATCTCTTGTCCTGGGCAAAGAATCACAAATATTTTATTATAACTATAATAGTCATATATAGGCCTATATGTGCATTGGTCATAATGAGCTTGTCACTTAAATGAGAGTTAAAATTAAATTGACTCCATTATAGAATGCTGACATTTTGTTCTAAATCTTGACTATGTTCTAATTTGCGAGTTCACCTCGCATATGGGATCGGTATGGGAGTGTTAGAATTTTTGGATCGTCTCTGAGAGACAAGGGAGCACTTTTTAGAGTTGCTTTTTCGTGAAATGAATGAAGAATTGGCTAACTTGAGGCGCCCTCAAACCTTTGGTGCCTCTTGTGCATAGTTTATTCACAATTTAAGTTTTTAGTTTCAACCAAATCACGGCAAAACAGGAAATAGAAATATTTGTTATTGTTTTCCTGCCCTCTGATTGGCCGAAACAGGTTCTGATAGCATATGGGATTGGTATTTGACTGTCAGAAATTTTGGATCGTTTGTGAGAGATAAGGAAGCACCCTTCTAAGTTCTTTTTTCATGAAATTAATGAAGAATCAGCCAACTTAAAGTAACTTACTGACCTTTTATGTGTTTTGTGCCTTGTTTATTTACAGTTTGAGGTTTTAGTTTCAACAAAATCACGGCAAAACAGGAAATAGAAATATTCTTGTTATTGTTTTACTGCCCTGTGATTGGCCGAAAGAATTGCGATGTCTTCCCGATAGTTTTTCGGATACTTCTAATTGGGCTAACATTACAATTTTAGGCTCTTTAGAATCCTGAATCCTTAAACCATATGATTTCGTTTTTTCATGGAGATATCTTTATTCATTGCCAAGATTTCGTTGAAAATGCAATGCAATGAATGCATACATATTTTTTTTCTTGAATTGGATGGCACAGTGTCTGTTGTTTCAATTGAGCAATTCATTACTTAATTACAGAAAACGTGTCAGGGGTAATTAGAAAATCTAAAGAGATGTCAAGGGTGTGAGCTCTTAATTGTACAAGATGATGACACCCAAGATGTGACACTTCAATGCCTATCTATATATGCTTCAATAATTAGTCAGTTGACATTTGTCATGTGATTTTGGAATAGGCTCCCACGGAGTCCCACCAGAATGTATTTCTTTAAAATATATGCAAATACAGGAATAGATAAAATTATTTGCAAGCCACAACATTATTCAAATAAGTGAGATGTACAAGGTCAACTGTTGCATGTGCACCATGTATAGATCTGTATGTTATTAGCCCCCTCCCTTATATTCAAGAGTTGTAACTGGGTGATGACCGCTTGGCCATGATATGAAAAAAAACTAGGACCCAGAAATTTGGCTGGGAACCCACTTTTTCAGATCTCACTGAGTCCCCAGGACTCACTTTTTAAGCACCCCAACAGAAACCCTGGCGTTGATGCTGGTCTATTGTTTGGAAAAGGTGTGAAGTTCAAACTTGAATTGGATGACACAGTTGTTTTAATTAGTCAGTCAGTAAATACTTAAACAGATAATATAATAATGTATAGCTATCCCAAACGTCCCCCCTCCGACTACAGCTCACATTTATGTATGTCTATCTATTTATCTATCTTTCGATCTGTCTATCAGTCTATCTATCTTGCTAGCTGGGCCATTCCACGGAAAACAGGGAAATTTGTGTCTTCTCTATATAAACCAATCTCATTGTGCTCCTGGAGGGATTGAGGTCTATTAAATTAGCTTGTAGCCTCAATTATACCTACAAGATGAAATGATAAACCCAAATTCTCAATAAAGCTGCATGTGGAAAATATGCACTGTCCCATGTTTGGCTGAGTTGTCACAAAATGAATGTCTTTTTTTCCATTTCCAAGTTTAAATGGCATACATATCTTCAAAAAGGACTGTAACAAGGCACTCAGTTCATTCAATTATTGCATTGGCTAGGCTGAAACACCCAATGGCATTATTTAGCTGTAGCACTAAATTTAGCTTTAAAATTTTTCACCGAAAATGTGTCTTCTTATTTTGCATCATTTCTGTTACGTTTCATTTCTGTTGCAATTGGCACAGCCCAGTTGATCTTACACTTCAAGCATTAACCCCAAAATGTCAGCACTTGCAAGCTCTTTCCACAAGAAAACTTTCATTTGGATCAGTATCACCAAAAATGGTCTGACAGTTGTCATCAAAATAATTGCTGTTGAGTAGGTTTTTGAAGGATCATTGCTGTTACGCATGTTTCGCATATATAAAACATGCTGAGCAGATGGGCAACCATGTGCTGAGTGGGCTATATGGTCATGATCAACTGGCGAGTAGATGGTTTAAAAGCCATTTGTTTCAATGCTGCTATTGATGTTTGAATGAAAAAATATCATTTCTGTTACGCATCATTTCTGTTACATTTTACACTTCAAATGTAACAGGAATGACAATATCGTAACAGAAATGATGCCATGCCTACATTACCCATGCATAGAAATAACATAACTGGACAGAGATTAAAAACAATTAAGGATTAAAAATAAGTTCCATACAAAGTAATCAATTGCTTTTTATAGAACATTTTGGTGAGGCCACAACACGGCAAAAGCAGAATATTCAAGAAATGAGTCGAGTGCTTTAAATGTAGACAGAGGATGTATGAAAATGCACAATTGGCATTGAACCATTTTATGCATTTGCTGTAATGATTATGATGAAATTTGATTTGAATTTAATCGTGCACAGTCAAAGATAAGGCTATTTTTCCAAGTTAACAACATTTGTGTTACAATATCATCATTTCTGTTACAAAACATCATTCATGTTACGATTATAGTTAGTTAAACCGTCGTGTAGCTTTATGTATTGCTCTGATCTGGACATGAATTGGCTTATCTAACAGTGTTCCAACAGTGCTTTGGAGTAAAAATGGTTTTGTCTCATTTTTATAAGATACCAATGTGGATTTAGTGCTTTAAGGGCTAGACTTAGCATCATTTCTGTTACTTTTCAATTTTCATTTATCTCAAATATAAGCAAAAACTGAAGTCATGCATAGAGAACCAAAATATAGTGAATATGGGACACTTGACTATTTCTTTAATAAATGATTGAAACATGCAGGTTCATATGTACAGGGTACATCACACAGAAATTGTATCGTAACAGAAATGATAAATTTTAAGTTTTTGGAACTTTCCAGCTGTCGTCAGACGCTTATGGGTCAACAAACTGAATTTCAACCTGAAACATATTCAGCTAAAATTTTAATACCAAAATTCTGCGTTTCAAGAAAACTGATAGGCAATGTTCGATAATCCCCCAAAATCAGTCTTATAATTTCCCTATTTTCCATGGAATGACCCAGCTACCTATCCATCTTGCTAGCTATCTATAGATGTATCTATCTAGCTATCTGACCATTCTAGCTATCTAGCTTACTATCTAGATTCTAGATATCTGATCTATCTATTTATCTATCTATTTATCTATCTATCTATCTATCTATCTATCTATCTATCTATCTATCTATCTATCTATCTATCTATCTATCTATCTATCTATATATATTGCTATCAAGCAATCCCTAACATCTCCGATGGAGCTTACAACAGAAACACATAATTATTTGTCCATCTAAACAATTAAATCTGTTATTCTAAAATATCAATTACTGGCTCACTACCATCACAAGATGCTTTCTAGACTTCGCAAGTATGGAGCAAATTAACCAATGTCAAATAAAGTCATGAGAACCAGCCAATCAGAGCACACTAGAATATATAATTTTAAGTTGGCTACTTCCTAGAACTTATCGTAAGCATTTGCAAAATTTACCACAGTTTCAGTTTGTCTCAAGTTTATCTCTTTCTTCTTTAAACACACATAGATAGATAGATATGGTAAGTGTAGCCCACTAAGCCCAGTTCTGGGTGCTCACAAGGGTCGATTGATGAGATGGGAGAGAGAGCGGGAGTCCTCAACATGTTACACATTTACCCCATCTGAGGGATCTTTTACTTGCCCAGCATAGACACTGATACAATAGTCCGCCAATCTAACGTCTCATCCGAACGACATCCAGCTGGGATATTCCTAATGAAGGTACACTGAAAATGTTGTCTGAAAAAATTTTTGAACATTGTACAATGTGTGACACATGACAGAGCTGTTGGTCGCGACAAACAATTTGGGGAAATATCTTGGTGGTCTGCCCCCCTGAAAAAAATCCTGGATACGCCACTGGTGCTGGTTACCTTTTGGAAATTTTTGTGGAGCATTTTGCAAATTTATATCATTCAGGGGCAGAAAAATGGGTAAAAGTGAAGAAAAATGGGGCAATTGTATAGAAAAAATTGGGAAATCTGTTAAAACTCTTCGTATAAATCCACTTTTCTTTCAGTTTCTTTTTTTCTGTTAATTTCCCACTTCTTTTTTACCATTTCCCCAATTTCTGACCATTTCTCCCATTTTCCTTTCTAATTTTGCTAGTACATCTGCAGAAATTTCCCCAAAATCTGTTCAGGGGGCAAGTTGTCCCCCTGCCCTCTCACCCCCCCCCCTAATGGCTATGCTACTGATCTCAATACCTTTTAGATCTGGCCTTCCTGCTATTGCCATAATTTGTTTTACTGCACCGCCCCCCTCCTGGTGATACCACTGCTAAGTTTATTGTCTGTTCTATTTCTATGATCATGTATGAAAATCTAGGCCCCAAATTCTACACAAATTTCCCCAAGAATCTACTCAAAAAAATGGCAAAACAACATACGCATAGTGAACTCGCATGTGTTCCGCTTGCGACACAAATTCTAGTTTATGACCTTTTCAAGGCCAATGCAGATCAGGGCCAATATCCTGTAGAATTTAAGTCAAAACATGTTTTATGCAGGTTGCTAGTGTATTACATGTGATTGTATATTTATATGCTGGTAGTTTGTTCTGTTCATTAAGATGATCAAAGTTGCCTAATTAATTCATGTTATACAAGTTTATTTGTTCTAATTGTCTCCCATGTTATGTACTGTTATGTGAAATATAAAAGAATGAAATAAATAGACACATGGACAGTGTCCAGTCATATTAGTGACATTTATTGTTCATGGAAGTTGTTAAAACATCCTAGCAATGGTTGATGGTGGTATAATTGTGCTATAGTGGTAGTAATTAAAGCAAACCTTTGTTTATCTTGTTTATTATTGGAGTAGTTAAAGACATTTATGAAATTTTGTAATATTATTTATTATATGACGCGTGTCTACCCTAGTTATTAATTTTGTGATTTTTAATTTAATGTTTAGTTTTGGTTTTTCTTTTTTCTTTTATTGCTTCTTTTATTTCTAATTTTATTTTGCTACTGTATTTTTTATGCGCATATTTAAAATAAAGATTAACAATTCTTCATGGTCAGTGATAAATAAACATTTGACATTCTTTAGAAGTGTACATGTGTACAGTGTACAGTTTTAGACTGCTTTTCAACAATTCATTAGGCCACACATAATTGATTCTTAGCTTCGTGGACCTGCCGACACAATAGATTTTCTGCCGACGAAAAAAAATTATTATTATTTTTACATATTATAAACAAAAATTTTTTTTTTCACCTTATTTTTGTCCGACTGACCGACCCAAGAAAAAGTGCCTTGAGAAGATCCGAGAAGCTAAAGATCAATTATGTGTGGCCTTATGATTAATTTGTGAAATCAAAACAATTTTATTATTTCCTCATTTATCTCTTTTTTACAGAAATTATGGACAAAGACCTTCTCCGGCTCAAGGCTCAACTTTATTTGACATCGGAGTGAGGTCCATTTTTGACCAAGACCACGACCTCTTCAGAGAAAATGCTCGCAAATTCTTCCAGTCGGAGGTTGCTCCAAACATAGAAAAGTGAGTGCTTTAAAGCTAATACCGGTGTGTCAGCAGATTTTACCAAGATTAGAAAACTTCCCTATAAATGTATTTTACTTGTATCACAGAGGAATATGTGCTGGTATCTAACATATTCTTTCAGAACAGTTGAATTATTTCTGTCCTTGAACATGTTGAAGCAATTTACATTTAGGCCACACATAATTGATCTTTAGCTTCTCGGATCCTCTCAAGGCACTTTTTCTAGGGTCGGTCGGTAGGACAAAAAAAAAAAAGGTAAAAAAAAATTTTTTTTTTTTTTTTTCAATTTTTTTTTTCCATCGGCAGTGTATCTATTGTGTCGGCGGGTCCGCGAAGCTGAGAATCAATTATGTGTGGCCTTACTAGCATAAGACCCGTGAAGACATGCATGTGAGAAGGGAAAAATAAAGGGTGTATTGTAATGGCGTATAGTTAAATTATAAGAAAATGTCACTACAGCTTCTGTGACTACAATTTGAACATCAAACCTAGCTAGGGACATTGTAGAGAGTGGAGAAAAGCAGCTTGCAAGTTTTCATAACTGGGCAATCAGTAGTTTTGCTGGAGTAGCGTAAGGGGTCCATGAATTAATAGTATGATTATGAGTAATTACTTTTCTAAGCTGATTTCGAAAGAAATTGCCTAACTGACATGGTATATTGAAGAGTATAAAAGATACAATTAGTGAAACCAGTAGACAAATTATTGATTAATCCTTCTTCCTTAATAAATATTGAAATAAAGCAACCTTCAATTGAGTTTTTTTTTGCAGATGGGAAGATCAAGGCAATGTGGACAGAGAGGTGAAATTATCAGTTTTAATTATATTAATTGATGAAGTTGATAATGATTTCGTTAATTATTAATTGTTCAATTAAATCTGGAACTATTTCCTTTTTCTTGTTTTGTTTTTTTTATCATGAAATTTGGAATGTGGTTAGGCCAGACATGTTTAATTCTTAGCTTCTCAATTGAGTTGTTGAGAAGCTAAAGATCAATTATTTGTGGCCTTAGACCACTGTTGGACATGCAACCTTCTGGAAATACTTTTTGAAAAAATTTTTAATAATATTTAGCCGACTATTTTGACATTTTATAAATTTCGTATTAAAATTTTTAACTTTCAGATCTGGGAAAAGGCGGGAGAACAAGGTTTACTGGGAATTGCCATTCCTGAAGACAAGGGCGGAATCGGAGCGGACATTTTGCACTCGGCTATTGTCTGGGAGGAGCAGTAAGATTGATATTAATTTTGGCTTACTTATTTTCTTCTTTCGATATAAAACATGCAGGAGCTAAATTCGATTCAGGTTTTTTTCATTATTATAAAGCCTGCGAAATGATATTCAGTATAAAATTACCAAGTTGAGTAATTTAAAAACTTTTGATTCTGAATATGCTGATAGGATAAAAGGCAGTCATGTAGGGGCTACTGTGTTTTGACGTACACTATTTTTAATTTGGTGCTATATTGGTAAGTTAGTTCAGCTCCCGGATTGTGTGACAGAATCATTCTAGACATGCTTTAATGGGCAAAATTGGTCAATATATATAATATATCTTTATTCTCCGCTTGTAAAATTGTAAAAAATTAATCTGTGGTCTTAATTTTAATTTTTCAGAGCGTACGTAGCAGACGCCTCCTGTGGGTTTTCCCTGCATTCAGAGATCGTCATGCCCTACATTGCCAGCTATGGAAGTCCAGAACAAGTTGAGAAATTCCTCCCAGCTATGACAGCGGGGAAGAAGATAGGAGCCATTGCTATGACTGAGCCTGGCGCAGGAAGGTGAGAGTGAGACTAATGTGGAGCCTTATGCGCGTTATCAGTGATGGAAATGGGGGAGGGAGCTCGGAAGAGCTGAGCTGTACTCTGCTACTGCTCCCCCAATGATCAGTGGTGAAATTACAATTATCATGTAACGTTTTCAGTCCCCATGGAATTTTTCGCCAAAATTATGTGCGGGTGGAAGGATTCTTTCCATTTTAAAAATTTGGAATGGCACGCCAAAGCCGCACGAGCCGAGAGCTCCCGCTACTAAAATTTTCCATTTCCATCACTGCGAATTATACACGAGGTGGCGCCACTACTGTACACCCCCACGAACAACCTCCCTCTGATAAGCAACCTCTTTGTTATATTTGTTACAAATTTAAGGTTGCTTAATCTAAATCATGATTTTGTAACATGTTGAGGACTCTCTCTGCCATTTCATTTGCCTCTTAAATAGCCCACACAGGTGCTGATCTGGCATAAAACACAAACTCACTCAATCACTCTCCCATCTCATCAGTCCACCCTCGTGAGCACCCAGAACTGGGCTAAGAGGGCAGCACTTACCGATCCATCTATTCTATCTAACGGTATCTTAACTCGTTAACATTGTAGCAAAACTTTAACATTTGAAAATTTTTAGATCTGCAGAAGAAATTCTGCTTACTCTCTTAAATGCACCAAATTCATCACAATCAGGTATATTTCGGGTAATGAATCGCCGATTCTTGTTGTGCTAATTAGCTCTTAATTTTTTCAGTGATCTCCAAGGAGTCAGAACAAATGTCGTCAAGGATGGAGACGACTACATTCTAAACGGAAGCAAAACATTTATCACCAACGGTTACATGTCTGACGTTGTCATCGTCGTGGCGATTTCTAACAAAGAAGCAAAATCTCCCGCTCATGGGATCAGTTTGTTCTTGGTGGAGGAAGGAATGGCGGGATTCAAGAAAGGAAGAAAATTGAAGAAGCTTGGATTGAAAGGACAGGTATTTGAACAATAAAGTTATCGAAAGTCTGATTAACTAATCAAAAAACTAGCAAGAAGATTGTGTAGATTAAATATGAGCACCAGGTATGTGTGGAACAAAAATATATCAGGAGTGGGGGGCAGGGGTTTACCAATGGAAATGTACTAAAAAATCACAAATACACCTTTAATTTTTCTTGCAATATATAGTTATTATAAAGAGGCTTTAAATTTCTGGTACTGTCCCTGTTTTTAATTTATTGTGACACCCAAACAGCTTTATTTATTGTGTTTGTAAAGTCACTAAAATAATATAAAATCACGTGAATTATATTGATTGCCTAATTATTTCTCCTATTAAAGTGATACAAATTTTTTCAGGATACTGCGGAGCTGTTTTTCGAAGATGTCCGCCTTCCTAAATCTGCTCTCCTTGGAAAGGAGAACCACGGTTTCTACTACTTAATGCAAGAATTGCCGCAAGAGAGACTCCTAATTGCCGACCAGGCCATCTCTGCGGCCGAATGGGCTTTTGAGGAGACTAGGAATTACATTTGTGACAGGAAGGCCTTCGGAAAAACTATCTCAGCATTGCAGGTGATTGTTTATGAAAGAGACTTATTTGTTTGGCTTGCTTCAAGCTGTATTTTATGCATCTTTTTGCTCTTTGTTTGTCCCAAATTAACTTGTGAACATGACAAGTCAAAGTAAGAAAGACTCAGTTCCATTTGTAATTAACTATGGAAGTCACTGGAAGGATCACCACATTTTGGTTAAATTTTAAGAAATCATATGTATAATATATTATGATATATTTACACTTAATTCATGCATTTAGCTTTCAAACCAATACTTATTTTCTATCGATGATGACAGAATTTTCATGAATTCAAGAATTTTTCAAAAATAATTCTTATTATTTTAATTTCCAAAAGAAGGAATTTCACTTTTTTGCCAATCTGTGCTGCCTAGGCCTAACTGTTTCCTGCAATGCCTAATCTTTTGCTTAAAGTACTGCCATGGTGCCTTAAGTAATAATTTATTGAGAAATTTGAATGCTTTTTTCAGACCGTCCAACACAAAATGGCTGAATTGAAAACTGAAATTTGCGTCGCTCGATCTTTCATGGATGAATGCCTCCTAGCCCACAAAAACGGAGGATGCGACAGTGAGAGGGCTTCTATGGCTAAATTCTGGTGAGTCAGCTAATTAAATTTACTTCAACATTGTGCAAAAGGATTAGGCTTTATGTCCAGTATTTTGGCACTAATTAAGCTATTGAGGCTTGATGGGATAGACGGGAAACATAGTAATGAGGTAAGCTGTACCAGTGGAACAGGATGGGTTGCATGGAGCGAAAATTTAACCTGGGTCCATGAGGTTAAACGCTCAGCCTGTTACCATGACCCATAATCAATTTTTTAAATTCTTTTTATTAATATCTATAAAGTATTTTTGCATTTTACGCTGGATTCTCTTTTTACTGAATGTTCATTTCAATTGTTTGTTTGCTCAGAATTGCGGCAGCTGGGTGGCCCAGTGGTTAGGACACTCGCCAGCTCCGCATCCTGGATTCAGTTCCTGATTTGAAATGATTGGGTTTGTTATTGCTATGCTATTACACTGTATGCATGTCTTGAACTTTCTGTCCGAAAGGAATTGGCTGAATACAGTGCCCAGCAGTTTCTTAAATGATAGATGTAAACTGAATAAACCAGAGAACATCCCCTAATTCCTTTTTCAAAATTTTGTAATTTAACTCGAAAAAACATGAGCCAGATCGGAGTTTCCAGACCTACTAATGAGACAAGTTTGTTCGTTTGTAAATTTATTAATAGGCTCCAAGTCAGACAACCAACCACTACCACTGATTAAATGACCTAACCATGGGTCCTTTTAAAAATATTTCCAACACTGCTTTTATTTAATATTACAATAACTTCCTTTTAACTTTATCACCACGAAATTGTAATCTAACAAAAGTGCTGGTTCTTGCAGGTTAACGGACATTGTAAACAAAGTGATGAACCAGTGCCTTCAACTCCACGGAGGGTGGGGCTACATGTGGGAATACCCAATCGCAAAGCAGTACGCCAATGCCAGGGTCCAGCCCATTTACGGAGGAAGCAACGAAATCATGAAAGAACTCATCGCCAGGAGCATCGTTACAAGAAAATAAAGATTGTAATTTAATTAATCTAGAATTGTTTTACTGTGGGTTATTAAGAATTTAATTTTATACGGAGATGCCCATATATGGAGGACGCAATACAATTGTGAAAGGAATAATTTCTTGAAGTAATAGAAAATGAAAATGGTGAATTATTATATTAAGATCGAATGGATAGAAATAATTTTTTGCTCATATATGGAGATGTCCATACATGGAGAATGCAATACAATTGTGACAGAAATGATCTCTCGAAGTAATATCACACAAAAATGAAGATTGTAATTAAATTCATACATTTATAGATTGTGAAGAAATTAGTAAGATCATATTTTAAAATTATTTGGAGAAGTGCAATAACGAATCTTGTGATCTAAGCACACATCTTCCCTCCCGGAAAGTGTTTCAATTGATATTATAAACATTTTCTTGTGAAACTTGTAATCTCATATAGTGCAAACCTGGTGATTTATATAGCCTCAACATGTAATGTAAAAAGTTTTAAAAAGTTATCAGTACATATTGTTATTGTATTAACAAAACACTACCTGTGTACATGCAATTTAACTCAGGATGTAAAATGTTAAATGTATTGATTTTGTGATGAGTTTTTAAAAATAACCAAGAAATATTATTCACAACCAACTATAATGTCGGTTATTAACGCTAGTTGTTACTGCATGTATCAAAATGTTATGTATGATAGAGATACGTTATATTTTTGTGCTACTCCACTGTTGAACAATGGTGAATTGATCAAATTCTTGCCTGCTAAAATAGAAATTTATTTCCAAATACCAGTTTTTTTCTTTAATTGTACTATTCATTTGCATACACAATCGAATGAATTAGTAAATTTCATCTACGTGGTCGAAATCATTCTGAATATTATTTAATCAGTATAAAAAATAATTATTATATTACGCCTATCTAATCAATAATTTACTTGTAGGCCTAAGACTAAGTTTTAACACAATTTCCTCTAAGCTATTGAATTTTTATAAAGAATACATCAATAAAACCATTTCTTTTCCAAGCTTTACAGCTGGGACCAATTTATACTACTTTTGTATTTTGTTATTTTTTAAGGTTTCCATTTTTGACATGAGCATCTAATAAAAATTCTTCTTTTTAGGAGCTATTTGGACATTTTTAAAGTCAATCAATGGTGTTGAAACATTGATGAGAGCATACATGGCAAATACGGAAAAAACAACTCACTCAGTTCACATTTATATTGTGAAATTCTATTGAATAAAAAGACATTCGGTAATTATCATCAGTCGCATCACAAATTTCTTAATTCATAAATTTTCAATTTGTGCTATGAAATTTTTTCGAATTGTCCCTTTTCATAGCACCACACAGTATCAATGCCATTATCAACAGTTTGACTAGGGTTGACGTTTTTAAAAGGAAATCGGCAAGCTATGACTTGACCCTCAGAGTGAAGTTCTTGGGTGATTTTTGACTCCAGTTGATCCATCTGGAAAAGGAGAATAAATTCATGAAATAAAGGAAAATCATCCTTCTGAAAGTGCTATTTCTAAAAAGCATGTGACTATCATTAATCATATAATATCTCGGTTGTTGGAGAACTGAAACAACTAAGCAGGATTCCCACGGTCGGGGAAAGTTTAGGAAAAAAATGTGATAATCGAAAAGTCATGGAACATCAAAAAATTTGAAAAGTCTTGGAAAGTTCACAAATTGCACAAAAATTTTAGCTATTTCGGTGGTTATGGCAGATGATTAATGGACTGAAAGGCCATACAGAAGATGAGGGTTATCCTGCGAAATTGTGTCATGGTTAATCTTGGTCTTGGGGAAAAGTCATGGATTTCCCATTGTAAAATTTATTGGGACTAAAGTGAAGAATTTAAAATGAATCATTCTTTATACTCACCATCTGCTCAACTCCAAATATCACAATGTTTTCATGCTTCGATAAATCATACTGAAAAAAATAAGAGCAAAATTTGAAAGGGTTCAAGTTTTTAAGTTTAAGCAATGTTGCCTTCTATAGATACGAACAAAGTAGTCGCCCAGAACTTAAATTCCATAGAAAATCAGAAATTATTTATGATATAGGCCTAAAAGTTTTAGTCAGATTTTATAAGTTCCATTGTAAAGATACACAGGCTTAAATTTGACCTCTGGCTCCCCAAGCTCCATCATATAAAGTTCTAATGTAGGGGAGAGTCCCCTCGATCGGAACACCTAACTTCAGCTGCTCAGTGTGGAAAGGGTGTTAGTGCTATGAATCTTAAAAGTGGCCAAAAAGATGGCGATTTAGTTGGTATATATTGTGCTACAGTGCTGTGGACAAAGCTTGATCTATATTGACACTAGACCATTTCCAAAAAAAAAGCTCAAATTCTCAAATCACCAACTTGGTGTCCTCGATTGGACCACCGAGTTGCCGCGATCGGACCACCCCAAAAAGCAATGTTTGAAATAATTAAAGTTATTTCCATCATTTAATAACCCACAAACATGATTTTCTGTTTGTGTCAGCTAACCTCAGATCAGATAAACCTTCAATTTTGGATTTTTTTTACTTTTCAGCATTGTTCCAGAAAATGCCTGTAGAGGGCGTCTTAGCATGGGAGTTAAGGTGGCTCGATACTCGTGAACTTTCCAAGATAGGATTTCTTAAAAATGGTTTAAAATGATCCAAAATATAGTTTATAGCAAGGATATGTAAAGGAAAGTGGTCGCTACCAGCCTTTTTGTCAAAATATTTGAGGTTATGTATAAGAATGTCGGGTCACGCAAACTTGAAAAATTAAAAAATTTTCTCAATTTTTTTACTGTGAAGTTAGCCCTGCCATTCAGTGGTAATGCATCCAATATCACGCAATGAAGTATGGAATTAAAGAAGACAATCTTATGGAAAAGGTAAAGACAATTTCAAGGATATATATTTAATTTACAGGACTTTCCAAGGGGCTCGGAACAAAAGTTTTAATTTTGAAACTTTTAACTTTTTTTATAAACCAGAGTGCTAAAAAAAATTGACGAGATAGGATTTTCTATTTCTCTGTCTTTAACTTCCACAAATAGTGTGGAACAATATAATGATACAGACAAACCTTCCTACCACACTTGAAATTGATATACAAATGTATTTGTATCACAAAGTCATTTTTGAGAAATTAGACCTGCTTGCCGGAAATCGCCTGTAAAATTTTTTGATTATGAGTATCAACCTGAAACTCCGGCTGTATATAGTCCTCTTCATAGCGCATCTAATGCTCCAAACCAGAAGTCTCTAGCCCAGAGATAAGTGGCAAAGAGTGCCAAACGAAACGGCCGACCCCCGAAATTCTCAGAATTAAAAAAGATGCTGAAAATGTGTCAGCAGAGCTCAGCTGCTGTGGTGACGTCACGAGAGATAGGGCTTGCCTGGCTGCGCGGGAATGTGCTCAGATGACGTCATTACATGAGTAGCGAGCCACCTTAAATTATCATAATTAATTTGGCATATTTCTGGGCCATAATTTTATGTCTTTAGGGATTATTTCTTCATAAAAAGCTAAAATTGTCATGTTTACAGGCTGTATTATGAATATGCATACATCCATGAGGTGGTCCGATCGAGGACACTCTACTGGTCCAATCGAGGGAATATCTGTCATTTGCAAAATTTAAGCCTGTGCCCTGAATTTTATAGATAAACTAGCATAGTACCCGTCTAAAGACGGGTAGCGCGGGTGCATTGGTACTGTATTGTTTATTTGAGCCAAATAGTAGACATGTGAATATGTCAACATGATTCCTGTAATAATTGTGCATGACAAATTCTTAATGAAAAATTGCTTCTGAATGTGCAAGGGCCTGGTTCCGCCATGCTTCTGGACCTATAGGCCTATGTTGGACAGCGGTTTAAATTTGCCTTTGCCTGATTGGGGTGAAGTTGTCGTGCTCTTATCACTCTATATAGTGCATAAATGGCTAATGAAAGGTGAGAGCATCCGTCCAAACCTAAATGCTCTGCCTCATTCATTCCTTGCCTCATTCATTCCTTCCCACTTTGATTCCTTCGCTCCCTTCCTTCTTTCTATAGCATTTCCAATTCCTGATTTGGGGGATTCTCCAATACAGACATTCTGAGTGGCTGCTGTGATTGAAAATTTGCGAGAAAAACAATTGAATATAGATTTCGTTTTTAGGTCTATAAGTAAATATTTGGAAGTTTTGACATATTTGAGTAATTACAAACACAGTCCAAGCATATTGGGACAGGCTATAGCAAGATATTGTGACTGCCTACCTTTCTTCTAGAGTAGTGAAAGTTCGTGCTAAAAGTGAAACCACTCGCCATGAGTAGCTGCTGTTGTATGAGGGGGGGGGGCGATATATCTGTTTTAGCCCTGAATAATTAACAATTCGGAAGTTAAGACGCATCTGATGCATTTAGAACACAGTCTGGACATAACAGGACACACTTGTAAAATATTATGACTGTCAGTCAAGCCATAGCTGAGAAGACCCGTTACAAAGGGATATTGGGAAGGTGAATTTTATATATGTATATAGATGAATTTTTCTTTTTCGTTTTGGGAGACAATAAGTTGGAGGTCACTGGAACAGATTCTGAAGGATTTCCCAGCAGTATGTGAATTCTGACTGTGTGAGACCTGAATGACAATGTTAGATCAGACACTACCATTTTATACTTGTTACCTTAACTTCAAATATCGATGATTTTTCAAGTCAAACATTCATGACCATTTCCAAATGATTGAAAAGCAATCACTCAAGACAGGACAGCTGTTCATAAGCTTAATAATTTTGTCACAATCAGAGTGTTCCGATCGAGGCACCAGTCCGATCGAGGGAACTCTCCCATAATTTTATGAATCCTCACTTTAATAATGTACGAATAAGTTTCCAACAGTTGTAAAAGCATAAGTTAAATTTCACTTACCTTCCACAAATCAGTTGTTTTAAAATCAGTTAATTTATGCACACCATTTCTGCGAGCCTGCAGTTTAGAATAAAGAACAAGCCAGGGGTTGAGCTCTACTCCCGTCGCAACAAAGCCACGTTTCGCTGCTTCAATTACCTGAAAAATTAATTTCAAATAGTTACAATAGTCCATGAAAGTTTTTTTTTCAAATCTTGATTTCTTCATGTTATCAAAATTTTTGCAGTATTTTAATAACCGTGAGTTTCATTTCAACTTGCCACATAGCATATCAATTTGACTGAGATTGCTTCAAATGAGATTAAGTTATTATGATACGGAGCAAGTTGGTAGAAAATGCACGTGAAGGTATTTTGAAAAGCTAATTCATATCTATAGACTATAGATATTTATAGAAACAAAAATAAGTACAATGTCAATGGCCATGGTAGATAACCACTTTAAAATTCCATTTTTAACTCTCTAAAGGCCACACATAATTGATCTTTAGCTTCTCGGATCCTCTCAAGGCACTTTTTCTAGGGTCGGTCGGTAAGACAAAAAAAAAATTTTATAATGTCCAAAAAAAAAATTTTTTTTTTTCAATTTTTTTTTCCATTTGCAGGCAATCTATTGTGTGGGCGGGTCCGCGAAGCTAAGAATCAATTATGTGTGGCCAAAGTTGTGAAAAAAAATCTTCTAGACAGTCTTGAGAACATAAGAAGTATGGCCAAACATATTTAATTTTTATTTTCTCAGATTGACTCATCAAACAGATTTGCTGCCTACGCAAAACAGAATTGAGCTTAACCCACGATTATTATTCAATTGACATATTTTAAAATTTAAAAAAATTGAGATTACCGCTTATTTTCCCCGTCCTACCAACCGACCCTAGAAAAAGTGCCTCGAGAAGATCTGAGAAGCTAAAGATCAATTATGTCTGGCCTAATAAACTTTGATAGAAAGCCTATATCAGCAATTTCAGCATATTATAAGCGCCTCTAACGAGTCTATAATAAAACTTAATATTATACTTACTATTCTACCATCTCCACTTCCCAAATCGATGACATCTCCCTTCCGCCCTTTTAACAATGACATGACATTTGACACTTGACGATTAGTTGCTGGCACATACGGAAGACACACCTAGAAAAAAGTATTTACTTGTAGTATTAAAATTTTTTAAGAAGCCACAAAGTTCTGTTTTCCAAAAGCCAAAGTTGAAAAAAATTAAGCTTTTCCGAAGATATATCTTAAACAGCACTTCTGAATTTGAATTGGAAAATGCACAATGAAATTTAAATATTAAACTTCGCAAGTTCTCATTTGAATCGAAACTTAAGTTTCAGTTAAGTAAAAGTGGCGAACTTCCAAAAGCAGGTCTAAAGAAGACCCATGTTAAGATCTAGTAAACGCATTTATAAGTTAAGCTTTTTTAAACTTTTTTGTTGTGTTTAACTTCCCAGTGGCAGTTCCCATCAATCAAAGATCTATATGTATATTAAAACAAGTTTAATTCCTCATTATATGGGAATTCATGACTTCATCAAAAACTATTTCTCATAGTAAATTACCTTGCGTAATGCTGGCATTAAAAACGGCACACACACGGCTGACAAGCCTACAAACGAAGCTCCGAATATAGAAAGAAGAACTTTGCCGGTTTTCGTCAATTTTCTGGTTTTCGGTTGCGTCATCTCCTCGTTTGACACGCCCATTTGTTGTTGCAACGACCGACACTCTTCGCAAGATGTTGTTGAGACATCTGTTGTGGTAGATGTCGTTGACGCCATAATTGTAGGAGCCTAAGGGTGTCGTTTCACAGCTCTGGTGGTTTTTCAGTTGGTTCGTCTAGAATGTGTGCTATGGTATCTGCCATGGCAGGGTTGTTTCAAAAACTGAAAAAAAGGAAAAAAAAAAGGTTGAATAAGGAAAGAATGTTTACCCGTACTGGAATTTTTACAGAGGATTTGTAATTAGAATTTTAATTGGTTGCATATACTATATGTAAGAAATCAAACAAATTATTTAGTCCTTGCTGCAAGGCCATACTGTTGGCAGTGTTCACTGAGTGTTGCCAGTGTTGGTTTTTCATTCAACTTGTCAATTTTTTCTCAAAATTTATGCAAAAGAGCACCTTGTCATGAGATAATTGACATTGCACTCCATACATTAAAGGTTTTCCTCTTACCTCAAATACAATTTGACAGATGAAGCTGCATCTGCCTTTATTTTCATGGCATTAACTGGTTTGACATGTGCTGTCAGTCATTCAATGACATTTGTTTATTACTCCTATTATCGCTCTGGGAGTTATTTTCCACTAGGTGGCGTCCACCAGACTGAAGCGCCCCTGGGGTGCGTCTTTTTTTTCTTCTTTTTTTTTGCTGCATGATGCGTGTGGGCCTTGAAGTCCATTGAACTATAAATACATTTCAGTGTTGAAGTTTATACATTTCAGTGTTGAAGTCGGTTAGTCCTGACCTACAGACCATACCCCCAAGAAAAAGTCTCAGAGGAATTTGAAGGGTGGCCCTGTTTCCATTAGATCAGATATCTATATGTCACCACGCTAGATCAGCAGACCTATCACCATGCCTGTCTCAGACAGAGTATAGCCACTGAGAAGAAAGTTGGATGTAAAGCCTATAGGCTTAGCCATAGGTCTTGGTTTAACAATAGCATGTTACTGGGGTAATTGTTTTCTGTACAGTTCCATAGACAATGTAAACAATCATGGTCTGAATAAGCCCAGTCACAATTAATTGCACAATCATGAAAATGGAAATCTGTAGACAGTGATGTCATAAGTCATAGAAGAAAAATTTTGTCGCTCTTGAAAAATTTGTCAGTCTCGCTGCACAGCAGATTATGACAGATCTATAGCTTGCGTTGCGAACTGTGCGAATCCATTTCTGACGCCCACTGATATATGAGTGAGTGATACTTCAATAATTACTTCAATAATAAGTAGGGGAGAGGGGGGCTGGTTGGCACACCCTTATTTGTGGGAAGCTGAAGTGTAGTACAGAAATGTGTTGTTGCCACATTTTGTTTACATGATAAGGCCCTTCTGGAGAATCAACCATGGGTGACGGCTTACTCATGTGGCTGTGGATCACTTTCACATGCTTAAAGACCCCAAAAGCCGTTTTTCAATAAAACGGAAAAAGGTGTGCATCAATAACTGATGGCCTCACCTAGTTCATTAACTGCTGATAAGCTTTGTAAATATGTTGACTTTATGGGTCCTATGTGTCACCCGGATAATAATCTTAGTTTTCCTTGAAATTACAAATCATCAGAAAATGACAGGCGGGGGCAGGTTGGCACGGGCATTGGGGCAGGTTGGCACACTGTGTTAAGTGAATGCAACTTAAGTCAAACCAATAAGTCATTGAATAATTGAATTGAATGATATTGTAAGTTGTTGGGACTGTATAACACTAAACGTTTCCCGAGTATAGCAGGCTGTAGTGGTATTTTGAGATTAGTTAGCTTAACCTAAAGATGATAATTTAGGATTGTTGAGCATACATGACAGGCCTTATGGTAAGAATGTGCATACTGTAATAATTTGATCTATTTTGTGCATAGAACATGTTAAAAATACAAAAAAGTGTCATTTCACAATGTTTGATTTCCTGGAGTCACTTGTGCCAACCTGCCCCCCTTATGTGCCAACCTGCCCCATGGTGGGGTAGGTTGGCACAGAATTTTTGAGCTGCGATATCTCCAGGGCTAATAACAATACAAGCTCAGTGAGGTACTGATAATGTAGGTTGGGGATAGGACTTCGAATTGACATATGAACCAAATCCATATCCCGAATAGCTTTTGTTTAGGACACCTAAATGTCCTGTTCGTGCCAACCAGCCCCCCTCTCCCCTAGTTCAAATTTATCGTTTTTATTTTGTCATAACTCATAATGTACCTATTTTCTTTTCTCGCGTTTGGTATGAAAAGCCGACAGCTAGTGCTTCCTTTATGAATAATGTACAAAACCGAATTCAAATTAATTTTGCTTTACTTGACTTAATTGGAGACTCCCAAGAGAGTGTTTTGTTCTTCAGTAGCTAACATTAAATTTGATGTCCTTTAGTTTCTACAGTGGTGTTACTCTGTGCATTATGTAAGTTTCTATAGACCTATATCTTGTTTATAAAATTTCCATGAAAAATGAACAAAAAAATTGGATGCAGAGAACGTTTATTTCACAAAGAAAAACCACAGCGCCATGAAAACTTTCAGTTATACGGGCAGTGATGGAAATGGGGGGGAGCTCGGAGGAGCTGAGCTCCCTTGACCAAAAAACAGGGGGAGCTGTACCCTGCTACAGCTCCCCCAATGAGCAGTGATGAAATTACAATTATCATGTTACTTTTTCAGTCCACATGGCATTTTAGCCAAAACTGTGCTCTGGTGGAAGAATTCTTTCCCTTTTGAAAATTTGGAATGGCGATCCGCTGCTGCATGAGCCGGGAGCTCCCCCGACAAAAATTCTCCATTTCCATCACTGTATACGGGGTAACTGTTACAGTTAAAAAGAGTGATTGAAGCCCTTCCACCAAACAAGATTACATTGACAATAAGAATAAGAATTCATCCGTTCAAATTCAATAGTTCCTTCTTTTCTTCTAAGCAGCTGGTTTGCACTTGCAGGAACAAGTTGAACCTCCGTAAGTTGTTTGGAACGAGAATGGTCGGTTAGAATACGGTTTGAGAATGTTCCTCACACCTCGCAGACAGCTGTGTCTTCGGTGGCCATTTTCAATCAGCAGACATTGTTTTCTGAACCAGCGGATCTGATGGAACCATGCAGACATTGGAGATGAGCCAGGAACAAATGGAGAGCTGTAAGGCTGGTAGGGCCTGGGTGTCCGTCTGTGTGTCTTAGGTTGATGCCGGTAAAACTGGTTCATGTATGGAGGGTATGGTCCAAAGGGCATTGGGAATGGTCCGTACATTGGATAAGGCATGGGGTAAACCATGAGCATCACTTGAGGTACTTGCCCTTGAGGTCTATAGAATGGCATGAAGCGACGGTATGCTGCAGGTACAGTGGGTTTGACACGTCTCCTGCCTCTTGGCATTGGGAGTCTACGCCTGATGACGACAAGTCGTGGCCTTCGGCGAATGTAACCCAATCGACTCCTGATGATCCTACGCCTGATGACCATGCGTCTTGGCCTTCGTCGCCTGATGACCACTCGCCTTCTTCTGATCACGATGCGCCTTGTGGGTCTTCTCCTGATGATCCTACGCCTGATGACCACGCGTCTTGGCCTTTGTCGCCTGATGACCACTCGCCTTCTTCTGATCACGATGCGCCTTGTGGGTCTTCTCCTGATGATCCTACGCCTGATGACCACGCGTCTTGGCCTTCGTCGCCTGATGACCACTCGCCTTCTTCTGATCACGATGCGCCTTGTGGATCTTCTCCTGATGATCCTACGCCTGATGACCATGCGTCTTGGCCTTCGTCGCCTGATGACCACTGGCCTTCTTCTGATCACGATGCGCCTTGTGGGTTTTCTCCTGATGATCCTACGCCTAATGACTGCGCGTCTTGGCCTTCGTCGCCTGATGACCACTCGCCTTCTTCTGATCACGATGCGCCTTGTCGGTCTTCTCCTGATGATCCTACGCCTGATGACCACGCGTCTTGGCCTTCGTCGCCTGATGACCACTCGCCTTCTTCTGATCACGATGTGCCTTCTGGGTCTTCTCCTGATGATCCTACGCCTGATGACCACGCGTCTTGGCCTTCGTCGCCTGATGACCACTCGCCTTCTTCTGATCACAATGCGCCTTCTGGGCCTTCTCCTGATGATCCTACGCCTGATGACCACGCGTCTTGGTCTTCGTCGCCTGATGACCACTCGCCTTCTTCTGATCACGATGCGCCTTGTCGGTCTTCTCCTGATGATCCTACGCCTGATGACCACGCGTCTTGGCCTTCGTCGCCTGATGACCACTCGCCTTCTTCTGATCACGATGCGCCTTGTGGGTCTTCTCCTGATGATCCTACGCCTGATGACCACGCGTCTTGGTCTTCGTCGCCTGATGACCACTCGCCTTCTTCTGATCACGATGCGCCTTGTGGGTCTTCTCCTGATGATCCTACGCCTGATGACCACGCGTCTTGGCCTTCGTCGCCTGATGACCACTCGCCTTCTTCTGATCACAATGCGCCTTCTGGGCCTTCTCCTGATGATCCTACGCCTGATGACCACGCGTCTTGGCCTTCGTCGCCTGATGACCACTCGCCTTCTTCTGATCACAATGCGCCTTGTGGGTCTTCTCCTGATGATCCTACGCCTGATGACCACGCGTCTTGGCCTTCGTCGCCTGATGACCACTCGCCTTCTTCTGATCACGATGCGCCTTCTGGGTCTTCTCCTGATGATCCTACGCCTGATGACCGCGCGTCTTGGCCTCTGTCGCCTGATGACCACTCGCCTTCTTCTGATCATGATGCGCCTTGTTGGTCTTCTCCTGATGATCCTACGCCTGATGACCACGCGCCTTGGCCTTCGTCGCCTGATGACCACTTGCCTTCTTCTGATCACGATGCGCCTTCTGGGCCTTCTCCTGATGATCCTACGCCTGATGACCACGCGTCTTGGCCTTCGTCGCCTGATGACCACTCGCCTTCTTCTGATCACGATGCGCCTTCTGGGCCTTCTCCTGATGATCCTACGCCTGATGACCACGCGTCTTGGCCTTCGTCGCCTGATGACCACTCGCCTTCTTCTGATCACGATGCGCCTTCTGGGCCTTCTCCTGATGATCCTACGCCTGATGACCACGCGTCTTGGCCTTCGTCGCCTGATGACCACTCGCCTTCTTCTGATCACGATGCGCCTTCTGGGCCTTCTCCTGATGATCCTACGCCTGATGACCACACGTCTTGGCCTTCGTCGCCTGATAACCACTCGCCTTCTTCTGATCACGATGCGCCTTCTGGGCCTTCTCCTGATGATCCTACGCCTGATGACCACGCGTCTTGGCCTTCGTCGCCTGATGACCACTCGCCTTCTTCTGATCACGATGTGCCTTGAGGGTCTCCTGATGATCCTACGCCTGATGACCACGCGTCTTGGCCTTCGTCGCCTGATGACCACTCGCCTTCTTCTGATCACGATGCGCCTTGTGGGTTTTCTCCTGATGATCCTACGCCTGATGACCACGCGTCTTGGCCTTGGTCGCCTGATGACCACTCGCCTTCTTCTGATCATGATGCGTCTTAGTCTTCTCAGCCTTGCGATTCGAAGTCGTCTTAGTCTCAACAGTCTCAGTCTTCTCAGCCTTCTGATTCGAATTCGTCTTAGTCTCAACAATCTCAGTCTTCTCAACCTTCTGAGTCTCCTGATTCTTTGAAGTCGTCTTAGTCTTCTAAGCCTTCTGATTCGAAGTCGTCTTAGTCTCAACAGTCGCAGTCTTCTCAGCCTTCTGAGTCTCCTGATTCTTTGAAGTCGTCTTAGTCTTCTAAGCCTTCTGATTCGAAGTCGTCTTAGTCTCAACAGTCTCAGTCTTCTCAGCCTCCTGATTCGAAGTCGTCTTAGTCTCAACAGTCTCAGTCTTCTCAGCCTTCTGAGTCTCCTGATTCTTTGAAGTCGTCTTAGTCTTCTCAGCCTTGCAATTCGAATTCGTCTTAGTCTCAACAATCTCAGTCTTCTCAACCTTCTGATTCGAAGTCGTCTTAGTCTCAACAGTCTCAGTCTTCTCAGCCTTCTGATTCTAAGTCGTCTTAGTCTCAACAGTCTCAGTCTTCTCAGCCTTCTGATTCTAAGTCGTCTTAGTCTCAACAGTCTCAGTCTTCTCAACCTTCTGATTCGAAGTCGTCTTAGTCTCAATAGTCTCAGTCTTCTCAACCTTCTGATTTGAAGTCGTCTTAGTCTCAACAGTCTCAGTCTTCTCAGCCTTCTGAGTCTCCTGATTCTTTGAAGTCGTCTTAGTCTTCTCAGCCTTGCGATTCGAATTCGTCTTAGTCTCAACAGTCTCAGTCTTCTCAGCCTTCTGATTCTAAGTCGTCTTAGTCTCAACAGTCTCAGTCTTCTCAGCCTTCTGAGTCTCCTGATTCTTTGAAGTCGTCTTAGTCTTCTCAGCCTTGCGATTCGAATTCGTCTTAGTCTCAACAATCTCAGTCTTCTCAGCCTTCTGAGTCTCCTGATTCTTTGAAGTCGTCTTAGTCTTCTCAGCCTTGTGATTCGAATTTGTCTTAGTCTCAACAATCTCAGTCTTCTCAACCTTCTGATTCGAAGTCGTCTTAGTCTCAACAGTCTCAGTCTTCTCAACCTTCTGATTCGAAGTCGTCTTAGTCTCAACAGTCTCAGTCTTCTCAGCCTTCTGAGTCTCCTGATTCTTTGAAGTCGTCTTAGTCTTCTCAGCCTTGCAATTCGAATTCGTCTTAGTCTCAACAATCTCAGTCTTCTCAACCTTCTGATTCGAAGTCGTCTTAGTCTCAACAGTCTCAGTCTTCTCAACCTTCTGATTCGAAGTCGTCTTAGTCTCAACAGTCTCAGTCTTCTCAACCTTCTGATTCGAAGTCGTCTTAGTCTCAACAGTCTCAGTCTTCTCAGCCTTCTGAGTCTCCTGATTCTTTGAAGTCGTCTTAGTCTTCTCAGCCTTGCGATTCGAATTCGTCTTAGTCTCAACAGTCTCAGTCTTCTCAACCTTCTGATTCGAAGTCGTCTTAGTCTCAACAGTCTCAGTCTTCTCAACCTTCTGATTCGAAGTCGTCTTAGTCTCAACAGTCTCAGTCTTCTCAGCCTTCTGATTCTAAGTCGTCTTAGTCTCAACAGTCTCAGTCTTCTCAGCCTTCTGAGTCTCCTGATTCTTTGAAGTCGTCTTAGTCTTCTCAGCCTTGCGATTCGAATTCGTCTTAGTCTCAACAATCTCAGTCTTCTCAGACTTCTGAGTCTCCTGATTCTTTGAAGTCGTCTTAGTCTTCTCAGCCTTGTGATTCGAATTTGTCTTAGTCTCAACAATCTCAGTCTTCTCAACCTTCTGATTCGAAGTCGTCTTAGTCTCAACAGTCTCAGTCTTCTCACCCTTCTGAGTCTCCTTATTCTTTGAAGTCGTCTTAGTCTTCTCAGCCTTGCAATTCGAATTCGTCTTAGTCTCAACAATCTCAGTCTTCTCAACCTTCTGATTCGAAGTCGTCTTAGTCTCAACAGTCTCAGTCTTCTCAGCCTTCTGAGTCTCCTGATTCTTTGAAGTCGTCTTAGTCTTCTCAGCCTTGCAATTCGAATTCGTCTTAGTCTCAACAATCTCAGTCTTCTCAACCTTCTGATTCGAAGTCGTCTTAGTCTCAACAGTCTCAGTCTTCTCAGCCTTCTGATTCTAAGTCGTCTTAGTCTCAACAGTCTCAGTCTTCTCAGCCTTCTGATTCTAAGTCGTCTTAGTCTCAACAGTCTCAGTCTTCTCAACCTTCTGATTCGAAGTCGTCTTAGTCTCAATAGTCTCAGTCTTCTCAACCTTCTGATTTGAAGTCGTCTTAGTCTCAACAGTCTCAGTCTTCTCAGCCTTCTGAGTCTCCTGATTCTTTGAAGTCGTCTTAGTCTTCTCAGCCTTGCGATTCGAATTCGTCTTAGTCTCAACAGTCTCAGTCTTCTCAGCCTTCTGATTCTAAGTCGTCTTAGTCTCAACAGTCTCAGTCTTCTCAGCCTTCTGAGTCTCCTGATTCTTTGAAGTCGTCTTAGTCTTCTCAGCCTTGCGATTCGAATTCGTCTTAGTCTCAACAATCTCAGTCTTCTCAGCCTTCTGAGTCTCCTGATTCTTTGAAGTCGTCTTAGTCTTCTCAGCCTTGTGATTCGAATTTGTCTTAGTCTCAACAATCTCAGTCTTCTCAACCTTCTGATTCGAAGTCGTCTTAGTCTCAACAGTCTCAGTCTTCTCAACCTTCTGATTCGAAGTCGTCTTAGTCTCAACAGTCTCAGTCTTCTCAGCCTTCTGAGTCTCCTGATTCTTTGAAGTCGTCTTAGTCTTCTCAGCCTTGCAATTCGAATTCGTCTTAGTCTCAACAATCTCAGTCTTCTCAACCTTCTGATTCGAAGTCGTCTTAGTCTCAACAGTCTCAGTCTTCTCAACCTTCTGATTCGAAGTCGTCTTAGTCTCAACAGTCTCAGTCTTCTCAACCTTCTGATTCGAAGTCGTCTTAGTCTCAACAGTCTCAGTCTTCTCAGCCTTCTGAGTCTCCTGATTCTTTGAAGTCGTCTTAGTCTTCTCAGCCTTGCGATTCGAATTCGTCTTAGTCTCAACAGTCTCAGTCTTCTCAACCTTCTGATTCGAAGTCGTCTTAGTCTCAACAGTCTCAGTCTTCTCAACCTTCTGATTCGAAGTCGTTTTAGTCTCAACAGTCTCAGTCTTCTCAGCCTTCTGAGTCTCCTGATTCTTTGAAGTCGTCTTAGTCTTCTCAGCCTTGCGATTCGAATTCGTCTTAGTCTCAACAATCTCAGTCTTCTCAGACTTCTGAGTCTCCTGATTCTTTGAAGTCGTCTTAGTCTTCTCAGCCTTGTGATTCGAATTTGTCTTAGTCTCAACAATCTCAGTCTTCTCAACCTTCTGATTCGAAGTTGTCTTAGTCTCAACAGTCTCAGTCTTCTCAGCCTTCTGAGTCTCCTTATTCTTTGAAGTCGTCTTAGTCTTCTCAGCCTTGCAATTCGAATTCGTCTTAGTCTCAACAATCTCAGTCTTCTCAACCTTCTGATTCGAAGTCGTCTTAGTCTCAACAGTCTCAGTCTTCTCAACCTTCTGATTCTAAGTCGTCTTAGTCTCAACAGTCTCAGTCTTCTCAGCCTTCTGATTCTAAGTCGTCTTAGTCTCAACAGTCTCAGTCTTCTCAGCCTTCTGAGTCTCCTGATTCTTCGAAGTCGTCTTAGTCTTCTCAGCCTTGCGATTCGAATTCGTCTTAGTCTCAACAGTCTCAGTCTTCTCAGCCTTCTGATTCTAAGTCGTCTTAGTCTCAACAGTCTCAGTCTTCTCAACCTTCTGATTCGAAGTCGTCTTAGTCTCAACAGTCTCAGTCTTCTCAGCCTTCTGAGTCTCCTTATTCTTTGAAGTCGTCTTAGTCTTCTCAGCCTTGCAATTCGAATTCGTCTGAGTCTCAACAATCTCAGTCTTCTCAACCTTCTGATTCTAAGTCGTCTTAGTCTCAACAGTCTCAGTCTTCTCAGCCTTCTGATTCTAAGTCGTCTTAGTCTCAACAGTCTCAGTCTTCTCAGCCTTCTGATTCTAAGTCGTCTTAGTCTCAACAGTCTCAGTCTTCTCAACCTTCTGATTCGAAGTTGTCTTAGTCTCAACAGTCTCAGTCTTCTCAACCTTCTGATTCGAAGTCGTCTTAGTCTCAACAGTCTCAGTCTTCTCAGCCTTCTGAGTCTCCTGATTCTTTGAAGTCGTCTTAGTCTTCTCAGCCTTGCGATTCGAATTCGTCTTAGTCTCAACAGTCTCAGTCTTCTCAGCCTTCGGATTCGAAGTCGTCTTAGTCTCAACAGTCTCAGTCTTCTCAACCTTCTGATTTGAAGTCGTCTTAGTCTCAACAGTCGCAGTCTTCTCAGCCTTCTGAGTCTCCTGATTCTTTGAAGTCGTCTTAGTCTTCTCAGCCTTGCGATTCGAATTCGTCTTAGTCTCAACAGTCTCAGTCTTCTCAACCTTCTGATTCTAAGTCGTCTTAGTCTCAACAGTCTCAGTCTTCTCAACCTTCTGATTCGAAGTCGTCTTAGTCTCAACAGTCTCAGTCTTCTCACCCTTCTGAGTCTCCTTATTCTTTGAAGTCGTCTTAGTCTTCTCAGCCTTGCAATTCGAATTCGTCTTAGTCTCAACAATCTCAGTCTTCTCAACCTTCTGATTCTAAGTCGTCTTAGTCTCAACAGTCTCAGTCTTCTCAGCCTTCTGATTCTAAGTCGTCTTAGTCTCAACAGTCTCAGTCTTCTCAACCTTCTGATTCGAAGTCGTCTTAGTCTCAACAGTCTTAGTCTTCTCAACCTTCTGATTCGAAGTCGTCTTAGTCTCAACAGTCTCAGTCTTCTCAGCCTTCTGAGTCTCCTGATTCTTTGAAGTCGTCTTAGTCTTCTCAGCCTTGCGATTCGAATTCGTCTTAGTCTCAACAGTCTCAGTCTTCTCAGCCTTCTGATTCGAAGTCGTCTTAGTCTCAACAGTCTCAGTCTTCTCAACCTTCTGATTCGAAGTCGTCTTAGTCTCAACAGTCTCAGTCTTCTCAGCCTTCTGAGTCTCCTGATTCTTTGAAGTCGTCTTAGTCTTCGCAGCCTTGCGATTCGAATTCGTCTTAGTCTCAACAGTCTCAGTCTTCTCAGCCTTCTGATTCTAAGTCGTCTTAGTCTCAACAGTCTCAGTCTTCTCAGCCTTCTGAGTCTCCTGATTCTTTGAAGTCGTCTTAGTCTTCTCAGCCTTGCGATTCGAATTCGTCTTAGTCTCAACAATCTCAGTCTTCTCAGACTTCTGAGTCTCCTGATTCTTTGAAGTCGTCTTAGTCTTCTCAGCCTTGCGATTCGAATTTGTCTTAGTCTCAACAATCTCAGTCTTCTCAACCTTCTGATTCGAAGTCGTCTTAGTCTCAACAGTCTCAGTCTTCTCACCCTTCTGAGTCTCCTTATTCTTTGAAGTCGTCTTAGTCTTCTCAGCCTTGCAATTCGAATTCGTCTTAGTCTCAACAATCTCAGTCTTCTCAACCTTCTGATTCGAAGTCGTCTTAGTCTCAACAGTCTCAGTCTTCTCAACCTTCTGATTCTAAGTCGTCTTAGTCTCAACAGTCTCAGTCTTCTCAGCCTTCTGATTCTAAGTCGTCTTAGTCTCAACAGTCTCAGTCTTCTCAACCTTCTGATTCGAAGTCGTCTTAGTCTCAATAGTCTCAGTCTTCTCAACCTTCTGATTTGAAGTCGTCTTAGTCTCAACAGTCTCAGTCTTCTCAGCCTTCTGAGTCTCCTGATTCTTTGAGGTCGTCTTAGTCTTCTCAGCCTTGCGATTCGAATTCGTCTTAGTCTCAACAGTCTCAGTCTTCTCAGCCTTCTGATTCGAAGTCGTCTTAGTCTCAACAGTCTCAGTCTTCTCAACCTTCTGATTCGAAGTCGTCTTAGTCTCAACAGTCTCAGTCTTCTCAGCCTTCTGAGTCTCCTGATTCTTCGAAGTCGTCTTAGTCTTCTCAGCCTTGCGATTCGAATTCGTCTTAGTCTCAACAGTCTCAGTCTTCTCAGCCTTCTGATTCTAAGTCGTCTTAGTCTCAACAGTCTCAGTCTTCTCAACCTTCTGATTCGAAGTCGTCTTAGTCTCAACAGTCTCAGTCTTCTCAGCCTTCTGAGTCTCCTTATTCTTTGAAGTCGTCTTAGTCTTCTCAGCCTTGCAATTCGAATTCGTCTGAGTCTCAACAATCTCAGTCTTCTCAACCTTCTGATTCTAAGTCGTCTTAGTCTCAACAGTCTCAGTCTTCTCAGCCTTCTGATTCTAAGTCGTCTTAGTCTCAACAGTCTCAGTCTTCTCAGCCTTCTGATTCTAAGTCGTCTTAGTCTCAACAGTCTCAGTCTTCTCAACCTTCTGATTCGAAGTCGTCTTAGTCTCAACAGTCTCAGTCTTCTCAACCTTCTGATTCGAAGTCGTCTTAGTCTCAACAGTCTCAGTCTTCTCAGCCTTCTGAGTCTCCTGATTCTTTGAAGTCGTCTTAGTTTTCTCAGCCTTGCGATTCGAATTCGTCTTAGTCTCAACAGTCTCAGTCTTCTCAGCCTTCGGATTCTAAGTCGTCTTAGTCTCAACAGTCTCAGTCTTCTCAACCTTCTGATTTGAAGTCGTCTTAGTCTCAACAGTCGCAGTCTTCTCAGCCTTCTGAGTCTCCTGATTCTTTGAAGTCGTCTTAGTCTTCTCAGCCTTGCGATTCGAATTCGTCTTAGTCTCAACAGTCTCAGTCTTCTCAACCTTCTGATTCTAAGTCGTCTTAGTCTCAACAGTCTCAGTCTTCTCAACCTTCTGATTCGAAGTCGTCTTAGTCTCAACAGTCTCAGTCTTCTCACCCTTCTGAGTCTCCTTATTCTTTGAAGTCGTCTTAGTCTTCTCAGCCTTGCAATTCGAATTCGTCTTAGTCTCAACAATCTCTGTCTTCTCAACCTTCTGATTCTAAGTCGTCTTAGTCTCAACAGTCTCAGTCTTCTCAGCCTTCTGATTCTAAGTCGTCTTAGTCTCAACAGTCT
This sequence comes from Platynereis dumerilii, assembly GCA_026936325.1. Classification (NCBI taxonomy): domain Eukaryota; kingdom Metazoa; phylum Annelida; class Polychaeta; order Phyllodocida; family Nereididae; genus Platynereis; species Platynereis dumerilii. The sequence goes on along the minus strand of JAPTHN010000014.1, from coordinate 21,987,855 downwards.
CAGTCTTCTCAACCTTCTGATTCGAAGTCGTCTTAGTCTCAACAGTCTTAGTCTTCTCAACCTTCTGATTCGAAGTCGTCTTAGTCTCAACAGTCTCAGTCTTCTCAGCCTTCTGAGTCTCCTGATTCTTCGAAGTCGTCTTAGTCTTCTCAGCCTTGCGATTCGAATTCGTCTTAGTCTCAACAGTCTCAGTCTTCTCAGCCTTCTGATTCGAAGTCGTCTTAGTCTCAACAGTCTCAGTCTTCTCAACCTTCTGATTCGAAGTCGTCTTAGTCTCAACAGTCTCAGTCTTCTCAGCCTTCTGAGTCTCCTGATTCTTTGAAGTCGTCTTAGTCTTCGCAGCCTTGCGATTCGAATTCGTCTTAGTCTCAACAGTCTCAGTCTTCTCAGCCTTCTGATTCTAAGTCGTCTTAGTCTCAACAGTCTCAGTCTTCTCAGCCTTCTGAGTCTCCTGATTCTTTGAAGTCGTCTCAGTCTTCTCAGCCTTGCGATTCGAATTCGTCTTAGTCTCAACAATCTCAGTCTTCTCAGCCTTCTGAGTCTCCTGATTCTTTGAAGTCGTCTTAGTCTTCTCAGCCTTGCGATTCGAATTTGTCTTAGTCTCAACAATCTCAGTCTTCTCAACCTTCTGATTCGAAGTCGTCTTAGTCTCAACAGTCTCAGTCTTCTCACCCTTCTGAGTCTCCTTATTCTTTGAAGTTGTCTTAGTCTTCTCAGCCTTGCAATTCGAATTCGTCTTAGTCTCAACAATCTCAGTCTTCTCAACCTTCTGATTCGAAGTCGTCTTAGTCTCAACAGTCTCAGTCTTCTCAACCTTCTGATTCTAAGTCGTCTTAGTCTCAACAGTCTCAGTCTTCTCAGCCTTCTGATTCTAAGTCGTCTTAGTCTCAACAGTCTCAGTCTTCTCAACCTTCTGATTCGAAGTCGTCTTAGTCTCAATAGTCTCAGTCTTCTCAACCTTCTGATTTGAAGTCGTCTTAGTCTCAACAGTCTCAGTCTTCTCAGCCTTCTGAGTCTCCTGATTCTTTGAAGTCGTCTTAGTCTTCTCAGCCTTGCGATTCGAATTCGTCTTAGTCTCAACAGTCTCAGTCTTCTCAGCCTTCGGATTCGAAGTCGTCTTAGTCTCAACAGTCTCAGTCTTCTCAACCTTCTGATTCGAAGTCGTCTTAGTCTCAACAGTCTCAGTCTTCTCAGCCTTCTGAGTCTCCTGATTCTTCGAAGTCGTCTTAGTCTTCTCAGCCTTGCGATTCGAATTCGTCTTAGTCTCATCAGTCTCAGTCTTCTCAGCCTTCTGATTCTAAGTCGTCTTAGTCTCAACAGTCTCAGTCTTCTCAACCTTCTGATTCGAAGTCGTCTTAGTCTCAACAGTCTCAGTCTTCTCAGCCTTCTGAGTCTCCTTATTCTTTGAAGTCGTCTTAGTCTTCTCAGCCTTGCAATTCGAATTCGTCTGAGTCTCAACAATCTCAGTCTTCTCAACCTTCTGATTCTAAGTCGTCTTAGTCTCAACAGTCTCAGTCTTCTCAGCCTTCTGATTCTAAGTCGTCTTAGTCTCAACAGTCTCAGTCTTCTCAGCCTTCTGATTCTAAGTCGTCTTAGTCTCAACAGTCTCAGTCTTCTCAACCTTCTGATTCGAAGTCGTCTTAGTCTCAACAGTCTCAGTCTTCTCAACCTTCTGATTCGAAGTCGTCTTAGTCTCAACAGTCTCAGTCTTCTCAGCCTTCTGAGTCTCCTGATTCTTTGAAGTCGTCTTAGTTTTCTCAGCCTTGCGATTCGAATTCGTCTTAGTCTCAACAGTCTCAGTCTTCTCAGCCTTCGGATTCTAAGTCGTCTTAGTCTCAACAGTCTCAGTCTTCTCAACCTTCTGATTTGAAGTCGTCTTAGTCTCAACAGTCGCAGTCTTCTCAGCCTTCTGAGTCTCCTGATTCTTTGAAGTCGTCTTAGTCTTCTCAGCCTTGCGATTCGAATTCGTCTTAGTCCCAACAGTCTCAGTCTTCTCAACCTTCTGATTCTAAGTCGTCTTAGTCTCAACAGTCTCAGTCTTCTCAACCTTCTGATTCGAAGTCGTCTTAGTCTCAACAGTCTCAGTCTTCTCAGCCTTCTGAGTCTCCTTATTCTTTGAAGTCGTCTTAGTCTTCTCAGCCTTGCAATTCGAATTCGTCTTAGTCTCAACAATCTCAGTCTTCTCAACCTTCTGATTCTAAGTCGTCTTAGTCGCAACAGTCTCAGTCTTCTCAGCCTTCTGATTCTAAGTCGTCTTAGTCTCAACAGTCTCAGTCTTCTCAACCTTCTGATTCGAAGTCGTCTTAGTCTCAACAGTCTCAGTCTTCTCAACCTTCTGATTCGAAGTCGTCTTAGTCTCAACAGTCTCAGTCTTCTCAGCCTTCTGAGTCTCCTGATTCTTTGAAGTCGTCTTAGTCTTCTCAGCCTTGCGATTCGAATTCGTCTTAGTCTCAACAGTCTCAGTCTTCTCAGCCTTCTGATTCGAAGTCGTCTTAGTCTCAACAGTCTCAGTCTTCTCAACCTTCTGATTCGAAGTCGTCTTAGTCTCAACAGTCTCAGTCTTCTCAGCCTTCTGAGTCTCCTGAATCTTTGAAGTCGTCTTAGTCTTCTCAGCCTTGCGATTCGAATTCGTCTTAGTCTCAACAGTCTCAGTCTTCTCAGCCTTCTGATTCTAAGTCGTCTTAGTCTCAACAGTCTCAGTCTTCTCAGCCTTCTGAGTCTCCTGATTCTTTGAAGTCGTCTTAGTCTTCTCAGCCTTGCGATTCGAATTCGTCTTAGTCTCAACAATCTCAGTCTTCTCAGACTTCTGAGTCTCCTGATTCTTTGAAGTCGTCTTAGTCTTCTCAGCCTTGCGATTCGAATTTGTCTTAGTCTCAACAATCTCAGTCTTCTCAACCTTCTGATTCGAAGTCGTCTTAGTCTCAACAGTCTCAGTCTTCTCACCCTTCTGAGTCTCCTTATTCTTTGAAGTCGTCTTAGTCTTCTCAGCCTTGCAATTCGAATTCGTCTTAGTCTCAACAATCTCAGTCTTCTCAACCTTCTGATTCGAAGTCGTCTTAGTCTCAACAGTCTCAGTCTTCTCAACCTTCTGATTCTAAGTCGTCTTAGTCTCAACAGTCTCAGTCTTCTCAGCCTTCTGATTCTAAGTCGTCTTAGTCTCAACAGTCTCAGTCTTCTCAACCTTCTGATTCGAAGTCGTCTTAGTCTCAACAGTCTCAGTCTTCTCAGCCTTCTGAGTCTCCTGATTCTTTGAAGTCGTCTTAGTCTTCTCAGCCTTGCGATTCGAATTCGTCTTAGTCTCAACAGTCTCAGTCTTCTCAACCTTCTGATTCTAAGTCGTCTTAGTCTCAACAGTCTCAGTCTTCTCAACCTTCTGATTCGAAGTCGTCTTAGTCTCAACAGTCTCAGTCTTCTCAGCCTTCTGAGTCTCCTTATTCTTTGAAGTCGTCTTAGTCTTCTCAGCCTTGCAATTCGAATTCGTCTTAGTCTCAACAATCTCAGTCTTCTCAACCTTCTGATTCTAAGTCGTCTTAGTCGCAACAGTCTCAGTCTTCTCAGCCTTCTGATTCTAAGTCGTCTTAGTCTCAACAGTCTCAGTCTTCTCAACCTTCTGATTCGAAGTCGTCTTAGTCTCAACAGTCTCAGTCTTCTCAACCTTCTGATTCGAAGTCGTCTTAGTCTCAACAGTCTCAGTCTTCTCAGCCTTCTGAGTCTCCTGATTCTTTGAAGTCGTCTTAGTCTTCTCAGCCTTGCGATTCGAATTCGTCTTAGTCTCAACAGTCTCAGTCTTCTCAGCCTTCTGATTCGAAGTCGTCTTAGTCTCAACAGTCTCAGTCTTCTCAACCTTCTGATTCGAAGTCGTCTTAGTCTCAACAGTCTCAGTCTTCTCAGCCTTCTGAGTCTCCTGATTCTTTGAAGTCGTCTTAGTCTTCTCAGCCTTGCGATTCGAATTCGTCTTAGTCTCAACAGTCTCAGTCTTCTCAGCCTTCTGATTCTAAGTCGTCTTAGTCTCAACAGTCTCAGTCTTCTCAGCCTTCTGAGTCTCCTGATTCTTTGAAGTCGTCTTAGTCTTCTCAGCCTTGCGATTCGAATTCGTCTTAGTCTCAACAATCTCAGTCTTCTCAGACTTCTGAGTCTCCTGATTCTTTGAAGTCGTCTTAGTCTTCTCAGCCTTGCGATTCGAATTTGTCTTAGTCTCAACAATCTCAGTCTTCTCAACCTTCTGATTCGAAGTCGTCTTAGTCTCAACAGTCTCAGTCTTCTCACCCTTCTGAGTCTCCTTATTCTTTGAAGTCGTCTTAGTCTTCTCAGCCTTGCAATTCGAATTCGTCTTAGTCTCAACAATCTCAGTCTTCTCAACCTTCTGATTCGAAGTCGTCTTAGTCTCAACAGTCTCAGTCTTCTCAACCTTCTGATTCTAAGTCGTCTTAGTCTCAACAGTCTCAGTCTTCTCAGCCTTCTGATTCTAAGTCGTCTTAGTCTCAACAGTCTCAGTCTTCTCAACCTTCTGATTCTAAGTCGTCTTAGTCTCAACAGTCTCAGTCTTCTCATCCTTCTGAGTCTCCTGATTCTTTGAAGTCGTCTTAGTCTTCTCAGCCTTGCAATTCGAATTCGTCTTAGTCTCAACAATCTCAGTCTTCTCAACCTTCTGATTCGAAGTCGTCTTAATCTCAACAGTCTCAGTCTTCTCAACCTTGTGATTCGAAGTCGTCTTAGTCTCAACAGTCTCAGTCTTCTCAGCCTTCTGAGTCTCCTGATTCTTTGAAGTCGTCTTAGTCTTCTCAGCCTTGCGATTCGAATTCGTCTTAGTCTCAACAATCTCAGTCTTCTCAGCCTTCTGATTCTAAGTCGTCTTAGTCTCAACAGTCTCAGTCTTCTCAACCTTCTGATTCGAAGTCGTCTTAGTCTCAACAGTCTCAGTCTTCTCAGCCTTCTGAGTCTCCTTATTCTTTGAAGTCGTCTTAGTCTTCTCAGCCTTGCAATTCGAATTCGTCTTAGTCTCAACAATCTCAGTCTTCTCAACCTTCTGATTCGAAGTCGTCTTAGTCTCAACAGTCTCAGTCTTCTCAGCCTTGCAATTCGAATTCGTCTTAGTCTCAACAATCTCAGTCTTCTCAACCTTCTGATTCTAAGTCGTCTTAGTCTCAACAGTCTCAGTCTTCTCAGCCTTCTGATTCTAAGTCGTCTTAGTCTCAACAGTCTCAGTCTTCTCAACCTTCTGATTCGACGTTGTCTTAGTCTCAACAGTCTCAGTCTTCTCAACCTTCTGATTCGAAGTCGTCTTAGTCTCAACAGTCTCAGTCTTCTCAGCCTTCTGAGTCTCCTGATTCTTTGAAGTCGTCTTAGTCTTCTCAGCCTTGCGATTCGAATTCGTCTTAGTCTCAACAGTCTCAGTCTTCTCAGCCTTCTGATTCGAAGTCGTCTTAGTCTCAACAGTCTCAGTCTTCTCAACCTTCTGATTCGAAGTCGTCTTAGTCTCAACAGTCTCAGTCTTCTCAGCCTTCTGATTCTAAGTCGTCTTAGTCTCAACAGTCTCAGTCTTCTCAACCTTCTGATTCTAAGTCGTCTTAGTCTCAACAGTCTCAGTCTTCTCAGCCTTCTGAGTCTCCTGATTCTTTGAAGTCGTCTTAGTCTTCTCAGCCTTGCAATTCGAATTCGTCTTAGTCTCAACAATCTCAGTCTTCTCAACCTTCTGATTCGAAGTCGTCTTAATCTCAACAGTCTCAGTCTTCTCAACCTTGTGATTCGAAGTCGTCTTAGTCTCAACAGTCTCAGTCTTCTCAGCCTTCTGAGTCTCCTGATTCTTTGAAGTCGTCTTAGTCTTCTCAGCCTTGCGATTCGAATTCGTCTTAGTCTCAACAATCTCAGTCTTCTCAGCCTTCTGATTCTAAGTCGTCTTAGTCTCAACAGTCTCAGTCTTCTCAACCTTCTGATTCGAAGTCGTCTAAGTCTCAACAGTCTCAGTCTTCTCAGCCTTCTGAGTCTCCTTATTCTTTGAAGTCGTCTTAGTCTTCTCAGCCTTGCAATTCGAATTCGTCTTAGTCTCAACAATCTCAGTCTTCTCAACCTTCTGATTCGAAGTCGTCTTAGTCTCAACAGTCTCAGTCTTCTCAGCCTTGCAATTCGAATTCGTCTTAGTCTCAACAATCTCAGTCTTCTCAACCTTCTGATTCTAAGTCGTCTTAGTCTCAACAGTCTCAGTCTTCTCAGCCTTCTGATTCTAAGTCGTCTTAGTCTCAACAGTCTCAGTCTTCTCAACCTTCTGATTCGACGTTGTCTTAGTCTCAACAGTCTCAGTCTTCTCAACCTTCTGATTCGAAGTCGTCTTAGTCTCAACAGTCTCAGTCTTCTCAGCCTTCTGAGTCTCCTGATTCTTTGAAGTCGTCTTAGTCTTCTCAGCCTTGCGATTCGAATTCGTCTTAGTCTCAACAGTCTCAGTCTTCTCAGCCTTCTGATTCGAAGTCGTCTTAGTCTCAACAGTCTCAGTCTTCTCAACCTTCTGATTCGAAGTCGTCTTAGTCTCAACAGTCTCAGTCTTCTCAGCCTTCTGAGTCTCCTGATTCTTTGAAGTCGTCTTAGTCTTCTCAGCCTTGCGATTCGAATTCGTCTTAGTCTCAACAGTCTCAGTCTTCTCAGCCTTCTGATTCTAAGTCGTCTTAGTCTCAACAGTCTCAGTCTTCTCAGCCTTCTGAGTCTCCTGATTCTTTGAAGTCGTCTTAGTCTTCTCAGCCTTGCAATTCGAATTCGTCTTAGTCTCAACAATCTCAGTCTTCTCAACCTTCTGATTCGAAGTCGTCTTAGTCTCAACAGTCTCAGTCTTCTCAACCTTCTGATTCGAAGTCGTCTTAGTCTCAACAGTCTCAGTCTTCTCAGCCTTCTGAGTCTCCTGATTCTTTGAAGTCGTCTTAGTCTTCTCAGCCTTGCGATTCGAATTTGTCTTAGTCTCAACAATCTCAGTCTTCTCAGCCTTCTGATTCTAAGTCGTCTTAGTCTCAACAGTCTCAGTCTTCTCAACCTTCTGATTCGAAGTCGTCTAAGTCTCAACAGTCTCAGTCTTCTCAGCCTTCTGAGTCTCCTTATTCTTTGAAGTCGTCTTAGTCTTCTCAGCCTTGCAATTCGAATTCGTCTTAGTCTCAACAATCTCAGTCTTCTCAACCTTCTGATTCGAAGTCGTCTTAGTCTCAACAGTCTCAGTCTTCTCAGCCTTCTGATTCTAAGTCGTCTTAGTCTCAACAGTCTCAGTCTTCTCAACCTTCTGATTCTAAGTCGTCTTAGTCTCAACAGTCTCAGTCTTCTCAACCTTCTGATTCGAAGTCGTCTTAGTCTCAACAGTCTCAGTCTTCTCAGCCTTCTGAGTCTCCTGATTCTTTGAAGTCGTCTTAGTCTTCTCAGCCTTGCGATTCGAATTTGTCTTAGTCTCAACAGTCTCAGTCTTCTCAGCCTTCTGATTCTAAGTCGTCTTAGTCTCAACAGTCTCAGTCTTCTCAACCTTCTGATTCGAAGTCGTCTAAGTCTCAACAGTCTCAGTCTTCTCAGCCTTCTGAGTCTCCTTATTCTTTGAAGTCGTCTTAGTCTTCTCAGCCTTGCAATTCGAATTCGTCTTAGTCTCAACAGTCTCAGTCTTCTCAGCCTTGCGATTCGAATTCGTCTTAGTCTCAACAGTCTCAGTCTTCTCAGCCTTCTGATTCTAAGTCGTCTTAGTCTCAACAGTCTCAGTCTTCTCAGCCTTCTGATTCTAAGTCGTCTTAGTCTCAACAGTCTCAGTCTTCTCAACCTTCTGATTCGAAGTCGTCTTAGTCTCAACAGTCTCAGTCTTCTCAACCTTCTGATTCGAAGTCGTCTTAGTCTCAACAGTCTCAGTCTTCTCAGCCTTCTGAGTCTCCTGATTCTTTGAAGTCGTCTTAGTCTTCTCAGCCTTGCGATTCGAATTCGTCTTAGTCTCAACAGTCTCAGTCTTCTCAGCCTTCGGATTCTAAGTCGTCTTAGTCTCAACAGTCTCAGTCTTCTCAACCTTCTGATTTGAAGTCGTCTTAGTCTCAACAGTCGCAGTCTTCTCAGCCTTCTGAGTCTCCTGATTCTTTGAAGTCGTCTTAGTCTTCTCAGCCTTGCGATTCGAATTCGTCTTAGTCTCAACAGTCTCAGTCTTCTCAACCTTCTGATTCTAAGTCGTCTTAGTCTCAACAGTCTAAGTCTTCTCAACCTTCTGATTCGACGTCGTCTTAGTCTCAACAGTCTCAGTCTTCTCAGCCTTCTGAGTCTCCTGATTCTTTGAAGTCGTCTTAGTCTTCTCAGCCTTGCAATTCGAATTCGTCTTAGTCTCAACAATCTCAGTCTTCTCAACCTTCTGATTCTAAGTCGTCTTAGTCTCAACAGTCTCAGTCTTCTCAACCTTCTGATTCGAAGTCGTCTTAGTCTCAACAGTCTCAGTCTTCTCAGCCTTCTGAGTCTCCTGATTCTTTGAAGTCGTCTTAGTCTTCTCAGCCTTGCGATTCGAATTTGTCTTAGTCTCAACAATCTCAGTCTTCTCAGCCTTCTGATTCTAAGTCGTCTTAGTCTCAACAGTCTCAGTCTTCTCAACCTTCTGATTCGAAGTCGTCTAAGTCTCAACAGTCTCAGTCTTCTCAGCCTTCTGAGTCTCCTTATTCTTTGAAGTCGTCTTAGTCTTCTCAGCCTTGCAATTCGAATTCGTCTGAGTCTCAACAGTCTCAGTCTTCTCAACCTTCTGATTCTAAGTCGTCTTAGTCTCAACAGTCTCAGTCTTCTCAGCCTTCTGATTCTAAGTCGTCTTAGTCTCAACAGTCTCAGTCTTCTCAGCCTTCTGATTCTAAGTCGTCTTAGTCTCAACAGTCTCAGTCTTCTCAACCTTCTGATTCGAAGTCGTCTTAGTCTCAACAGTCTCAGTCTTCTCAACCTTCTGATTCGAAGTCGTCTTAGTCTCAACAGTCTCAGTCTTCTCAGCCTTCTGAGTCTCCTGATTCTTTGAAGTCGTCTTAGTCTTCTCAGCCTTGCGATTCGAATTCGTCTTAGTCTCAACAGTCTCAGTCTTCTCAGCCTTCGGATTCTAAGTCGTCTTAGTCTCAACAGTCTCAGTCTTCTCAACCTTCTGATTTGAAGTCGTCTTAGTCTCAACAGTCGCAGTCTTCTCAGCCTTCTGAGTCTCCTGATTCTTTGAAGTCGTCTTAGTCTTCTCAGCCTTGCGATTCGAATTCGTCTTAGTCTCAACAGTCTCAGTCTTCTCAACCTTCTGATTCTAAGTCGTCTTAGTCTCAACAGTCTTAGTCTTCTCAACCTTCTGATTCGACGTCGTCTTAGTCTCAACAGTCTCAGTCTTCTCAGCCTTCTGAGTCTCCTTATTCTTTGAAGTCGTCTTAGTCTTCTCAGCCTTGCAATTCGAATTCGTCTTAGTCTCAACAATCTCAGTCTTCTCAACCTTCTGATTCTAAGTCGTCTTAGTCTCAACAGTCTCAGTCTTCTCAGCCTTCTGATTCTAAGTCGTCTTAGTCTCAACAGTCTCAGTCTTCTCAACCTTCTGATTCGAAGTCGTCTTAGTCTCAACAGTCTCAGTCTTCTCAACCTTCTGATTCGAAGTCGTCTTAGTCTCAACAGTCTTAGTTTTCTCAGCCTTCTGAGTCTCCTGATTTTTTGAAGTCGTCTTAGTCTTCTCAACCTTCTGATTCGAAGTCGTCTTAGTCTCAACAGTCGCAGTCTCCTCAGCCTTCTGAGTCTCCTGATTCTTTGAAGTTGTCTTAGTCTTCTCAGCCTTGCGATTCGAATTCGTCTTAGTCTCAACAATCTCAGTCTTCTCAACCTTCTGATTCGAAGTCGTCTTAGTCTCAACAGTCTCAGTCTTCTCAACCTTCTGATTCGAAGTCGTCTTAGTCTCAACAGTCTCAGTCTTCTCAACCTTCTGATTCTAAGTCGTCTTAGTCTCAACAGTCTCAGTCTTCTCAACCTTCTGAGTCTCCTGATTCTTTGAAGTCGTCTTAGTCTTCTCAGCCTTGCGATTCGAATTCGTCTTAGTCTCAACAGTCTCAGTCTTCTCAGCCTTCTGATTCTAAGTCGTCTTAGTCTCAACAGTCTCAGTCTTCTCAGTCTTCTGAGTCTCCTGATTCTTTGAAGTCGTCTTAGTCTTCTCAGCCTTGCGATTCGAATTCGTCTTAGTCTCAACAATCTCAGTCTTCTCAAACTTCTGAGTCTCCTGATTCTTTGAAGTCGTCTTAGTCTTCTCAGCCTTGTGATTCGAATTCGTCTTAGTCTCAACAATCTCAGTCTTCTCAACCTTCTGAGTCTCCTGATTCTTTGAAGTCGTCTTAGTCTTCTAAGCCTTCTGATTCGAAGTCGTCTTAGTCTCAACAGTCTCAGTCTTCTCAGCCTCCTGATTCGAAGTCGTCTTAGTCTCAACAGTCTCAGTCTTCTCAGCCTTCTGAGTCTCCTGATTCTTTGAAGTCGTCTTAGTCTTCTCAGCCTTGTTATTCTAAGTCGTCTTAGTCTCAACAGTCTCAGTCTTCTTAACCTTCTGAGTCTCCTGATTCTTTGAAGTCGTCTTAGTCTTCTTAGCCTTCTGATTCGAAGTCGTCTTAGTCTCAACAGTCGCAGTCTTCTCAGACTTCTGAGTCTCCTGATTCTTTGAAGTCGTCTTAGTCTTCTCAGCCTTGCGATTCGAATTTGTCTTAGTCTCAACAATCTCAGTCTTCTCAACCTTCTGATTCGAAGTCGTCTTAGTCTCAACAGTCTCAGTCTTCTCAACCTTCTGAGTCTCCTGATTCTTTGAAGTCGTCTTAGTCTTCTCAGCCTTGCGATTCGAATTCGTCTTAGTCTCAACAATCTCAGTCTTCTCAACCTTCTGAGTCTCCTGATTCTTTGAAGTCGTCTTAGTCTTCTCAGCCTTGCGATTCGAATTTGTCTTAGTCTCAACAGTCTCAGTCTTCTCAGCCTTCTGATTCTAAGTCGTCTTAGTCTCAACAGTCTCAGTCTTCTCAGCCTTCTGAGTCTCCTGATTTTTTGAAGTCGTCTTAGTCTTCTCAGCCTTGCGATTCGAATTCGTCTTAGTCTCAACAATCTCAGTCTTCTCAACCTTCTGAGTCTCCTGATTCTTTGAAGTCGACTTAGTCTTCTCAGCCTTGTGATTCGAAGTCGTCTTAGTCTCAACATTCTCAGTCTTCTCAGTCTTCTCAGCCTTCTCAGCCTCCTGATTCTTTGAAGTCGTCTTAGTCTTCTCAGCCTTCTGATTCTAAATTGTCTTAGTTTCAACAGTCTCAGTCTTCTCAGCCTTTTCAGCCTCCTGATTCTTTGAAGTCGTCTTAGCCTTCTCAGCCCTCTGATTTTCCTTAGTCTTCTCAGTCGTCTGAGTCTTAACAGTCTTCGTCTGATGACCACGCGTCTTGGCCATCGTCGCCTGATGACCACCCGCCTTCTTCTGATCACGATGCGCCTTCTGGGTCTTCTCCTGATGATCCTACGCCTGATGACCATGCGTCTTGGCCTTCGTCGCCTGATGACCACTCGCCTTCTTCTGATCACGATGCGCCTTCTGGGTCTTCTCCTGATGATCCTGCGCCTGATGACCTTGTGCCTTCTTCTGATCACGATTTGTCTGATATGAGGTCTGTGGTTATAATGATGTATATGAATGATCTTCTTTGTTACTGTGTGGCTTCTTCTGTGTGATAGCAATATTCTCCTTAACCTTCGTAAGTTGACTCGGTGTCTTAGTATTTTGATGGTGAGCCTTCTCTTGTGATGGTGTTTTTGGTGTTTGGTGTGTTTTATTCTTCTTCTCAGTGATTGAATTATGTTATGTTGCAGTACAATTTTTTGTCTTAACAAATGGATTATATAATTTTTCAGACGTTTCACTTGATGTCTGCGATATCTCAACTTTCTTCTGTAGAAGTTAATGATTTTCCGACTGGATCTTTTCCTCTGTAGGTGAATAAAATGAACTCTGTGTTTCTTCAGTAGTCTTCTCTGATATCGTACTCGTTTTTGAAGTTTTCGAATTATTCTAATCAGGTGCGTGACTGAATACCTTGTGTACCTTCCGTTTCTTCTGTGAAGCCTTCTTCTTTCCCAATTCATTGGTTTGACACGTCGGTGACGAAGACGAATTAATCTTCTTCGTAGCAACCTTCTTCTATGTAAGAGCAACTTTCTTCGGTACCTTCTTATTACATGCCTTCGTCTCCTTGGTCTTCGTAAGTTTCGTCTGTGAAACTTATGATGAATTCTCCTGATCTTACGCAAAATAAATTTTCTTCGGTACCTGTGAGTCACTCGCCTGCGTTTAAAGTGAATATTTTCTTGATAGTGATGAATTATGTAGCGATACCTCCTTGCTACTGACTTGTAGTTGTTGTAGAAATGATAATATCTCCTGTAGCTGGTTTTGTACCTCCTGTAATATGTTTGATACCTCCTGTAGTAAACCCTGTACCTTCTATAGTAAATCTTGTATCTTCGAACACATTGTCTCCTCCTTTTACCTCGGAGTCTAACACATTGTCGTCTTGTGTGTCTCATTTTGGTTCTGAGATGCCTCATCCTGACTCTCCTCCTCAGAAGTACTGCCCTCATTCGACTGTATGTCAACTTCCTTTTTCTAAGTGTGACACGCATCCTTTTTCTTCTCAAAAGATACTTTCTGATCAAGTGAATTCTGTGGATCTTTCTCCTTGGTCTTCGTAAGTTTCGTCGATGGAACTTATGAATTCTCCTTCTTGGTAAAATATATCTCCTGTAAATGGTTCTGTATTGGGTCACCTTTCGCAAGTATTTCTTACGATATATTCCATATTTCTTGTAGCACCTTCTCTTGCTTCTGACTCCTCGCAACTGTTTGCATAGCCTCCTTCTGAGGTGAAGTCTGTGTCGCATGCGTCCTAGATAGTACCGTCGGTAGACCAGACGATATCTTCTGACACAAATCCTTTTGCGTTTGCCATGAAGTCGCAGACAACGTCTTCGTCTGTATTTTAGTGTGCGGAGATATCGTCTGAATTTATGCTGTCTGAAGTGTCTCACTCTCTTTCTTCCATAGCGAACATGCCAGATTCTCATACAGCGTACGCGAGCAGCACCTCTTTGCTTCAAGCAATGTTTCCTGACTCTCCATTTTCTGGACTTCCAAACCCGATAGCTACCTCGTTTGAAGAATATTTTCCTCCATCTTCTCAGGCATCGATGACGATGGGTTCCTCGATGTCTAAGGCATCTGAGTTTGTATCTCTGTCTCCTGATCAACCAAGTATGGTAAGGTTTTCTGGATCCATAGCGCAGCTTGTATCTCCTCAGGCAATTCCTTCTTGATTTTCTCTTGAGTCGCAGACAATGATGCTTGTACCGACGACTTGATCTGAACCACCTTAGTAGTGTTGTGTGCTTGGCAAACCGTCTTCGGAAATGCCTGAGACAACGAGCTCTTGTTCTACCTCTAAGTCTGTAACATCTGACATGGTGCCTGTGCCTCAGTCTGACGTACCTCTTATGACTCCTGGTGATAAGATAGTGTCTTCTCCAGTTCCTAAAGCATCTTCTTCTCCATATTCCCCTCAGTCGTAGACACCTCCTGTAACTGTTTCGCCTTTTTTGTTTGTACAAGGAGTAAGATCGGTGGACATGAAGATATCTTTTCCTCCATTGTCTCAAGCAATGTTTTTTATTCAAACCATTCAGCCTCAGACAACGTCTTCTGTATCTTCGCCTTTGAAACATCCAGAATCTGTGACTTTTGAATTTATAGAAATATCGTCGAAATTTGAGGAAACATCTCCTTCGTCTGAGGCTTCTTCTTGGGAGCCTCAAACAGTGCTTCCTGGATTTGTGACGAAGTTTATGCCAGTGTTTGTAACCTGATGGTCTAAGTAGTTTTCGCTTTTGTAGTCTTATACATCGTCTCCTTTTCCAGCCACTTAGTCTATAGCATCTCCTTATGGAGTGACGTCTGTGTCTCAACCATATGATGTAACTTGTTCTTCTTCCGTACTTTCTGCTCCAGAGTCTCATACAGAGACGGCGATTAAAGGCAATACGCATTCTCAGGCATCGCTTTTTCTTAGAGTCTCTCCTGTGAAGCCAAATAATGTAGCTTCTGTGAACCAGGTAACGTCTTCTCCAAAGGAAAAAGCAGCGCATGCGTCTGTGTCCCTTGAGTCTCATGCAGCGACTCCTGTACTTGGTCCTGGCCTTCAGCCAAAGTGAATACTTTGCCACCCGTCCATAGCGTTTCTTGTAGCCCTTAATACATTTTGCCTTGTGAGCTCCTTTTAGGGAGTTGCATCGTTTGATGTGGCTATGCCTCTGTCTTCTCCAGTGAATGTATGATTTCCTGCTGCCAAAGCGCACTCTCCACCTCTGTGCACAACTACTTCTTCTTGTACCTCTTAGCTTTCTGCACCTCATCCAGTACCTGCGCCTACGGCCAGTGTACCTTACATATGAAAGGCGTTTGTAGTAGCGTCTTCTCCATATTTTGATGCAACTGGCTCTACCTTTACCTTTCAGTCTCATGCATCGCCTCTTGTTAATCCTTCGGAATTTAAGCCATCTCCAGTAGATTCTACGCCTTCCGTAGTATTTCCTCCAGCGAAGTAAGCAAGTTCTCCTCCTTGCTCCTCGGTGGCGCTGACAGCGTTTTCGGAAAAGGCGAACTCTTCTTTTCCACAGCCTGAAGTTCACTCTTCGGCCAAAGATTTTTCTGACACGGTGCATACAAGCTCTTCGCCTTAGTCCTCTCAGAGGTCTGCATTTCTTGAGGTATATTCTTCTTCGGATTAACCAGTAGCTGTAGCCTCTTCGCCATCCATAGTATTGGAAGTAACGTCGGAAACATGCCTTTCTCTTTCGGCCTTTCAACTTTATGCAAGATATCCTCCTTTTTCGTCTTACAATAAGCCACCTGGCATAATGTACTATTTTCTTTCCAAAACGTTTGTTCCATCGAGACAAACATTTTGTTTTTCTTGCACCTGGAAGTTTCAAGCAGTGCTTTCTGTATCGTTGCCTATGTAAAACCCAGTGCTGGTAGTTCTTACGAGCACCAAATTTGATTTTGTATTTTCTGAAGCAGACTCTCCGTGAAGCCCCTCTCAGTCTTCTGCAGTATCTGGTATGCCTGTATCTGCGCCACAACCAGTGATAGAATGAGATGTGATGTTTGCCATAATGCTTTGTGAATCTCTTTAGGCAGACTGATCGCCTTTTTCCCTTCAGCCTCAGACAGTGGCGCCTCAGTCTTCTTCTGTATCCCAACCAGCGAGAAAAGACAGTTCGCTTGGAAAATCTGACTTTCCATCTGATCAAACATCTTGTCCTCCTAGTCCTTGATCTTTGTCTCAAGCAGCGTCTTCTGAAATGGTGGATTCGCCTCAACCAGACATTATATCGCAGTTTCTTGCCGTATCTCCTCCTCCATCTCACAAGACACCGTCTTCTTCGATTTCCTTTAAATCTCATGCAGCTTTTGTGATACCTGTGTCTGATTCTTCTCCATCTTCCGAACCCATTACGTCTGCCAAAGCGTCGACGGTACCTGATGAAGCATTGTCTTCTTTTGGAACGATGCAAAGAAATACATCTTTTGTAGTGATGTATCCTTGATTTCCTCCATTTTCCATATGCTGCATTAGCTCCATAGACCTTTCTCCAACGTCTCATGCAATGACTTCTTCTCTTTCCTTTGAGTTGGAAACAGCGTCTTCTGTAAGCCAATCTCCTTACCAACCATGACCGATAGAATCGTCTCTTGCCAAAGCGAATTCTGTACTGCCTGAAACACATACTCCTTCTCCTGCCTCTGAATCTCAAGCAATTTCTTCTGTACCTGCGGATTCGTCTCAACCAAGCATAATAAGTGATACGTTTTCCATAAAACCTATGCCATTTTGAGAAGCAGGTTTTTCTTGCCTTTCCTTTCTTCTTCATGCATGATCTTCTGAATGTTCTTCTTCTTGTGAGCCATCGCCAGTATCCTCTGCGTTTACCAAGACGAACTCTGAGCCTGGTCAAGCAAGATCTTCGGAGCTTACCTTTAAGTTTGAGGCAGTGTTTTCTGTATCTGAGTCTACGTTTGTACCACCAGCCGAAACCCTTAGGTCTTCCGAACCGCCTTCCATAACGTCTAAAGCAAGCCCTCCTGGTGTGACCACGTTTTTTCAGACATGCAGCCCAATATCTTGAACGTACCACTCTCCATTTTCTGAAGCTCCAGCGTCCCCCAAAACGATGCTTGTACCTTCTGAAACAGGCTTTCCTGGTGTGACCTCTGAGTGCCTGACACCTTCTCTTGTACTGCCGTCTTCGGAAGACCCAGATTGTGTAGTCATAGCTGTTGTGGTGACGTATTATTGATTTACGCTTAATGCCTCTTCTTTGTTGTCTTATCCTGATTGCATATTGCCGTTTGTAGTGATGGACACAGCGCCTGCTTCTGGCTCCTTTGAACTTTGTCAAACATTGTTTCCAGCCATCTGGAGTGCTTACCCTGATTCCACCTTCAATAATCTCCTGATACTCTGTGGTGATTATTGGTGTATGAGTGGTAGTGGTGTGTTTTCCTCCATTTTTCTTCGCTGCATACCTGTCCTTGTAGTGTTTGATGCAGAGGTTTTGCTTTGGTCCCTTAAACTTTTTCAGACAAGCTTTCCAGCCATCGACAGTACTGACAATTATTCCACCTTCAATGATTTCAGTAGTGGTGGATGTGGTTGTACTGCTGCCTCCTTTCTGCTTAACTGCATACCTCTCTTTGTAATGCTTTATGCAAAGCTTCTGCTTGAGGCCCTTGAATTTGCTTTTGCAAGCTTTCCAACCATCTGCAGTCTTGACCACAATTCCACCTTCAATGATCTCTTCAGTTGCTCCATGGACCACAGTTGTCGTAGTACTACTACTTGTGGTACCCCCATGAGAGCCGCCCTTCAGCTTCACAGCATATCGCTCTTTGTAGTGCTTTATGCATAGCTGCTCTTTTGGACCCTTGAACTTGGTTTTGCAGGCCTTCCATCCATCAGCATCCTTGACCACTATTCCGCCTTCGATGATCTCTTCCGTGTGTCCATGGACAACAGTTGTGGTTGGCGCATGCTCAACCACAGTCGTTTCAACAGTTCCGTCAGCGTGAGTTTTTGTTGTCGTTGTACTTTTCGCATTTACCACTAGGGCACATAGTACCAAAATGGTACCTATCTCTATTAGTGCAGTCCTCATCCTGGCCTGGAAGAAATATTAACAAATGATAGGAAAAACTTTCATGAAACTCTACAACACAACAGTTCTGCAGCCTGTAGTATAAGTTCCAATTGCAAAAAATTGCATTCATATGTCAATATAAGTTGATTGTGGTAATTTAACCACTTTCCTGGATAAATAGGCCGTTACATGATAACTCTTTTGCATGTACATATTAAACATATTATTTATGGACTGGACAAACTTTTGCCTATAAATTTTACTCCCACCATATCACAGACTAATGTTACTCTTCACTTACAAGTATCTCTGTGTTTATCTATTTATACTGAATACCAATGAGGCTGTTTCACTTACCTTGCTCTGAAGCCCTGGATGAGACTGCTGACAAACCAAGGACTGGTCGCCATTTTTATACAAAATGGTGACAGAAGTCAAACAATGCGGAGAACATGTGGCGCAGGGATTAAGTAATTTTGGAATTACGAAAGCATTCCATCATATGTATGCGTAATACATAATCTATAATTTCTCTCCAGCTCATACAGCAAACAATGGTGGATTAAAACTGCCACATTTATTTAATTGTTGTTTGTGTTATTCCACAAATTTAAGGTTAGATTTTATAATATTATTATATTGACATATTTTAGGCCTGTTACGCAGTTGTTTACTCATTTCCAGTTGGTCAGTGACTCTATGTATGTGAACAAAGCACCTCTTTCCAGTAAGTTTTCAGTAAATTCAGTTACTTTCCAGAATTCATACTGTAAGTAAAGTACTGTATGTATGTATGTATATATTCTTTATTATAGTGACATAGCACTCAAAACACAATTACAGGTACAACAAGAGTATACAAATGCGTGCCCAACCCATACGGGTTTATCAGTCACTTTTTTTAAAGAAATAGGCAGATAAGTTTACAGCTTGTAATAATCACTACAGGTTATAGAGTTCACTTTGCCTCAGGTTCCAAGCACATTTAAGAAATTTAGAAAGTGGTTTTGGAGCATTACTTAAAAGGAATACCAATTTATCAACGTCATCTAGACTTTCAAAATTTGACAGGAGTTGTTTAACAATTAGAAATAGTTGTTCTCTGGGAGTGTCATATAATGGACATCTGGTAACAAAATGAACTTCATCTTCAATGGTATCTAAATCACACAGAGTACAAATTCTATTTTCAAGAGCTATATTTATAAATCTACCAGTTTCAATTTTGAGTGGAAGGATACCAAGTCTTATTTGTGCCTAAATAGATCTTTCATATCTAGGTAAAAATACATAATCTTCTCGTTTGAATACTGTCTTAAATTTCACATATGTTCGTAATTTCGGTTTGGACATTATTTCTTCCTTCCACTCTTGTATGAATTTGTCTTTTAATATCGCTTCACTTTCTTGAATTGTAACGAATGATTTGGAGAGAAATAGATTAGAAGCATTGATGTTTTCAAAGATCTTTTGGATATCTCTGGACCAATTGTTATTTGTTTGCTCATAGTCCCAAAGAAATAC
Organism: Platynereis dumerilii; assembly: GCA_026936325.1. Classification (NCBI taxonomy): domain Eukaryota; kingdom Metazoa; phylum Annelida; class Polychaeta; order Phyllodocida; family Nereididae; genus Platynereis; species Platynereis dumerilii. The sequence continues at coordinate 21,969,147 of JAPTHN010000014.1, read as the reverse complement.
TTGCTTTGTTAGTCTACAGTCATCAAGGGTTAGTAAACGATTCCAATATTTCAACATATTTAACTTACTCCTGCTTTAGCCCCCTTTTCAATGGTACTGTCAATGGAAAAGGGGGCTAAAGCAGGAGTATAATAAGACAGTTTTTGCTATATCCTACTGTCTATATATACTCCTACATTAGCCCCCTTTTCAATGGTACAGTCAATGGGAAAGGGGGCTGAAGTGGGAGTATATATAAGACAGTATTTTGCAATATATCACACTTCAGTTTGAATGTTTTAAGAAACATATAACTGTGAGTATTCTTGGTAATGATCTCCCTTCACACTTTTACAGTATTTATTCTGTGATATACAGACTGGAAATATATTTGAGTTATTTTTCTGTTTCGGTTTTTGTTGATCAATATCTATGGAAATACCTATAAAATGTTTAAACCCTCAAGGGGGCTAAAGTAGGATAATGCCTAAGGAATGAATATACGGAGAAAACTCATGCTTGAAATAAATAATTACTGTATGCGTCACTGTGAAATAAATAATTTCCCGTTGAGGAAAACTCCAAGCCTCCCCCCTGATTATTAGATTGTTGCCCCCTAAAAGGTATACAGTGTAAGATAGTATAATTTTAATTGTAGCAGTGCATGTGATTCTCACTGAAGAATGAGACAGAAAACAAAAGGTCCTTCGACATTTTCAACTCATAATGACAATGTAGCTGATTGGTTCAGTTCTCTTTGGATGTAACACTTGAATGTCTGGCAGTCTTCCATCAGGTGTTATTATCAGATATGGTACCTCCTGTAAGTGAGTGAAACAGGTGATGTTTTACCATTTGGTCAATGCTAAACTTGGAAAAATTTCATATCAAAGACTTGGATCTGCACATAATTCTGAATGCAGCAAAGAAAATTGGCAGCCATTGTTACAATATGCCTTGAGCAAATATCGTCCTTTATTGCGCAATACGTTTTGATCTCATTTGATGAGAATTCATGCTTCCATACGCAGCTTGCTTGAGGATGTCTCAAAAGCCATTTTTTGACCTCAGCTCAATTTGGCCCAAAATGTGACTTTCTAGGTTTTGTCAATGGACGCTAGATTGACCGAATTGCAAAACATTACCCATTTCACTTACTTCAGAAGTTACTTGCAGATGGCATGGTTAAACCATCATCTGTGTTATAAATGTGTTATCAAGCCTTTTTGTGTGCGCAGCATCATGTCGTCAGCATGGATGTTGGGTCACGTGTTATTACTCGTCATGACTTCTACGCTTCTATTTACCAAGGGAGTTTAATCAAATTTTTGTGATATGTACATATATTCCACCTAGTGGTGATGCTAGTCTAGCATCTGAAAAATTGTATTCTACTGTTCAAGATATTGAGAATGGTTCACCAGACTCAGTTAAAATGATTACGGGAGATTTTAATCATTGTAATTTCGCAGCATGTATTCCACACTATACACAGTACATTAACTGTACTACAAGGGGGGATCGCACCTTGGATCTCTTCTTCTGTAACGTAAAACAAAGCTATGTAGCCAAGAAGAGATCAGCACTTGGCATCTCAGACCATAACATAGTTGAAATGTTACCAACATATAGACAAAAATTGAAACAGCCAAAACAATACAAAGATGTTCAAGTGTGGAACCAAGCAGTGGAAGAGCAATTGATGGCATGTTTTGAATGTACTGAATGGGATATTTTATATGATGCAAATGAATGTATTGATCAAAACGTGGATGTTGTCACCTGTTATGTCAATTTTTGTACGGACAATATTGTACCTCAAAAGAGAGTAAGAATATTTGCTAATAACAAACCATGGATGAAGAAGGAACTCAGAGATCTATTTCGTGAAAAAGACAAATGTCTTACTTGTGGTAATAGAGATAAGTTAAAAACAGTCCAAAAGGACATTGACAAAACCATCAAAGTGTGCAAACAAGAATATTGTAAAAAAGTGAAAGATCTCTTCAGCAAAAACTGCGTAAAAGATGCATGGCTTGGTCTTAAAAAGATCACAGGTATGACTAAGTCTGTTAAATCAATTGGAGTTGATGATGTAAAACAACACTGCAGTGATTTGGTGAAATTTTACTCAAGATTCGATGTATATGATTTCAGTGACAAATGTTGTGAGATACTTGAGAATATTAGACAAATGTGTTGTGAAAAGGTCATTATAAGTGTAAGTGACGTGGCACAGAGCTTCTCAAAAATTAACATTCATAAAGCCTGTGGCCCAGACAAGCTAAGTGGTAGGGTACTGAAGTTAGGAAAAAGCTCACTGGCCTATATTTTCCATCTTATTTTTCAAAGATCTCTTGACGAATGTTGTGTTCCAACAAAGTGGAAACTCTCAGAAATAATTCCACTTCCTAAAAAACCACAACCTAAAATTCTCAATGACTTCAGACCAGTAGCACTAACTTCAGTAGCCATGAAATGTTTGGAAAAGATTGTCAAAGCAAAACTGATGTGGTATATTGGTTCTCAACAAGATGTTCTACAATTTGCTTATACTAAAAACAGAAGTACGTTAGACCCAACTATCATGATTGTAAATGATGCCTTAACATTTTTGGATACACCAAATAGCAAATTTAAAAGTCACTTTGTAAAAATTCTTTTCATAGATTTTAGCTCTGCATTCAATACAATACAAGTACATATAATGTTAGACAGACTTATCAACATGCAGGTTAATCCAAATATTGTATTATGGATCTATAGCTTTTTGAGTCATAGACAACAGTATGTAAAATTTAATGGAACTTTATCTGAGACTGTGCATACAGAAACAGGGGCCCCGCAAGGGTGCGTTCTCTCACCATTACTTTTTACCTTGTATACAGACACTTGTAGATCTAGCTGTTCGTCATGTAAAGTGTACAAATATGCAGATGATACTGCTCTAGTGGGACTCTGTGTTAATGAAGATAGCGAATATCAGAACGAAGTAAAATCTTTTGTTACCTGGTGCAAAGATAATTATTTATTACTTAATGTTCAAAAGACAAAAGAATTGGTCATAGATTTTAGACGATCACTATGTGTACATAAAGACCGAATTATAAATGATGAAATTGTAGAAAGAGTGGCAGAGTACAAATATTTAGGTACCATCATTGATTGTAAATTAAATTTTGAAACAAATGTCAGTGCCATCTATAAAAAAGCCAACTCAAGAATGTTCTTTGTTAGAAAACTGCACAACCTACATGTAGATAGCACAATTGTTGAACTCTTTTATAGATCTGTTGTGGAATCAGTTATCGCTTTTGGAATAGCAGCATGGTATGGCAATTGCACGCAGGTGTCTAGAAGCAAACTATGTAAAGTGATCAAGTATGCTAAAAGGTTAGGTGTACAAAATGCAAAATCATTGTTAGAATTATACGAGAAGTTCAGTAGGCAGAAAGCAAAAGCCATAAGATCAGATTCTCAACATCCATTGTACAATTGCTATCAGTTACTACCATCAGGCAGGAGATTCCTAGCACAATACACAAGAACGGCAAGGCTTAGTAAATCATTTGTGCCTGCAAGTGTTAGGCTGCTAAATGTATAAATTGTATATATATATATATTTAAATATGTATAATTTTGTATAATTAATTTCAATTTCACTATGTTCTGTTTGAATATCGTCTATTGCTACAAATTTTGCTGTACTTGTAACAGTGACAATAAATTATTATCATATCGTATCGTATCGTATCGTATAATATTGCAATAATACAACTTCTGCATGTCATAAGGTCATCTGTCAAATGAAATAAGAGTATCTTGCGTGGTCCAGCAATATTTTTGAGGCTTATTGAAAAAAACCTATGCCCCACAGTTTCAGAACTAATACTAATTGCAACACAGAAGCTCAAAGAATCGGAGAAGGGATCATGCCATTCTACAGTTTTACAAATGACCAGTAAGCTAGCCTATAATTTACAGAAGTAGTTGCAACCATACTGTCATAATCAAAGTTTCTTTGGTCAGACAGACATAAGCTGCTTTGCTTGTCTGGCCTCCAGAACTTTATTGTCAGACATAAGCTGCTTTGCTTGTCTGGCCTCCAGAACTTTATTGTCGAAATAAACTAATCAATCAATCAATCAATCAATCACATAATTGATCTTTAGCTGCCTGGATCTTTTCCTGGCACTTTCACTTGCCCCTCCCCCTGCCCCCCCCCCCCCCGCTGGCTACGCCACTGCCCTGAAAAGATTTTGTGGAAATTTTTGCAGATTTATTGCCAAAAATAGGAAGAAAAATGGGGGAAAATGGGGAAATGATAAGCAAACTGGGGAAATGTTAAACAAAATGGGGAAATGACCAGAATTGAGGGAAATGGTAAAAAATAATGGGGAAATAAATAAAAAGAAATAGAAAAAAAAGGGGATTTATACGAAGAGTTTTATCAGATTTCCCCTTTTTTTTCTTCACAATTTCCCCATTTTTTCTTCACAATTTCCCCATTTTTTCTTCACAATTTCCCCATTTTTTCTTCACAATTTCCACCAGTTTCCTGACCCAAATGATATGCATCTTCCAAAAAAAATGTTCAAAATGCTATAGGCCAAAGGTATTTGCAAATATTTTTTAAATACATATCAAACAAAATTTGCAGGATTTTCAGTTTTCTGATTTGACTTTTTCCAAATTTGCAACTTATTTCCCTTTATATAAAGTAACAATTAAAAAAACCAAACTGTTATTTTAAATTCCCCAAAATTTCTCTTAAACCTTAACAAAAAGGTTCTCTGATACAATATTTTCTCCATAATCTTTGCAGTGATATTTTGTGAACTGAAAGAAAAATTCTCAAGAGGTTCATTTATCATGTTTATATCTCATAGAATTCTACAAGATCTGTTATTCTGAGTTTTTCCACCTTCAGATTCATGGTCCTGACATTTCACTATTTTCTTTAAACATTATTTCCCTGGATTTTACATCCTAGCTTTTCCTATTTTTGCAAAGAAGTGCTTAATTTTTTCAGTTATATCTTACGTAAATTTCTCTGAATTGCCAACCAAGGAAGTAATTTCTTTCTTTAGCTCTATTAAACATTTCTGAACTTTTTAGCATTTTCACAATATTATCCAGACATATTACTAAGTTATTATTACAGTGAAACACTTTGATATAGGAAAAATCCTTTCAAGTTCATGTTGATTTTTGCTTTCTGTGAGTCATGATACACCATGATTTGTCATGATCATTGCATCAGTATAGGAAGCATATGTGCTGTTGATGATTCATGATTGAGATTACATGCCATAGCTGTGAATCTGTCAGATCCAAAGCTGTGTATGAAAGATATTGACATGGGATGATTGGTCATCATTTGGATGATTTGTCATAACCAGGCTCTGGCAGTGATTGGTCTTCCTTCATGATGACAATTTCCTATTCATCTGCCAAAATGAAGGTGTATCCACCTGAGCTGAGATGGAGAGTCATTTATCTGAAATATTTGCATGATAAAAGCGTTCGAGAGATATCTGAAAGCCTTTGTGTCAGCGTACGATCGAGGGATTTGTGTATAGAATGGTACAACTACATGCAGAAACAGGTGGTGTCCATAAGAAGGAAAGGCCTGGAAGAGTCAGGAAATTTAACAGTATATTTGGGGTCAACCATTACATATCGGGGGGGAGGAGAAAGTACTGCACTGTGGTACATGTACCAGAGTCAGTTATTTATTTCAAGCACTCGCTATACAAAACTTGATTTCGAGATCGAACAACTCATTGTAAATAAGAGAAAGAAGGAATGATTTTTTTTACTGAGGCTAGACAGGACATTAATTGTCATTTAGGCCAGACTTTTTACATTTTTCGCTTCTCAGAGCGACCGAACCAACCGATTTTCTGCCTATGGAAAAAAAAAAATTATCATACCCACAATTTTTATCAAATTGGCATGTATAAAAATCTGAGATTTCACCTTCTATTCTTTTTCGTCCTACCGACCTACCCTAGAAAAAGTGCCTTGAGAAGATTAGAGAAACTAAAGATCAATTATGTCTGGCCTTACAGAAAGCACCAAGCCAAGCCAAGGCCGATTCAACATTGCAGTACCCAAGCTAATGATGGAAGTGTATTTCTATATTATCTATAACCTCTTCCCATGGCATCATTCTGTTGGCCTCCAGTTGCCTTGGACTGGCACTGGTTCTCTCAACAGCTGACGAACAAAATCTCTTGAGCGTATGGGCTGTGGTTATGCAGTTATGATAAATCATGCCTATGATTGATGACTCATCATCCCATGTCAAAGTGTTTCACATATTTAGTCACATTTACAACTATATTACATGGTAGTGATCATGAATCATCAGCTGCATATATTTTTCCAATACTAATGTAACGATCATGACAAATCATGGTGTATCATGACTCACAGAATGCAAAAATCAACATGAACTTGAAAGGATTTTTCCTATATCAAAGTGTTTCACTGTAATAATTTAGTGACAACCACAACAGTAATGAGGTTCTGAAAGAGTTTTTTAACGTTGTGTTACAATGCGCGACACGCGAAAAGCTGTTGCCTTTGCTAACTTGGTAGTGATTACAATTTTGGGGAAATGCTTTGGTGGTTTGCCCCCCCCCTGGAAAAAATCCTGGCTACGCCACTGGATATGGTAGAACAGAGTCTGATGTCTGTAGTTTTCTAGGACAAACACATCAAACCAAAAAAAGACAGAAAAACCACTTTAAAAGTGGTAAGCCTTACAAAAGCTGTGCTCCATTGTACAGCACAACAGCTGCAATTTTTACTTCTAGTATTAGAAAAAAAAAGTTCTTGGAAGGAAAAATAGTGCAGATCTCCCTCTGGACATATGAGTGAATACAGTTTGATGCTCACTTGGAAAGTAGCAAAGACCTTTTCATTCTTCAAATCAATTCAGCGCCATCTCGCTTTCTTTTCTTTCTTTTTTTTCTTTCTTTTTTTGCTGTGACTAGAAATTGCGCCATCACTCCTGAAGTCCTGTGTCTGGAACTGCAATATAGTGGTAATACTTGCCTGCCACTCTGACTCTGTGACTTGCCATTTAGCAGCAGTGTTTGATACTGAGACAGCCTTTACAAAAATACAATGTGTAGTATGATCAAAGACAAATTTCCAAAGCTATATCTACAAAGCACTTTAGGCTCTGTGCCCGGGCTATGTGCCACTGGCGTCCACATGGAATACAGACTCAGGAGTTTGGTCTGCAGCACTCTTTTCAGGCTGGTGAACCATGTTGGCTTTTGAATCTTGAAAAGAAGGAAAAAAGGAACACAACAAAGTGAACGTTGCTTTTGAACACTCAGGTTCGTCCCTTCTTCAAAAAATGTGGTTTCTCTGAGTGGCATGCAATGTTATCATGAACCTCGGGTATGCCACTTTTGCACAAGGAATCCTCGTGCAAAAGTAGCATATACGCAAAGGTTCATAACATTTAGCAAATGAATTAAGAAGATCACAACATTAGAAGATGATATCTGTTCATTGCGCTTTACTGTAACTGTGTAACAATGTGGTATTTATCTCAGGGCAAGAGATTATTTTCTAATCCAAATTAATCAAATCCTAATTACTTAAAGATAAGTGAGCTATTACCATCCTTTGTTTTCTCAGTATTGTCGTCAATGGGTTGGAATATCCAGGTATATTATGATAACATTAATAGACGACAAATACACATCATGTCAGAATAAACCTCGTGCGTTTATTGACGATAATTGGGGACCAGTACAATAAGCAACAGATGGCGCTATTCGTAAATAAACACTACAACGCCCCTAGTGGCGTGGTTTCTCTTTATCCAATTTTTTTTGTCTTAACATGAAGAAACACATGCTTACAAAGGATAAGAACTGGATACAACTATACTGTTTTTTTGTTAAAGGTGAAGAAACCTATGATACATGGAATCAAGTTTTTAAACAACTTTAAACTTCTTGTGAAAGTTAAGAAACTTAAACCTTTTTGTGAAAGTTGAGAAACCTATGCTAACAAAAAATATAACTTGAACATATCTATGACTAACTCATAACACCTTATGGAACATGTAACAAGAAACCTGACTTATTAAAGCTAAATGTTGATACACAAACCATAGTATGATAAGCAATTATGGTGGAAGTACTTTGAATACAATATAATACAAAGAGCATTATAATCAAGGGAGAGTTATATTAACATATATAGACAGTGGGAACAACATATACATGTATGTGATTTATAATGTTAACAAAGTGTTGTTACTGATTCATGGAACACTAAATTGAAATTTGATAACAGAAAAGAACAAATAAAGTGAGAGTACATCGGACGGTTATGATTGAATAATATTTTCATGGACAATTAATGTGACAATACCAGTGTACAAAAATATGAGAACAATGTATCAGTCCAACTGATAGTCCATCAAGTAGGCTGGGAGTTTTGAAGTTCGATCTGATCTTCTGGGTTCCGGACTGTCAGGACAGGGAGCACTGTCTGAAACGGGCTCATTTGGGGGTTCGTGATCATGATGTATTGAGGAAGGGCGCACAGGGGATCGAGGTGGTCTCACGAGAGGGGTCTCACAAGGATCTGGGGGCAAGCTGAGGATGGGGGGTATGACCACAGGTGTATGGGGAATTGTGTGTGGTATAACTGGACTATCTGGGATAGGATCTTCCTCTGGTGATTCATCGTCCTGGTTGGCATGGGGTCGAGGGATGTTTAGGGACAGTGTGAGGTTACTATCACTGGGTACTCTGTAACACTCAGACTTCCGTACTTTGTAGGACACACTGCGAAACTGATTGCCTACGAGCTTACGTACATGACACCACGCTCCATCACAAGCGATGACAAGATATCTCTCACGGGCACGAGTCTTGTCTTTGTCACAATACAGGTATACTAAGTTGCCCACACTTATGTCAGAAGAGTCAGCGCGAGAGGACTTGGGAAATTTGGACAGGAGACTGGGCTCATGATTATCAACACGATTGCTGTATTGGTCATAACTTATGTCTGTGTCGTTAACAGTCAGTTGTTGATTTGTAAACATATCACGTTGGTACCACATTTCGCGAGCTGATAATCCTCTGTCTCTCACACGGGAATTTAGGGTGGAAATAGCAATTGTGAGGCGAGATGCGGAAATAACTCCGCCTGTTGGATCCAAACGGTTGAGTTCATTCTCAAGTTCCTGAATGCACTTTTCTGCTATGGGATTTTTGTTGACATTCTTTGCATGGCCAATGTCAAGGGACATGTGCACTGGCTGTAACAAATTGAGGCGATGGACTCTTTGGAATCCAGGGGCAGGGTCAACGCGAATTACAAGTGGAGGACCATCCAGGGGGGCCATATCGATGCACAAACACACAAGACCATCACGTAAACTGTCAGCAGACTCATCACTGATGATACAAGCTTTGGTGAGGGAGGTGACATTTTCCCGCACCACCAGAATACACTGACGATGTCGCCGCAGAACATCTGCAGAACAAGCCTGGCCAGCACCTTTCGGAAGCTCAGTGGAAAAGCTCTTACTTAAGGTACTTGGAACACTTTTGAGGGAAGCACACATGTGGCAGGTTTTGCTGACAACATCAAGGATAGAGTCTAAGTCAAGTGCAAAAAAATAACGTTGGACCACTTTTCTCAGTTGGTGAGTCGTTGGATGGTTAAGTTTTAAATGCAGAGCAGTAAGTAATCCTTCAACGACTGCTCTGGGTATCACAATACGTTCAGCCGCAGTGGAGAATGGACGGTCTTGGCGCACGATTAACAGACCATCATGTGCGACAGTTACGCTATTGAGATAGCGTTTGACATCCCGTATCTTATTGGCCTTCTTCGAGGGACGTGTACCCTGACGAAGGTGTGACTGAACTCTGCGAAGATCTGGGCATTCGGATTGGGTCAATAGCCATGCAGCCCGGCTGGTGAATGGCAGTTGTGCACGCCCAGACTCAATATCCGTGACTGTGACATGCTTAACTGTACTAAATTCTTGAGCAATTACAAAAGAACAAATTTGACACTGGGGGAGGTTGCACTCCGGGGCATTGCGACTCGCAAAGTCTGATGGTAAGTTGGATTGGCCTGACAAATGTAATATAGATATTTGATATCTACTGACAGTGCTCAAGAATGTTGAGAGACGCGCGCTGCATGAGAATTCTCCACGACATAACTTGTCGTAAGCCTGGACACACGGCTTACTATCAGTCAGCACATAAGCTTTGCTTAGAGATTGTATCAGATAGGGGCTGAAATGGCTAATTGCAGTAGATATGGCAAGAGCTTCGAGCTCGCAGGGAAGCCATGTAACTTGTCGTTGTCGAAGCTTGGCACTGAAGTACCCAGCAAGCATAATTTGATTGTTTCTAGAAATGTACATAGTGGCTCCAATGCCATGCAACTTGGCTGATCCGTCAGTGACAATCCTTATTTGATCTTCAGGCTGGGGAAGGGCAATTTCTCTATTAGACGCCAGTTTCGCTTGGCATTGACGGAAAGTGTCTTCCAATGCTTCTGACCAACTTATCTTGTCTTGGGACTGTTTACCAGCAGCGGCGTCTTCTAGAGGAGCCAAAAGGCCTGCACAATTGGGAATCACACGAGCAAGGATTTTATACGCTCCCAGAAATGATCTCATGGCTCGCACTGTTAGGGGTTTGTCGCACTGTGCAAGGGTTGATATTCTGTGCGGGTTGGCCCGCAACTTTCCAGATGACCAAATCCATCCGAGCACAGTGGTTGATTTGGGGCACAGAACAGTCTTCTTGGCAGAAAGGCATAACCCATTCCGCCTTAGCGCTATCAAGAGGTTCTCAAGGCGACTCAGTACTTCTGCGATAGTGTTGCCTCCGCAATATAAGTCATCAGCCAACTTTGCAACATGACCTTTCTGAACGAGGTCACCGACAACTCTAGTCATTAGCTCCTCCAATGCAGATTCAGAACCAGGCATCCCCATCGCACATCTGGTGTACACTCTTACGCCTTTGTATGGAGTTGCGACACCACAATACTTCATAGAATTGTCGGAGAGGGGAATCTGATAGAAAGCCGATGTAAGATCAGTGGATACGAGATATCTCCAACTGCCAATGGTACGGAGGGTACTGTCTACATCAGGGAGTAAGGAGGGCTGTGGTTTGCAATACTGCCCAACTTCAGCGAATGCAGTGACGAGACGGTGACCTCCGTTGGGTTTTTTTACCAGAAAAGAGGGATTAAGGTATTCAGCAACTGTGTTCACATCCTCTGGTTTCCGGAACACTCCGCGTTCTTCCAACTCGTCAAATTTGGCTTGGAGTAAATTAAGGTTGTCTCGGGAATATTGTGGCACTCTTCCCTTTCTTTGGGGAGGTAAGACGGGCCCCATGTTGACAACTGCCTTGAAAGGGCCGGACACTCCATTGTAACCCTTGTACTGATCACTGAACACATCATCATATTGTGTAATTATTTGGCGAAACTGTGATTGTTCATTGGGGCTCAGTTGGTTATCAGGATCTATCGTCACTTCCCGAGACTTAGGGGCACTTTGGGACTGTGTTGGAGATACGACATCACTGACATTGGAGGTGGGAGTAGCAGTGGCAGTTGGCACGGATTGAGATGGTAGGACGGCGTGAATTTGGGCAAAATGTTCATTTTTGCGTACGATGAGCGGGTCACTGGTAAGATTGGGAATGCGGATTTTGCCTCCAATACTGTGTAGGATGTCCGGGGCAGGCCAAAGGGAGGAAGCAGAGCGACGAATGCTGCCTGGGCTATCAACCCTGGGCTCCACAGCAATGGGCATGTCCATGTGGTTTTCGGGCACAGACATTTCAAGATAATCACCGGGCCAGACTGTGGTGTTGGTCTCAGGAGCACGTAAGAGGTGAGTGGTTGACAGTCTTCTGGCATGACCGGCGGTGACTGGTTGGACAGTACCGTAGTTGACAACAGTACCATCGACTAAAACGATCTCTCTCTTGGCAGGAAATGTTCCAATGTTGTTATGTTCCATAAACGGGACGCCAGCCAGAACGTCAACATCAAGGCTGCTCACAACTAACGCATCCAGGTAAAAGGTGTGATTTCCCCGATGGAGGGTCAGATGGGTCTCACCCACGATATCCAGTGGAGTGCGACCGTCGGCCTGGTATGAAATTTGAGAGGACTTGACAATACTAGCACCGATGATACGGGCCACACTTTCTTTGATCATATTTGTTTCTGCACCTGAGTCAATTAATAAATCTACCTTGTGGTGCTTGTGAAATGTAAGAAGGTGGGGGGATTGCTTCACTTGGACACGTCGTGCACTGGCAAAACCGTCATTATGGCGCACTTGTGGTTCGACAAGTGTCTCTTCCTCAGAGTCTTCGTCGTCACTGTCATCCAGACACAGAAGCATTCTGGCCTTAGTGATGAACTTGCGGTCTCTCTCCGGAAGGAATTTGCATATACTTAAGAAATGTTCATCTGCTCGCCCAGCCTGCTTACATAAAGGGCAGCTTCGGTTCGAAGAAAAACTCTTGCGTTCTCTGGCATGAGCTTTGGGCGTTGACCTTTGTTGGAAGCGCTGTTGGTCAAATGTGGCCTGGGCACGTAGCACTCGTGACTCGTTGGTAAGTTCATCAAGCAGCGAAGGAGTGCTTGGGATATTTCCGCTTTAATAGAGGCAAGTGTCCTTGTGCGGAGTTCGGTCCCATAGCGCTGTTTGACCAGTCTGGGTAGTTCCCTGTGAAGTAGTGATAGCCAGGTGAGCACGATCATGTTTTCTGTTGTTGGGGACATTTCTTCATCGGATGCAAGCGCTTCGCCATGGTGCGTAATACCACCGTCCTTGGTCACCAAGTTGTCTTCCATGAACAACATCAACCTCTGATATAAGTCCTCGGGACGTTCCTGCGGTTCTTGCTTAATGGACGCGAGATCCAGGAAGTGACCGCCTGTAGACTGAAATCCATAATGTAAGCGGATGGCCTGCCATATACTTGACAACGATGTGGAAGTCTTAACGATGGTATTTCTGGATATGATTGGGCAATAGTTGGCGATTTGCCCGAGCATGAGCTCAAGCTGGATGAGCTTTTGTGCTGCCGTCTTGCGATTACCTGCTGCAACAGCTTCTCCATCATCCTTGAGGCCTCTGTGAGGGGCAGCTGCAGTTTTCTTTCCCCACTTGCAAGTGTCCACAAGGAAAGCAGCAAAAGCTGGATCCAAAGATAACGTGTATTGCAGGTTCTGCCTCCAATTTTCGAAGGTATTGATTGTCTCATCTTTGGTAAGACACCATTGTTTTGGTGCCCTGTGGGTTGCCATGATGTGCTTAGTCTTAGACTTAAAATGTTCACAAATATGTAGGACTTCTTTACCAGTTTCAGATCCTTTTCATTGGACCGAGGGATGAGTTCGTTGATCCCGACGCTGTCACCACGTCAATGGGTTGGAATATCCAGGTATATTATGATAACATTAATAGACGACAAATACACATCATGTCAGAATAAACCTCGTGCGTTTATTGACGATAATTGGGGACCAGTACAATAAGCAACAGATGGCGCTATTCGTAAATAAACACTACAACGCCCCTAGTGGCGTGTGGTATTCTCATGGAATGTGCAAAATAATAAATAAATGAAAATTATTTTCTTTTGAGTTTCAGATTGACGTCAAGGAGAAACACAAGGTAACATGCCAATAGACAACACTGATGTCAATGGAGTCAACCCTCACGCTGCAATTATATTCGATTCCAAAGATCGAAGTTTTAAAATATTTATCTGTCCATCTAACAGATAGTATCTATCTTTATACATCTATTCTGTAACACAGTGTGTTATATTTGAAATTAAAGTGGCTTGCAATTACATTGTGAGAAGTAGACATTAATTATATATGCACATACCAATCTCAGATTGTGAAACTTGTTTTGCTTAAATTCTTAGGAGCACTGCATCTTAATTTTTATTTAGAGTTTTACAGGAAGCAGACCAAACAACACGATTCTCTCCTCTATATACATGTATATGCAAAATAATGCCTGAAGGTTAATTGGATGCCTCATATCTACCAACCCTATTTCCCAGTGGTACGGTACACAGTCTGTCTACAAGTGGACTGCTCTTTCATTGCCACTGATCAGAACATATGCTGTCTTGTGTTGCCACCTAGTGACTAGTGTGCTATTCCGCGAGCTCCTGCGAGCGTCCACATACTTTCAACCAGAGGAACACACACAATTTTGTCTGGAAGACACCGGGGCTGTTTCTGAGTGTGCTGATGGCCTTGCCTACTTCCTTAGAGAATGTGATTGCCGAGTCTGACTCTGGTATACATCGATGTTGAATAGAAATTTTGTGAATGTGCAATGAAATTGGAACTATTTCTTGGGACAGCAAATGCTACGTAGCATAGAAAATCAACTTTTGTGCCAGGTGGCAGCAGCATGCAGTTCTCATTTTCACCAGACTGGTACACAGTGTAACTGAAATGGCAAAATGAGATTTTTGAAAGTGAGGAGGTCAAACAATTGGCATGCAAAAATTTGAAGCAATTTCCTCAACTGAGTAAGGAAGGAACCGCAGTGAATCAAGAATGCAGTTTAAGATGCACTATATAATGACACTTCCAACTTAGAAGCTAAAACATAGTAGTTCTGTAGTGTAATTTATAAAGTTTGCTCAATTGTGGTGCTGAATTTTCCTCAATCCACACAGGTCTGCAGGCCTAGATGATTCTCATTTGCAGGGGTTGATGGAAAACTTAAGTGTTATTAAGCCAAGTAATAAAATGAAAATAACATCATGCTTTACATCAACATGTTTCCATTTGCCACCAGTGACAAAGAATAACTTTTATATTGTACAGCAAGATATAGTACTAGGTGCTGAGGTCTCAAGACATTACATCGCATTTTTCGCCAAAAATGACACCTGCGTGCGAGCTTGAGCCTTGTCGCATCTTTATAACGTGACATGTCATCTTCCGTGCAGTACAACTGTGGCCTTGTCATTCTTAGCCGCAAATAAGCAGCTTTTTATAAATGGCTTATATGCAATGAACAGCACACAAGAATAAATAAATAGTAATAAAACCAAAAGGTGTACAATTGCCATTTTATAACTTTCTTTTTTCCTTAAAAAAATCCATGTCGGTTTTTTGCATTGAAATTTGGTTTTTCAAAAAACGATTTTGAATCTAAAAACCAATTTTGTCCTGACATTTTTAGAGTGTATCATGCGTTTCACTAACTTACAGGCGGCACTGTACATTTGAAGATTGGTGTTTCTATGCATTGTATTTAAGGATGACATTAAATTATAAAGTGACCTGGTTCATAACCAGCCTCTGTCATGAAGGTAAGACTTATAATTACTGTTAATGACTCCCAATGACTCCTAATGACTGGTAATGACTATGATGAATCCTATTTCTGCAGTAGAAAATGTCACTGTGATGACTCAGTGATGACTTTTTCATTTGGTAGATGATATCATTTTGTCCTTTTACGAGGCCCAACTCATTAACCCTCCTATTATACGGTTCACCACGTTTTGTGACACAAACGGTCCACAGGGGGCCTCTGAGGCCCCCGTCTATTTATGCCCAGAAGCTCTATAAATTTGAATTCAAGAAGGCGAATTACTATTCTTTTAATTCATGACAACTCAGCCCAATTATTTAAGATCATTGGAGAACAGTAGTATAAAGATTTATGTGTTTTAACATTATTGTAAAATGACCTGTTTTAGCTCAGATTTTGCTTGGTTTCGTCCAATTGGATATTTCTAGATTGATACTAGTTGTGTTTTATGCCTTATTAAACTGAATATGTGCACAAATCTATTACGAATCTTTGTTTTATAAGTCCTAAGGAATATTTCGAGCCATCATCAGTCATTAGAAATTTTAAAAGGTTAACATGGAAGAAACGGGCAGAGTAGGGGGCCTCCGAGGCCCCTGTGGACCGTGTGTGCTGATTTTTTGGTCAACTGCAATTAACACTGGCCTTACACATGGGATACTTAAGATTAAAAGTGCATCTGATTCCTTTCCAACTAAGGAAGGATTACATGTGGCGATAAAATTTGTCTGTCAATTTGTGTTTCAAAGACAGAGCTTCGAAGTTCGAGGGAGGGCTCCGAGGCCCCTGTGGACCGTAGGACGGTTAAATTAGGTATAGATTATTCACAGGGAGAGGAAATATATGATTTATCCAGCAAGGGCTTTATCTGGAACAATAGGCGTACCGGACGCGCAATTTTGGCAAGCGACATTTGCCCGAATTTAAAGATTTAAATTTAGTACCATTTCAAACGAAATTGCCTGGAAATCATTGATTTTCTATAATTTTTATTTAATCAGCTGCCCAAATTGTTTCCTCTTTTGCCCAAATCTCAGTGTTTCCCAAACTTTTTGGGGGGGGGACCACCCCCTGCCCTCCTCCCTCCGGTACGCCTATGTCTAAGACTGGAACTGTGATAAATGCATATTCTGAATCCCAAGCTCCCTTGTATATTCAAAAGATGATTCAGCCAAAATCTGAACGAAACTTTAATCTGAGAAGCAATAACAAAATGCTATTAAATGAACCAACCTCCTTCAACAAAAACAAATATGAGGACCGAGCCTTCTCGTATGCCGCTCCAAAACTGTGGAACCAACTCCCAGAGATCGTCAAGGCCTCAAAAACACTTGAAGGCTTCAAGAGAAATCTTAAAACTTACCTGTTTACCAGTTTCTACAAATAAATCGATCATGCACAAGCGCTAGTGAGCAGTTTACTGGAATTAGCGCTATATAAATGCTTATTATTATTATTATTATTATAAGGTGAATAACCGGCTTATACCACCATAAGACAAACACTCAAAGATATACATTGCAGAATAAGTGGATTACAATGATATGGGATTTCTTGCAGTGAAATACTGGCTTGTGATGGCTGTTGGAGGTGTCAAATGGTATATATCTGTTATGATATGAGGATGTCAAAAATAAAAGTTTATATGGTATAAATTTGTGTTATTCCCACATATTTAGTGATGCAGACCGGACCACCTTTAAGAGGGTGATCTGGTATTTACAAAAGTCAGTCTTGAAAAGTGGTCTGGGTGAAGTGGTCCAATTTTGTTACTGGACTGGTCCAGAGGCGGTCAATCGGCAGTTCGAAAATTATGAGAATATGAGGGTTTAAACAAGTTATATGATGTGAATTTCATTTTTAGAAAAATCACTGTGCCGGTCCAGACCGGCACTGGACTGGTCCGGTCCTGCACTGGGCCAGTTTTTTGTAGGTGGTCCAGTATTTTGGCGGTCCAGGGCTGGACTGTGGACCGGTCCGGTCCAAGGTGGTCCGGTCTGCATCACTACACATACTACTAAATTTCAGGAGCCCACAGGCAGTTTTTTTCACCTGTTTATTCACTTAAAGTAATGCACATATATGGTAGATAAATGTATGATAATAATACAAATTGAAAGTTGCAGCAGCTGGAGATGACTGTGGAGGCGAGACCTTTGATGAGGACAGAGAAACACGAGAAAGGCAGGTGTGTATGAAAAGCCAGTTGTGTTTCTGGGTCAGGAGGAATGATGTTACTGTGCCGTGCAAAAAGTATTCTGATTCTGGTAAACCAGAGTAAATCTGGATGACCTTGACCAAATTTTAAGCGTTTTTTTGTGTTATCAGTTTAGCTCCCAGGAAAGTTGGTATTACATGCACGTAAATCACTTATGGGCCAATAGGACACCAGGTTTATAAGAGCCAGTTTTTCTAAGATTCAGGCAGGGTGTGCTACTCACCCGACTCAGATTTAGTTCATAATTTTTTTCTTGGTAAACAATTAATAAAAAGTGGGAAAAATTGCATTTTCAGACCTCCATACCATGTAGGTTATTTTTAGGGGCCCTTTCAAATATAGGGCCAAAATTTGGATTGTGTCAAAGTCCAGATTTCAAGTCCAATTATCTCAGTACCTTCTTGGTGCACCTCTGTTATATTTGAAGGGCCAAATACATGGACCCAAAGGTATCATTTGGTATCGCATTGATGATGATTGACTCAGGGCGCAGGCAACAGGGGGCGCTCAAAGTTACTATTTCATTCAATTTTAAGCTGAATTGATGGGGCCTATGTGGCTTGCGCCCTTGGTGTACCTCAATGTTTTGTGCATGTATATGAAGGAGGGGACCTATATTACAAGTTTACATAAAAATTAGAATGGTACACTAAGGGCGCATCTCCACAGGGGGCGCTGTTTCCTATAAAAAAGTGAAACAGACCCTTTTTCAGGGCTCTGTTGCTCATTGCGCCCAGGGTCGACAGCATGGTGAGCATGCCTGTCATGTGCTATAACACCTCTAGTTTACTGGGATGTAAGCATCTCTGAGGTACTCTTAACCATTCTCTTTCCAGAATTTTTTTAAGGTACCACATATGACGATTTTTCAAATTTTCAAAAATTCACCAGGACGCCCGCAGTATGAATCGAAACAGTCTTGCAAGTCATTTCTCTAATAAATTTTGGTTGTTAGGATATATTTTGTTCCAAATAGTGTAAAAACGCAAGTAGGGGGCGCCACAAGTACCCCAAAATTTGTATTTCTTCCATTTTTAATGTTTGCTGGTGCTGCATTCATCTCAGTTGTGGGACGCCAATCTCAAAACAGGCAATTTAGCATGCCACTGCAATTTTCTATATACAGTGTCACCTGTAAGTAAATAAATGGGTGATGTTTTGCCATTGGGTCAATACTTTACATCCTCAACCTTAATTGCTCAAGGAAACAAGCATGCTCTTCTGAAGAAATGAAAACATACAGTTTTATAAAAAATGATATTTGAGGCACCTGGGATACGAAGGGTCGCAATTTGTCCTTGCTCTTGCTCTGGCATCAGTTCCATATGGCATATGGGTCAAAATAATTTAAGTGAGTGAACCCCCCTTAAATTTGAATTTGCCTTGGCCATACATAATTCTGAGTACATCAGAGAAAATTGGTTGCCATTGTTATCCCATCCACCTTAAATATTGGCCTTTATGACCCAGTGTGTCTTTATCCCATTGAATGACAATTCAGACTTACACAATCAGGATGATAGAATTGATCCAATATCATTGGCTCAATGTTATCATCCTGCTTGTGGAAGTGGCAATGGCAAAACATCACCCATTTCACTGACTTACAAGTTCTACTCTAGCGATATGCCAAAATGCCATTTACGATAGACCGTTTTTAGGTTTAAGTTGTGAAAGTTTGGCTATTCATTTTTAAAGCTGAATTCCTTAAATTTAGGCTCATTACATCCAAGACTGCACTATCTTGATTTATAGACAAAGAGGAAAGTAAAATTTCAAAAATGTGTGTGAAAAGCAGTTCACATGTTGGTAGAAATGTAAAAGATGCATCATCATAACAAATAATAGGAAATACATTATTTGAACATTTTAATAGGAAATACATTATTTGTATATTTTAGTTTTAAAACTCAATTACAAAGTATGAATTGAAGCATAAGCCGTCCAGATAACTATACTAAACCAAAGACATGGAAATGTATACAGTAATGCCCCATACATTGAAAAAGTTAGTGAAGTCTGAGATGTAATGAACACAAATTTTATGGAATTGAGCCTTAAAAATGTGTTACCAAACTATTATAGCTGAGAGCTTAAATGGTCAATCATAAATGCGGTTTCTGTTGATCACTAAAACAAACTGACTGTCAGAAGGTTTGACTCCCATTAATTACATCAATGCAGCACCAGCAAGCATGAAAAACATGAGAATAATCTATTTTAGGAGTACTTGTGGCGCCCCCTACATGCGTGTACACACTATTTGGAGCAAAATATATCCTAACAACCAAAATTCATTACAGAAATGACTTGAAAGACTGCCTCTATTCACATTGCGTGCGTCATGGTGATTCTTTTTAATTTGAAAAATCGTCATATATGGTACCTTAAAAAAATTCTAGAAAGAGAATGGTTAAGAGTACCTCAGAGATGCTTACATCCCAGTAAACTAGAGGTGTTATAGCACATGACAGGCATGCTCACCATGCTGTTGACCCTGGGCGCAATGAGCTACAGAGCCCTGAAAAAGGGTCTATTTCACTTTTTTATAGGAAACAGCGCCCCCTGTGGAGATGCGCCCTTAGTGTACCATTCTAATTTTTATGTAAACTTGTAAAATAGGTCCCCTCCTTCATATACATGCACAAAACATTGAGGTATACCAAGCGCGCAAGCCACATAGGCCCCATCAATTCAGCTTAAAATTGACTGAAATAGTAACTTTGAGCGCCCTCTGTTGCCTGCGCCCTGAGTCAATCATCATAAATGCGATACCAAATAATACCTTTGGGTCCATATATTTGGCCATTCAAATATAACAGAGGTACACTGAGAAGGTACTGAGATAATTGGATTTGAAATCTGGACTTTGACACAAACCAAATTTTTGCCCTATATTTCAAGGGGCCTTCAAAAATTACCTAAAAGGTATGGAGGTCTAAAAATGCATTTTTTCCAACTTTTTAGTAATCAGTTAGCAGGGAAAAAATTAAGAACAACATCCGAGTCGGGTGAGTATCACCCCCAATGGTGAAGTGCCTGAATCTTAGAAAAACTGCCTCATAAACAATATGGGTTCAATTTCAAGAAACAAAAAAAATCACTGGCTTGCACCGGTGTCCTTCTTGTTGCAGGTTATTTCCTTTTTTCAAATACGTCAAACAATATATCCAATTTTCTCACTCTTTAAAATGATTGTTTGTCATACATCCAATTGCTGGAAAAAATTTCATTCGGTCAGCGATGTTTCACAATTTTTTTAATCATCATCAGAAGACATGTACAGCATTTGTTCCATCCACTCACAAAAATTAAGTCACGACTCACGAGGACTATTCTACTATATTTTACATCCAGTCTGAGTAAAAATGTTGACGGCATATAAATCACAATAAACTATAACTTGATTTTTCAGTAAACACGATCGGGCACAGTTATCTTCAGCCATATGAAGGTGTGCCGCCATTCAATCAGATTCATAACTTCCTCAGGTCCAATTCATCATTTGACATATTTAGACATTCACAAATAATCAGATTTACGTGGAACATGTTATATCCATGCAAAATGCTTATATCCATTTTTGTATAAAATTATCTTTGTGAAAACCACACATCGCTGTTTACAGGTCTATATATGTTTATCATGTATTTTCCAGTCTCTGTATCTGACATGCTGTGAACCTTCTAGATGTGTAACTTTCATCTAAACTTCTTGATGTGATCATGTTTGTTCCACTTGTGGACATCTTTCGCTGCTCGGCTATTATTCGTTGTTTTCGATCGTGTTTACTGAAAAATGACAAATATATATGTCAATTAAGTAAATATATATCATTAATCTATATCAGCTGCATTTTAGAAATTAACATGGTCTTAAAATTTTAAATGTGTCATGATCAAATTATAATTTCCATAATACTTGTAATTGTGAGGCGGGCACAAAATATGAACCAAAAATTGTTTTTTAAATTCTAATATGTGACCTTAGAACATGCCCCACTCACCATATTGTATAGAGAGACACACTGAGGAAAAGTATGAAAGAAACTCCAGCCAGGAGAACGCCATACATCCAAAAATTTGTGTAACTGTCCTCTGTAAATAGAAGATTAATAAAAATTTTAAAATATCTGCACATCAATCACACAATTTATTTGTGGACATAAATCAACAATGCAATGTTTCATCAATTTGTATCAATTTAACAGCAAGAGAGATATGTATCCAAAAATTAGTGTAATTGTCGTCTGGAAATGGAGGATAACAAAACTTTTAAGTTGTGTTCTCATCAATCTCACAGATTTATTATTCTTGACAATAATCCTCATAATTTTGAGTGCATCGTTGCGGCCATTTGAGTAGACTACACATTGTTGTTTCCAATCCATGTGCACTAAATGTGAATTACAAGGTCATACAGTCAGTGTTTGAAATGAAAAAATCCGTATCTCCTGGTACTTAATATTGCCTTGTTGTAGGTCTTTTGGTAGGCTATATATAGATGACATATTCTAAATTAGTATACATGTACATTGTACACTAGGCTTTTAAATGCTGACTGTGAGGTCATTAGCAAACATTCTGGTGCTATAAAAAGATCCTACTTGTATATTGGTGCATGCAAACTACTACTTGAAACTAGATAGACAAGCAGGTAGATATAACTCAACATCACATCGCATATTATTCATTTGCCATTGGTCATATGAACATTTCTATTAAAATGTGACTTCTCTGAAAACATGAAAATATATGATGTATGAAAGTAAAATAGCCAATTATTTTTGTTTTCTGTCAGCTTCCTTAAAATCTATGCAATTTTTCTGCCACCAGAAGTAACACCAAAGTGCGCTTTCAGAGATACATTTGAGTTGTTTTGACGAGTGCATTAGCTGCTCCAGCCTGGATGTACTCTTTGCAACACAATATGGCAACTTTTCACAGTATTTTCTTTGGATTAAAATCTGTTTAATTCTAAAACCTTCAAAGGCTGTAATCTTTGGATAAATCGACAAACAGACAAATAGAGCTTTTTCTAGCTAGCTACATGGAATATCAGCTGTGCCCTTCAGAAGGTGTATACTTTATACAGCTAACTCTTGACATAGATAAAATTTAGGCTTCATATATTTGCAGCTCTGTAGGTCTGCAAATTGTCTCTTCAAAGAGATAAACTTTTGATCTTTTGATAACATACATCACTCTGCGTCACAGAGGTCAGAGGTATACTATTAGCATACACTTTCTGTTGCAATAGATGTCTTCATAAAATTGATATTTTCCTCTTTGCAACTTTTTAATATGATAACCCCATATTCATAATTCTGTGTAGCTCTAAATTTATAGTTGTGAGTTATTGGCTAACTGAAACATTTGCTTTTGTTCTGCTTTTCTTATTTTGACAAAAAGGCATTATGAATATTTTTACATTAAAATTCATCATTCAAAATGTGCATGTGTAGAAGCCATAATTTCCAATTGCAGGCTCCAATGAATATACAAGTTTTGCATGGAATATCAATAGGATGCACTGAATCAACAATTCCACACATGAATAACGGTGGATTACAGAGATGCATGCACTAATTCCATGCTTTCAAATGCCTGAGAAGTTATATCTATTTTGGGTGTCTACTTTTATAAGATTAAGAGTTGCCTTTGACATGTTGCATGGTCACAAAAAAAGTAATTAGTCAACAAGACAAATGTATGACCAAGCAGATCTTGTAGACAAGTGTGTGACCGTCAGCAACTCCGTGCAGGCACATGTCTTCCTTAATCTAACTTGGACAATCCGACAGACAGCAATGGTGGATGACTTGTAGTGAGCCCTAATCCTGAATGTAGGAACATTTCCTATTATAAACACATGCATGCTCACAGAGTCTCCAAGGTCACAAGAAACTAACAAACCAGGCATGGTAGTGACTTATTTCTTGTCCATTAGCTCTCTCTATCTCAGCATTAATTGTATTTCCCTCACTCCTTCTAGTGTTCTCATATGGAAGATCCATCACCTTTGCTATGGCGTATTGGGAGAGAGTAGCAATCTGAGCCTATTACCAAGTAGGTAAGGCAGTCGGCAGTGGCGTAGCCAACGGGGGGGGGGGGGGCTGAGGGGTGGGGGCAACTTGCCCCCCCCTGAAAAGATTTTGGCGAAATTTTTGCAGATATATTGCCAAAAATAGGGAGAAAATGGGGAAATAGCAAGAAAAATGGAAATGTTGAGCAAAATGGGGAAATGTTAAGCAAATGAGGAAATGACCAGAATTGAGGGAAATGGTAAAATTCCAAAAAAAAATTCAAAAGGCTATAGGCCCAAGGTCTTTGCAAATATTTTTTTTTCATTTGCCAACTTTGTCGTGATTACAATTTTGGGGAAATGTATTGGTGGTTTGCCCCCCCCCCTGAAAAAATCCTGGCTACGCCACTTAGGCAGAAGAGTACCATGAGGTTGTTTGTAAGAAAATGAAAGATTATTTCAATTAGATAAGATATATCATAGGGTAAATGAATGGAGTCTGATGCATTGTGCCTCGCATCAGGCCACAGATTGATTCTTTTATTATGACAAAAAAGAGAGAAACAATTCACAAAAGGTAGAGTGGAGTACACTGTATAGAGTGCAGATCACTTTCTAGTCAATCTAATCTGGAAAGAGTGTCGTATTGAAAATTCTGTATTATATTATTCCCCAGATTTTTTTATCACTGCGACAAGAAATTACAGCATAACTCTCCAATGAGATTTTCTGTCTGATGCTGCACACTTGTCCATCACCCTGACAATATGGACTTGCAACTGGAAATTTAGCCAAAGAGAAAGACATTATATTAAAAGTGATTTGTAGGAAATCTGGTGTGTAGAATAAACTAAGGCTGAGTTGCAAAAGTTCACCATTTTATTATGGCAATCATTCATTGTTGTAGGTTTACTAGGTTATGCCAAACTATTGCTTGACTAAATACACCTACATGTGACAGAAAACCATCATCTGTTATTGAGCCTTCCTTGCATTTGTAAACAGAATCTAGTTTGTTACTCAGTCATCATGGTGTCAAATGCACGAGCCATTAGTGAGTGTCAATTTTCCAATTACACTCTTTTTTCTTGCTTTTTCATGCACCTGGAATTATTATAGAGCCAATGGAATGGACAAGAAACTTGGCAGCCATGTATGTGCACATAGAAATAGAAGCAGAACTGGGAACTGTGTTGCTTGCTCAAAACTTGTGACGCTGTGACAGATATTTCCCTCTGGTAATTGTCCAACCTTTCATGCAGTACATTTCAGGCCTACCTGTAATCTTCCTGGGGTGCTGTCCTACAACTTTACCAAAATAATGTTGTGTCAATGCACCATCTTTGCATGGTCACATCGATTCCACTAAAACAAAACATAACTAATTTGGCATACAGATCTCTACAGATGTTAAATGGTGCAAGTACTTACTGCAATTTCAAGAAGTATGAGTTTCTGTTACAGGACAGTGAAACGTAGCAAATATAGTCCATGTGATCGGTGGAGGCACTGGATTACACAGTATAAATCTAATTTGAATAGCATGAAACGTATTTCAAGGCCAGATGACGTGTCTGGTGGTGATTTTAACTGCCTGATATCACTGCTAATCTTATCAATTTATGAAACTCAGCTGCTCACTGAAGCAGAATGCTACGTTTTTCACACCTTCACAGGTTCAACTTAGAGATGTTTCATTGCTTACCAGCCAATCAGGCAAGCTGAATTATACTACGTAGATACTTAGAAAACCAGTCAGAGAAACTCATACTAAATGAATCTGCAGTAATTAATATTCTTGATACATGTATTTCACTGACCATTAGTAACTGTTCCGTACTATTATTTATAGCATCCATAAATTGCAGGCCAAAGTACAAAGTAAGTCATAGCCAAACTGATGCAAATGACAAATATTGAATAGAGGATCACTCGATCTGCCACAAGACCATCACTGACCTGATTTATAGTCTGTGATGCCATTAGGCCCTAATTCAGAAGAAAGTGAGGTCAGATGTATCCCAACAGATGCTAATGGTATAGAAGCTCATGGTATTGGAGGGAAGATCACCAGGCAGGGCCAACGAGGTCAAAAAACATCAAGCCCCATACATATGTATCTTCTAAATGAAATCTTTCTTATGGATGTTGTTATGTTGATAAATGCAGATAATTGGTTTTTTCCGCAACTACAGATGAGATGATTGCCTTGGTGACCATAACAGTCTGCCACTTTGATGTAGAAAAAATGAGGCCCAGTTCATTGTGAAAAATGCACTTTGTGACTCATGATAGCCGATGAAGTGTCATCTTCTCTACTTTCAACATGGGAAACATATAGAGGCTGTTTGATTAGTCATTATCAAGAGAAGGCCATTTGGCTTATCATAGCTGACTAAAGAGTGAAAATCAGATGCATAATCCTTTCGTTTGACTGTTACCAACAAGCGGGATGTCTCCTTTAATCAAATTAACATTGAAAGTATTGGGTATGATCATGACAACTCATCAGCATGATGACATACAAAGTGCCATTTTCACATTACAACAGTCCACTCTTTTTCTACATCAAAGTGACAGACTGTAATGAGGTTTGAGCAATGATCTCCTGCTCCCACATAAATGCCACATTATTTGCAAATTTTTCACGTCTCTTCCGTGAGAAATGGGTTATTTTCCATCATGCCCAATGAATATTTTAGACACAATCTTGTTTGTCCATCTGGGATTTATTGTTTGTTTGTTGGCTACACAGACCACTCACAAAATTGATATCCGAAATGTGCAATATTGTAAACTTAAAAGGTTCACAATTTGTAAAACCTTCCATAATTAAGCAATTTAAAAAGAGACAGTTGAATATCAAACCAACAGTCTCTTTCCTTTTATTAATTAATTTACTTTGTGTGACTACTGCTGTCACCTCAAAGACAAATTTGATGTTCTTGACAAATAAGAGAAAGACGTGCCATACCACATTGACACTTGGGAATAGAGATCCAAGAGTGATTATGATATTTTGATTTCACAGCACTGGAGTGAAACAGATCTATCTATCTATCTATCTATCTATCTATCTATCTATCTCTCCATCTCTCTATCTCTCTATCTCTCTATCTAGCATAGAGGTTATCTTTCTTTGTATTATGCAAACTCTTGATACCAGACCCTAGGATTTTCATTTGCTGTATAGGGGAAGAGGGGGTGAAAAGTCACAGAGGTAAAAAGTCACAGGCCTTTTTGACCAACTTGCAATGACCTAATTATTAAGCTTAAATCATCATTTGGGACGCTTTTATGAGAAGAAGGTCTGTAGGGAATATGAAAATATGCTCATCATGCAAAGTGAGTTTTTACCCACCTCATGCATTTTTGGGGTCCCAAAGAGGTTTTATCAACTCTGAACTTTTCCTATTAATGTCTGGTCACTGTGACATAGGAAGTTGTGCGACTGTTTGAAGGTCTTTTGGATAATAGTCTTTTGTGCTGTGAACCCGTTTTTGGCCAATAGGTCACCAAGTTGCCATGATCACATGTTGAATTAAAAAACTGCTGAGGGGTGAAATGTCACACTGTGATATTTTACCATATGGTACCGTGAATTCATTATTCTGTGCTAAGGAAAGTAAAATATGCCACACTTGAGGCTTTTCGCTTACAATCTTATCATCATCCATCATCTGAGAGAGGATTGCAGCAAGTTTTCATTTCGCAAACTTAGGGCAATTTCTGACGCAGACTTTGCTGATGGTGTATTGTCATTGCATGCAGATAGCTTAAGAAGGCTCAATATAAATTTCATGCACACGGATGACTTTCAAGTCTAGGTCTACATATATTACCTCATATAGTGCTGTATGTTCACAACAATTGCATGTGACTTCTTGACCCTGACATGGGGTAAAAAGTCACATTGGACTTTGCCTTAAATAATTGTGAACTGACTAAAGACTATTTACAGCACAACAGCTATCACGTGATACAAACGTAGTCAACTAAATACTGCATAATCGTGCCAAACGTCATTCAGGTCTAACAAAACACCTGCTCTGTTCTGGGGGCTTTTTTTAAATTTTGTAACTTCTGACCCCCGCCTCCCCTACATGAATGCATACAATTTTGTAGTGAGACTCTCATACAGCTACCAAATATGAGACTCTCATACAGCTACCAAATATACTGACACAAATCTCCTATGCAGTGCTATGCCTAAAGGTTAATTGGAGGCCTGATAGCTACCAGCCCTGTTAACCATTGGTGTGTGGTGACTTCACACTTCATATTGTCACGGAAATGAAGAAATGAGATTTTAAAGCCAGACAAATCACCATACAGTTCAAGAATTTGAAGTGATTTCCTCAAGAGCAGAATTTGAAGCCTGTGTGAGCCATCGATGCAATTAAAAATTTTAATAGGCCTTTCAAATACATTCCAAGGAGGATTTTGGACAAGGAATTATATATAAGACATGGATGGAAATCATAAATGAATCTTTATGCACAACATCTGAGGAACTTCACCTGGCAAGTAAGTGACCTGTGTCTCTGGTCCCTCCGTTTGACCACACTGTTTTGTGGTTGTCTCCGGCAATCCGGTCATTTCTGATAAGACTTATCCGAGTACATCCTGGTTAAGAAAGCTGCAAGAAGAATTATTGGAAAGTTATGTGTTATAACAATTCACAATGGAAAATACTTTTACAATTATTGCGCAGTAATCAGTGCAATACAGCTTCAGTCGGGTCACCTGGCCTCGGCTTTGGGGGAATTGTCCAGCATTAGAGTTTAATCTTGTTGTTTGTGATGTATTTGTGAAATTATGCTGTTAACAAACTCTGATGCAAATAAAAATCAATCAATCAATCAATCAATCATTGTTGGACATCAGTTTCATTCGTCCTTTGCCTCATTGTTGTGTTCTCCTCCTTTCCCAATTAGCCGTTGTAAGTAAGTGGATAGATACAGGAGGTAAAGCTCATTCATCCACCATAGGCCTAGTAGACCTACTTTGATATTGGCTCCTCAAGTCAGAAAAGGTAAAAAAGTATCCTTAATTGTTTACTAACACTGCTCATTTGGTCTGCAGTCTGCTGAAATGAGATGATTAATAAGACAATGTCAAGTTGTCAGCAGCAGACACACTTGATAATTTAGTTCTTATTGTACTGGTAAGTCAGGTACATCTAACTTGAAGATGTTTCAACACTATTAGCTCCATACAAAACTCTCCTTTCATAGTACATATTGTAAGCTAACAGATCTGGACTGATATGGAAGTTCTGCTTAATTCTGTCACACCTGTGTTCTGCAATATGCAGTGGCATAAGCTTTGGTAACTAAAATGTGCCTTGGACAGTAAATGGGATTTTTATAATGGATGCCATAATATTATAGAGTTTGTTAACAGATTTTCCTTTCTTAACAAGATGAAATGTGATGAGTTCAGTGGCGTAGCTAGGAAATTTTCCAGGGGGGGCAAAATATTCAAGTCAGCGATGGAAATGGAATGATTGTTGGGGGGGCTATTATCGCTGTTGCGGCAGAGGCGCGTCATCGGCAAAATGCAACGTTTGATAACAACGTAATCATTTCTTTCCTGGTCAGGATGGAGCCAGGGCCCAGGGGGGCGGTCGCCCCCCCCCCTGCCCCCCCTGTAGCTACGCCACTGGATGAGTTTTTATTTTTGCATAAATGTGAAGAAGCCAATTATTTTGTAAATTGAAGCTCAGATGGAAGATATTAAAAATAAATTAGTTTTTAAAAAAAAACGAGTTTTTCTGGCAATGCACATGTTCAAAGGAAGTGTGGAAATATTCCAATTATAAAGGCACATGGCATAAAACTGAACACAAATTACTCAAAAATTACACAATCTTCAATGTCCACGTGTCTATTTTTAGTAGTTTGCATCTTGCACAATTGGAAATACCAATCTGTCAAGTGGGATGAAATCAAGGTCTCACATGATTGATTCCTGTTACAAACATTGTTCATTGAAAATCTGGATGTTGCACAATGAAATCTCAATTATAAAGTACTAATATCACAAAAAATGCACTTTCAAGCCCTTTCAATCTTGGTGCTATAAAAGAAATCAAGGGTGAATAATCGGATAATAAATAATTATTTACTGTCAAGGTACATATCTTCCTTCAAATTTGAATTAAGGTGACTCAAGCATGGTGGTTTGATCATACAGATTTTTCTAAAATTTTGCACAGGTACTCTATGGGACCAATACAATTCAAAAATGAAAAACAAAAAAATTTCACCTACTTTTTTGGTTGCCATGGTAATGGCATGTTTTGCCTGATGACTGCATAAAAGTCATAAATTGAGTTTTTGGTTATGTACCACAGAATAAAGCATTCATTACATGCATTTGTCACGCAAAAACATCAGAAATGTCTTCCCAAGGATTTACACCAATACATTTGCCATAAATTTGAAGAAAAAGGTTAAAATACTGTTTTCTGTAAGAGCTCAAAGGGCACCAACAGTCCAACACACTAACTAATTGCAGATTTTGCATGCATCAATTTTGGCAGTTATCAAATTTTAGGAAAACGATCATACAGATTTTTTTTTTAATTTGCATATATCATAAACAAGTTATTGTCAAAAAAATGGCAAAAAATTTTGAAAATTCAACGAGTTTTTTTTTTACTGCAGTACCATGACTGTGCCAATGTCAATTTTAATGAATAAAGACAATTCTGACACAGTTGACTGAAATTAACTGAGAAAATTTTTTGGATAAAGCTGAGAAGCTGAAACTTTAACCTAGCATAGAATAGATGTTACTGTTTTCAATAAAAAAATAATTATGCTACTAGCTGCATTAGATCTCATTTAAATAGCAAATTACTGGCTGCCATGCTGTTAAAAAAAAAGAGAACAGAAAATGGTAACGTCACAACTGTTTCAGGGCCTGCAGCAGTTGTGACGCTATGTTGCTAGGCAACCAGGCTGCTCAGAAGTATGTGTAGTGTACCACGCTTGAGTCACCTTAAACAATCAGCAGAATTATTCCTCTTTTGAACTCAATTAAATATCAATTGCAGGTCGTCACAACTAATGACATTGATTTGTCTCGCCATCAAAACAAAGAACCATGGAAGAGCCACCAATGTTGTCTTCAATATATACTACACTAATAGGAGCAACCATAGTCATTACCAGTCATTATCAGTCATTAATAGTCATTAGGAGTAAAATAGTCTAGTATGTCTTACCTTCATGACTGGAGCTGGTTATCTCTGTCAACCTGGAGCCCTGCTACAATCATGTTGTCACCGTGAAGTCAGAACAACTACTGATGCTTCCGAGAAGAGGAATCCTGAAACATTGGCTAACGTTATGGCAACCGTAGTGGCAACACACAGTGGGTTGCCAGGGCAGCAGTGGTAGCAACATTAGCAACATTAGCAGAGGAGGCACAGATGGAAGTTTGCTTAACTTTTTTTTTTGGTCATCTATAGTGAGCGCCCTGGTTCATTGTCAAAGAGAGAAAGGGAGCGAGAAGAGAAAGTACCATGCTCTCAGCTGACGGAGATGAGCATGGCAACAGTGTGCTAGTGGGGATCATGTGATGCCATGTGATGGTAAATGAAGAAAAGGACATAGGGATGTTGGTTGATCAATTCAAATGCACAGGCAGAAGAGCTAACAAGCTTGTTTAAAACCTGATTCAGTCTAAAAAGTAAAAAGACAAACTAACAGAAAAGAAAGCAGCATATGACACACATGCAGGAGTGCAGTGAAAAAGGGGTAATGAGACAGAGAGGAAGGGTAAATGGAAATACACCTTGAGTCGTATTAAGAGGCTCTGCCTGTAAAAACCTGCAAAATCAGAAGATGGTGGCCGAGGACCCGTCACACTTTGCAAAATGTCATATACCGGGGGTTATCTTATAGTCTCAGGAGGCTCAAAATCATATTTTAAGGTTCAGAAAATTATTGGTATCCATAGCAACAGCCCCAATATTGACCAAGGTCAGACCCCCCTTTTTTACAGCTGTTTCAAAAAGTGCAATTTTGCCAATCTGGATTTTATACATTTTTGTTGGCTCTGCCAAGATTTCTTACCAGGTGGATCAAGGTCTGTCAGTCATTTTAGGTCAATAGAATTTTCACAGACTATTACTGGGGTGCAGGCAAGGTATTGTGTTCTCACTACAGCGCCCCCTAGTGGCCATGTTTTCTCTATTATCTCATACCTCGAAAAGTCTCAACTTCAAGGCAAATTTATTTCTATATCCAACGAGACCCAGGTAAGTGGTGCATGTTGGGTTTTACCCCAATAGCTGTATTTCACAAAACTGCCATAAAACTCGTGGGCACTCATTCCATTTTCAGTGGCGCCCCCTATGTATTTTGTGAAAATATCAATTTTTTTGAAAATTCCATGTATTTTAGTATGCTATATCTACAGAATGGAAAAAAAAAGAAATTCTGAAAGTTTATGGAGAAAAAGGTCAAAACAGCTGCAGCGCAGGGGGGATGCAAAATATTCCATGGGGTCAAAGGTTATAGAGTGATTAAAGCCCCCTGGTGGCCGTTTTTCACATTTTTGCAGAATTAATGATTTTTACGCCAAAGACAAATACTTTGATGGAAGGAATGTGCTTTGATTAAGTTGCTTCAACCATGTAAAATTGAAATATAATGTCATGCCTAATTATGCAAATTAACAACTGCATCCATATATGGAAGTAGCACTACATTGTATCAACCCCTGGTGGCTCTATTTTCAAATCTGTTTTTGGAGGATATATGCATCTCACACAGATATAGCAGGCTATCTCTCCAAAACTAAAGCATCCAGATGTTTGAAATTCATGGTGGTAACAAGGCAAGACATCCTAAGAAAATATATTCATGAAAACATTCCATGGGGCAAAGATGACTGCACTCTGCTGCCCCCTGGTGGCTATTTTAAACACATTTTTGAGTTAATATGCCTGTCACAAAAGTTTATTTGTCCACACCTCCCAAAAGTAAAGCAGTAAGGTGGTTCATATTCATGGTGGTAACAAGGCAAGACACCCTCAGCCAATATATTCATGAATACATTCCATGGGGTCAAAGGTCACCACACCATGCTGCCCCCTGGTGGCTCTCTTCTATATATTTTTTGGTGAATAAATGCATGTAAAAGATGTTCAGCAGGCCATATCTCCAAAATGAAACCATAAAGGTGGTTCATATTCATGGTGGTAGCAAGGCAGGACATCCTCAGCCAATATATTCATGAATACATTCCATGGGGTCAAAGGTCACCACACCCTACTGCCCCCTGGTGGCCCTCTTCTATATATTTTTCGGTGAATGCATGCATGTAAAAGATGTTGAGCAGGCCATGCCTCCAAAATGAAACCATAAAGGTGGTTCATATTCATGGTGGTAGCAAGGCAGGACACTCAGCCAATATATTCATGAATACATTCCATTGGGTCAAAGGTCACCACACCATGCTGCCCCCTGGTGGCTCTCTTCTATATATTTTTCGGTGAATAAATGCATGTAAAAGATGTTCAGCAGGCCATACCTCCAAAATGAAACCATAAAGGTGGTTCATATTCATGATGCCGGCAAGGCAGGACATCCTCAGCCAATATAATCATGAAAACATTCCATGGGGTCAAAGGTCACCATACCCTACTGCCCCCTGGTGGCCCTCTTCTATATATTTTTCGGTGAATGCATGCATGTAAAAATGTTCAGCAGGCCATACCTCCAAAATGAAACCATAAAGTTGGTTCATATTCATGATGGTAGCAAGCCAGGACATCCTCAGCCAATATATTCATGAATACATTCCATGGGGTCAAAGGTCACCACACCCTACTGCCCCCTGGTGGCCCTCTTCTATATATTTTTTGGTGAATGCATGCATGTAAAAATGTTCAGCAGGCCATACCTCCAAAATGAAAACATAAAGTTGGTTCCTATTCATGATGTTAGCAAGGCAGGACATCCTCAGCCAATATATTCATGAATACATTCCATGGGGTCAAAGGTCACCACACCCTACTGCCCCCTGGTGGCCCTCTTCTATATATTTTTTGGTGAATGCATGCATGTAAAAATGTTCAGCAGGCCATACCTCCAAAATGAAAACATAAAGTTGGTTCATATTCATGATGGTAGCAAGGCAGGACATCTACAGCTAATGTATTATGAAAGCATTCCATGGGGTCCAAGTCACTGCAATTAACTGCCCCCTGGCACACATTTTTCAGTGAATATATGCCTGTCACATAAGTTCAGCAGGCCATACCTCCAAAAGTAAAGCAGTAAAGTGGATCATATTCATGGTGGTAACAAGGCAGGACAGCCGCAGCAAGTATAGTCATAAAACATTCAATGGGGCAAAGGTCATTGCACTTTACTGCCTTCTGATGATTCTCTTCTAGAAATTTTTCAGTGAATATGCAAGAGAAGTTCAGCAGGCCATACCTAAAGAATTAAACCATAAAGATGGTTCATATATATTCATGGTGGTAGCAAGGCAGGACATCCTCAGCAAATATATTCATGAAAACATTCCATGGGGTCAAAGTCACTGTAATTAACTGCCCCCTGGCAGCTATTTTACAAACATTTTTCAGTGAATATATTATATGCCTGTCACATAAGTTCAGCAGGCCATATCTCCAAAAGTAAAGCAGTAAAGAGGTTCACATTCATGGTGGTAACAAGGCAGGACAGCCGCAACAAATTTATTCACACAAAGATTCCATGGGGTCAAAGTCACTGCACATTATTGTCCCCCTAGGGGCTGTTTTCAACCCATTTTTCAGTGAATTTTTGCATGACACAAACGTTTAGTAGACCATACCACCAAACTTATGCATTAAGGTTGTTCATATTCATGATGGTAACAGGGTAGGACTGCCACAGTAAATTTATTCACATAAATATTCCAAGGGTTCAAAGGTAACTGCACATTGCTGCCCCCTGGTGGCTCTTTTCTATACATTTTTCAGTGTATAGATGTTTGTCGCAAAAGTTCAGCAGGCTGTTTCTCCAAAACTTTGGCAGTGAGGTGGTTTATATTCATGGTGGGAACAGGGCAGATCAGTAAATGTATTCATGAAAACATTCCATGGGGTCAAGGGTCACTTCACATTATTGACCCCTGGTTGATTTTTTGTCTACATTTTTCAGTCATCAAAACTGGTGCAGGGGCGGACTCAGCAGGTAATTCTGCTGGCGGCTTGTTCCCGATAGTGGACTTAGCATTCTGGAGACAGAGACAGATGGCGCCACTTTCGGGATCCCTTGCACCCACCAATGTACGGTTGAGGTCATATATATAAACATCTGCTTTGCGATTTCCCATAGGAATTTATATAAGATGTATTTAAAATGGATGTTTACAAGTGATTCAACATTATGTTTACTATAAAGTCAAGTTGCCCAAAAATGGATTCATGACATGAACGTTTCAGTCAATATAAGCAACAAAGTGTTTTCCTGATTTTGGTTGGGTACCATATAATACATGTATGGGTTATAAAATTCAAAAGTAAACATACACCTGCCTCCATTGAAATAAGCTATGCTAGGTATATGTTTACTTCTGAACTGAAATCATGAAAACATTGTTTTTGATACATTGATTTCTTTTGTGCTACTTGATTTAATTGTACCCGTTATTTTGAATTTCTTATTAAAGCATCCATTAGAAATGTATTTTAAGCCACCTAGCCAGTTCTTGGTTCAAATGTGTATTGTTTTTTGTTTACAGTGTTTACATGATTTATGGTTACAGAATCCCATACACTCATCACCTATTCCAATAGCTACGCCTTTGGCTAGCTAAAAATGCTAGGTTCCGATTGACAAGTTACAAAAACATCTGCAGAATGAGAAGGGTGAAAGATTTTGTATTACTGATTTCAGATTACGATTCAAGGAGAAATTTTACATAAGATAGGCTATTTTTCATACCGAAATTCAAAAATAAAATTTTGGACCAAAATGCTACAAAAATCTTACTCAAATCTTGAACCTTGTCGTAAACTCTTGTCTAAATGTAGACAAAAGATCAGCCAGGGGTCAATAAAGTGCAGTGACCCTTGACCCCATGGAATGTTATGAATACATTTACTGACCTGCCCTGTTCCCACCATGAATATAAACCACCTCACTGCCAAAGTTTTGGAGAAACAGCCTGCTGAACTTTTGCGACAAACATCTATTCACTGAAAAATGTATAGAAAAGAGCCACCAGGGGGCAGCAATGTGCAGTTACCTTTGAACCCTTGGAATATTTTTGTGAATAAATTTGCTGTGGCAGTCCTACCCTGTTACCATCATGAATATGAACAACCTTAATGCTTAAGTTTGATGGTATGGTCTACTAAACGTTTGTGTCATGCAAAAATTCACTGAAAAATGGGTTGAAAACAGCCCCTAGGGGGACAATAATGTGCAGTGACTTTGACCCCATGGAATCTTTGTGTGAATAAATTTGTCCTGCCTTGTTACCACCATGAATCTGAACCACCTTACTGCTTTACTTTTTGAAATATGACCTGCTGAACTTATGTGACAGGCATATATTCACTGAAAAATGTGTGTAAAATAGCCGCCAGGGGGCAGTTAATTGCAGTGACTTTTCATGAATACATTTGCTGTAGATGTTCTGCCTTGCTACCATCATGAATATGAACCACCTTTAGGGTTTCATTTTTGAGGCATGGCCTGCTGAACATCTTTTACATGCACGCATTCACCGAAAAATATGTAGACGAGGGCCACCAGGGGGCAGTAAAGTGTGGTGACCTCTGACCCCATGGAATGTATTCATGAATATATTGGTTGAGGATGTCCTGCCTTGCTACCATCATGAAAATGAGACACCTTTATGGTTTCATTTTGGAGATATGGCCTGCTGAACATCTTTTACATGCATTTATTCACCGAAAAATATATGGAAGAGAGCCACCAGGGGGCAGCATGGAATCTGACCTTTGACCCAATGGAATGTATTCATGAATATATTGGCTGAGGATGTCCTGCCTTGCTACCATCATGAATATGAACCACCTTTACGGTTTCATTTTGGAGATATGGCCTGCTGAACATCTTTTACATGCATTTATTCACCGAAAAATACATAGAAGAGGGCCACCAGGGGGC
Organism: Platynereis dumerilii; assembly: GCA_026936325.1. Classification (NCBI taxonomy): domain Eukaryota; kingdom Metazoa; phylum Annelida; class Polychaeta; order Phyllodocida; family Nereididae; genus Platynereis; species Platynereis dumerilii. The sequence continues at coordinate 21,932,375 of JAPTHN010000014.1, read as the reverse complement.
AGCAGGGTGTGCTGACCTCTGACCCCATGGAATGTATTCATGAATATGTTGGCTGAGGATGTCCTGCTTTGTTACCATCATGAATATGAGCCACCTTTATGGTTTCATTTTGGGAGGTACTGCTTTACTTTTGGGAGGTGTGGACAATTAAACTTTTTTGACAGGCATATTTACTCAAGAATGTGTTTAAAATAGCCACCAGGGGGCAGCAGAGTGCAGTGACCTTTGCCCCATGGAATGTTTTCATGAATATATTTTCTGAGGATGTCTTGCCTTGTTACCACCATCAATGTCAAACATCTTTTAAAATGCTTAAGGTTTGGAGAGATAGCCTGCTATATCTGTGTGAGATGCATATATCCTCCAAAAACAGATTTGAAAATAGAGCCACCAGGGGTTGATACAATGTAGTGCTACTTCCATATATGGATGCAGTTGTTAATTTGCATAATTGGGCATGACATTATATTTCAATTTTACATGGTTGAAGCAACTTAATCAAAGCACATTCCTTCCATCAAAGTATTGTTCTTGGTGTAAAAATCATTAATTCTGCAAAAATGTGAAAAACGGCCACCAGGGGGCTTTAATCACTCTATAACCTTTGACCCCATGGAATATTTTGCATCGCCCCTGGGCTGCAGCTGTTTTGACCTTTTTCTCCAAAAACTTTCAGAATTTCATTTCTTTCCATTCTGTAGATATAGCATGCTAAAATACATGGAATTTTCAAAAAAATTGAAATTTTCACAAAATACATAGGGGGCGCCACTGAAAATGGAATGAGTGCCCACGAGTTTTATGGCAGTTTTGTGAAATACAGCTATTGGGGTAAAACCCAACATGCACCACTTACCTGGGTCTCGTTGGATATAGAAATAAATTTTTTCGAGGTATGAGATAATAGAGAAAACATGACCACTAGGGGGCGCTGTAGTGAGAACACAATACCTTGCCTGCACCCCAGTAATAGTCTGTGAAAATTCTATTGACCTATATTGAGCAAAAATGACTGACAGACCTTGATCCACCTGGTATGAAATCTTGGCAGAGCCAACAAAAATGTATAAAATCAAGATTGGCAAAATTGCACTTTTTGAAACAGCTGTAACATAGGGGGGTCTGACCTTGGTCAATATTGGGGCTGTTGCTATGGATACCAATAATTTTCTGAACCTTAAAATATGATTTTGAGCCTCCTGAGACTATAAGCTAACCCCCGGTATATGACATTTTGCAAAGTCTGACGGGTCCCCGGCCACCCTCTGCAGGTTTTTACAGGCAGAGCCTCTTAACAACCAATGCAGGACTGCGTACTTTCAAATCAGGAGCCTTTCAAGGATAAAGAGGTATCTGCCACATGAGTGCTTAGATCTTAGAGTATAGAGACAGTTGTGTACGCTTTTATCGCATCCAAACTGGACTTCCGTAACTCCTTGTATCTGGGAGTGCCAAACTATTTCATTCAGAGAATTCAGAGTGTACAGAATTCTGCTGCAAGGCTCATTACCAACAGTGGGAAGGTGGACCACATCACACCTGTACTTTATAATATAATCTTCATCGGCTACCTGTCCATAAGCGTATAAAAGTCAAGGTGCTCCTTATCATTCATAAGGCCAGAAGTTTGAAGTGCCCTGAATATATATCAGAGTTATTATTCAAGGCCTACACACCATCGCGAATGCTCAGATCCTCTGACAGTGAACTACTGGAAGCCCCTTTACAACATCGTCAGCCATCAGTCACGCTGGTCCTAAACTATGGAATTCATTACCAGTCAACATCCGCAAGAGTGCTTCTATAGACATTTTTAAATCTTCACTAAAAACTTTCCTATAAAGAACACTTTAATTCCAATGACTTTTGATTTTAATCATATGTTTTTAAATACTACTTTTTATTTTTAATGTATATACATTATCGTTTATCTTATTTGTCTATACAGTACACACTGTACCTTTATCTGTGATTATGTCAACCGTTTTGGAGCACGTACATGGACTTTACGGTATACAAAATAAATGTATTATTTATTATTTTTATATTAGTGCCATGGTGCTGTGAAATTTGTTTAAGCTGTAAATGTTAATTAAAAATGAACTGCCACGTAAAGCCACAATACATGCATTTATTTGTGTGCCTACGCATGAACAATCTTGATTTGCAGTTGGTGGTGTGGCGTTGCTGATCACAAACACTATCAATCATTGACAATCAATAAAAGTCTTTCCTATTTGATTACAGGCCGTTCCTAATACACACACCAATTTGTGGCAAACTGCAGGAGATATATAACAAGAAAAACAAAAGAAGTTAATCAAATTTCTACAAAAATCAGTCTGCACTGAACCAAGCACAAGCAGTAGGCCTATATTGGCTGCACGAGTTTAATCAGGATTGTAGAGGGCCTCCATACCATTCAGAGACTGTTTGATATGAAAATTTCCCAAAGTATAGCATAAACAAAGCCAACAAATCTCTTTGTAAGATAATGACAGGCTGAGTGATGTAAAATTGCCAAGCTTGTTTATTATAATCTTCAGTTTGGCCAAATTTTTAGTTTTTCAATTCGGTTGGCTTCAGAAACCTAAAATGTAACTGCTTCAAAAACTGTTCTCACCAGTGCAATTTCTCCACAAGATACTGGCTGTTTGGTTGGTATTACTGCAAACTTGGCCAAGGTGACCCATTCTTAGTTTAGCATGCTAGAATTAGGTCAATTTTCTAGGGTATCGTTCTTGCAAGGCAAGTTAAAGTTACTCTGATAGGTCAAGTTTTCACCAAAAGTTTTTCTGATTTTCACACAGTCTTGTATATCATGATCATCCTGCCTTGTGTGTAAAGTTTATTTGCTCTAGGCCAATTTTGTCTGTCTAAAATAATCAATTAAATGCACTAAATGACCCCTGGATTTATTTTGGTTAAAAAAAATTTAAAAGGAGGCAGTGACAACAGCGTTGAAAATTCAGCTTGTCACTGCCTCCTTGACCACAACTGATGTAACATTAGGTACTATTTGACGAGATACCCTCTTTTATGGTGTACAAAATTGAAGTAGCCTAACTGAAAGATTGTCCCACATAAAATGGGACCAGAAGCCTGAACTTTTGCTTCCCTGAGAGTGCTTTTGCTAACAGGTGTGATAATATGACTCCAAAATGACAACATATTTTTCCAGAAAATGCATGCTAAAACAATTATAGGCCTAACAGTTTCAGAGACTTTGATATTCATCCTGATAATTTAAAGTTCTCTTTGATTTCATCCTGAAGTTAAACTATTTTTGTTTAGATGATTATAATTTGCACTTTGGAAATACTTGCCGTAAAACAGGGTGAAGTTGGCAATCCGGGAGAAAGTTGACGACTTATTTTAACCCGTTTAATGGCAGAAATGCCAACTTTCCTCACCGACTCAGGTTCCTTTGGCAAAGTTGCCACTTATGTCAGTGAGGAAAGTTCACATTTCTTCCGTGGAGTGGGTTAAAATAGGTCAGCAACTTTCCCCCGGATTGCCAACTTTACCCTGTTTTACACTACCGCATTACCGAGAGAACAAAGGAAGGGTATAGCAGATTAGATCGAAAAATTCTATCTTATTCAAGACAGCCAGAGGCTGTCTTGAGATAGAACACATTGCATTGAGACTTTCCTGCATTTTCATGTTGCAACGGTTGTTTAATTGTGCTGTCATGCAACGAATCCTGGCCCCCTATTGGCTGTAGCAGACGAATTTTGGCGTTGCAACACGTTGTAATGGTTGCCTTTTCCACCATTTTCTAATGCTTCAAATTCACGGTCCTCGATTCAAATATTTGCAGCTCTATTTTACACATTTCCCGGAATAGTAGCAGCCCAGGTTAGTTTATACAAGCTTTTTATAGATGCTTCTGGGAAATTCAGTCCAAATTGGCCCAATTCTTGCCCCATATTTCCATGCAGAGGTGCGACAGATTCCATGTCGCACCAATGCTGAAAACAGTCAATACAAAGTTGGCTGACCAACAACTACGTTGTTGTTGGTCAGCCTTTGTCGGACTTATAGCAGATGTTAATTAATTAGGATTAGTCAATAATACTAATAGCTGGCATCAAGACAAATACCACATTGTTATTATAGGAGAACACAGACTTTTCATCTTCTTATGTCTTAATCATCTCAGTTATACCACAGGCATAAACAATCTGATTCATGTGTGTGTTCCACTCCACTGCCTCCTCTCTGATGCCTATTACTATTAGAAAAGGTATGACAGCTTGCTTGAACTGTTCCAGACCGAACTGGTACGTTGTCACTGTAGCAGACGACTTGGGAGACTGTAAAATTCATTCCCAAGACACTGGTAACGGACCAAGTATAGGTGCCAAGTGAATAGATTTACAACCAACAATTTGAGAAATAGCACTCTTTTCATATTTTGTCTACTTAAAACATCTGTGATCCACTGCAAAAGCACAACTGACAAGAGCAGACCACAACATTTATATTTGTGAGAAAGCAATAATTATTGAAGGAATTGTTGAGCCAGTAACTCCTTCCCCCCCCCCTGCCCAACTCTGATCGCAGCAATCGCCACAGAATAATAGTTTCTTTTACATTTAATATCCATTTGAATTGATAGTGCAATCACTCATAATCTCTCAATCGTCTTCTAAATTTGTCTATCTACCGTTATCTATTTATCTACCGTTATCTACTGTTATCTCTTTATCTATCTATCTATCTATCTATCTATCTATCTATCTATCTATCTGTCTATCTGTCTATCTGTCTATCTGTCTATCTATCTATCTATCTATCTACCTATCTATCTATCTATCTATCTGCCTATCTAATCTAACTATCTAATAGTGATGACCGTACCAAGCTCTGCCTTTGCACCTACGGTGTAAGAACTGATGTATCTTTTTTACTATCTATCTGACTGCATGGCTTTGTACAGTTGCCAGCACAAAATGCGTTCTGGACTTTTCAAATATGGACCAAATTCACCTATTAGTAGAGCAGCTGGAGACCAATTTCCAGGATAAACCCCGCACGGAAGTACAACAGCAAGTTTCACGAACCAAAATGTGCGGAAAATTCTCTAGTTTTAGGAAATGATAGTAAGAAAAGCTGATTTTGTGTGCGAACTTTGCAGTGACGGTTACCATGGCAACGGATTTAGAAAAATTATTTCAAGAATTGTTTTACTAAATACTGCATGAAATAGAGACAATTTGTGATAAATGCAATCTGACTTCACATTATGGTAAATCGGATAATGGGTGAGCAGACTGAGAAAATCATTGACACCCATTGTTTATATGGTTGCCATGACAACCGGGAATTCTTAAAAACAGTTGATTTTTTCTGAAAGTCAATAATAACTTCTCTAAAACTAAGGAAATTTACATAGTTATAGGATTTCAATTACATGCAACTGAAAGCCCTTTTCTTCGGCTTTCTGGTGATGTCTTTCTTTTCTCTGTCGGTTTAATATCCTTGACACAAAGTGTTACCAAAGTAACCCAAGTAAACAAATTCGAATCCACCAGTAAGCTCACAATTTCCGCAGTATAGAAGAACAAGCAATTCAATTCAAACTTTTTGTCATCAGAGGGTGGTCCATGTGTGAGGGATACTTTAAAAATGTTAAAATTATTAACCGATGATCAAATTGGTTGCCATGGAAACAATCAAATAGGCAAAAATACGCCATTTTGAGAAAAGAACCTCATGATTCTGAGTTTGTGTCTCATTTTGCATGAAGAAATATTGAAAAATTTGTGTATGGAAAATTTATCATTAAAACATTTGAATTTCACTTGGTTACCAAGGCTCAGCATTTGTTTATTACCTTAGCAACTGATAAATAGTTACATTTCGGTGGTATTGGCATGCCTCAGTCTGGACAGCTCAGACATATTTCTTGTCAAATTTGATCAGAGATTTACTGTTTGGTGTTCTGTATCACCACTACATCATTTTTGAAGAGAGATTCACCTCCAATTGGGTTATCCAACATTTTTAGTGGAGCTTGATGAGCAAAATCCCCACCGGATGTCGCCTGGATGAAATGCTAAATAGGTGGCCCCTTGAATCAGTGCATGTCTGTGCTGGGTTATCAAAAGATCCCTCACACGGGGTAAATGTGTAAGAGGTTGAGGACTCCTACACTCTCTCAACCATCTGATCAAGCAGCCCTCATGGACTTAGAGGGCTGCACTATATCTATCTACATGTATCTATCTATCAGTTTACATTCCATATAGTCATAATACTCTCACAAGTGAATATTTAGTCTCACTATCATTCAAGCTGCAACTACCAATGAACTGTGCTGCCTAAAAGTGTTTGCCTGTACAGTAACTGTTTTTTCGCATCTTCTTTGATTCAATTTCAAGGGAATTCAATTTTGGGAGATGTACACAACATGAACGATGTGAGCAGTCACTGCTGCAAGTTGTTGTCCTATACTACAGGCCTCAGATTCTTGTTTCTAAAGAGAGTGTTCAATGTCCATCAGTATAATGCGGGTGATGGCAAGTTCTTGACAGCAACAGTAGTATTATGCTATTCAACATAAATTGTGGGGACTGAATAAATGGATTGCAGCCCGACTGCGTTAGAAGTTTTGGACCAGGGATCATCTAACAAGCGTTGGTTGAGAATTAATTGGGTTTTCTCAGCTACCCAGAGTGTTACTGCTGACCTAGGCCCAAGTCCTATATTGGGAGAGAGATTGGAAGTACAGGCCTAGTATAAGTAGGGTTCGGAGGGGAAAATAGGGACCAGGGAACGGAAGCATAAGGAAAGAAGGCTAAGAATACATTTGTGTCGGGCCATAAGGAATGGAAGTGAAATAGGTGATGGGAGCAGAGGGGATAATTTAAGGCTAGAAAGAAGGACAGAGACAGTGGAGACTGAAGAAAGGGAGGGTGCAGACAATGACATTTGGAGGACACCCTGAGTAAGTAGGAGGGAGAGGGCTAAGATTTACACCTCTTCCTTGCCGCTGGGTCACTCAGACCTATGTTACAGGTGTTTTCATTACCATGCGATTCTGGTCATTCACAGTTGCCTGAGAGGGATCAATGCAATGTATACACTTGCTACGTTTCATATATTAGCTGTGTGACGTTCTGTTGTTACTAAACCAATAAGATGAAGCAAAAATGCCACGTTTTTAGTGTATAAAGAGCCTTAGAATCGCGTACTAACGAAATTGCCTGTAATGGTCAATCATCTTTTGTCTCATGGCTGTCTCTTTGTTCTATCCCAATTATTTCAAATGTAAAGTACCAATCACAGATCATCTTTCCCCCTCTGCCTCTCCCTGTACAACTTCCTGATCTCACACAAGTTGGTTATTCTCTTATCTGCTTCCTCCCTCCACACATCATTCCTCAAAAAAGTTCACTAGCCAGAGCCCTCCTTGTTGTCCCCGCCCCTGTTATCCCCCTCCTTCCTAACATTGAGGTGGTGAATGGATTAATTGCTATTAATGGAGGAAGCATGCCGCATGGGAGAAGAAAGGGAGGAAGTGCATCATGCATATAAATGTGTACCTGAAACAATACAAGGGGATGGAGGAGGGAAGCAACCTTGGAGCAGAGAAGAAGATGAAAAGGAGACTATGGAGGAGGGAGAGGGTTACACATGCAAGGATGTAGGAGGGGGGCAATTGCCCCTCCTGCCCTTGTCAATGAGGGGCAGGGTTGCCCTTTTGATCTCAAAGTAAAAACATTCATAAGCCTTAATTTATTGTGAATTGAGGCAAAAAAAAACTGTTTTTGCCGCTACAATACATTTTTATTCTTTCTCGACCGTTGCCCCTGCACACTCGTTTCCTTCCGGCACCCCTACAACATTTCATTGGTTGTGGTGCCAGTCAGGACTGCCCTTAGATGTGTTTTTGGGCTATTCCTGCACTGTTCTGCTGGGCGCATGCCTGATAGGCAACTGGTCTGGTGCCCTAGATTCAAATTTGAGACCCAGTTCGACTTGGATTTTGTTAGTCTGCAGCCAAACTGTGTTCAGCAGACTATAATAATTGTCAGTCAGGTGTAGCAGACTATGAGAGAGGAGACTGTAAGGAAGAGACAAAGGAGTGGGAATTGATAGACTATGAGGGACAGACTAAGAGGAATGTAAGAAGATTGAGAGATGGACAAGGAGGGACACTATGGAGATGGATACTAAGACAAATTAGAATTTAGAGTAGGAAGGAGAGACTGAGAGGATGGAGTCATGGAAAGAGGAGACTAGGGACCAGTGAAACAGGAGACTAATGTAGAACAGTGACTATGTAGGGGAGTAGCCCTGGGACCCACGTGTGCTAGCACGTGGGTCATGGGTCGCTACATTGGAAAAACTTGAGATTTTCAACAATGGTTTAGGAGAATGGCTGAAGCTAAGTTTTCAATGAATTACTGATATTGTGTGTTGGTATATTAAAAATAGACAATTTTTGCTGCTGATAGCACATATTTTCAATTTTGTGAGATCATTGACACCTACAATACAAAGGCATTGAAGTTGAGCATAATGATTTTTTCTTATACATTGCAATGAAACTGCGCACTGATTGGCTAAGAGAGAGTGACAGCTGCATGGTGATGTCACAACATGATTGTTTACACAATCGCTATGACATCACCAGAGATTGTGACGTCACCAGAGTTTATGACATCATAACAGTGCTGCTGCTCTGTTTAGACCAATCACTGTTGAGCAGCCATTTTATTTTCTTGAAGAGACAGTTTTTATGGGGTTTAGAAAATTTAAAACTGTTGTCTACAGTGTATGTGAGGACGTTCTGGGCTGAAATGATGTGCTATCAGCAGCGAAATACATGGAGATTATTGTGAGATAATCGCAATGATCAATAGAGCCACAACAATGACACCATTCTGATCCTCCTGAAGGGTATGCTGAAATCTCAAGTTTTTACTATGTAGTGATTCATGACCCCTGCGTGTAGCGCAGGGTCTCAGGGCTAGTAGGGGAGGGGCATGAAGAGTAGAGAGCAGGAGGGAAAGACAAGCATTGGTAGGGTAGGGAAGGAAGAGATAGTGGACAAGGAGACAAAAAAAAATGAACAGACAAGGAGAAAGTTAAGCAAAAGGGTGAACAGAGTAGTTTTCACGATGAGTTTCTGCTCGAATCAATTACTTAATCATATCACAGGTATGTCACTGCAGTAAAGTAGCCAATGGTTGTGCAAATGGAGTGAGCAGGCCGCAGAATTTCATTGATGGTGCTGTATTTGAAGTCAATGCACACATACATGAAGCATAGTGCTTGCTCCGTTTGGCCTAATTTGGACTGCTGTTTCAATCATCCTTCGCCTCGTTTCTATGTCCTCCTCCTGTTCTAATATAGCCTACCAAGTCAATAAATATAGGAAGTAAAGCCCCAATCATTCATCCATTTGCTGTGTTCTGCCAGGCATGTACCTGAGCGGCAGTATCTGGGCATTCTAGATTCCCATTCGATAGACTCAGTCTACAGCTTTGCTGCTGCTAAACAGCAATGTCACGGTAGTAAAAAACTGATTGATATTGCCAAAGAGTGCCATGTATCAACATAGCTGCTCTGACATTAGTCATCAGTATGTTATACCGCTGATTAGGAGCATGCAGGTCTATGAGCTTGAACTAGAGTTTCCAATGAGAGCGAGAGTTCTCGAGAAGTCTCGAGATCAGCAATGACTCAGCATTTTCTCGTCTCGCCGAGCGAGTCTCGAGAATTGAAGTGTTGATCATTGTTTGACATGGTGTTCATGTGTTTATGTTTATAACGGTTACAAAGCATTGGATTGTTGTTTTGTTTTGCTTCATATTATTGTTATTGTGTACTTGCTCCATTGTTCAATTTAAATATCTGTTGATGATAATCCTCATTGTATACCTGATAAATGCTGAAGTTGAACTTGTACAAATGTTTTAAAATTGTATAATATCTGGATGTTTAGCTGTGATTTATTGGAAACAAAACACACAGATTAACATTAAAACTAAAAAGGATATCATAAAAGCCAAAAAATGTGATCCATTGCAAGATTAAATCTCTCTTGTTTTATCATCGTGCCAATGGCAGGACAGTGTCCTAGATTCCTCGAGAAATTCTCGTGCACTAGACCATGTCATTCTCGAGAGGTGTCGATCGAGACTCATTGGAAACACTAGCTTGAACTATACCTGTAAATTATGCTTTACCACGATACAGACAACTACCTTTGACCCTAAACATGTCAACCACGTAGGCCTATACGTTGGGCTTGTCAGCTGCTTCTAACAACTGTCAGGTTCTAGTTCTTGTGACTGAGCCTGGCAATCAAGTATTGGTTTGTTGGCAATCTGAAGTGCAGACATGCAGTGAATCACAATGCTTGTCTCTTTTCTACTTAACCTGACCTGGAAATATGTGTAGTTCCTTTTATATTGTTGAAACTCACCTTAGAACACACTTATTATTCCATCAGAGGTAGTAAAAATCCACAAAAAATATGAGGTCCAGTCAGCGGTGTCAATGTGGCATTGCAGTGAGAATTTGTGGCTTAATTTCAACAAATATGTCAGTTGCCAGGTAATAAACAAATGCTAAACCTTGGTAATCAACTAAAATTCAAATATTTTGATGATGAAACTTGTATGGTATTTTCCACACTCAAAATTTCTAAATATTCCCCCATGCAAACAGAGACGAAAATTCAGAATCATCAGATTTTTTCCTCAAAATTGCATACTTTTGTTGATTTGGTGGTCTTCATGGCAACCAGTTTGATCCCAGGTTAACCCTTTTGATATTTTTGAAGTATGTGGACCACCCTCTCATGACAAAAAAATTGAGTTGCTTGTTCTAAAAATGTTGGATAACCCAATTGGAGGTGAATCTCTCTTCAAAAATGATGTAGTGGTGATACAGAACACCAAACAGTAAATCTCTAATCAAATGTGACAAGAAATATGTCTGAGCTGTCCAGACTGAGGCATGCCAATACCACCGAAATGTAACTATTTATCAGTTGCTAAGGTAATAAACAAATGCTGAGCCTTGGTAACCAAGTGAAATTCAAATGTTTTAATGATAAATATTCCATACACAAATGTTTCAATACTTCTTCATGCAAAATGAAACACAAACTCAGAATCATGAGGTTCTTTTCTCAAAATGGCGCATTTTTGCCTATTTGATTGTTTCCATGGCAACCAATTTGATCAATCATTTAAATAATTTTAACATTTTTAAAGTATCTCTCACACATGGACCACCCTCTGATGACAAAAAGTTTGAATTGAATTGCTTGTTCTTCTATACTGCGGAAATTGTGAGCTTACTGGTGGATTCGAATTTGTTTACTTGGGTTACTTTGGTAACACTTTGTGTCAAGGATATTAAACCGACAGAGAAAAGAAAGACATCACCAGAAAGCCGAAGAAAAGGGCTTTCAGTTGCATGTAATTGAAATCCTATAACTATGTAAATTTCCTTAGTTTTAGAGAAGTTATCATTGACTTTCAGAAAAAAATCGACTGTTTTTAAGAATTCCCGGTTGTCATGGCAACCGTATAAACAATGGGTGTCAATGATTTTCTCAGTCTGCTCACCCATTCTCCGATTAACCATAATGTGAAGTCAGATTGCATTTATCACTAATTGTCTCTGTTTTATGCAGTATTTAGTGAAACAAGTATTGGAATAAATTTAAATGAATCCGTTGCCATGGAAACCTATGCTGCCAAGTTCGCACACAATTTCAACATTTTTTAGTAGCATTACCCGAAACTAGAGAATTTTCCGCACATTTTGGTATATGAAACTTGCTGTTGTACTTCCGTGCGGGGTATCTTCTTAAATATTGCACTTTTTGGCCTCCAGCTGCTCTACTATATAGCAAAGAGACCCGCCTACTGAGTCAAGAACCAACCAATCAACATATTTGAGAAACTGATTGACAGTGGATCACTTGATTGAACAGATTTTGTCTAAACATTCCAATTTGTTCACAGTTTAAGTTTTTCACAATTTTGTTTTGCCAGCTTGATAACCACAAACAGAATCAATTGACAGACTTATACCACTGTTTGCTTTTTCTGGCCAATCAGAAGGCAGGATTTCGCTCTGATATAATGCATATCACAGCTCATGCACCTGACCATGATATTGCATGCTTGGCTGACTACAAGTTGACAAAATTGAAGGAAACACTGAAACAAAACTGACCAACAAAGGATTAAAACTGAACAACACAGACAGTAAACAAGGAGGAATATTGTATCAAGTGTAACTGGTCTCAATAAAAAGGCTGTATTCACTCTTTTTATATCAATATCTGACTGAAATAATGATCAAAATTAAGGTCACCTGATAAAATAGTTCATTTTGGATAGGCAAGCTGCAACAAAAAATAGCGGAGCAGCAGACCAACAATTTTGGCCCCATTTGGGAAGCTCAAAGAATTTTTCTTCTTAATTCGGGGGCTGCCGCCCCCCAACCCCTGCTTCTTCTTATTTCAGGGGCTGCTGCCCCCGAACCCCTGCTCATTGCTTTCTATTCTTTTTTTAATCTATTTCGTAACTTCAAATTTAAATTTTCTCAGCAACTGTAATAATCAGCCTCACCAAAGAGACCTTGGCTGAGAGGGCTGCACTATCGACCTACCCATCTATCTATCCGTCTATCTATCTATCTATAAAATTGATCTATGAAATTAAAGTATTGTGTTATTTCTATCTATCTATCAATCTTTCTATCTATCTTTCCATCTATCTTTCTATCTACAAAATTAATGTATTGTATTATTTCCTGAGAAGAAAGAATTCTGACCTGTTGCCTTCAGGGCTGCCAACCTTCAAATGAACTGAGGACATGTGTGCACAACCAAGGAATCATGGGAGTGTTTTTGCCCTATCCATCATGGCCGTCCCCAACCAAACAAGTGAAATTTGCAACGGAAAAATGGTCATTTTTATGCTAATAAAGCATTAGCATCATTGTCTGTCATATCCTAATTATTCTTCAACGTATCAACTAATCAGGGCATCAATCATAGGAATAGCACATACCTTCTAATTGCATTTCTAGCACATTTTTATGTCCGTGAAGTGTAATCACAGGTCTCCTGCATTGCAATCCATGGCTGTCGGCCTTTAATTGCCGTTAATTGCAATTGTAAAGCACACACAGCCACAATTAGTTTGCTGCAATCGTAATCCATACACTCAACAGCAATCTGACAATAGCAAATAGTCCTATTAATTGCTCAATCATCCAAAAATTAGAAATTTCAAGTTGCAATGCTGGCTGTTTTGGTTCCAACCAAGCTCAAGCAGCCATAACGGAAATGCTACCCCAGCGCCACGATGTGCATACATGTGAGGAACATGAATGTGCAACAAATACAATGAAATGTTGTCAAACAAGAAGGATTGAAGACAAACAAAGGGATTTAAATTAATTTGTTTTGTACTTAGTGGTATAAGTTAGATAACACCCTTGTTTGTGACAATATGCAATAATCCTCGGGCTAAAGCCCTCGGATATTTCTGTTTCTGCCTGTTACTTGGCACATTCAATTAGCTGAATATTCCGCCAAGGGTGATCGCCGTATGATGAATGATAGATGATAAGGCTGGGAGTCTGCCACATACCCTATTAGTTCAGGGATGTGCAGTGTCTTTCAGTTGCCCCAGTATAGAACACTGGATACAACCCACCTCCATTTAACGTCCCATGGGCTCGGACAGTGAAGTGCCGGGAGTGGGAGTCGAACCCACGCCCTGAGAGCCTAACTGGATTAGAGAGCGGGCACTCTAACCGTTAGGCCACGACGGCACTTATATATTGCATATTGTCACAAACGAGGGCGTTATCTATTACTTATCAACCTGTTCTTAGGTCCGTCTTACCCGAAATTTACTAATATCTATCGATTTCTGAGTTGTCTTGACATGCATGAATGCCCTCACTTCGATTTTTATATCTTTTCCATACACTTCTAGATCCACTAATTCAAGCTGAAATTTGTACATCATTATTAACTTTTTGTTCTTTTTGTTTTGTGATGAAATTACTACTTAAGCTTTAGCAATTTAATTGGCATGTTTTTATTATTGTTGGTGTGGATGTCACAGCTATTTAACTTCCGTCCAGTTAAGTGTGGAACTCAGATTTTAGATATATTTTTTGCTCAATTTTGTTATTTATAACAACTGTCAACACTTCCATGTGTGGTTGATATCTGAAAAATTTACCAAAGAAAGTTATGAAACCGCGATTTGGGTTTCTTCTTTGCGATAAGTGTGAATTTAAAGCAATTTTACCACTGACTCAGTCCATGTTCGTCTGCTTCCATCCTCGAGCTGTCATACCTTGTATAGATAATGAGAGAGTGGACTAGAATGGTAGGCAAAGCACACACGAAACATGCTGTTTATGCCTGTGGTTATTCTGAGAATTCTTCTCTTGTTCTGTTGCAGCTCCGTTGCTATTATCATTTGCCAATAAATACACACACATGTAATCTTAACTAATGTGTTGTGAATCCCCTGTTATTAATCGCTTTAATCAACCAAATGAGAGGCAATGACTTGTCTTGGAGGGCTGCACAATCCTTTTAAAACATGTTTATTTATTAGTTATCACAACCATCCTGACAGAAATCACATACACAAAGTGAGCCCATGTACACAACATGCAAAGGAGTATCTTGGATAGTGATTTCTTGTTGCAAGAACAATAATTATTGAGAAGCCTGCATGAACTATTGATCTATACTGCATTGAGTGTTGCTTCTCTTTCCACACTACAGACTAGTACAGTCAATTAATGACTACCAAAGCAATCATCTTGGTCTTAATTGAGAAAAAATCCAATTATCTGCAGTGGCCAACATAATACAAGAAAGATTTCCCAAAGTCTCTTTATTACGAAGATACACAACTTATACTTTTTCCCCCTGTAACCTTGCCTGGTGATCTTCCCTCTAATACCATGAGCTTCTATACCATTAGCATCTGTTAGGGCCACATCTGACCTTACTTTCTTCTGAATAAGAGCCTAATGGCATCTCCAACTGTAAATCAGGTCAGTGATGGTCAGGTGGCACACTGAGCCTTTATTCAATATTTGTAATTTGCATGAGTTTGGCTGCCCATGCCACACCTTATTTCAGGGGCTGCTGCCCCCGAACCCCTGCTCATTGCTTTCTATTCTTTTTTTAATCTATTTCGTAACTTCAAATTTAAATTTTCTCAGCAACTGTAATAATCAGCCTCACCAAAGAGACCTTGGCTGAGAGGGCTGCACTATCGACCTACCCATCTATCTATCCGTCTATCTATCTATCTATAAAATTGATCTATGAAATTAAAGTATTGTGTTATTTCTATCTATCTATCAATCTTTCTATCTATCTTTCCATCTATCTTTCTATCTACAAAATTAATGTATTGTATTATTTCCTGAGAAGAAAGAATTCTGACCTGTTGCCTTCAGGGCTGCCAACCTTCAAATGAACTGAGGACATGTGTGCACAACCAAGGAATCATGGGAGTGTTTTTGCCCTATCCATCATGGCCGTCCCCAACCAAACAAGTGAAATTTGCAACGGAAAAATGGTCATTTTTATGCTAATAAAGCATTAGCATCATTGTCTGTCATATCCTAATTATTCTTCAACGTATCAACTAATCAGGGCATCAATCATAGGAATAGCACATACCTTCTAATTGCATTTCTAGCACATTTTTATGTCCGTGAAGTGTAATCACAGGTCTCCTGCATTGCAATCCATGGCTGTCGGCCTTTAATTGCCGTTAATTGCAATTGTAAAGCACACACAGCCACAATTAGTTTGCTGCAATCGTAATCCATACACTCAACAGCAATCTGACAATAGCAAATAGTCCTATTAATTGCTCAATCATCCAAAAATTAGAAATTTCAAGTTGCAATGCTGGCTGTTTTGGTTCCAACCAAGCTCAAGCAGCCATAACGGATTCAGATTCAGATTCAGATTCAGATTTTTTTATTTGTAGCTCACATAACATATTGAGTATTTACACAGTATAATAAAGTAATGACAAAAAGTAGAATGAGCTACAGGGACCCCTCTAAGGCAAGAAGCCGCTATCGAGGAGCCCCTGTAATAATTATATTCAAATAAGCAGTGGTACAGTGGCTGGTCTAGGAAAGAAAAGAATAAAAAATATTATAAGTTATTAAGATTATTAATATTAATATGCTTCTGCTGACTGACCCAAAGGAGGAATCCAGCCGTACGTGGGAGATGTAGTGTGAAAATGGTATGGAATCAGCTGATTTCATTTAATTGCAAATATAGCAATTGGGAATGGAACATATAGTAGAATAACTCTCTATCATATTTTTCTTTATATAAATCTTAAAACCAAATTGACTGTGTGTGAATATTTTTTGTTTGAAAGAAACTGGCATAGTGTTAAAAATTTTAGGAAATCTGTACTTGATGCCATTCCTTGCGAAGTCATGCCTCACAGCAGGTAAGCGTAAGTCCATTGCTTGTCTTGTGTTATGTTCATGGTATGCTACGGTATGAGGTTCCAATAGATCTAAAAAGAAGCTTGGGACTAAACCATTTAACAATTTATAAACGAATTTGTAGTCATGCAGTGCACATATATCCTGAATTTTTAGAGTATTGAGCTGCTTGAATAAATTGCTTGTATGAGCGTTGTACTTGCTTTTTGTTATAATCCGAATTGCCTTTTTCTGAATTTTGAATAGGTTGTGGGATTGCCAGCCCCATATAGAGGAACAATAATTAAGATGGGGTAAAATCAGAGCATTGTAGATGTTATAAAGAGCATCAGTTGGAAGGACATGCTTTAGTTTTGTCATAATACCAGTTGTTTTACTAATTTTTTGGGATAAGAACTTTATATGGGACTTCCATCTTAAATGTTTATCTAAAATAAGGCCTAGGAAATTAAATTCATCTGTAAAGTCGATCTTAACATCATCAATGTAAATGTTTGGTGTTTTAACTTTCCTATTTACAGAATGAAACAGCATGGCCCTTGTTTTTTCAATATTTAAAGACAGTTTATTTAGCTTTAGCCAAGTACTTATTGATTTCAACTCATTGTTAATTTCTCTTTCAATTATTGAGAAGTTAGTATTATTCAGTGTTGCAAACAAAGTTGTGTCATCGGCATAAATCAAAGTTTTTAATTTCTTTGTAGCAGATGGAAGATCATTCAAATATACTGTAAACAATAAAGGGCCTAAGATCGAACCTTGAGGGACACCACAAGTGATATTCATTAAGTTTGATTGCACATTTTCAATTTCTACATATTGTTTTCTATCGTTCAGATAAGATTTCATTAATTCCAATGATTTACCTTTTAGACCGTAATATTCTAATTTATGAAACAATATTTGATGATCCAGTGTGTCGAAGGCCTTTGATAGGTCTAAAAAAATATTTATTGGTATATTGTTGTTGTCCATTTCATCAATTGTTCTTTCTACCAGTTCCATTGCGGCATATTCTGTGGAATGATTACTTCTGAAACCGTATTGACTAGGATAAAGAAGTCTCAGGTTGTTAAGATATTCATACATCTGATTATGCATTATTTTCTCAAAGACCTTCGACACACTAGATAAAATAGAGACTGGTCTATAATTGCTGAAGAGTTTTTTTTCGTTCTTTTTGTAAATTGGTGTTATTTTCGCAACTTTCATTGAATCAGGGAAAATTCCGCTGTCGAAGATTTGATTAATTATTTGTGTCAAGGGCCAGGCTGTCTCATTTTTGATGTATTTTAGAAGTTTATTTGTGATCCCATCTTGTCCATAACTAGTTTTAGGTTTCAGTGAGTCTATAGCCTTTACAACTTGATCTATATTTACAGTTTTGAAGCAAAATGTTTCTTGCACCGGGGATTTTAAAAAATCTATGAATGTCATGTTACTGGGAGTTTCTATGTTCTGTGATAATTTTGGCCCTATCTCAATAAAATATCTATTAAATTCATTAGCTATCAAGTTTTTGTCCGCTATGGGTACCTCATCTATTAAAAATTCTTTTGGATAATCATTTGATTTATTAGACTTATTTATTATATTATTTATAGTAGACCAAGTTTTTTTAATGTCCGTTTTAAATTTTAGAAAACAGTTACTATAATAAAGTTTCTTAGCTGACTGAATTGTCTGTTTAAGTATTTTACTATATGTTCTAAAGTTTGTTAGGGTTGTCTGATATGAGGGGCTATTTATTGAGAGTGATTTCAGCTTTACATAAAGTTTATCCTTATATGATATTGATTTAAGAATGGCCTTAGTGATCCAATTAGACTTTCTATGTTTATATTTCTTGAATTTTACATATTTACACGGGAAGTGTTTGTCTAAATATTGAGTTATGATGCCTGTGTAATTATTGCAACTGTCATTGGGATTGTCTTTCAAAATGTTGTTGAACTTATTTGTAACTTCAGAGCTAGCCATGTCTTGTCTGAAGTTTTCAAATTGTCGAGGATTGTTTGAGTATATTTTGACATATTTCTTAGTAGATTTTTCACTGCTGAGATAGTCTAATGAAATGAAATAAGGTAGGTGGTCTGATATGTTACTAAGTATAACCCTTGCTGTGGTATTTGACATATTATCTGATAGTTTAACGAAGAAATTGTCTATCAGCGTACCTGTTCTCTGGGTAAGTCGAGTGGGGAAAGTTATCTTAGGCAAGTAACCATTCGATATTAGATTATTAATGAAGTCATTTACTGCTGAATTTATTTTAAAATTCAATAAATTAATATTGAAATCCCCAGTAATTACAATATGTTTAAAATGCTTCAATTTGTCAAATATAATATTCATATCGTCAATAAAGTTATATATATTTTCATGGTTAGGGCGAGGGGGTCGATAAAAATTTCCAATAACTAGTTTCTTATTAATAGTGCTTGTAGTTTGGACAAAAATTTCAATGAGCTGGCCATCCCACAATTCCGAAACAATATCAAGATTTATAATATTATAATCATAATTTTCTTTTAGATAAATACAAGTTCCACCATGTGCACTGCATGACTTACCTTTCAAAATAAGATTGTAACCAGGGAGCTGAAGCAATGAGACATCGCTGTCCGCTGCAAGCCATGTCTCCTGCAAACAAATGGCATCAAGTTCAGACGATTCATTGAAATAATCAATATAAGTTTTCAATAGTTCAAACTTTGCATTTAACGACTGGCAATTTAGAGAAATAATTTTGAAATTGTTAAAATTTTGTTTCAGTAAATTCTTAAAATCGGAGTCATTTATATACGGTGAATTTTGAAGAAGTGTTGGTTCATTATCTCCCAGGTCGGCCGGATCACCCTCCATTAGGTCAGCCAAGGACAAACATTCATCAAATGATGGATACGATTGAGCAGACATGCTTATGTTGAGAGGATTTTAGAATACCAGCCACTGTACCTGAAAAATCAAAAATATATGGGTAACTACCAAATATATTTGCAAGTGTCATAATTGCTAAATCTGAAAAGTTATTTTTAAAAACATATGAACATGTTAAATTTATACAAAACATAATAATTAAATTGCAAGTAAATTTGAGCATTATACAAGTAGTGACGCTGTGGCTATCACTTTTTTCAATTAAGCAAATTATATAAATTTAGACTAAAATTTAAATGACACTGATGGAAGCCAAATATTATGTATTATCAACCACTTATGAAAATTTTTACCAAAATTTGTAAGTTATAACAGATGTGATTATATCAGAAACATCAATGAGAATATGCATAATTAATGAACAAATGTGCAAACCAATGTAGAACGTACAAAACAACGCCAATTGGAGAAAAAGTAAATTAAGAAAATAAAAGAGAGTAGTCAAAGCAATAAAGTAATCACAAAATAAGGAATGAAACATGAAAGTTATTTACTGTGATCTCAAGTGAATCATAAATGTTATGCTACTATCCTATGGATATTATGTAATATGTTACTACTAAACAGATATTTTAAATACCTATACTACTAGTAGTACTAGTAATAGTAGGTATTGAAAAGCATTACGGAAATGCTACCCCAGCGCCACGATGTGCATACATGTGAGGAACATGAATGTGCAACAAATACAATGAAATGTTGTCAAACAAGAAGGATTGAAGACAAACAAAGGGATTTAAATTAATTTGTTTTGTACTTAGTGGTATAAGTTAGATAACACCCTTGTTTGTGACAATATGCAATAATCCTCGGGCTAAAGCCCTCGGATATATTGCATATTGTCACAAACGAGGGCGTTATCTATTACTTATCAACCTGTTCTTAGGTCCGTCTTACCCGAAATTTACTAATATCTATCGATTTCTGAGTTGTCTTGACATGCATGAATGCCCTCACTTCGATTTTTATATCTTTTCCATACACTTCTAGATCCACTAATTCAAGCTGAAATTTGTACATCATTATTAACTTTTTGTTCTTTTTGTTTTGTGATGAAATTACTACTTAAGCTTTAGCAATTTAATTGGCATGTTTTTATTATTGTTGGTGTGGATGTCACAGCTATTTAACTTCCGTCCAGTTAAGTGTGGAACTCAGATTTTAGATATATTTTTTGCTCAATTTTGTTATTTATAACAACTGTCAACACTTCCATGTGTGGTTGATATCTGAAAAATTTACCAAAGAAAGTTATGAAACCGCGATTTGGGTTTCTTCTTTGCGATAAGTGTGAATTTAAAGCAATTTTACCACTGACTCAGTCCATGTTCGTCTGCTTCCATCCTCGAGCTGTCATACCTTGTATAGATAATGAGAGAGTGGACTAGAATGGTAGGCAAAGCACACACGAAACATGCTGTTTATGCCTGTGGTTATTCTGAGAATTCTTCTCTTGTTCTGTTGCAGCTCCGTTGCTATTATCATTTGCCAATAAATACACACACATGTAATCTTAACTAATGTGTTGTGAATCCCCTGTTATTAATCGCTTTAATCAACCAAATGAGAGGCAATGACTTGTCTTGGAGGGCTGCACAATCCTTTTAAAACATGTTTATTTATTAGTTATCACAACCATCCTGACAGAAATCACATACACAAAGTGAGCCCATGTACACAACATGCAAAGGAGTATCTTGGATAGTGATTTCTTGTTGCAAGAACAATAATTATTGAGAAGCCTGCATGAACTATTGATCTATACTGCATTGAGTGTTGCTTCTCTTTCCACACTACAGTCAATTAATGACTACCAAAGCAATCATCTTGGTCTTAATTGAGAAAAAATCCAATTATCTGCAGTGGCCAACATAATACAAGAAAGATTTCCCAAAGTCTCTTTATTACGAAGATACACAACTTATACTTTTTCCCCCTGTAACCTTGCCTGGTGATCTTCCCTCTAATACCATGAGCTTCTATACCATTAGCATCTGTTAGGGCCACATCTGACCTTACTTTCTTCTGAATAAGAGCCTAATGGCATCTCCAACTGTAAATCAGGTCAGTGATGGTCAGGTGGCACACTGAGCCTTTATTCAATATTTGTAATTTGCATCAGTTTGGCTGTGCATGCCACACCTTATGCATTTGGCCAATAATCAAATGCAAAAGTGGCAAACCCAGAGGTTCATGACATTTTGTAAAATACATTGCATGGAACCCAGTGAAACCACACGTTTTGTGAACCTGATTGTGCAAAATCTTCAGTGTGTTGTTTTCTTTTGTTTCTTCTTTTTTAGGCCAGACATAAAAGATCTTCAGCTTCTCAGATCTTCTCGAGGCACTTGTTCAAGGGTTGGTCTTTTGGACGAAAAAAGAAGTAGTAATCTCAATTTTTTATGATGTCAATTTTGTAAAAATTTGGTTTAAGCTCAATTTTGTTCTAGGCAGAAAATCTGTTAAAGACTCAAAAGCCAGTGTGCTTCATCTGCCCGAGTAGAGTGTGTCAAAGAAAACTCCTGAATCTGTATTTCACACAAACCACTGGCACATAGCCTAAAGTGCTTCATAGAGCTATAGCCTTGGAAATTTGTCTTTGATCATTCTACGCGGCGTATTCTTGTGAAGGCTGTCTCAGTATCAGACACTGCAGCCAAATGGTAAGTCACAGAGTCTGAGTGGCAGGCAAGTATTGCGGTGCCAGACACAGGACTTCAGGAGTGATGGTGCAATTTCTAGTCAAAAAAAGAAAGAAAAGAAAGAAAAGAAAACGAGGCAGTCAGAATTGATTTGGAGAATGAAAAGGTCTCAGCTACTTTCCCAGCGTGCGTCCCTTTGTATTCACACATATGTCTTGAGGGAGATCTGCAATATTTTTCCTACTGAGAATTAATTTCTGTATTACTAACATAAGAAAATTACAGTTTTACAATGGAGCACAGCTTTTGCTAGGCATATTCTAATTTTCACTCTTGAAAATGTTTTTCCTGGGTCATTTTTGTTCAATATATTTATCCTGGAATAAAACAGACACCATGCAGACTCCATTCTACCATATAATATTTTTGACAACAGTTTCTTTTCTCAGAGCTCTTAGAGCTCCAACAAATCACCTCTGTAACACTACCCCAGTTTAAGTACTACAGTAGTTGGTAATAGGCTGGGAATTGCTACTCTCCCCAAATCCACCATAGCAAAGGTGACTGACCTTCCATATAAGGGCATTGGAAGGAGCTGGGGAAATGCAATTGATGCTAAGATGGAGGCAGCTGATGGAGGAGAAATTATCAGACTGGTTTGTTAGGTTGCTGTTACCTCAGTGAGCATGAGTGAATGGAGACCTTCTTCTTCTTCTCATAACTATGTTAGCTTAATTTCTTCTTCTTCTTGTATGGTTATCTTCTTAACATGTGTGCCATGGAATCCTTCCAAGGTTAGCGCCAGGCCGAAGAATTTATGTTGATAAATACTTTGTCGATTTCCTTTAGTTTAAAGATTTAAGGATGCTTTGATTGACTAAGCTGATGAAAGAGTATTCTGAATATCATTGAACGATAATGTGCATGACACAAAAACGTAAAACAGTTTGTGTTTGGCAAATAACTTTGCAAGTGCAGAGCTGATTTATATGAGGGAATACCCTGATGGCAGAGGCCTCATAGGCCTTGCCACATATTGGAGGTTTTGGGATTGAATTGATTTTTGTTCAGAGAAAATACTCAAAAAGCTACCATATTGCATTACAAAGACTTTCCAGGTTGACACTGCTAATGTGCTGGACAAAGGGTATCAAGTAACTCTGAAAGCCCATTTTCAACCCAGATTGTTATTTTCTAATGGCAGCAGTTTCTATATCTATTAAATGTATTTTCTTACCAACTGTACTGTATAAACAGTAATTTAATCTTTGTTCCATGACTAAATAGTTAGAACCCTGAAAGTAGGTGTCTTACTCATGAATATACGATTATACGTACGCCTGAAACACATTTATAAACCTTCAAAAATTCTATTGGAATTACTCAAGAATGGTAGCCTCTCACAAAGATTGAAAATTTGTCTTTAAAACCCAATATTACAAATTACATGTTACGTTTTCAAGAATTGCTTTTTCTTTTCGCAGAAATTAGAGTCTGACTAACAATCCTTTCAATTCTTTGATAAATGATTTAGATTAATTTCCATCTAATGTGTCAAGCTCATTGGAATTATCCAATTAATAATCTAAGATGTCAGATGCTAATCTTAAGATTATATTTTAAAAGGATTTCAGCTGAGATTAAAAATTGGTTGGCTGTCTCTGTCTAGTTCTTCATTCAGCTAGAATTTGTTGTCTGTCTCAATTTACCAATTCAAGTGCAAGAACACAGGGTGTAACTGATTAGAACTGCATGGTTAGAAAGTTATCTGGTTAGAAAGCAGGCTAGGTGCCTGGATGCAGGTTCTTGGCTTGATTCTTGGTGTGATTCTTGGTTAGTAGGGAACAAGTTGGAATGCACACTCTTAACAAAAAAGGTTCTATATGGAACCTTTAAGGGTTCTATAAGCTGCTATAGATTACGAACTGCAATAGATTACGAACTCTAAAAGGTTAATTATTAAAATTTTAAAAAAGATCCAACAGTAAACAAAAACAACACTCAGATAATCAAGCTGCACTAAACTCCCACAATGGAACCCTTTTTTCTCGAGTTGGGAGCAATCGGAGCATACCCACCGAGCACCTGACATTTGAAAAACATTGAATCAATGTTATAAAAACGTTTTGAAATGAAAATTAACGTTTTTAAATGGTTGTTTTAAGGTTTAGTGCTTGCTGGGTAATGTTCCATCAGAGGGCCTTCCTGCCAGTATTGAACCTTTTCAACTCAGTTGAACCCTTAACGATTTTTTTAGACTGTGGGTTCTTTAGTTAATATTATCATATTACACCATCAAGAACCTTTTGCGTTAATAGTGCATTGTCACTGTATCACTGACCGAATTTAATTGTATGCAACTTCCAATGACCGCCATAGGATAACCAGAAATTCTTTAAAAAAAGAATTGTAGGGACCTGAGGTTTCTTCAAACACATATTTTATTTTCCAAATATTCAAATAATGTTTTATGTATGTGTAGTTACATCTATACCTCCAATGTGAGTGTGTGATTTAACAAACCTAATACATGTTACCTCATGATTAGGCATGCCTAATTACAGGTGTTATTAACATAGACAGCAAACCATGCAAGCAATGAGAAGCCCTTTTATATTCTTTGTCATGAACATGAAATTCATATTTCCATTACAACAAATGAATTGTGGCTTGCATAATATTTGGATTATTACACTTTTAGACTGACCAGTTTGTGAGAAGTTGAATATCTAATGTTCTCATACAGTGTTTTCTTTTATCACTTGTGTTATACCATCTCAAATCTTTATACCCTTAGGCTATATAATTTTTAGAAGGAAATCTCTATGGGATAATATTATGCTCCAGGTGTGCTTTGGGTATGGTCCCCAATCACTCAACCATGACAGTCATGGTTGAGTGGCTCCCAAGGTCATGCAGTGATGGAGCTACTGAGCATAAAGAGGGGCTAATATATACTTGATTTGTAAATTGTAGTCACAGTTACCTTCGCTGTAGCATGAGTACCCTCCTAATATTGGAGGTAAATTTGGAGGGTACCCCTGCTATAGGGAAAGTATATCTGCAAGGCCAACTTCCTAGTGGCCCCCTCCAGAAACTCAAGAAACTCCACCACTGCAGTACACATAAATTGATGACAAATAGCACTTGGCTGATTCTTTTTGCCCCTTTAGTTAGGGACCTCCACTGTAAAATCTTTCCTCATTTGGAGCTTATAACACAGATCTGAGATGGTCCCTACAATAAAAAGCGTCACTATAACTGATGTTATAGGGTTAACTCCAGGTAGAGAGCTACAGCTGTATGATATACAGAAATTCGGGGGATTTATAAATGTGTGGCACGTCCAACCAAAAAATTTCAATCCTTGCAAAAAGTTCAGGCTTTCAAAGAAGGATTAGGGAAAATGTTAACTAGGCTTTTCCATAGACCTTGCTAGTGTTTCAGCTCCAAATTTATTTTTATTTGCCCCGTTTTCTCCAAAAAAATATTCCACATAAGAATAAGGGGGCAACCATTAGATCATAAGGAGGACGTCTCCTCACCATGCTAACTTGGTTCATAATTATGTTCACTTCTGTCTGTTTTATTGGCATACAATGAACTTAATGCACTTACAATATTATTTATTTACAGATGATTTCATATTTGTAGACCAAAGGATGAAATGTTAATTTTTTTCGAGGACATGGTATCCTATGGGGAAAAGTGATGTCATACATTTTCTGATGTCATTTTTCCCTATAGAATGCATGTCCCAGAAAAAAATTCACATTCAGTCCTTATGTCTACAAATATGAAATCATCTGTAATTAAAATTGATCACTTAGTACACTTTCCTTCAATTTTTTCAAATTCAAACCATCTATTACTTTGTTAAAATTTCCCATCCGAGTGAGATAATGATAGTACAGTTGCGACAGTTGCAACTACTTTTGTCAATATTATAGCCTGTGCCTTTATATGAAGTACATGTATTACTTACTGGTCATTTATAAAACTGAAACATGGCACTATGATCCCTTCTCCGGTTCTTTGAGCTTCTGTGTTGCAATTAGTATTAGTTCTGAAACTATGGGGCTTACACTTTTTTCAATTAGCCTCAACAATATTGCAGGACCATGCAAGAGTCTCTTATTTCATTTGACAGATGACCTTATGACATGCGCTTTCTATTATTTCAATATTATGACGTAGGAATCAGCCGCGAAGTCATGGCCAGTAATGATATGGGACCAAATAGCCATGCCGGCGACAACATGATGCTGTGCATTATAAAGGCTTGATAACATGATGGTTTGGCCATGCGCAGTGCCGACTGTTAGTAACTTCTAAAAGTAAGTGAAATGGGTAATGTTTTGCCATTGGGTCAATGCTAAACATCCTCAAGCAAACTGCTTGTGGAGGCATGAATTCTCATCCAATGAGATGAAAACATATTGGGCAATAAAGGACGATATTTACTCAAGGTAAGTTGTATAACAATGGCTGCCAATTTTCTTTGATCCACACATAATTCTGAATGCAACAAAGTCTAGATACATAAAAATTTCCTAGCTACGACACTGTAATATATATTTTCTAAAAAGAACCCTTTTAGGGATTTGTACCTACTATTTCCATTGTTAGAATACAATAACCTTGCATTGTTGATTTCGGTTTTTCTTTTCGCCAACATCCACAACCTGTCAGAGATGCATGCGCAGGGTCACATGACCTCTGAAGGTCAAGGTCATGTGACAGCAGCAGACGGCTGGTGGAAGTCCTCTTGAAAGCTTCTCATACTTAACCTTGTCTCAACAAAACAGAATTCATGAATATCTGAAGGTCAGCCATGAATAGGGAAGTAATCGAGCATTTTTACATAGAAGCATGAAATCCCTGCCTGGTATAAGATGCAAAAATCATGGGTGACATGCTCACACCTGCAACAGCTAAAAACTCCTCTCCCACCAATGCCACTCACTTAAACTGTCCACCTATCCTTACTGATCTATCCTCTCCTTCTGATAACAGCAAATAACAGTGAAACAGCTCCCTTATTTATGTTTTCTGCCTATACTGTTTTTCCCCACCAGGAGCGCATGCATCTCCATCGTAGTTCCGCTATTGCTCACGTTTAGGACTGGCGCCACCGTCTGCCTTCCCGCCAAAAACATCCACACACTTCACTCTCACCCACTGGATTATCACTCAAATGCTATGTCAAATGGTCAGCATGCAACAGGGGGCAAGATACCCATGCAGGTAAAGGGGGGGGGGGTTAATTATTCCCCATTATAGTCCTGCCCCAAATCATGGGTAAATCTAGTTTGCAATATTACACTTACAAAACTCCTTGAAATATGGAGAGATTGAGCCAGATTAGATTTGACGAGCTTGCCTGCAGCAGCCATTTTCAGAATGATTTTCCAAAATGGTGGTCAATTCCTAAATTAATCGTCTTTGACGACTCTGACACATATTATATCAAATGCATCATACATGAAATGTTGGTATATAAGATCTAAACTTACAAGATCCGTGCGTACAGTCCTACAGTAACTACCTTACCCTACCTTGCTCTCAACTGACCTCACCATTTAATTGTAAGGTGGGCTTGGAGTTTTCCTTGGCCCAAAATTTTTAATTTCACAGAATTCCAGGGTTACAGTTACAGCAATTACTTATTTTGAGGGTGAGACATCCCCAAATATGAATTATTTAATCAAGCAACAACCTACTAAGAAATGGCCCCACCAGATATTATTGTTTCAATACCGCTTAAAAAGAATTCATTTTGTTTTCCAAAACTGAACAAGAAATTATTGTATTTAACAAACTCCAAGCCCTACCACCTGGAGATTAAATGGTTTCCCCCTTACCTTACTTTTACCTTCACCTTACCTTACCTTACCTGCAGTATGAATTCTAGAAAGTAATTGAAAAGTTACTGGAAGGAGTAGCTTTGTTCACATACACAGAGTCACTGACCAACTGGAGTAAAACTGTCTAACAGACCTAAAATAGATTGATCAATATAATAATATTATACAATTTAAGCTTAAATTTGGGGAATCACACAAACAACAATTAAATAAATGTGGCTATTTTAATCCACCATTGTTTGCTGTATGAGCTGGAGGGAAATTATAGATTATGTATTACACATACATATGATGGAATGCTTTCGTAATGCCAAAATTACTTAATCCGCGTGCCACATGTTCTCCGCATTGTTTGACTTCTGTCACCATTTCGTATAAAAAGGGCGACCAGTCCTTGGTTTGTCAGCAGTCTCATCCAGGGCTTCAGAGTAAGGTAAGTGAAACAGCCTCATGGGTATTCAGCATAAATAGATAAACACAGAGATACTTGCAAATGAAGAGTAACATTAGTTAGTTACATACTGTTGCAGTAACATTAAAAGGCAAACGCTTGTTCAGTTCATAAATACATAATTTGTTCAACATGTATATATATGTATATGCATAGCAGTTTTCATGTATAGTTATTCACGAAAGTGGTAAAACTATGGCAATTCACTTATACATTAACATATGAATGCAATTTTTGCAATTGGAACTTATACTACAGGCTACAGAACTTGTGTTTTACAGTTTCATAAAAGTTTTTCCTATCATTTGTTAATATTTCTTCCAGGCCAGGATGAGGACTGCACTAATAGAGATAGGTACCATTTTGGTACTATGTGCCCTAGTGGTAAATGCAAAAAGTACAACAACAACAAAAACTCATGCTGACGGAACTGTTGAAACGACTGTGGTTGAGCATGCGCCAACTACTACTGTTGTCCATGGACACACGGAAGAGATCATCGAAGGCGGAATAGTGGTCAAGGATGCTGATGGATGGAAGGCCTGCAAAACCAAGTTCAAGGGTCCAAAAGAGCAGCTATGCATAAAGCACTACAAAGAGCGATATGCTGTGAAGCTAAAGGGCGGCTCTCATGGGGGTACCACAAGTAGTAGTACTACGACAACTGTGGTCCATGGAGCAACTGAAGAGATCATTGAAGGTGGAATTGTGGTCAAGTTGGCAGATGGTTGGAAAGCTTGCAAAAGCAAATTCAAGGGCCTCAAGCAGAAGCTTTGCATAAAGCATTACAAAGAGAGGTATGCAGTTAAGCAGAAAGGAGGCAGCAGTACGACCACATCCACCACTACTGAAATCATTGAAGGTGGAATAATTGTCAGTACTGTCGATGGATGGAAAGCTTGTCTGAAAAAGTTCAAGGGACCAAAGCAAAACCTCTGCATCAAACACTACAAGGAAAGGTATGCAGCGAAGAAAAACGGAGGAAAACACACCACTACCACTCATACAACAATAATCACCACAGAGTATCAAGAGATTATTGAAGGTGGAATCAGAGTGAGTACTCCAGACGGTTGGAAACAATGTTTGACAAAGTTCAAAGGAGCCAGAAGCAGGCGCTGTGTCCATCACTACAAACGGCAATATGCAATCAGGATAAGACAACAAAGAAGAGGCATTAAGCGTAAATCAATAATACGTCACCACAACAGCTATGACTACACGATCTGGGTCTTCCGAAGACGGCAGTACAAGAGAAGGTGTCAGGCACTCAGAGGTCACACCAGGAAAGCCTGTTTCAGAAGGTACAAGAATCGTTTTGGGGGACGCTGGAGCTTCAGAAAATGGAGAGTGGTACGTTCAAGATATTGGGCTGCATGTCTAAAAAAACGTGGTCAGATCAGGAGGGCTTGCTTTAGACGTTATGGAAGGCGGTTCGGAAGACCTAAGGGTTTCGGCTGGTGGTACAAACGTAGACTCAGATACAGAAAACACTGCCTCAAACTTAAGGGTAGGCTCCGAAGATCTTGCTTGACCAGGCTCCGAGTTCGTCTTGGTAAAC
Organism: Platynereis dumerilii; assembly: GCA_026936325.1. Classification (NCBI taxonomy): domain Eukaryota; kingdom Metazoa; phylum Annelida; class Polychaeta; order Phyllodocida; family Nereididae; genus Platynereis; species Platynereis dumerilii. The sequence continues at coordinate 21,902,405 of JAPTHN010000014.1, read as the reverse complement.
GCAGAGGATACTGGCGATGGCTCACAAGACGAAGAACATTCAGAAGATCATGCATGAAGAAGAAAGGAAAGGCAAGAAAAACCTGTTTCTCAAAATGGCATAGGTTTTATGGAAAACGTATCACTTACTATGCTTGGTTGAGACGTATCCGCAGGTACAGAAGAAATTGCTTGAGATTCAGAGGCAGGAGAAGGAGTATGTGTTTCAGGCAGTACAGAATTCGCTTTGGCAAGAGACGATTCTATCGGTCATGGTTGGTAAGGAGATTGGCTTACAGAAGACGCTGTTTCCAACTCAAAGGAAAGAGAAGAAGTCATTGCATGAGACGTTGGAGAAAGGTCTATGGAGCTAATGCAGCATATGGAAAATGGAGGAAATCAAGGATACATCACTACAAAAGATGTATTTCTTTGCATCGTTCCAAAAGAAGACAATGCTTCATCAGGTACCGTCGACGCTTTGGCAGACGTAATGGGTTCGGAAGATGGAGAAGAATCAGACACAGGTATCACAAAAGCTGCATGAGATTTAAAGGAAATCGAAGAAGACGGTGTCTTGTGAGATGGAGGAGGAGATACGGCAAGAAACTTCGATATAATGTCTGGTTGAGGCGAATCCACCATTACAGAAGACGCTGCTTGAGACAAAGATCAAGGACCAGGAGGACAAGATGTTTGATCAGATGGAAAGTCAGATTTTCCAAGCGAACTGTCTTTTCCCGCTGGTTGGGATACAGAAGAAGACTGAGACGCCACTGCCTGAGGTTGAAGGGAAAAAGGCGATCAGTCTGCCTAAAGAGATTCACAAAGCATTATGGCAAACATCACATCTCATTCTATCACTGGTTGTGGCGCAGATACAGGCATACCAGGTACTGCAGAAGACTGAGAGGGGCTTCACGGAGAGTCTGCTTCAGAAAATACAAAATCAAATTTGGTGCTCGTAAGAACTACCAGCACTGGGTTTTACATAGGCAACGATACAGAAAGCACTGCTTGAAACTTCCAGGTGCAAGAAAAACAAAATGTTTGTCTCGATGGAACAAACGTTTTGGAAAGAAAATAGTGCATTATGCCAGGTGGCTTATTGTAAGACGAAAAAGGAGGATATCTTGCATAAAGTTGAAAGGCGGAAAGAGAAAGGCATGTTTCCGACGTTACTTCCAATACTATGGATGGCGAAGAGGCTACAGCTACTGGTTAATCCGAAGAAGAATATACCTCAAGAAATGCAGATCTCTGAGAGGACTAAGGCGAAGAGCTTGTATGTACCGTGTCAGAAAAATCTTTGGAAGAAGAGTGAACTTCAGGCTTTGGAAAAGAAGAGTTCGCCTTTTCCGAAAACGCTGTCAGCGCCACCGAGGAGCAAGGAGGAGAACTTGCTTACTTCGATGGAGGAAATACTACGGAAGGCGTAGAATCTACTGGAGATGGCTTAAATTCAGAAGGATTAAGAAGAGGCGATGCATGAGACTGAAAGGTAAAGGCAGAGCCAGTTGCATCAAAATATGGAGAAGACACTACTACAAACGTCTTTCATATGTAAGGTACACTGGCCGTAGGCGCAGGTACTGGATGAGGTGCAGAAAGCTAAGAGGTACAAGAAGAAGTAGTTGTGCACAGAGGTGGAGAGTGCGCTTTGGCAGCAGGAAATCATACATTCACTGGAGAAGACAGAGGCACAGCCACATCAAACGATGTAACTCCCTAAAAGGAGCTCACAAGGCAAAATGTATTAAGGGCTATAAGAAACGCTATGGACGGGTGGCAAAGTATTCACTTTGGCTGAAGGCCAGGACCAAGTACAGGAGTCGCTGCATGAGACTCAAGGGACACAGACGCATGCGCTGCTTTTTCCTTTGGAGAAGACGTTACCTGGTTCACAGAAGCTACATTATTTGGCTTCACAGGAGAGACTCTAAGAAAAAGCGATGCCTGAGAATGCGTATTGCCTTTAATCGCCGTCTCTGTATGAGACTCTGGAGCAGAAAGTACGGAAGAAGAACAAGTTACATCATATGGTTGAGACACAGACGTCACTCCATAAGGAGATGCTACAGACTAAGTGGCTGGAAAAGGAGACGATGTATAAGACTACAAAAGCGAAAACTACTTAGACCATCAGGTTACAAACACTGGCATAAACTTCGTCACAAATCCAGGAAGCACTGTTTGAGGCTCCCAAGAAGAAGCCTCAGACGAAGGAGATGTTTCCTCAAATTTCGACGATATTTCTATAAATTCAAAAGTCACAGATTCTGGATGTTTCGAAGGCGAAGATACAGAAGACGTTGTCTGAGGCTGAATGGTTTGAATAAAAAACATTGCTTGAGACAATGGAGGAAAAGATATCTTCATGTCCACCGATCTTACTCCTTGTACAAACAAAAAAGGCGAAACAGTTACAGGAGGTGTCTACGACTGAGGGGAATATGGAGAAGAAGATGCTTTAGGAACTGGAGAAGACACTATCTTATCACCAGGAGTCATAAGAGGTACGTCAGACTGAGGCACAGGCACCATGTCAGATGTTACAGACTTAGAGGTAGAACAAGAGCTCGTTGTCTCAGGCATTTCCGAAGACGGTTTGCCAAGCACACAACACTACTGAGGTGGTTGAGATCAAGTCGTCGGAACAAGCATCATTGTCTGCGACTCAAGAGAAAATCAAGAAGGAATTGCCTGAGGAGATACAAGCTGCGCTATGGATCCAGAAAACCTTACCATACTTGGTTGATCAGGAGACAGAGATACAAACTCAGATGCCTTAGACATCGAGGAACCCATCGTCATCGATGCCTGAGAAGATGGAGGAAAATATTCTTCAAACGAGGTAGCTATCGGGTTTGGAAGTCCAGAAAATGGAGAGTCAGGAAACATTGCTTGAAGCAAAGAGGTGCTGCTCGCGTACGCTGTATGAGAATCTGGCATGTTCGCTATGGAAGAAAGAGAGTGAGACACTTCAGACGGCATAAATTCAGACGATATCTCCGCATACTAAAATACAGACGAAGACGTTGTCTGCGACTTCATGGCAAACGCAAAAGGATTTGTGTCAGAAGATATCGTCTGGTCTACCGACGGTACTATCTAAGACGCATGCGACACAGACTTCACCTCAGAAGAAGGCTATGCAAACAGCTGCGAGGAGTCAGAAGCAAGAGAAGGTGCTACAAGAAATATGGAATATATCGTAAGAAATACTTGCGAAAGGTGACCCGATACAGAACCATTTACAGGAGATATATTTTACGAAGAAGGAGAATTCATAAGTCCCATCGACAAAACTTACGAAGACCAAGGAGAAAGATCCACAGAATTCACTTGATCAGAAGAAAGTATCTTTTGAGAAGAAGAAGGATGCGTGTCACACTTAGAAAAAGGAAGTTGACCTACAGTCGAATGAGGGCAGTGCTTCTGAGGAGGAGAGTCAGGATGAGGCATCTCAGAACCAAAATGAGACACACAAGACGACAATGTGTTAGACTCCGAGGTAAAAGGAGGAGACAATGTGTTCGAAGATACAAGATTTTCTATAGAAGGTACAGGGTTTACTACAGGAGGTATCAAACATATTACAGGAGGTACAAAACCAGCTACAGGAGATATTATCATTTCTACAACAACTACAAGTCAGTAGCAAGGAGGTATCGCTACATAATTCATCACTATCAAGAAAATATTCACTTTAAACGCAGGCGAGGGACTCACAGGTACCGAAGAAAATTTATTTTGCGTAAGATAAGGAGAATTCATCATAAGTTTCACAGACGAAACTTACGAAGACCAAGGAGACGAAAGCATGTAACAAGAAGGTACCGAAGAAAGTTGCTCTTACGTAGAAGAAGGTTGCAACGAAGAAGATTAATTCGTCTTCGTCACCGACGTGTCAAACCGATGAATTGGGAAAGAAGAAGGCTTCACAGAAGAAACGGAAGGTACACAAGGTATTCAGTCACGCACCTGATTAGAATAATTCGAAAACTTCAAAAACGAGTACGATATCAGAGAAGACTACTGAAGAAACACAGAGTTCATTTTATTCACCTACAGAGGAAAAGATCCAGTCGGAAAATCATTAACTTCTACAGAAGAAAGTTGAGATATCGCAGACATCAAGTGAAACGTCTGAAAAATCATATAATCCATTTGTTAAGACAAAAAATTGTACTGCAACATAACATAATTCAATCACTGAGAAGAAGAATAAAACACACCAAACACCAAAAACACCATCACAAGAGAAGGCTCACCATCAAAATACTTAGAAACCGAGTCAACTTACGAAGGTTAAGGAGAATATTGCTATCACACAGAAGAAGCCACACAGTAACAAAGAAGATCATTCATATACATCATTATCACCACAGACCTCAAATCAGACAAATCGTGATCAGAAGAAGGCACAAGGTCATCAGGCGCAGGATCATCAGGAGAAGACCCAGAAGGCACATCGTGATCAGAAGAAGGCGGGTGGTCATCAGGCGACGATGGCCAAGACGCGTGGTCATCAGGCGAAGACTGTTAAGACTCAGACGACTGAGAAGACTAAGGAAAATCAGAGGGCTGAGAAGACTAAGACGACTTCAAAGAATCAGGAGGCTGAAAAGACTGAGAAGACTGAGACTGTTGAAACTAAGACGATTTAGAATCAGAAGGCTGAGAAGACTAAGTCGACTCCAAAGAATCAGGAGACTGAGACTGTTGAGACTAAGACGACTTCGAATCAGAAGGCTTAGAAGAGTAAGACAACTTCAAAGAATCAGGAGACTCAGAAGGCTGAGAAGACTGAGACTGTTGAGACTAAGACGACTTCGAATCAGAAGGCTGAGAAGACTGAGACTGTTGAGACTAAGACGACTTCGAATCAGTAGGCTGAGAAGACTAAGACGACTTCAAAGAATCAGGAGACTCAGAAGGCTGAGAAGACTGAGATTGTTGAGACTAAGACAAATTCGAATCGCAAGGCTGAGAAGAATAAGACGACTTCAAAGAATCAGGAGACTCAGAAGGCTGAGAAGACTGAGACTGTTGAGACTAAGACGACTTAGAATCAGAAGGCTGAGAAGACTGAGACTGTTGAGACTAAGACGACTTCGAATCAGAAGGCTGAGAAGACTAAGACGACTTCAAAGAATCAGGAGACTCAGAAGGTTGAGAAGACTGAGATTGTTGAGGCTAAGACAAATTCGAATCGCAAGGCTGAGAAGACTAAGACGACTTCAAAGAATCAGGAGACTCAGAAGGCTGAGAAGACTGAGACTGTTGAGACTAAGACGACTTAGAATCAGAAGGCTGAGAAGACTGAGACTGTTGAGACTAAGACGACTTCGAATCAGAAGGCTGAGAAGACTGAGACTGTTGAGACTAAGACAAATTCGAATCGCAAGGCTGAGAAGAATAAGACGACTTCAAAGAATCAGGAGACTCAGAAGGCTGAGAAGACTGAGACTGTTGAGACTAAGACGACTTAGAATCAGAAGGCTGAGAAGACTGAGACTGTTGAGACTAAGACGACTTCGAATCAGAAGGCTGAGAAGACTAAGACGACTTCAAAGAATCAGGAGACTCAGAAGGTTGAGAAGACTGAGATTGTTGAGGCTAAGACAAATTCGAATCGCAAGGCTGAGAAGACTAAGACGACTTCAAAGAATCAGGAGATTCAGAAGGCTGAGAAGACTGAGACTGTTGAGACTAAGACGAATTCGAATCGCAAGGCTGAGAAGATTAAGACGTCTTCAAAGAATCAGGAGACTCAGAAGGCTGAGAAGACTGAGACTGTTGAGACTAAGACGACTTAGAATCACAAGGCTGAGAAGACTAAGACGACTTCAAAGAATCAGGAGACTCAGAAGGTTGAGAAGACTGAGATTGTTGAGGCTAAGACGAATTCGAATCGCAAGGCTGAGAAGACTAAGACGACTTCAAAGAATCAGAAGACTCAGAAGGCTGAGAAGACTGAGACTGTTGAGACTAAGACGACTTCGAATCAGAAGGCTGAGAAGACTGAGACTGTTGAGACTAAGACAACTTAGAATCGCAAGGCTGAGAAGACTAAGACGACTTCAAAGAATCAGGAGACTCAGAAGGTTGAGAAGACTGAGATTGTTGAGACTAAGACGACTTAGAATCAGAAGGCTGAGAAGACTGAGACTGTTGAGACTAAGACGACTTCGAATCAGAAGGCTGAGAAGACTGAGACTGTTGAGACTAAGACAAATTCGAATCGCAAGGCTGAGAAGACTAAGACGTCTTCAAAGAATCAGTAGACTCAGAAGGCTTAGAAGACTGAGACTGTTGAGACTAAGACGACTCAGAATCAGAAGGCTGAGAAGACTGAGACTGTTGAGACTAAGACGACTTCGAATCGCAAGGCTGAGAAGACTAAGACGACTTCAAAGAATCAGGAGACTCAGAAGGTTGAGAAGACTGAGATTGTTGAGGCTAAGACGAATTCGAATCGCAAGGTTGAGAAGACTAAGACGACTTCAAAGAATCAGGAGACTCAGAAGGCTTAGAAGACTGAGACTGTTGAGACTAAGACGACTTCGAATCAGAAGGCTGAGAAGACTGAGACTGTTGAGACTAAGACGACTTAGAATCGCAAGGCTGAGAAGAGTAAGACGACTTCAAAGAATCAGGAGACTCAGAAGGTTGAGAAGACTGAGATTGTTGAGGCTAAGACGAATTCGAATCGCAAGGCTGAGAAGACTAAGACGACTTCAAAGAATCAGAAGACTCAGAAGGCTGAGAAGACTGAGACTGTTGAGACTAAGACGAATTCGATTCGCAAGGCTGAGAAGACTAAGACGACTTCAAAGAATCAGGAGACTCAGAAGGTTGAGAAGACTGAGATTGTTGAGGCTAAGACGAATTCGAATTGCAAGGCTGAGAAGACTAAGACGACTTCAAAGAATCAGGAGAATCAGAAGGCTGAGAAGACTGAGACTGTTGAGACTAAGACGACTTCGAATCAGAAGGCTGAGAAGACTGAGACTGTTGAGACTAAGACGAATTCGAATCGCAAGCCTGAGAAGACTAAGACGACTTCAAAGAATCAGGAGACTCAGAAGGCTGAGAAGACTGAGACTGTTGAGACTAAGACGAATTCGAATCGCAAGGCTGAGAAGACTAAGACGACTTCAAAGAATCAGGAGAATCAGAAGGCTGAGAAGACTGAGACTGTTGAGACTAAGACGACTTAGAATCAGAAGGCTGAGAAGACTGAGATTGTTGAGACTAAGACGACTTAGAATCAGAAGGCTAAGAAGACTGAGACTGTTGAGACTAAGACGAATTCGAATCGCAAGGCTGAGAAGACTAAGACGACTTCAAAGAATCAGGAGACTCAGAAGGTTGAGAAGACTGAGATTGTTGAGACTAAGACGAATTCGAATCAGAAGGCTGAGAAGACTAAGACGACTTCAAAGAATCAGGAGACTCAGAAGGCTGAGAAGACTGAGACTGTTGAGACTAAGACGACTTCGAATCAGAAGGCTGAGAAGACTGAGACTGTTGAGACTAAGACGACTTCGAATCAGAAGGCTGAGAAGACTGAGATTTTTGAGACTAAGACGACTTAGAATCAGAAGGCTGAGAAGACTGAGACTGTTGAGACTAAGACGACTTCGAATCAGAAGGCTGAGAAGACTGAGACTGTTGAGACTAAGACAAATTCGAATCGCAAGGCTGAGAAGACTAAGACGTCTTCAAAGAATCAGGAGAATCAGAAGGCTGAGAAGACTGAGACTGTTGAGAATAAGACGACTTCGAATCAGAAGGCTGAGAAGACTGAGACTGTTGAGACTAAGACGAATTCGAATCGCAAGGCTGAGAAGACTAAGACGACTTCAAAGAATCAGGAGACTCAGAAGGCTTAGAAGACTGAGACTGTTGAGACTAAGACAACTTCGAATCAGAAGGCTGAGAAGACTGAGACTGTTGAGACTAAGACGACTTAGAATCGCAAGGCTGAGAAGACTAAGACGACTTCAAAGAATCAGGAGACTCAGAAGGCTTAGAAGACTGAGATTGTTGAGACTAAGACGACTTCGAATCAGAAGGCTAAGAAGACTGAGACTGTTGAGACTAAGACGAATTCGAATCGCAAGGCTGAGAAGACTAAGACGACTTCAAAGAATCAGGAGACTCAGAAGGTTGAGAAGACTGAGATTGTTGAGGCTAAGACGAATTCGAATCGCAAGGCTGAGAAGAATAAGACGACTTCAAAGAATCAGGAGACTCAGAAGGCTGAGAAGACTGAGACTGTTGAGACTAAGACGACTTCGAATCAGAAGGCTGAGAAGACTGCCACTGTTGAGACTAAGACGAATTCGATTCGCAAGGCTGAGAAGACTAAGACGACTTCAAAGAATCAGGAGACTCAGAAGGTTGAGAAGACTGAGATTGTTGAGGCTAAGACGAATTCGAATTGCAAGGCTGAGAAGACTAAGACGACTTCAAAGAATCAGGAGAATCAGAAGGCTGAGAAGACTGAGACTGTTGAGACTAAGACGACTTAGAATCAGAAGGCTGAGAAGACTGAGACTGTTGAGACTAAGACGACTTCGAATCAGACGGCTGAGAAGACTGAGATTTCTGAGACTAAGACGACTTAGAATCAGAAGGCTGAGAAGACTGAGACTGTTGAGACTAAGACGACTTCGAATCAGAAGGCTGAGAAGACTGAGACTGTTGAGACTAAGACAAATTCGAATCGCAAGGCTGAGAAGACTAAGACGTCTTCAAAGAATCAGGAGACTCAGAAGGCTTAGAAGACTGAGACTGTTGAGACTAAGACGACTTAGAATCAGAAGGCTGAGAAGACTGAGACTGTTGAGACTAAGACGACTTCGAATCGCAAGGCTGAGAAGACTAAGACGACTTCAAAGAATCAGGAGACTCAGAAGGTTGAGAAGACTGAGATTGTTGAGGCTAAGACGAATTCGAATCGCAAGGTTGAGAAGACTAAGACGACTTCAAAGAATCAGGAGACTCAGAAGGCTTAGAAGACTGAGACTGTTGAGACTAAGACGACTTCGAATCAGAAGGCTGAGAAGACTGAGACTGTTGAGACTAAGACGACTTAGAATCGCAAGGCTGAGAAGACTAAGACGACTTCAAAGAATCAGGAGACTCAGAAGGTTGAGAAGACTGAGATTGTTGAGGCTAAGACGAATTCGAATCGCAAGGCTGAGAAGACTAAGACGACTTCAAAGAATCAGGAGACTCAGAAGGCTTAGAAGACTGAGATTGTTGAGACTAAGACGACTTCGAATCAGAAGGCTGAGAAGACTGAGACTGTTGAGACTAAGACGACTTCGAATCGCAAGGCTGAGAAGACTAAGACGACTTCAAAGAATCAGGAGACTCAGAAGGTTGAGAAGACTGAGATTGTTGAGGCTAAGACGAATTCGAATCGCAAGGCTGAGAAGACTAAGACGACTTCAAAGAATCAGGAGACTCAGAAGGCTGAGAAGACTGAGACTGTTGAGACTAAGACGACTTCGAATCAGAAGGCTAAGAAGACTGAGACTGTTGAGACTAAGACGAATTCGAATCGCAAGGCTGAGAAGACTAAGACGACTTCAAAGAATCAGGAGACTCAGAAGGTTGAGAAGACTGAGATTGTTGAGGCTAAGACGAATTCGAATTGCAAGGCTGAGAAGACTAAGACGACTTCAAAGAATCAGGAGAATCAGAAGGCTGAGAAGACTGCGACTGTTGAGACTAAGACGACTTCGAATCAGAAGGCTGAGAAGACTGAGACTGTTGAGACTAAGACGAATTCGAATCGCAAGCCTGAGAAGACTAAGACGACTTCAAAGAATCAGGAGACTCAGAAGGCTGAGAAGACTGAGGCTGTTGAGACTAAGACGAATTCGAATCGCAAGGCTGAGAAGACTAAGACGACTTCAAAGAATCAGGAGAATCAGAAGGCTGAGAAGACTGAGACTGTTGAGACTAAGACGACTTAGAATCAGAAGGCTGAGAAGACTGAGATTGTTGAGACTAAGACGACTTAGAATCAGAAGGCTAAGAAGACTGAGACTGTTGAGACTAAGACGAATTCGAATCGCAAGGCTGAGAAGACTAAGACGACTTCAAAGAATCAGGAGACTCAGAAGGTTGAGAAGACTGAGATTATTGAGACTAAGACGAATTCGAATCAGAAGGCTGAGAAGACTAAGACGACTTCAAAGAATCAGGAGACTCAGAAGGTTGAGAAGACTGAGATTGTTGAGGCTAAGACAAATTCGAATTGCAAGGCTGAGAAGACTAAGACGACTTCAAAGAATCAGGAGACTCAGAAGGCTGAGAAGACTGAGACTGTTGAGACTAAGACGACTTCGAATCAGAAGGCTGAGAAGACTGAGACTGTTGAGACTAAGACGACTTCGAATCAGAAGGCTGAGAAGACTTAGAATCAGAAGGCTGAGAAGACTGAGACTGTTGAGACTAAGACGACTTCGAATCAGAAGGCTGAGAAGACTGAGACTGTTGAGACTAAGACAAATTCGAATCGCAAGGCTGAGAAGACTAAGACGTCTTCAAAGAATCAGGAGAATCAGAAGGCTGAGAAGACTGAGACTGTTGAGACTAAGACGACTTCGAATCAGAAGGCTGAGAAGACTGAGACTGTTGAGACTAAGACGAATTCGAATCGCAAGGCTGAGAAGACTAAGACGACTTCAAAGAATCAGGAGACTCAGAAGGCTTAGAAGACTGAGACTGTTGAGACTAAGACGACTTCGAATCAGAAGGCTGAGAAGACTGAGACTGTTGAGACTAAGACGACTTAGAATCGCAAGGCTGAGAAGACTAAGACGACTTCAAAGAATCAGGAGACTCAGAAGGCTTAGAAGACTGAGATTGTTGAGACTAAGACGACTTCGAATCAGAAGGTTGAGAAGACTGAGATTGTTGAGGCTAAGACGAATTCGAATCGCAAGGCTGAGAAGACTAAGACGACTTCAAAGAATCAGGAGACTCAGAAGGCTGAGAAGACTGAGACTGTTGAGACTAAGACGACTTCGAATCAGAAGGCAGAGAAGACTGCGACTGTTGAGACTAAGACGAATTCGATTCGCAAGGCTGAGAAGACTAAGACGACTTCAAAGAATCAGGAGACTCAGAAGGCTGAGAAGACTGAGACTGTTGAGACTAAGACGAATTCGAATTGCAAGGCTGAGAAGACTAAGACGACTTCAAAGAATCAGGAGAATCAGAAGGCTGAGAAGACTGAGACTGTTGAGACTAAGACGAATTCGAATCGCAAGGCTGAGAAGACTAAGACGACTTCAAAGAATCAGGAGACTCAGAAGGTTGAGAAGACTGAGATTGTTGAGGCTAAGACGAATTCGAAACGCAAGGCTGAGAAGACTAAGACGACTTCAAAGAATCAGGAGACTCAGAAGGCTGAGAAGACTGAGACTGTTGAGACTAAGACGACTTCGAATCAGAAGGCTGAGAAGACTGCGACTGTTGAGACTAAGACGAATTCGATTCGCAAGGCTGAGAAGACTAAGACGACTTCAAAGAATCAGGAGACTCAGAAGGTTGAGAAGACTGAGATTGTTGAGGCTAAGACGAATTCGAATTGCAAGGCTGAGAAGACTAAGACGACTTCAAAGAATCAGGAGAATCAGAAGGCTGAGAAGACTGAGACTGTTGAGACTAAGACGACTTAGAATCAGAAGGCTGAGAAGACTGAGACTGCTGAGACTAAGACGACTTCGAATCAGAAGGCTGAGAAGACTGAGACTGTTGAGACTAAGACAAATTCGAATCGCAAGGCTGAGAAGACTAAGACGACTTCAAAGAATCAGGAGAATCAGAAGGCTGAGAAGACTGAGGCTGTTGAGACTAAGACGACTTCGAATCAGAAGGCTGAGAAGACTGAGACTGTTGAGACTAAGACGAATTCGAATCGCAAGGCTGAGAAGACTAAGACGACTTCAAAGAATCAGGAGACTCAGAAGGTTGAGAAGACTGAGATTGTTGAGGCTAAGACGAATTCGAATCGCAAGGCTGAGAAGACTAAGACGACTTCAAAGAATCAGGAGACTCAGAAGGCTTAGAAGACTGAGATTGTTGAGACTAAGACGACTTCGAATCAGAAGGCTGAGAAGACTGAGATTGTTGAGGCTAAGACGACTTCGAATCGCAAGGCTGAGAAGACTAAGACGACTTCAAAGAATCAGGAGACTCAGAAGGCTGAGAAGACTGAGACTGTTGAGACTAAGACGACTTCGAATCAGAAGGCTGAGAAGACTGCGACTGTTGAGACTAAGACGAATTCGATTCGCAAGGCTGAGAAGACTAAGAGGACTTCAAACAATCAGGAGACTCAGAAGGTTGAGAAGACTGAGATTGTTGAGGCTAAGACGAATTCGAATTGCAAGGCTGAGAAGACTAAGACGACTTCAAAGAATCAGGAGAATCAGAAGGCTGAGAAGACTGCGACTGTTGAGACTAAGACGAATTCGATTCGCAAGGCTGAGAAGACTAAGACGACTTCAAAGAATCAGGAGACTCAGAAGGTTGAGAAGACTGAGATTGTTGAGGCTAAGACGAATTCGAATTGCAAGGCTGAGAAGACTAAGACGACTTCAAAGAATCAGGAGAATCAGAAGGCTGAGAAGACTGAGACTGTTGAGACTAAGACGAATTCGAATCGCAAGGCTGAGAAGACTAAGACGACTTCAAAGAATCAGGAGACTCAGAAGGTTGAGAAGACTGAGATTGTTGAGGCTAAGACGAATTCGAATCGCAAGGCTGAGAAGACTAAGACGACTTCAAAGAATCAGGAGACTCAGAAGGCTGAGAAGACTGAGACTGTTGAGACTAAGACGACTTCGAATCAGAAGGCTGAGAAGACTGCGACTGTTGAGACTAAGACGAATTCGATTCGCAAGGCTGAGAAGACTAAGACGACTTCAAAGAATCAGGAGACTCAGAAGATTGAGAAGACTGAGATTGTTGAGGCTAAGACGAATTCGAATTGCAAGGCTGAGAAGACTAAGACGACTTCAAAGAATCAGGAGAATCAGAAGGCTGAGAAGACTGAGACTGTTGAGACTAAGACGACTTAGAATCAGAAGGCTGAGAAGACTGAGACTGCTGAGACTAAGACGACTTCGAATCAGAAGGCTGAGAAGACTGAGACTGTTGAGACTAAGACAAATTCGAATCGCAAGGCTGAGAAGACTAAGACGACTTCAAAGAATCAGGAGAATCAGAAGGCTGAGAAGACTGAGGCTGTTGAGACTAAGACGACTTCGAATCAGAAGGCTGAGAAGACTGAGACTGTTGAGACTAAGACGAATTCGAATCGCAAGGCTGAGAAGACTAAGACGACTTCAAAGAATCAGGAGACTCAGAAGGTTGAGAAGACTGAGATTGTTGAGGATAAGACGAATTCGAATCTCAAGGCTGAGAAGACTAAGACGACTTCAAAGAATCAGGAGACTCAGAAGGCTGAGAAGACTGAGACTGTTGAGACTAAGACGACTTCGAATCAGAAGGCTGAGAAGACTGCGACTGTTGAGACTAAGACGAATTCGAATCGCAAGGCTGAGAAGACTAAGACGACTTCAAACAATCAGGAGACTCAGAAGGTTGAGAAGACTGAGGTTGTTGAGGCTAAGACGAATTCGAATTGCAAGGCTGAGAAGACTAAGACGACTTCAAAGAATCAGGAGACTCAGAAGGCTGAGAAGACTGAGACTGTTGAGACTAAGACGACTTCGAATCAGAAGGCTGAGAAGACTGAGACTGTTGAGACTAAGACGACTTCGAATCAGAAGGCTGAGAAGACTGAGATTTTTGAGACTAAGACGACTTAGAATCAGAAGGCTAAGAAGACTGAGACTGTTGAGACTAAGACGACTTCGAATCAGAAGGCTGAGAAGACTGAGACTGTTGAGACTAAGACGAATTCGAATCGCAAGGCTGAGAAGACTAAGACGACTTCAAAGAATCAGGAGACTCAGAAGGTTGAGAAGACTGAGATTGTTGAGGCTAAGACGAATTCGAATTGCAAGGCTGAGAAGACTAAGACGACTTCAAAGAATCAGGAGAATCAGAAGGCTGAGAAGACTGAGACTGTTAAGAGTAAGACAACTTCGAATCAGAAGGCTGAGAAGACTGAGACTGTTGAGACTAAGACAACTTCGAATCAGAAGGCTGAGAAGACTGAGACTGTTGAGACTAAGACGACTTCGAATCAGAAGGCTGAGAAGACTGAGATTTTTGAGACTAAGACGACTTAGAATCAGAAGGCTAAGAAGACTGAGACTGTTGAGACTAAGACGACTTCGAATCAGAAGGCTGAGAAGACTGAGACTGTTGAGACTAAGACGAATTCGAATCGCAAGGCTGAGAAGACTAAGACGACTTCAAAGAATCAGGAGACTCAGAAGGTTGAGAAGACTGAGATTGTTGAGGCTAAGACGAATTCGAATCGCAAGGCTGAGAAGACTAAGACGACTTCAAAGAATCAGGAGAATCAGAAGGCTGAGAAGACTGAGACTGTTAAGACTAAGACGACTTCGAATCAGAAGGCTGAGAAGACTGAGACTGTTGAGACTAAGACGACTTCGAATCAGAAGGCTGAGAAGACTGAGATTTTTGAGACTAAGACGACTTAGAATCAGAAGGCTGAGAAGACTGAGACTGTTGAGACTAAGACGGTTGAGAAGACTGAGATTGTTGAGGCTAAGACGAATTCGAATTGCAAGGCTGAGAAGACTAAGACGACTTCAAAGAATCAGGAGAATCAGAAGGCTGAGAAGACTGAGACTGTTGAGACTAAGACGACTTAGAATCAGAAGGCTGAGAAGACTGAGACTGTTGAGACTAAGACGAATTCGAATCGCAAGGCTGAGAAGACTAAGACGGCTTCAAAGAATCAGGAGACTCAGAAGGTTGAGAAGACTGAGATTGTTGAGGATAAGACGAATTCGAATCGCAAGGCTGAGAAGACTAAGACGACTTCAAAGAATCAGGAGACTCAGAAGGCTCAGAAGATTGAGACTGTTGAGACTAAGACGACTTCGAATCAGAAGGCTGAGAAGACTGCATCTGTTGAGACTAAGACGAATTCGAATCGCAAGGCTGAGAAGACTAAGACGACTTCAAACAATCAGGAGACTCAGAAGGTTGAGAAGACTGAGGTTGTTGAGGCTAAGACGAATTCGAATTGCAAGGCTGAGAAGACTAAGACGACTTCAAAGAATCAGGAGGCTGAGAAGACTGAGACTGTTGAGACTAAGACGACTTCGAATCAGAAGGCTGAGAAGACTGAGACTGTTGAGACTAAGACGACTTCGAATCAGAAGGCTGAGAAGACTGAGATTTTTGAGACTAAGACGACTCAGAATCAGAAGGCTGAGAAGACTGAGACTGTTGAGACTAAGACGACTTCGAATCAGAAGGCTGAGAAGACTGAGACTGTTGAGACTAAGACGAATTCGAATCGCAAGGCTGAGAGGACTAAGACGACTTCAAAGAATCAGGAGACTCAGAAGGCTGAGAAGACTGAGACTGTTGAGACTAAGACGACTTCGAATCAGAAGGCTGAGAAGACTGAGACTGTTGAGACTAAGACGACTTCGAATCAGAAGGCTGAGAAGACTGAGATTTTTGAGACTAAGACGACTTAGAATCAGAAGGCTGAGAAGACTGAGACTGTTGAGACTAAGACGACTTAGAATCAGAAGGCTGAGAAGACTGAGACTGTTGAGACTAAGACGAATTCGAATCGCAAGGCTGAGAAGACTAAGACGACTTCAAAGAATCAGGAGACTCAGAAGGCTTAGAAGACTGAGACTGTTGAGACTAAGACGACTTAGAATCGCAAGGCTGAGAAGACTAAGACGACTTCAAAGAATCAGGAGACTCAGAAGGCTGAGAAGACTGAGACTGTTGAGACTAAGACGACTTCGAATCAGAAGGCTGAGAAGACTGAGACTGTTGAGACTAAGACGACTTCGAATCAGAAGGCTGAGAAGACTGAGACTGTTGAGACTAAGACGAATTCGAATCGCAAGGCTGAGAAGACTAAGACGGCTTCAAAGAATCAGGAGACTCAGAAGGTTGAGAAGACTGAGATTGTTGAGGCTAAGACGAATTCGAATCGCAAGGCTGAGAAGACCAAGACGACTTCAAAGAATCAGGAGACTCAGAAGGCTGAGAAGACTAAGACTGCTGAGACTAAGACGACTTCGAATCAGAAGGCTGAGAAGACTGAGACTGTTGAGACTAAGACGAATTCGAATCGCAAGGCTGAGAAGACTAAGACGACTTCAAAGAATCAGGAGACTCAGAAGGTTGAGAAGACTGAGATTGTTGAGGATAAGACGAATTCGAATCGCAAGGCTGAGAAGACTAAGACGACTTCAAAGAATCAGGAGACTCAGAAGGCTGAGAAGACTGAGACTGTTGAGACTAAGACGACTTCGAATCAGAAGGCTGAGAAGACTGAGACTGTTGAGACTAAGACGACTTCGAATCAGAAGGCTGAGAAGACTGAGATTTTTGAGACTAAGACGACTTAGAATCAGAAGGCTGAGAAGACTGAGACTGTTGAGACTAAGACGAATTCGAATCGCAAGGCTGAGAAGACTAAGACGGCTTCAAAGAATCAGGAGACTCAGAAGGTTGAGAAGACTGAGATTGTTGAGGATAAGACGAATTCGAATCGCAAGGCTGAGAAGACTAAGACGACTTCAAAGAATCAGGAGACTCAGAAGGCTCAGAAGATTGAGACTGTTGAGACTAAGACGACTTCGAATCAGAAGGCTGAGAAGACTGCATCTGTTGAGACTAAGACGAATTCGAATCGCAAGGCTGAGAAGACTAAGACGACTTCAAACAATCAGGAGACTCAGAAGGTTGAGAAGACTGAGGTTGTTGAGGCTAAGACGAATTCGAATTGCAAGGCTTAGAAGACTAAGACGACTTCAAAGAATCAGGAGGCTGAGAAGACTGAGACTGTTGAGACTAAGACGACTTCGAATCAGAAGGCTGAGAAGACTGAGACTGTTGAGACTAAGACGACTTCGAATCAGAAGGCTGAGAAGACTGAGATTTTTGAGACTAAGACGACTCAGAATCAGAAGGCTGAGAAGACTGAGACTGTTGAGACTAAGACGACTTCGAATCAGAAGGCTGAGAAGACTGAGACTGTTGAGACTAAGACGAATTCGAATCGCAAGGCTGAGAAGACTAAGACGACTTCAAAGAATCAGGAGACTCAGAAGGTTGAGAAGACTGAGATTGTTGAGGCTAAGACGAATTCGAATCGCAAGGCTGAGAAGACTAAGACGACTTCAAAGAATCAGGAGACTCAGAAGGCTGAGAAGACTAAGACTGCTGAGACTAAGACGACTTCGAATCAGAAGGCTGAGAAGACTGAGACTGTTGAGACTAAGACGAATTCGAATCGCAAGGCTGAGAAGACTAAGACGACTTCAAAGAATCAGGAGACTCAGAAGGTTGAGAAGACTGAGATTGTTGAGGATAAGACGAATTCGAATCGCAAGGCTGAGAAGACTAAGACGACTTCAAAGAATCAGGAGAATCAGAAGGCTGAGAAGACTGAGACTGTTGAGACTAAGACGACTTCGAATCAGAAGGCTGAGAAGACTGAGACTGTTGAGACTAAGACGACTTCGAATCAGAAGGCTGAGAAGACTGAGATTTTTGAGACTAAGACGACTTAGAATCAGAAGGCTGAGAAGACTGAGACTGTTGAGACTAAGACGACTTCGAATCAGAAGGCTGAGAAGACTGAGACTGTTGAGACTAAGACGAATTCGAATCGCAAGACTGAGAAGACTAAGACGACTTCAAAGAATCAGGAGACTCAGAAGGCTTAGAAGACTGAGACTGTTGAGACTAAGACGACTTCGAATCAGAAGGCTGAGAAGACTGAGATTGTTGAGACTAAGACGAATTCGAATCGCAAGGCTGAGAAGACTAAGACGACTTCAAAGAATCAGGAGACTCAGAAGGCTGAGAAGACTGAGACTGTTGAGACTAAGACGACTTAGAATCAGAAGGCTGAGAAGACTGAGACTGTTGAGACTAAGACGAATTCGAATCGCAAGGCTGAGAAAACTAAGACGACTTCAAAGAATCAGGAGACTCAGAAGGCTGAGAAGACTGAGACTGTTGAGACTAAGACGACTTAGAATCGCAAGGCTGAGAAGACTAAGACGACTTCAAAGAATCAGGAGACTTAGAAGGCTGAGAAGACTGAGACTGTTGAGACTAAGACGACTTCGAATCAGAAGGCTGAGAAGACTGAGACTGTTGAGACTAAGACGACTTCGAATCAGAAGGCTGAGAAGACTAAGAAGACTTCAAAGAATCAGGAGACTCAGAAGGCTTAGAAGACTGAGACTGTTGAGACTAAGACGACTTCGAATCAGAAGGCTCAGAAGACTGCGACTGTTGAGACTAAGACGACTTAGAATCGCAAGGCTGAGAAGACTAAGGCGACTTCAAAGAATCAGGAGACTCAGAAGGCTGAGAAGACTGAGACTGTTGAGACTAAGACGGCCTAGAATCAGAAGGCTGAGAAGACTAAGACTGTTGAGACTAAGACGACTTAGAAGGCGCATCGTGATCAGAAGACGGCGAGTGGTCATCAGACGACGAAGGCCAAGACGCGTGGTCATCAGACGTAGGATCATCAGGAGAAGACCCAGAAGGCGCATCGTTATCAGAAGAAGGCGAGTGGTCATCAGGCGACGAAGGCCAAGACGCGTGGTCATCAGGCGTAGGATCATCAGGAGAAGACCCAGAAGGCGCATTGTGATCAGAAGAAGGCGAGTGGTCATCAGGCGACGAAGGCCAAGACGCGTGGTCATCAGACGTAGGATCATCAGGAGAAGACCCACAAGGCGCATCGTGATCAGAAGAAGGCGAGTAGTCATTAGGCGACGAAGGCCAAGACGCGTGGTCATCAGGCGTAGAAATATCAGGAGAAGACCCAGAAGGCGCATCGTTATCAGAAGAAGGCGAGTGGTCATCAGGCGACGAAGGCCAAGACGCGTGGTCATCAGGCGTAGGATCATCAGGAGAAGACCCAGAAGGCGCATTGTGATCAGAAGAAGGCGAGTGGTCATCAGGCGACGAAGGCCAAGACGCGTGGTCATCAGACGTAGGATCATCAGGAGAAGACCCACAAGGCGCATCGTGATCAGAAGAAGGCGAGTGGTCATAAGGCGACGAAGGCCGAGACGCGTTGTCATCAGGCGTAGAAATATCAGGAGAAGACCCAGAATGCGCATCGTGATCAGAAGACGGCGAGTGGTCATCAGGCGACGAAGGCCAAGACGCGTGGTCATCAGACGTAGGATCATCAGGAGAAGACCCAGAAGGCGCATTGTGATCAGAAGAAGGCGAGTAGTCATTAGGCGACGAAGGCCAAGACGCGTGGTCATCAGACGTAGGATCATCAGGAGAAGACCCAGAAGGCGCATCGTTATCAGAAGAAGGCGAGTGGTCATCAGGAGACGAAGGCCAAGACGCGTGGTCATCAGGCGTAGGATCATCAGGAGAAGACCCAGAAGCCGCATTGTGATCAGAAGAAGGCGAGTGGTCATCAGGCGACGAAGGCCAAGACGCGTGGTCATCAGACGTAGGATCATCAGGAGAAGACCCACAAGGCGCATCGTGATCAGAAGAAGGCGAGTAGTCATTAGGCGACGAAGGCCAAGACGCGTGGTCATCAGACGTAGGATCATCAGGAGAAGACCCAGAAGGCGCATCGTCATCAGAAGAAGGCGAGTGGTCATCAGGCGACGAAGGCCAAGACGTGTGGTCATCAGGCGTAGGATCATCAGGAGAAGACCCAGAAGGCGCATTGTGATCAGAAGAAGGCGAGTGGTCATCAGGCGACGAAGGCCAAGACGCGTGGTCATCAGACGTAGGATCATCAGGAGAAGACCCACAAGGCGCATCGTGATCAGAAGAAGGCGAGTGGTCATCAGGCGACCAAGGCCAAGACGCGTGGTCATCAGGCGTAGGGTCATCAGGAGAAGACCCAGAAGGCGCATCGCGATCAGAAGAAGGCGAGTGGTCATCAGGCGACCAAGGCCAAGACGCGTGGTCATGAGACGTAGGATCATCAGGAGAAGACCCACAAGGCGCATTGTGATCAGAAGAAGGCGAGTGGTCATCAGGCGACGAAGTAGGATCATCAGGAGAAGACCCAGAAGGCGCATCGTGATCAGAAGAAGGCGAGTGGTCATCAGGCGACGAAGGCCTAGACGCATGGTCATCAGGCATTGGGTCAACAGGAGAAGATCCAGAAGGCGCATCGTGATCAGAAGACGGCGAGTGGTCATCAGGCAACGAAGGCCAAGACACGTGGTCATCAGGCGTAGAAATATCAGGAGAAGACCCAGAAGGCGCATCGTGATCAGAAGAAAGCGAGTGGTCATCAGGCGACGAAGGCCAAGACGTGTGGTCATCAGGCGTAGGATCATCAGGAGAAGACCCAGAAGGCGCATCATGATCAGAAGAAGGCGAGTGGTCATCAGGCGACGAAGGCAAAGACGCATGGTCATGAGGCGTATGATCATCAGAGGAAGACCCAGAAGGCGCATCGTGATCAGAAGAAGGCGAGTGGTCATCAGGCGACCAAGGCCAAGACGCGTGGTCATCAGGCGTAGGATAATCAGGAGAAGACCAACAAGGCGCATCGTGATCAGAAGAAGGCGAGTGGTCATCAGGCGACGAAGGCCAAGACGGGTGGTCATCAGGCGTAGGATCATCAGGAGAAGACCCAGAAGGCGCATCGTGATCAGAAGAAGGCGAGTGGTCATCAGGCGACGAAGGCCGAGACGCGTGGTCATTAGACGTAGGATCATCAGGAGAAGACCCAGAAGGCACATCGTGATCAGAAGAAGGCGAGTGGTCATCAGGCGACGAAGGCCAAGACGCGTGGTCATCAGGCGTAGGATCATCAAGAGAAAACCCAGAAGGCGCATCGTGATCAGAAGAAGGCGAGTGGTCATCAGGCGACGAAGGCCAAGACTCGTGGTCATCAGGCGTAGGATCATCAGGAGAAGACCCAGAAGGCGCATCGTGATCAGAAGAAGGCGAGTGGTCATCAGGCGACGAAGGCCAAGACGCGTGGTCATCAGGCGTAGGATCATCAGGAGAAGACCCAGAAGGCGCATCGTGATCAGAAGAAGGCGAGTGGTCATCAGGCGACGAAGGCCAAGACGCGCGGTCATCAGGCGTAGGATCATCAGGAGAAGACCCACAAGGCGCATCGTGATCAGAAGAAGGCGAGTGGTCATCAGGCAACGAAGGCCAAGACGCGTGGTCATCAGGCGTAGGATCATCAGGAGAAGACCCAGAAGGCGCATCTTGATCAGAAGACGGCGAGTGGTCATCAGGCGACGAAGGCCAAGACGCGTGGTCATCAGGCGTAGGATCATCAGAAGAAGACCCAGAAGGCGCATCGTGATCAGAAGAAGGCGAGTGGTCATCAGGCGACGAAGGCCAAGACGCGTGGTCATCAGGCATAGGATCATCAGGAGAAGACCCAGAAGGCGCATCGTGATCAGAAGACGGCGAGTGGTCATCAGGCGACGAAGGCCAAGACTTGCGGTCATCAGGCGTAGAATCATCAGGAGAAGACCCAGAAGGCGCATCGTGATCAGAAGAAGGCGAGTGGTCATCAGGCGACGAAGGCCAAGACGCGTGGTCATCAGGCGTAGGATCATCAGGAGAAGACCCAGAAGGCGCATCGTGATCAGAAGAAGGCGAGTGGTCATCAGGCGACGAAGGCCAAGACGCGTGGTCATCAGACGTAGGATCATCAGGAGAAGACCCAGAAGCCGCATCGTGATCAGAAGACGGCGAGTGGTCATCAGGCGACGAAGGCCAAGACGAGTGGTCATCAGGCGTAGAATCATCAGGAGAAGACCCAGAAGGCGCATCGTGATCAGAAGAAGGCGAGTGGTCATCAGGCGACGAAGGCCAAGACGCGTGGTCATCAGGCGTAGGATCATCAGGAGAAGACCCAGAAGGCGCATCGTGATCAGAAGAAGGCGAGTGGTCATCAGGCGACGAAGGCCAAGACGCGTGGTCATCAGGCGTAGGATCATCAGGAGAAGACCAAGAAGGCGCATCGTGATCAGAAGACGGCGAGTGGTCATCAGGCGACGAAGGCCAAGACGCGTGGTCATCAGGCGTAGGATCATCAGGAGAAGACCCAGAAGGCGCATCGTGATCAGAAGAAGGCGAGTGGTCATCAAGCGACGAAGGCCAAGACGCGTGGTCATCAGGCGTAGGATCATCAGGAGAAGACCCACAAGGCGCATCGTGATCAGAAGACGGCGAGTGGACATCAGGCGACGAAGGCCAAGACGCGTGGTCATCAGGCGTAGGATCATCAGGAGAAGACCCAGAAGGCGCATCGTGATCAGAAGAAGGCGAGTGGTCATCAGGCGACGAAGGCCAAGACGGGTGGTCATCAGGCGTAGGATCATCAGGAGGCGATTGGGTTACATTCGCCGAAGGCCACGACTTGTCGTCATCAGGCGTAGACTCCCAATGCCAAGAGGCAGGAGACTTGTCCAACCCACTGTACCTGGAGCATACCGTCGCTTCATGCCATTCTATAGACCTCAAGGGCAAGTATCTCAAGTACCTCAAGTGATGCTCATGGTTTATCCCATGCCTTATCCAATGTACGGACCATTCCCAATGTTCTACCCACAAATGTACCCAATGAGTGCACCTATGCCCTTTGGACCATACCCTCCATACATGAACCAGTTTTACCGGCATCAACCTAAGACACACAGACAGATACCCAGGCCCTACCAGCCTTACAGCTCCCCATTTGTTCCTGGTTCATCTCCAATGTCTGCATGGTTCCATCAGATCCGTTTGTTCAGAAAACAATGTCTGCTGATTGAAAATGGCCACCGAAGACACAGCTGTCTGCGAGGTGTGAGGAAGATTCTCAAACCGTATTCTAACCGACCATTCTCGTTCCAAACAACTTACGGAGGTTCAACTTGTTCCTGCAAGTGCAAACCGGCTGCTTAGAAGAAAAGAAAGAACTATTGAATTTGAACAGAAGAATTCTTTTTCTTGATCTAAATGTAATCTCCTTTGGTGGAAGGGTTTCAATCAATCTTTTCAGCCGTAACCATTGTATAACTAAATTTTTCACGGCACTGTGGTTTTTCTTTCTGAAATAAACATACTCTGTATCCAATTTTTTTGTTCCTTCTTTCATGAAGACCCATAATAATATTATAGAATAGAGGACAAATGGAGGTGAATAGTCACTTAGGCATTTTATAAAAGACAGACAGATAGATAATTATGGTAGGTGCAGCTCTCTAAGCCCAGTTCTGGGCACTCACGAGGATAGATTGAGGAGAAGAAAGAGAGAGCGATAGTCCTCGAAATGTTGCACATTTACCCCATCTGAAGGATCTTTTACTTGCCCAGCACAGACACTGATACAAGAGGTCACCAATTTAACATCATCCAAATGACATCCAGCAGGGATTTTGCTTATGAAAGAAGGTCCAGTGAATATTTTGGGTTCCCCAACCTAGTTTCAAACCAATGCAGGCAAAGACCTTCAGTGGACTCGTGAGTGGAGCAGGCGGGAATTTTAACCATGGCACCCAGCTGCTATAGAGTTTCTCATTGAACAGCAGATCAGAATCATCAGATTGATCTAAATGAACATGAGAGTCTCTGCTGGGAATCTCTGCTATTCAGTGGGACTGAAAACAGTTCACTCAAAGATCCCATGCACCTGCCATAGTGCTGTTAGACTGACAACTTTTTCAGAGGGACAAAAATTCAAAAGTACTGCAATATCCACGTACCTGGATAAATTGATTGTGAACATTTTCTTTTTGTGTGACATAGGCCTACAGAATTCCTTGTGCTATTAATTAACCCTTACCGGACTGAAAGGACATTTATGTGCATCCCTAGCTAACTGCCTAATGGGCGACAGCTGATGACGTTCTCCTTCCTCTTTGACTGGACCCACCTTCAAATACTTAATTTTGTTGAGGGTATACTTCGTTTATTCTCCAAAACAGAAACAGCTCAAGAATTCTGAGAATATAAAATGTCATATAACATTTTATTGTCTTAGGCACAAATTAGTAAGTATATTGCCGTATTAAAGGGCACGGAGGGTGTAGTGAAGGAAGAAGCTCCTGGTGTCGGCCGGGTGGTCCTGGGCGACGTATCAGTCTGCGGGCGAGGTGGCCGTGCGTGGGCCGGGGGAGGAGGTGGGAGGTGCTGTGCAGATGAAGGGTTATGATGAGACTGGTTAAATTGAAGGTTATTAAGAGACTGTTCTAATTCGTTGTTTTGATAGGTATTATTAGAAGCGTTATCAAGCCGAAAAGGGTCCTCAGGAGGAGGAACGTGGTTCTGGTGACGAAGACCTCCTAGTGAAGGAATTTGATCGTCACTCAACTCTGGGTGTCTAAAATGATTGTGAATAGAATCGAGAAGTGCTCGAGGAAGACGTGGGGGGGTATGGTGTCGGGGGGAGAGTCGTGGACTGACGTCTGGAGTGTGGTGGTGGTGAGTCTCAGAACCGTGAAGAGAATGACCAGGAGAAACAGGAGGTGATTGGGGGTGTTCAATACTTTCTGCAGTAGACGTAACAGGAGGGGTTTGTGCAGCAGCACCAGGCTGTTCGTTGATATCGAATGATTATGAAACAGGCGGTTGTTGATTGATATCTGCAGACGATGATGCACCAGGTTGTAGAGAATCAAATTGAGGTATAACAGAGGAGTCAGAAGGACCAACCTGGGCGGCAGAATTATTGTCAGTTATCACAGCCCTATCAGAATTATCGATGTTATCAATAATGTTAGAATCACGAACCTGAACCTCAGAATCAGAAAGAGCTGGGGATTTATCTTTACCGAAGTGATGTTTATCAGAGTTGTCCCTATCAAAAGTATCGTTAGCAGAGTTATCTTTATCGGAGTTATCAGCAATATTCTTAGCAACTTTAAGAGCAAGGTGTGAATTATCTTCGTCAGAATCAGAATCGTGTTGGCCAGGTGAGGCTTCACGAGATTTTAGATTATCATGAGAAGGTGTGGAAACACGGGGTCCGTCAGCAGGATCATCAATCTCTACATGTAAAGGCTCAGTCAATGAAGATTTATCTGTCAAGGGTTGATGTGCAGGCTGTTGCCCCGAAATAGTAGGCTGTTTACCCGAGAGAGCGGTGTCAGTATAAACCTCAGTCACATCAAGATGTTCCTTAGTTTTAGAAGTATCGCCCTGACTTGTACTAGCAGAGGATGAGTCAGATTCTGACATCATGAGGGTAAGAGGGTAAAGCCATACATTGGTAGGTTTTCTCAAATACGTAGTATAACGAGCAGAACAAGCCTTACAAAACAGAGCAAGCTCCGGTAAGGTAAGACTCAAACACCCAAGTTGATCTAGTATTGACTCATGGACCTGCCATGTAGCATTCTTATTAGTGGCAGCCAACAATAACCATTCATGGAAAAGAAATGCAGGAGTTCGATGTTGAATATGACGAGAAGCACGAGCAGACAAATATCCCCTATCAACTGCGGTTTGAGCTTCCAAACGGAATTTAAGTAACCACTGATCAAGTGTCAGCTGCGTCAACGGGACAGACATTCAGAGCAAAAATAGAAGTAAGAAGAGTAAGCGTACCATGCATACTAGCACTCACGAGAGCGAAAACATAACTAATTTGAGGGAGACTACGTATGAAAAGAGAACCCAAAGTCAAGATAAGAGCAAAAGCTACAAAATGTGCCACAGCGATTCCCTGCAATAATCGTGGGTGTAACTCATAACACATGATAATTAATGACCCAAGAAACAAACGAAATTAACATATAACTTGAAAATCATGTGGAACAGTCTGTCATCAAAATCAGGATAGTCACGCCTCTCAAGTACAAGAAATAGCAAAGATAGGGATGGGATGAGCAGGAGAAACAAGGCAACAATGCGAGTCAAAATAAGAAGTTGTTTTTAAATATATATAAGGAATTTAGGGAGAACTGTAAAACGTCGCTCGACATGGAGGAATTAAGTAAAATGCCCAACACATAATTCAATAGGAAAAGATACTCGCAAGATTGCCTGATTGAAAAGAGAGCCAAAGTTACTGGCATTGGATAGACAAAGATAGACCACTAGGCCCGAGACAATAAAGTACAATACAATACACTATCAATAGTCAGTTCGCACAATATCAATAAAATGATTGGATGCATGCACAGGTTAAAGAAGCACATGCTGTTATACAAGAATACAATGATGGAACGGTAGTCAGAATGTGATAATCAAAATTCTCTAGAACGTTCGCCGGACGGGTAATGGCGACTAAGATTTTAAAATAAAATAAAGTGCTACATATGTGAGTTGCAAAGTGAGGAGAGGGGAAGGCAGAACAGCGTGGCCATAGGACCAGGCTATTAAACCTTAAGTGCCGTGTATAGAAAATATTAATGGCATACTATGCGATCATTAAGAGACAGTCATATTTTCGATACAGAATTAAACTATAAGAATAAAGGTCGTTGCACAGATAGCCGAAGAAAACATTATAAAGAGAAGAAAATGATAAATTTAGGAAGTAATGAAGTGCCTTTCCTATTAATGTTTGCAAAAATGAGCTCCTACCGTATTGGAAGATGTGCTGTGTTGCAACCAAGGCCTAATGATGCGAGAGATGCCCCAGAGACTTGAGTGCGCTGTCTGGTCCGGGTCTGGATGCGTTGTGAGGGTAAAGTTGTGAGAAGTGTGGAAGATGAGAGGCAGGTATATCGAAGCTCAACATGAGATAATAGGTAACCAAATAAAGATATGGGCGAAGCCCCTGAGCTACCTGGTAGGAATATTGCGCCCCCTATACTGGTGGGTGAATTGAGGCGTGATAACATAGCTAGTATACTAAAGTAGTAAAATAATGAAAAACTGGAATTTTCTATGTGTGTTAAGAAGGAAGGAAAAGCATGACCGAAATTATGACATGCTACATTGGCGTGTAAAATCGACAACTAACTATTATTGGCGACATGGCGGAACAATAGCATCAATATCAACTAATAGACGAAAAACCTTATCGGTGGCATGGAATTACTTTATCGGTGACATGGAAGAGTATGCCGGGTCTCTGTGAAAACCTGAACTACCTGACCGATTACATACATCAAACTACTGAACTTTCTTATGCAGTTACTCCACCCGTTTACTGAAGTATATACCATCATACCACCAGCTATAAATAGAACTGGCAAACAAAAGTAATGACTTAAATGGCTCACCAAGTCAGAAAGACTAGTGTTTTGAAATGTAGTACCGCTAAATTTTGAATAAGCATGGTAAATCAAGAGACAGTGTGACACAGCAAACAAGCGCCAAGAAGCCGCAGACCGGACTCTCCTCCATGCCATCTTTATATGTTCTGCACCGTTCTTAATGTGCGTTACTGAGTAGATGGACTCATTACCGGGGATCCTGCGGGAGACACCTTAGCACTTGCCACCACGAAACACCTACTCAAGAAATACCAGAGGCATGACCATTAAGATCCAGATACTTCTTTAATATTCAATTTATAGACAGTTACATCATGAGTGATTCAAAGAACAGAAGCTATTCAACGTTTCAATACATTAAAGGAAAACCTCAACGAATTACATACACTATTAACAGATACCTTCTCAATCAACCATGACCTAGGGTTCCTTTATGAGAAACCCCTGTTCATACTTCTAACAACAGTACCCTTACCTGACGAATTCGTCACTGCGTCAGGGAGACGGGGAGCCCCCTGCCACCTCAGCAAAGGCGGGCTCTCTTCTGCCTGGGCAACCAAGCTTGCCCCCAGAGATTGACACTAGGGTGCTCTGCAGCTGCGCAGAGGCACCAGGGTAACTGTTGCCATGGAAACATGGGGTGAGTTTTACCCCATTTGCTATTATTCTAGTTCTTTACACAATAATATAATATATTACGCTGTTTTATACAATAATATTATAAATGACATTACAAGATTAAGGTTTTGAGGTTCATGGTGATTTGAGGGACATTCTTGCGACCTCAAGGAATGAAGACACCTCTGAAGCTAAAAGCTCAGCGGTGACAATATATTCAAATTTATTATAGATTCCCTATTCATATTTAGTCACGCGAAAATGATTTGCCCTTTTTCGTACGAACGCCCCTGCCGTCCACGTTTCCTTCCGGCACCCTTAATTTTATAGTATGCGCAAGATACAGTCAATTGAATGGAAAATATGTACTCCATTTAGATCATTAAAAAAATATATATTATGCTTTAATAAATACAGCTGTGGAGATAAGTGACATTACTGGGTGCAATGGTGGATGCATGGATTTTAAAACAAATCGATGTTAGTTTTTTGCATTGAAATTTGGTTTTTCAAAAAACCATTTTGAATCTGAAAAACCAATTTTGTCTGAATTGTTTTAGAGTGTAGCAATATTGGGCTGGTGTGTGCTCAACAGAGATGCACTGCTTCAAAATTGGAACTTGAAAGCAGAAGCAGAAAGACAAAGAAAGAGAAAAGAAATTAAAAAAGGAGAGTGAAAAAAAGCAAAATAGAAGATGTGGCAGCAGGATATTGGTGCATAGAAGATTGGAAATCAAGCAGGAAGACAGGCAGATTGGCAGGGTGAAATCATCCTCCCCACGCAAGCCCTGCTAAAATGGACAGGGTTTTCTGCTATTTCCACGCTCTTCTGTGATTGGCTGCTTATTTAGGTCATAAGCATTTTGCAGGCAGATTTAGTCCGATTATGGACACTTAGAGGATTACTGGCAACTGAGAAAAACAGTGTAAAACAAGCAAACTTTCAAACAGTTTCATTTCAGAACTGTGAAAATACATAATTCAATGGAATTTTCGGAACTGTGATAGCACCTTTCAACAATACACAATTTCTCCATTTGTAACAGTGTGAAACAGAAGCAACAATCTCAAATGGGTGAAATGGAAAGATACTTTGATAACTACATGTATTTGGAAGTGTCATAGAAATTGTAGAATAATAATTGCCAGATATATAGACGTAGGACAGTTCTCTGGGTAACAAGGGAAGACTCAGCGAAACTTCTTTTACCTATACTGAATTGCTGCATAAATATCATAGATCACATATATGATATATTATCCCACTAGAGAAGCCCGCAAAGAAAACAATGTGATGAACAGATTGATCTATGCAACCAAAAAATGTGTGTGTATGACAGGATCACATGCCCCTGAAGCTCTTGGCTGATAGAACAGTGTCCAATGTGTCAGTCATATCGCAGTACATGTATGAAGGTCATTGGCAGGGGCAGGGTTGCAGGGGAGAGATTGAGGTGGTTGCGGACGGGAAAGTTTTGATAGGGAAATTGTTTGAGCATGCATTATTGATTTGAGGATTTAATGGAAATGAAACAGTGGAGAGTATGTTTCTTGAAGTCTAAATGTATATAAGTATTATTAGCCTATGTATGTATGGATGGATACTACCTTTGTGTGTTGAGAACTGGGCATGATAAAAAATGAGTATGACAGAATATACAGGGTTTGCAAACAATAATTTAACTTGAACTTTGTGAATGAACACTGCAAGGAATTCCGGGAGAAAACTGGTATTTTTTAAATCAAGAATGGTTCTTTGAAAATCCATATTGGTTTTTGCATGGAAGTTTGGTTTTTCAAAGAACCATATTCCAGATAAAAAACCAGTTTTGTCCGGAAATGTTTTAGAGTGAAGGTGAACTGCATGAAATTTATAGACAGCTATACACAACCTCACAGGGCAAGCACATAGGGCCTAATGACTTGAGGAATGTGCATTTTGACCTATAGATAGACAATTGAAATTAAGGTGGTAGAGTTGTAAAATGAGAGGTCTACACATGGCGACAGCATTGCAGTTTTAGCATGTAAATAGCTGCAAATTGCCGTTAGGAGAGTGAATACCAATGGACTGTTTTCAAAGACACACTGTTATTTAAGTGAAGTGATATGATTGAATATAATGAATGAGGTTTGAAGAATTCTGTAGCTGCTTATATACTGTGCATCTGGCCAGTAGATCGATGTTAGAAAGTTACATTCAGAACTGCCGTAGTTTTGAGAGAGTGCTATTATGGGATGGCAACCACGGAGGAATAGAGGTGAATCGAAGGGAAAGGAGGCAAAGATAGATGAGTGAGAAGTAATGAATATTGTTGGTTGTCCGGGAAAAGGATGAAAAATAAAGATGAGATGAGTAGAAGGAGCAGGACCTTCATCCACAGGTACGTGAAAGATGCGAGGTGGGATGACGTCATGTCACGTGCGCAAGTGTAATATTATATGAGATGTCTAGGCCACACAATTATGCTAAATTCCCTATATGATCTCGACATGGATGCAAATCTATGGTTGTTATACAAGGATATGTACGCAAAAGTGACTTCAAAGGTGCGATTACAGGGACGTCTATCAAGGAGCATCACTGAGGGGCGGGGGATCCGGCAGGGCGGCGAGACCTCCACGGAAGCCTTCAAAGCCAAGGAAAACCCATTCTTACGGAGAATAAGAAAACATCCATCATCTTACAGGATCGGAGCAATAACTCTTGGGATCCCGACAGTAGCAGACGACAACTGCATCATCTCCGACAGTTTCCAGAATGCCCAAACCCTACTCTTAATGGCACAGGACAACACAGCCAACGTCAGATATCAGTTTAGTGCAACCAAGACAAAAGTCATGAGGATGGAAAAGAAAGGTGAGATCGACAAAGAAAAACCATCATTAAAATTTAACAAGAGCACCATCGATTATACAGACAGGGAAACTCATCTGGGCCTCGTCCGAACCTCCGATGGATTGGCCTCTGAGGCTGTGGTTAACAGAATACAGGTGGGCAGGAGAACGGCCTACTCCCTTATGGGAGCTGGGCTACATGGCTACAATGGTGTCTCGCCTGAAGTCTCCTTAAAGCTTGTAGCGACATACGTCGCACCTGCTGTACTCTACGGCCTTGAAGCAATGAGACTGAAGACAAAGGACTATGAAGACCTCGACAGATTCCAGCGTGTCCTACTTCGCCAAATTCAATGCCTGCTGTACCAGGGATCTACCTGCTACTGGGTGAGCTACCCCTTCAAGCGCTACTCCACATGAAAATGCTATCACTATTCAACAGCATTAGTCAAAGACAAGGTACACCAGAATGTGACCTGTTGCACAGGCAACTGACACTGAAGTCCACTGCCTCAAACAGCTGGACGGTGGAGCTGAAATGCTTGATGTACCAGTACGAGCTGCCATCCCCTCTGATGTTGATGAATAGGCCCCCGCCGAAAGAACAGTGGAAGAAAATTGTCAGAAAACAGGTGTACAGCTACTGGGACGACAAGTTGAAATCCCAAGCCAGCCAAATGAAGTCACTAAGTAATTTGAACATCAGTGCATACAATCTGGGGAGCATTCAACATATATGGTGGTGCGGAAACGACCCTATGCAGATGGTGATGGCGCAGACCAAGGCGATGCTTGCCCTTGGGCGCTACCCCTCACGGCAGCAAGGTGCAGAAGAAAATGAACTGGAAGCTGCTGAGTATATGACGCGAAGATTATGCTACACTCTACACAATCACAGGTCCATTCTATTTGGAACGGGCTCCGCTAATACGGCTGCTAGAGGGAGACTGCAGAGGAGGCAACTAGCCGTGTGCCGCTGACGTGTTTTTAAAATTCTTAAACTTGTGACATAACATTTTTAACTTCACAAACCTTTAAACCAAAACGTTTTAACCTGGATTTTAATAACGTTTTAATTCGGATTTTAATAACGTTTTAATTCGGATTTTAATAACCCTTCAAATTACTTCATACTCGGACTTTTTAACTCAATTTTATCACGGAGACTTTTAAAATATTACCTCATACAATGAGGGTTCTCCTGCCACAGAGGAGGAAATTACAACTACAAGTTCAAGTTCAAGACTAGGCACATTTTCTCCCCGATACTGTGTTTTTCCCGGGGCAATACAGCAGGGAAAAAGTCAGTATAGGGGAGAAAATCAGTATATGGTCAGCTGACCTTGTATACGACGTTTTTTCCCTGTAATTACAGGGAATATACCGAATACAACCAATCAGAGAGCTGCATTTAGACACACCCACAGAAAGTCTGTATAGCGTCACATTCTCTGCTGCAGTTCATGATCTTTTTTTGTAATTTTGAGAGTACAAAAAATGACCACTCTTTTGCAATTTGCCACTGTTCTGTTAGGACTAGAGAGAAGCGGTTTGAAGCATTAGATCCAGAAGAAAATAATACATCAGAGTCAAGCAGTTTTGACTTTCTATTTGGTAAAGAAAATTTTCAAAAGCAATTTTCGGTAAATTTGTTTACTTTTTTCAAAGTGACTTAGTTGTACAAATACTGATTTATATGAATTTCCATCGGGATGAGGACCCCTTTTTATTTTGTTATATTGTTTTAGACAATATTTCACAACACATGACAAAGTAACAATGTTAAATTCTGTTGACTAGTATTGTTTCAGCCCTATGGATCTTTTTTTTTTCAGAAACGTTTTTCTGCCTTGCACTGCCGTTTTATTTTAATTCTCTGGATCGAATCAATGCTGATAAATCAGATTCACACAGTGGGTTGAACATATAGTATAGATAACAAATCCAAAATTTCAAGACGATATCTCAAAAACTCTTGCCACAAAAAAATCATAACTGAAACAAGAATTTTCACTTCAAGCGTAAAATCACTGATTTGAGTCAACGTTTTTTTTAGTTCCATGGCCGTTTTATTTTATATCTCAGGACCTGAAAACACCAGACCTACTAAATTCTCCAGTATTTTTTTACATATAGTATAGATTCCAAATCCAAAATTTCAAGGCGACATCTCAAAAACTAATGCCACAAAAATATCATAGCTGAAACAAGAATTTTCAGTTCAATCGTCAAAAATGTGCCTACACATGTGTGGGATAAAAAGGTTATACCATGGGTAGGTGCAGTACATCCCCGGTATTCTCCCCTCGACCCCAGTATATTCCCTCGACCCTTCGGGTCTCGGGAATATACTGGGGTCTCGGGGAGTATACCGGGGATGTACTGCACCTACCCATGGTATAACCTCATAATACATCATCTGCATGACTGCACTGGAACAATTTTGATTTGCAGTTGGTTGAGTACTCAGTTGCGTTGCCAATCACAAACACTATCAATCAGTCACTGAGACTTTCCTGTTTGATTGCCACAGACAGGCTGTTCCTAATACACACACTAGAGTGACTAGACTAATGCAGACTGCATTTCGTACAAGAAGAAAAACTTTATCTGATTACAACAAAAATAAATCTGGGCCAAACAAAGTGATGAAGAGGCTACAGTGTTCTTGCAGCTTCATCTGTGATGTATTGAGCGGTTTGAGTTGGACCAGGTTGGTATCGATAGGCCATGGTTGAACCATTGGAGCTTCTGACTGAGTTTTTTACCTTCAGCGAACGAAGTTCAATGAAGATATTGTAATCACTTTGGTAAACTGTTGTCCGTCTGCCGGGCGGGCGTTCAGAAAGGCAGCGGGCGGATAGATTGTTTCCGGACCAAAACTCAGCCCCTATTGCATGTATAATTGTACATGGATGAAATTTGGTACACATATAGCCCATGCATACGGTCTAGTTGTGCATTTTGATGGTCTGCTTGATAGCTTTATGCAGTCATTCATTCAGCATAAAAAAGAAGGGTTCCAATTGTGAAAGTCTAGAAACAGTTATAAATGCTCCAAACTCAGCAACATTAAAAAGGCACTATTCTAAAAAGGCACAAAATACAATTTCCTCTTTAAGCATCAAAATGACAGATTGCAAACTTCTAGAAGTTGCCATCAGGTATATTCACCAAAATTTTCAAATCTCTAAGTGTTGTACTTTTGTGTCAAATTAAATCGTAGTGGTTACTGTCGAAAATGCAAGTCACAAAATTTCAATTTCCTCTGATCATTAATTTAAACAACTTAGCTGCTCTTTCCACCAGGAAAGTTTACAATTTTACTTGCTTGATGAGTTAGGGAAAAGGGATATTTGACCCAACCACAGTTAACGAGTATGAAATTAATAAAAATTAAGTGTCAATGCTGACCGGCCCCCTACTGAGGCCTTTTGTCAAAATCTTAAAAAATGATGTTTTATTCAGATTTTTGAGACTATTGATATGGAATGATTGTCTCTGTATGTGTTTCTACCCTGGGAATGCATAAAACCCCCATTATTAGACAGTTTCGGTTCACATGCTTCATTTCAAGATGCTAACATGCAAATTTTGACTTTTTAATTCAAAATCTGCTTTTTCATTGACTTTTTTTTTCAAAAACTTCTGTGGGACTGCTTTTGGATCTTGTGCCTGTTATGTGAAAATTTCATAAGATTAATCCCATCCAGTATACTACAAAACCAATATTTCCATGGGTGCATTTTGTGTTGAAGTGCAGTTTGTGACTTGCACTTTTGACAGTAACCACGATGATTTAATTTGACACAAAAGTACTGCACGTAGAGATTTGAAAATTTTTGTGAATGTACCTGATGGCAACTTCTAGCTAGAAGTGTGCAAACTTTCATTTTGATACTTTAAGGGAAAGTACTATTTCAAGCCTTTTTAGAATAGTGCGTTTTCAATGTTGCTGATTTTATATAATATATATGTATGTAGAAATATACAGGAAATGTCTTCTTCTGCTCTAAAGTGCTAATTTCGAAGCAGTGACACCAGGAGCCGTTGCTATCACCAGCCCAATTTGCCACTCTTCCTTTACCATAACTGTTGTCCCCTGTAATATGCTAGTGCAGTGGTGCTATGTGGAGTTGCTCATCTGCATCACCTCAGGCAGGGGCGGACTGGCCTATGTGGCAGAGTGGCAGCTGCCACGGGCCCATCCACTCAGGGGGGCCCATTCATGATGTAAAAAAATAAAAATCCTGAAAAAACGGAAAAGCAAACTTTATGATTTTGTACAGGGTGTCTACAGAAAAAGAGGACAGTCACTTTTCTTCATTTTCACACTCATATATATATAAGTTCAGAATTTGGTGATAAGTCTAACATAAGAATGGATTTGATAGTCAGCCATATTAGGTCTATTGCAAATATGTTTATTTGTGAATTAGACCACTACTAAAGGCAAAATGCAAGCATGATAATGCAAAAATGCTTGCATTGCTCTAAGCTGAAAAAGGTCGTCCTGTTTTCCTGATTCTTGATGAGAAATTCTCACCATTTATGGTGCTTGTGAGAGTAGGAATGATTCGTGCGTGAATAGTGGGACATTTGCTGATGCTCCAGCTGCCGATAATTCAATTCAGTACCTAACACTTGGTCTTCAACATGGAGTCATGTGATGACAAGAAAATCACAAAAATGTCTCAAATAAACCATTGACCAGAGTGCCGGAATCAATGCTAATGTTTATAATAAAATTCTGAAATAATTTGGGGTGCCAGGGCGTTAAACGAGAAACTTTTTTATTGGCAAAATCATCTTCCTACAAGGTGTAGCACCTGTTCATACTGCGAAGAAGACTCAGGAGGGCCTCAAAACAAGCCTCCTGAGCCAGGTAGAGTGCCAGCCCTTGTCTCCTGAGCTGGATCCAGTGGATTATTCAGTATGGGCAAATTGGGAGACAGAATCCAGCAAGTTATGGCAACCCTCACATTGAAGTTAAAGGCCTCTGCCATGTTTGCAAGGGGCAAAATGTTCATGGAGAGCATCAAACACGCTTTTGCATCATTTATGTCTCATCTGCAGAAAGTTACCACATCAAGGGGTGCGAATAATGAGTCATTTGACTGTTCTGAATATACCCTTCATATACAAATCATGTTTTGTTGAATAATGACGCTTGGCGCAAAATAAAATGTAAACAAATCCAATTGTGTTGACTGTCCTCTTTTTCTGTAGACACCCTGTAATGAAACAAATTTATCAGAATTGGACAGAAGCCTCTTATATGGGGCCCAATACTAATTACCACTATAATAAGACCCTCTGGGTATGGTGGTATTTTGAGATGTACTCCACGAGTTGAAGATATCCTGAGTCCTCTGTACCCACGAGTGCGTCAGCACGAGTGGGTACAGAGGACTCAGGATATCTTCACGAGTGGGAGTACATCTCAAAATATCACCATACAACCATTGGGTCTTATTTATACCCCATTATGTAACTCCAAAGAAAGCTGAACTTCACTCGGGTGATTTTCTCTTCTTGCTCCCTTTCTCTGATGCACAATGAACTTGGGTGCTCACTAGTTCACCTAAAGGCCCCTACATTGAGCGAACTTCCAGCTATACTGCCGCCGATGTTGCTACCAATGCTGCCATGGCAACCTGCTGTGTGTTGCCACTACGGTTGCCATAACGTTAGCCAATGTTTCAGGATTCCTCTTCTCTGCAGCGTCATTAGTTGTTTGGACTTCGCGGAGATAACATGATTGCAGCGGGGCTCCAGGTTGACAGAACTAGTCAGCCTCAGTCATGAAGGTAAGACATATTAGACTATTAATGACTCCTAATTACT
The DNA here is from genome assembly GCA_026936325.1 of Platynereis dumerilii. Taxonomy (NCBI): domain Eukaryota; kingdom Metazoa; phylum Annelida; class Polychaeta; order Phyllodocida; family Nereididae; genus Platynereis; species Platynereis dumerilii. The sequence continues at coordinate 21,865,759 of JAPTHN010000014.1, read as the reverse complement.
TTTAAGTAGTATGATGATTCTTATTACTGTAGTATATTCTATATTGAAGACATCATTGGTGACTCTTCCGTGGCTCTTAGTTTAGATTGCGGGGCAGATGAATGTGATTAGGAAAAAGTCACAAGTTAGAACTTGGAACTAAAATCTAATTAAACGAGATACCAAATAATTCATCCTTAGAGCATGTGCATTGAAACTATCAATGAATCATGTACTCATTCACAGAGATAACTCCTTAATGTAGAATGATACAGATTACCAAGAAACAAAGTTTTTTAACTTGAATAAATCATGTGAGACTTTGATTTCATCCCTATCGACAGATCAATATATCCAATTTTGCAAGGTATAAACTAATGAGAATAAGCAGGTGGACATTGTGGGATATCTGAGCTATTTGTGTCTTCAGTTTTACGTCATGCACCTGAAGTTATGAGTGTAATATTCTCACTTTCTTTGAATGTGTGTATTCCGAGAAAACACTCAGGTGAAAGACTTTGACAGGCATTTATACAAATAGATTAAAAATTGTACTACCAGTGTTTTCTGAAAACTTATTCACATTTTGCATCTTTCATCTGAGTTCATTCATAAGATTGAGGTCACAGCTCTGATATCAGCAACCATTGAGAAGTTTCAACTGCAAAAAGTTCAATTTTCAAAATAATTGGCTTCTATACATTTACCCCATAATAAGTCATCAGGTTTCATCTTGTTAAAGAAAAATGTCAACAGATTCTACATGGTGCCGACTATAAAAATCCCATTTACTGTCCAAATAAGGCACCTTTGCCAGTAATGGTAACATGGAACACAGGTGTGATAGATCATAGAAGCATAACCACTATATTCCTAATCTGTCAGCTTACAATTCATACTATGAAAGGAAAGTTCTTATGAAAAGCTAAAAGCGGATGTAGAAAGTATCTTCAAGATAGAAACCTGACTTTCCTGTACAATAATTACTAAATTGTCACATGTGTCTGCTATTGCAACTTGGCATTTACCTGTTAATCATCCCCTTTCCAGGCCAAATGAGCAGTTTTTGGTAAATAATACATGTGCTTATAATTACCTTCTCTGACTTAAGGAGCCAATATAGAAGTAGGCCAACAAGGCCTATAATGGACAGATGGATGGATGGATGGATGAGCTTTACCTCCTGTATTTATGCACTTAGTAACTTACATCTAGGCTAATTAGGAAAGGAGGAGGACACAGCAGTGTAATGAGGCAAAGGATGAATGAAACTGATGTCTAACATAGGTCCAGTTGATATTGCACTGAGTCAGTGCAATAACTGTATGGTATTTTACTGTTTTAAAATGTTCTATTAGATAACTTTCTAATAATTCTTCTTGCAGCTTTCATAACCAGGATGTACTTGGATAAATTTTATCAGAAATGACAGGAATACCAGAGACAACCACGAAACAGTGTGGACAAACGGAAGGACCAGTGACACAAGTCACCTATTTACCAGGTGAAGTGATGCAGATGTTATATTCCATATTTCATTTTCTTATATTTCTCATAGGCATGTAATGCCTTTTCCGGATTCTTCTGTTTACTGCAATTTCAATAAGTATGAGTTGCAAGGCCACTTGCTATGTAGCATTTTAATTTCCTTTGATTGGCCCTTAACTGATCTTCAGCAATTAGAGGAAGCTTAGAAACTACATAGCAAGTGGTCTAAGCAACTCATACTTATTGAAATTGCAGTGAATCAAAGGACAATGTTAAATCCGTAGATACCAAAATATTAGGACCTCTCTTGGGCTATGTGGTTGGACTAAAATGTAAAATGGTAACAATGCAGATTATTTATATATTTGTCATATTTTTTTTCAATTTAATATATAGTGACATTGACAGATTATGAGTCATTAAAATTACAAACCAAAACGCAAAGATACATCTTATTCGCGAACTTGTAAGAAGAAATGGAGAAAACTCTTTGAACAACCAGCACCTCATTCTAAAATATATTCAACCAACACCTTGCTCTATGTGACATAACTGTATTTTATGGATATATATAATAATACTATTAGTATAGTCTTCGATTCCAACCTGGTGCTCTTAATTCTGTCGATTAGTGCCAGACTCATGCAGACTTGTGCCCTCCATTTTGAAGTGGTGAAACTTACAAAAAGGGAAATACAATGATCAAATTGATTTCAATTCAATATCATCAACCACATCCCATGAAGCCTGTAATGCATTGGATCCAGGTTGTCAAAACACTGAAACCCTTCAAAGGCTTCTCTCTGAACTCCGCAGCTCTCAATGTAACAGGATCCAACTGATCTGCTTAGAGTGATTACATTTCATGAAATTAAGTCTGTGCTCTGCAACTCCAACATGTATAGGGTCTTATTCAGCTTGTTGCAATGAAAAGACCGACTCGATTGGTAGGGTAAGTGCAGCCCTCTAAGCTTGCCCAGCTTAGACTCTTATACCAGGGGACACCATGCAATTTAATGTCTCATCCGAACGACATCCAGCTGAATATATGGGTAAATGTGAAAAGAGGATAAAAACCTGTAAGCCATTTATACAAAGCCACTTTACAGAAACAGTATATTTGCAGCTGGGAATGACAGGAAATACGGTGACACTGGTACCTGATATTGGATTCAAGATGACACATATGTATAACGTTAAACTGTGACAGGACTCAAGCTCGCATGCAAATAGGCCAATGTGTGTTAGATTTAGTGGTGGCACTGGCAAAAATGTGACGTAAAGTCTGAAGTTTTTTGTGCGGCAATAGGCAAGCTAATATCTCTAACAGAAAAAATGCACAGGAATGCAATAAAATTGAGATATATATATATGGAACTGCAGGCAAATATCATATGGAAAAATTAGTATATTTACGAAGACAAGATATTATTTTCATTGATTTAAAAGTAAGTTACATTCAAAACCATATATTGTGTATATTCACAGAAAATTTAACAGCTTTTGGATGTTTGCACGCTCCAGGAACAACAGCATATATGCGTATGTTTAACGGATAATGTTAGATGCAATTAAAATTTTCAAGGATAGCTTTGCCAGACTATAAGACGAGCTCTTGAGGAAATTACTTCAAATTCTTGAAATGTCATTTTGTAATTTCCTATAGACACTGGTAACTTGCGAAGCCGCCATGAAGATAATGGTAGCAATCAGGCCTCCAATTAACCTTCAGGCATAGTATTGCATAGGAGAGATTTGTGTGTTTTATTCACTAGCTCGATTTAATTATAAAAGCCTATCTCATGAAATTGTACACCATGGTGACTGTGTAGCAAATGTAAATCACAATGTCTGGTTTCAAGAGTTTGTATAATTATAGATATATAGATATATAGATAGATAGTTAGATAGATAGATAGATAGATAGATAGATAGATAGATAGATAGATAGATAGATAGATAGATAGATAGATAGATAGATAGATAGATAGATATATAGTTAGATAGTTAGATAGATAGGTAGATAGATAGGTAGATAGATAGATAGATAGATAGATAGATAGATAGATAGATAGATAGATAGATATATAGATCGATCGATCTCTCTGTTTCACCCCCAATGCAATGAAATCAAAGTATAATAATCAATCATGGATCACTATTCTCTGTGATTAATAATAGTGGTAAGAGGGCCAAGTAACTATCAATTATATTTTTATGATGCAATCTCTTGTTGGCAGTTAAAAACGGTAGTGCTGAATTGATTGAACAATGGAAAGGGGACCGGAATCCTACGCCATTCCCAAGTGAACAACACACTACTGACACGACAGTTTTCTGCCCACAAAGAAAGTCTACCATCAATCTTTTGAATTGATCGACAATAAAAAATCCTACCGACAGACTTAGAAAAAGTGCTTCAAGAATGAAGAAGATAAAAATCAAAACAACCCGGCCTAATCAGGTCTGCACATACAGCTTCCCCCTCGACACAACTTTAGTGCAGCATATACTTATTCCACTGCGCCATTGCAATTTGTTTTTCATTTTTCTCTTTCTCACAATATTTGACATTGTGTTACATTTACTTCGATTATCAATACAATCCATGTCCTTGAAGTTATGCAAGCACGAATGCACCAGGCTTTCTCCTGAACCCTTATATATCTAAAGGAAGGAACCTTTTTATTTTTTTACTATTATTATTTATACATTTATATACCGCTACATATAATCGCCCAGATCAATCTAGTGCGGTTTACAATGAAATTCACAATGCATGATGACTGGAGATCTTCAGCACTCCTGGTGTCAGCTTTTTCCTTGGTGTGGTATTCACTTCTCATTGCTTGTCCAGTCATCCAGTCCAGGGGAGTCTGGCCGGAGGTGTTGCTGCTCACACCTGACAGGAGGGTGAACTCCTGCCTACACAAGTGGCCACCCTCCCCGGCCACAGCCAATTGAGTTCCAGGACCGGGGTTCGAACCCGTGTCCTCAAGTGCCAGATGATTCGCAGTCAAGCACTCTAACCATTAGGCTATGGGAACTCTGACATTCTAACAAATGACCTTTGTGACAATCTCCTAACTTAAGCACCTGGTAATATGCTAGGAATTGCTACTCTCTCCCAATACGCCATAGCAAAGGTGAGGGACCTCCATATAAGGGCAATGGAAGCAGGGAGCTGTAGAGAAATGCAATTTATGCTGGGATAGAGGGAGCTAATGCCTAATGGAGGAGAAATAAGTCAATACCACACCTGGTTTGTTAGCTTCCTGTGACCTCAGGGAGCATGTTTGTATTAAGAAATGTTCCTTGGAGTCTTTCCTATTTGACATTAGGCCAATCTGTCTTCAGCAATTTACTGACAGTCACCCCCAAACATTCATTATAATATGCAAAGAAACAAAAGCTTCATAATTTATGTAACTTGTTTTAATTGTCATGCATCACTGACTTCAAAATGTAAATACAAACACAGAAGTGATGGAACTTTGCACAAGAAGGGACACACAAAAAAGCCCAGATAAATGCTCTGTAAAGCACTTGACAGTGTAGAATTATTCCATGCATATTCCATAAATCATCCTCCTTTTATATGTAGATTCAGTAAAGGTGCCGGAACAGGATGGCAGGGGGGTCAATTGCCCCACCTGCCCATGGCCAGGAGGGACAGGGGGGCAAGGTTGCCCTTTTGATCTCAAAGAAAAAACATTATAAGGCCTTAGTTTATGGTGAATTTATGCGAAATTTATAAGTAAAAATTCAAAATTAGTAATTCCGCTTCATTAAATTTTTGTCGCGCGAATTAGATTTGCCCTTTCTCGACCAACTGCCCCTGCTGCCGTCATTTCCTTCTGGCACCCTTGAGATTCAGTACATCCTATTGTTATTCCATGTAATGTCATAAAATTCAATGAAATCTGATGAGATTCAGTACATCCTATTGTTATTCCATGTAATGTCATAAAAGTCAATGAAATCTGAAGTTGGGATTTACAGCTTTCAAACATGCAACTTGGGAATTATTGAAGTTTAATGCAAACATCAAAATGCTTTTCGAAAGAAAATACAAAACTGAAATGGAAGTTTTTGTCTGCAGAAATATATATATATATATATCATAAGAAAATCACAAACAGTCAAAAATAGCTTGTATTTCGTGCAGCTAGCTAGATAATAATATAATAATAATAATATAATAATAAACTAAGCATTTATATAGCGCTAGTTTCAGTCAGACTGCTCACCAGCGCTTTTGTGGAGTTAATTGTAGTGAAGCTGGAATAGATGCGTTTTCAGTTTTTTCTTAAAACTTTCCATGGACTTGCAACTACTTATCTCAGGTGGAAGACTGTTCCAAAGTTGAGGAGCCACCTGACTGAATGCTCTGTCTGCCATTTTGTTATTGTCACGAGTGCTTGGAATCGACAATAGCAACTTGTTGTTACTTCGTAAGTTGCAATTTGGTTGTCTAAGCTGAATGAGGTGTTTCAAGTATTCTGGAGCCTGGTCATTCAGCACTTTCCATGTCATCATCAAGACTTTAAACTGTATCCTCGCTGGAATTGGCAGCCAGTGTAAGTTCTTCCTGTGACTTGTGACACTGTCTCGTCTTTTCAATTGTTCAATTAAGCGGACAGCAGTGTTTTGTGCTACTTGAAGCTTCTTTATCAGTCTCTGTGATATACCATGAAGCAATCCGTTGCCATAATCCAGATGTGGAGTAACCAGTGCATTTACTGCTGTTTTTGTTGTGTCTTTGTCCAAGTTTTTGGCAGCTTTGAGATGTTTTTTAAGTTGAAGTAGGCATTTTTGCACATTTTCTTCACCTGCTTTTCCATTTTAATTTCTTTGTCAAATATGACACCAAGATTACGGACATTGTCTGCTGTTTGAATCTCAACGTTGTTTACCCGGATTGATGAAACCTTCAGCTTTTTTAGTTGCTGAGGTGTGCCAATGATGAGAAGTTCAGTTTTGTCACCATTGTTGCTGAGCATGTTTTCGTTAAGAAAATCTCTAATTTCTTTTTATTTATGCACTTCTACATTTTCTCTACTGCTTTTATTTGATCACCAAGGAAGCTCGGCTTAAAGGAGAGCACAAGCTGTTCATCATCAGCATATTTTTCATCTTCAACTTGATTTCTCTGTGCTACTTCACTGACTGATGCGATGTAAGAATTGAACAGTATGGGACCCAACTTAGAACCTTGTGGGACTCCATACTTCAGGTCCAGCCTGTCTGACATAACATCATTCAGAATTACTGCCTGTGATCGCTGTGAAATGTAGGATCTGAACCACTGTAGAGCTGTTCCACTTATGCCATATCTATTTTCCAGTCGTTTTATGAGAATGCTGTGGTCAATTGTGTCAAAGGCGGCTGATAGATCTAAGAGTACCAACATTGTCACCTCACCACGACTCATGCTCAACATGATGTCGTTGTGTATTTTGGTAAGAAGAGTTTCAGTGCTGTGAAACTTCTTGTAGGCAGATTGTTTCTTGTCATCCAGCTTGTTTTTAACGATGTGGTCAGTGTACTGTTTTATCACTGCACTTTCTATGACCTTGCTCAAGAAGGATAGATTTGAAACTGGTCTGTAGTTCTTTTTTATGGGTTCAATGCCTGCTTTCTTCAGGAGTGGTTTAACCAATGCATGTTTTAATACCTGTGGCATCTTGCCAAGAGTGAGCGACAAATTGACAATTTCAGCTATGACTGGGAGATCAAGCTCTGTTTGTCTGAAGATTACAACCTTTGAAGGTTTTAGGATTAAACAGAGTCTAATCCAGAGAAAATACTGTGAAAAGCTGCCATAGTACTGTGCTACAAAGAGCATCCAGGGTGAAGCAGCTAATGAGCTGGTCAAATGCCTAAAAGGTGTCAAGTAACTCTGAAAGTTCTTTGCTATCCCCTTTGTGTTATTTATGGTGGCAGATATATATATATATTATATTATTTTATTCACAACGAAATATCAACAAGATACATGTGTATATATCACATATCAGTTCTGAGGAGGCCGAAAATGGCACTTTATCTCTCTGTCTGTTCAATGAGCATGCATGCTCCTACAAATGATTTTAATCTATTTATGACACACCTACAAACTAGGCAGTTCCTCATTTTTCCCACAGGCACAGGAGGATGATCTATTCAGGGAGCAATGCATTACGTTACTAGAATAAAATGAATTGCCAATGGGGTTTCTGCCCAACTTTTTTCAGACCACGGCCCAAATTTAATGTCAATTTGTAGATCTAAGGATGCTAGATTTAAGCGCCATCTCTCCTCCTGTCTAAGCTTATGTCCTTTGCACAGTAATGAGAAGAAATTTTGCCAATGATCTTATATTTATTACTATTTTTTGTTTCACACCAAACAGTCGCCTTCAGTACACCAACGACTTACAAGAGTGTTTTAAGTACCAGGAAATTACCTTTCTGGTCGTTCAAACACTGACTGTAAGACCTTGTAATCCACATTTGCTACATTTAAAAGGGGAAGCAGTATAGTGTAGTCAACTTGAATGGTCGCAACTATAACTTTTAGAAATGTTTACATGCAGATTTATTTTGAAGGCATATATATACAAGTAGAAGATATTATAAGCTAATTGTTTTATTTATGCTGCATGGCTCTTGATTTTGGTATCTCATACACAATAGAATTTTGTGAATATCTGGAGATTCAAATTCAATCCTCATGGTCATCAATCCACTTCATAAATGTCATATCTTTGTTCCACATGGTAACTACAACAGAGCCCAACATTGTTCATTTCAAAGATTATGTTGCAATGAATGATGACTGCACTATTTTAGGTAAATGCAAATTAATTTTACTAAATGCAATGCATTTCTTTGATTGATGAATGATGAGATAGTGCAATTGCTTCGCAAAGTTTTAATTCGCTTTTGGCCTATCGCCTATTTTTAGACGGCAGCTACATCAATTTCTGGACATATACTAATGAATTTGGCAGGATTGGGCAAATTCTAAATTAATTGTGTCCTACTTACATGATCGCAGTGACACAAATTTCTGGATACATATTTTGTTTCACCAATTAAACAATTGCAATTTGCTGTCACAGAGTGCAATATTGTCCCCCTTCAATTGCACTCTAAAAAATGTCGGGACAAAATTGTTTTTTTAGATTCAGAATGGTTTTTTGAATTTTAAAAACCAATTTTGTCTGAAATTTTTTAGAGTGTGTGAATATCTCTGATTGATGAGATTATGTGAAATTCTGAAACAATTTAAGTTTGTCTCCTATTTTCAGATGACAGGTGAGCTAACTCCTGGAGTTACACCATTGTAGAAAATTAAATGAATGCAAATTCCTGACAAAAGGCAAATTGATTCATGTCCATAATGCATTATGCTGCATGTGACTGATGATGAGTTGTTCATAACTTTTAATTTTCGTTATCTCCTATTTTCAGAGGACAGTTACACCAATTTCTGGATGTATGGCGTTCTCCTGGCTGGAGTTTCCTTCATTCTTTTCCTTGCTGTGTCTCTCTATACAATATGGTGAGTGGGCTAATTACTAAGAATTAAAAACAATTTTCATTTTCAAATAATGTGTGTCAGTGAGCTTACAGTTTATATTTTATGATATTATTTATTTATATTTTATTATATTATTTATAATATTATTCTCACTATCTATTGTGTTATTCAATTCATAACATGTTAGATACTTCAAAAACATTTTAATTTATTAATTTCAAGTTAACCCCCAGTAAGTATTTATTTTTCCCAAACATAATTCAGATGAAAAATTAATGATAAAATAATTATTTGCCTATTTTCAGTAAACATGATCGCAAGCAACGAATAATAGCCGAGCAGCGAAAGATGTCCGCAAGTGGAACGAACATGATCACAAGAAGTTTGGATGAAAGTTACACATCAAGGAGGTTCACAGCATGTCATATACACAGGATGGAAAATACGTGATACACATAGGCCTATAAATAAGGATGTGAGACAAAAGCATTTTGAGTGGAGATGAATAGTTCCATTTAAATTTGATTATTCGTGAATGTCAAAATGTGTCCAAAGATGTATTTGCCTTGACGAATGTACAGCTATTTATACTTGGCTATATATTGCCAAAAATATTTTTACACAGACTGGATGTGGAATTTAGTAAAACGGGACTTGCAACTTCAGTTTCCTGAATAGTTGCAGATTGCAGAATGGATATTGGAAAGAGTTGTGGATATATACGAACACCATTGAATGTTTCTCAAATGATGGAGAAAAAATTTAAGGATCGCTGACTGAATGAAAATTCTCTTCACCAGTCGGATATATGAGAATCAATTATTGTGATCAGGAGTTAGTTAATTGGATGTCCAGGGACTGATGAATTTCAGCAATGGAATTACCTATGACAAGAAAGACACTGAAAGTGCTGGTGTTTTTTTGTTACCTGCATATGGAACTGTATCCATGTAGTTTTTTTTACACTAGTGTCCTGTAGGCTCTTAAAGTAAATACAATTCAGTTGATTAGGCCTTATGCTGTTATTATCATTAATGTGAAACATAACTGTGTAAAGGACTTCATTTTCCATCACATCATCCATGGAATAGTGTCAATGACCTACGGGACTTCGGCCTACAGAGTTAAATATACCAAGTTAAAAATTCTTAGACTAGATGAATAAATAGAAAAAATATGTACAGATTTCACTAATATAATGATTTCTTTTGTAGTAAATATTCATCTTGACATTGAGTAAGCACAACTTATAGATTTTGTTGTCATATTTTTGCCAAAATAAAACAAATATGATCCATAAAGTGTCCTTTGTTTTTGCGCACAGTCAGCGGGATGGCATAAAATGCATTAAAGGGTGATATTGGCCAAGTTTTGAGGTAAACCCAACCAAACAGCTTCTGACAAATCGGCTAGTAGCATGCGAATAAATTTCACAGGTGAGAACATTTTTTGAAGCAGTCACATTTCAGTATTTTTAGGTATTTTAAGTCAAGCAATTCAGAAAAAATGACCAATTTGGGGCTAATAACATATTAGCCTGGCAATAGTGTCAGGCTCAGTCAGAGTTCAGATAGATAGATAGCGCAATTTGCTATCTAGAGGAGATAATGATTTACTTATTTGCCTAATCATATGTCCATCTATCTGGCCATCTGTCAGTCAGAATCTGTTGATCCATCTATGATAGGGTTTACCTGCTTGTAATTGCCATCACCCCATGCAATGATTCAACACTTTCTATCACACTGCAAAATACCCAACACATATCTTCTTCCAAGTTACAACCTGTAGGGACCTAGCCCTCTATCTGGTTGTCCAAGATCAGTCAATTTTTCTGTCCTGCAGCCAATGTCTACTTTAAAAGAGCTACAACAATTTCACTGGTTTCAAACTTAAAGTATCTTTTCATTTTACCATGCCTTTCTTCCCATTTCATTCCCCATCTTCTATGCACCAATATCATGCTGCAACATCTTCTATTTGCACTTCTTCACTCTCCTTTTCTCACTTCTTTTCTCATTATTTGTGTTTCTGCTTCTGCTTTCAAGTTCCAATTTAGGGGCAGTGCATCTCTGTTGAGCACACACCATGCAGCCCAATATTGCTACTCTTATTTCACAATGCATCCACTATTGCCCCCAATAATATCACTCATCTCATAGTATGTTGCAAATTCGTTGTATATGCACCGATGAATTTGTTGAATAAATCAAATCAAATCAAATCTCCATCGGCTGCTAGCACGGTTCTGTCTCTTCTGAGTCTCCTCCCTCCCTTTCCCTACCAAGTGCATAAACACAGGGCATAAAGCCCCAATCATCCAACCATCCATCTCCCTCCCTTTCTATCTTTCACAATGGACCGTTGGGACAGGGTGTCCACAAGCTCGCCAAAAGCCTCCACATTGAGCAAGTTCCATCTGTGCCTCTGCCAATGTTGCTAATGCTGCTGCCCTGGCAACCTCCTGTGTGTTGCCACTACGGTTGCCATAACGTTAGCCAATGTTTCAGGATTCCTCTTCTCTGCAGCATCATTAGTTGTTCTGACTTTGCGGTGACAACATGATTGCAGCAGGGCTCCGGGTTGACAGAGATAACCAGCCTCTGTCATGAAGGTAAGACATATCAGACTATCAATGACTCCTAATGACTACTAATGACCACAATTACTCTTATTTGTGTAGTATACATGTACATTGAAGATGCCACTGGTGACTCATTCCTGCCTCTTAGTTTAGATGGCAGGGCAGATAGATATAATTGGGTAACACATTAGAACCTGAAACTCATATTTAATTGTGTTCTAAAGGAGATATATATTCTGCTGACAGCTGAGTTCAAACCAAAATGGAAGGAAGTTTTTACTTTGATAGAAGAAAAGATTGCAATTATTATCCTAATTCATCGTTACAGCAAATGCATTGAAAGTATCCATGAATCGTATTATCAATTCACAATTTCACAGAAATAATTTCATACTGCAGAATGCAGACTACCAATGAACAATGATTTTTTTTTTTTTGGAATTAATCGTTCGAGTTGTGAGACCTTAATTTCATCACACTTGACACTGTTGAGAGATTGAAGATTGTATAATTTGTGTCTTCATTTTTATGGCATGCACCTTTTTATTTAGTGAAGAATTTCCTCTTTCTTTGAATGTGAGCAAAACGTTCACAGAAAACACTCGGTGAAAGAGCTTGATCATCAATTCCGACCCCTGGGCCCTGGCAGTGTTTTATAAAAACTTTTTTACATTTTGCATCTTCCATCTGAGATCAGTAATACGATTGAAGTCATGCATCTGATATCAGCAGCAATTGAGATAGAGATAAGAAAAGTTCCATTTACAAAATAATTGGCTCTCACACATTTCCATCATAATGAGTCATCAGGTTTCCACTTGTTATGTTGTGAAAGAACGTCTGAAAACAGACTCTACAAGGCATCAATTATAAAACTCACATTTACTGTCCATTGTCCAAGGCACATTTCAGTTACCACAGCTAATGGCACTGCAATATTGCTGAACACAGGTGTGACAGAAGGAGAACTTCTATATCAGTCCAGATCTGCTAGCTTATAGTGTATACTGTGAAAGGAGAGTTTTCAGTCTAATATAGAACTAAAAGCAGCTGTAGCAACATCTTCAAGATAATGTATACCTGACGTACCTGTACAATAATTACTAAAATGTCAAGTGTCTCTACTGTTGACAAGTTGACATTGTCCCATTAATCATCTCATTTTCAACATACAGGCCAAATGAGTAGTTCCAGTAAATAATAGATGCTTATTACCTTCTCTGACTTGAAGAGCCAATGTCAAAGTAGGCCTACTTGGCCTATGATGGATGGATGGATTGGTTTTACCTCCTGGATTTATGCACTTGCATAGGCTAATTAGGACAGTAGCCGTACCCAGCAATATTAGGCAAAGGACAGATGAAACTGAAGTCTAACATTGGTCCGGTGATCCAACTAAAGCTGATACTACCGGTTCACTGCAATAACTGTATAGGTATTTGCTGTTGTAAAATGTTCTGATACATGACTTCTAATAATTCTTCTTTCAGCTTTCATAACCAGGATGTACTTGGATAAATTCTATCTGAAATGACAGGAATACCGGAGACAACCACGAAACAGTGCGGACAAACGGAAGGTCCAGTCACACAAGTCACCTATTTACCAGGTGAAGTTATACTGTCCTTGGATGTTGTATTCCATTCACAATGATTCATTCCATAATGACCATTGCTTAATTCCATTTGTTTATTGTAGCAGGTCTATTGCTCGTACTTCGACTGCTTGTACTTCGATTTTGTCTTCGACAAAATAAGTCCTACCTGATGCTCTTAATTCTGTCGATTAGTGCAAGACTTGTGCAGGCTTACACCCTCCGTTCTGAAGCAATGACTTTGACAAAACATGGGAAATACAATGATCAAATTGATTTCAATTTAATAGCATCAATCACATCCCTTACAGATGATTTCATATTTGTAGACCAAAGGATGAAATGTGAATTTTTTTCAAGGACATGGTATCCTATGGGGAAAAGTGATGTCATAAGTTTTCTGATGTCATTTTTCCCTATAGAATACATGTCCCAGAAAAAAAAATCACATTCAGTCCTTATGTCTACAAATATGAAATCATCTGTAATGCATTGGATTCAGTTTGTCAACCATAGAAACCCTTCAAAGGCTTCTCTCTGCAGCTTTCAGTGTAACAAGATCCAACTGATCTGCTTAGGGTGATTTCATTTCATGACACTAAGTCTGTGCTCTGCAACTCCATCATGCACAGGCTCTTGTTCAGCTTATTGTACTAAAAAGACGACTCAATTGTCAATACAGCCTTGTTAGCCAACTCTGCTGGAGTGTGGTTAGCATCAATAAATTGCAAGCGGAACTTTGTGATACATATCTAAAATTTGGAACAGTTGCTGAATTTATCCAGTAGGGTGCATCATCTGCCCCTTTTGTCTCCAAAACTTCATGCACTTTTGCAGTAATGTTCCTTTATGTCACAAAAGTGGCCCTGTAAAATTTTTTGAAAAAATTCCAATGTCTAAGGGTGGCACAACAGGCTTGAAATTTGAGCATAAGGTATTATTTTGCCGTTTCGCGGTTGTCAATAATATTTTCAGTTTTTATTGACTTATAAATGGTGCAATTAGATTCCTTAGTAAAAGAGCTTCAATTTGAATACCAACATCAATGGTTTCCGCTTAGGAGAAGTTGTGTTAGTGCAGTGATATTTTCTTTTTGAATTATTGAAATGTGATAAATCTAAAAAAAATGTTAATATGACTTTCGCAACCCAAAGAAGTCTCTAAACTGAGGAAGTGATCTTCCACATCATTTGGTAAAACCTTAATGGAATTATAATGTAGTAGAAAAAAAAAGGACATAGAAGAATGACGTTGCATTGAAGTGGTTTATTTCTCATATTTACATGTATTTGATGTAAATTTGTATATTTGGATATTGTTGAATAGATATTTTAAAAACATGTTGAAATTCTAACTTTCTTTACCAAAGTGTGCCTCATACTTTATTCCAATGGAGATGTGACAGTTATGCAAAACTTGAACTTTTAAGCAGTTCATTTCAAACATTTTTTCACCATAGTCCGAAACTTTCTACTTTTGGAATTTCTTCAAAGTGAAAAATTTTCAGAAATATAGCTTTCTACCATTCAAATTGAAGCTTATTTTCTTCTAAGAACAATGGTATATGAATCAAATTCCAAAATCAAATAATAAGCTAGATAATTGTAACCGCGATTATACAAAATATCACTTTTTGTCATTTTTGGACCAAACTTTAATGCAATTGTGCCACCCTAAGGCCACGACCAATCTTATTGAAATTTTGCAGAATGTCTTTTTACTGGCAATGGAATAACATGGCAAAAGTGCAAAATAATACGACAATTTAAGGGGCAGACGATGCACCCTATTATCCAGTTTATTTTCATTTCTGGTGGTAAACCTTTTTATATTTATTGTATATTGCTGAAGATATGATTGAGAAATACAGAGATAAATATCATCATGGCTAAAATGTGAAAAGAGGATTAAAAATATGTAAGCCGTTTATACAAAGCCACGTTAAATAAACAATATTTGTAAGAATGACAGGAAAATAGTGTCATCAGTACTGTAGGCTTCAAGATGACATTTTCACATTATAAAACTGTGACAAGCTCAAACTCATACGGATAATCGAATACGTGTATATATATACATGTATACGTACATATGCATTAGTGCTGCAGACACTAAGGACTTCCACATGGTGCAATAAAATGGAAACATCAGCCCCACCTGTAGAAAAATCTTGTCATACAATATTGACTTACGCTTTGAGATTTTTAAAAGGCATGTATCTTCCAAGGCAGGAGCTGGACCTCCATAGGCATAACACAAATATTGCATCCTGCTGAGTGTCAATGTACTAAAATCAGTCTTGCCTAATAGGTCCATTTCCTGCCTTGCTCTTAACTCTCAATTAAACATTCCACATTCCACAATGCTATGATCCATATCGATGTTAAGATTTCTTTTCCCATTTCAATGTTGTATGTCTCAACAAAAGATAACCCTGGATATATCGCACTGTGAGCCTATTTTGAAAAGTTATAATATTGCAGTTTTCGATTTTGCACTCTTTTGACATTGTTTGTGTTCATATCTTCTCAGTGGTCTGTATAGCCCACAAAAAATATCCCAAATGGACAAGTGGAAAACTGTGTCTAAAATATTCATTGGACATGATGGAAAACAACCCATTTCTGACAAGGGAGACATGAAAAATGTGCGAATAATGCCAGGTGTTTGAATAGGATAAATCTGGGTCAAAGTGATGTGATTATAAAGGCAAAGGGAAGAGGGCCAAAATGTTGTGTCAGAACTGGTCTTATCAGAATACCTACCTCAATACTGAGAAGACAAAGGAGGATTAGACTTAGGCCTATACTGTTGCTTTAATTAATTAGGATTAGGCTGTAATCTCTTGCCCAAAGGTAAATGCCACAATGTTACATGTTAGGAGAATATAGACTTGTCATCTTCTTATGTCTTAATCTTCTTGGCTATTCTCAGAATTCTTTGTGGGGCCCATGATATTATATTTTGTTATTACTTCCAACTTCTAAATGAATGAATTCATATTGCTTTTATTCTATACAAGTGAGTACCAAGGAATTGGTTGGGAGGGCTGCACTATCAGTTACAGTTCTCTCAAGCATCTGGATGCAATAATAAAAGCCAATACTCAAGGGGAGCATTGGAAGATACAGAATTATGTCTTGATGTTTTTTGACCTCGTTGGCCCTGCCTGGTGATCTTCCCTCCAATACCATGAGCCTCTATACCATTAGCATCTGTTAGGGCCACATCTGACCTCACTTTCTTCTGAATAAGGGCCTAATGGCATCACAGACTATAAATCTGTTCAGTGATGGTCTTGTGGCACACTGATCCTTCATTCAATACTTTGTCATTTGCATCAGTTTGGCTGTGACTTACTTTGTACTTAGGCTTGCAATTAATTTTATTGATGTTATGAAGATTGAAGAATAATACTGAAGTAATGGTACACTGTAGGTGAAATGCATCTATATTAATTAATATTGCTTGCACCATTTAACACCTTCAGAGATTCGTGTGACAAATTGGCTACATTTTGCTTCAGCAGAATAGATGTGATCATGGAGATAAATTAGTGGGCAAACACATAATCTAGGTAGAACAGCATCACTGGACAATTACAGGTGTATCATACAGCACACAAAGTTGGGAGATAAACAGAGGGAGCCTACCTGTATTGTATATCAATGAGTTATGAGCAAGCTACTTTTGTCGGAGCTCAATTTGAACAAAGCTTTCAGTGCTGCTTCCATTTCCATATATCTGCCTGTTCTAGACCATCATATTGGCTCAAAAGGGAGTCCAGAAGCAGAAAAAGTGGGATTTATAAACTAACTGCACAAAGTACAATTGAACTCACAAACTCAATAATGGCTTACACTGCTGAGACCGAACTTTACATAGAACAATAATTTCTGGTTTTTGCAGAAATGTGATTTGAGATACAGGGTGGTCAAGAAAAAACTTGACTCTCTTTCTTTGGCAGAGTTCTACAGATTTTTCAGTAATTACTATCCAACCTTTTCTAATGTAAAGAGGAAAGTCATGGCAACATATTATTTGCAGTTTGTTCTGCTGGGACATGATGTGTAATCTTGACCTCTGATTTTCCAAAGAAAAAAAAGCCATTTTCACACACTTCGCTATCTCACTTTGCTTTCCTATTCTTATAGTAACTAAAGAGTTCTTCAGATTAGTGTGGTTCCAGGATTTCAGCTCACTATGAGTAAAACTCAGTCCTGTGGGAAGCTTGAAAGAGAAGATGGTTGATAGAAATTGCAAGCAACCATGGTATGGCAAAATGCACCTCCTGTCGTAATGCCTTATCAAATTTTGAATCAAGAGTAGAAACATGGTGCTGAGATTCCTACCTTGACTTCATGCAAGAATGAGAGTGATTGGATAAGAACTCACTAAGTTGTGCCTAATGAGCCTGAGACTGTAAAGATTTTTCTTGACCACCCTGTAGGCCTAGTCTGGTAAAAGTGTGATATTTATACTACCAGTGACATCTACAACAAGCAATAGGTGCCATTATATATGCCGCCACTGCCATAATAGGGGTAACTTCTGCAACTCAGCCTCAATAGATATTTACTAAGTCGCTTTCAATATCAAGCATGCAGTTGGTTATTTCCAGTGTAAAGTCTATATATATAGTCAGAGTGGTGGACAAATGATGCAGCATTGGACTAAAAAAGTTATGATGCAATTTCACTACACAAAAAAAGTGCAGGGAAATGATACAGAATTTGTAATACTACACTATTTCCCAGCTTGAGATCAGGCAGTATTCACACAATAATATCATCCAGAAAGTGATCTACACTCTTTCTCTACAGAAAAATAAATAAAACAGAGTAGTGCACTCTTGCTTTGTGTGATTTTCTTTCCTCTTTTTTGTCATAATTAGAGACTCAATCTGTGGCCTATAGTGCGAGGTACAATGCGCCAGTCTCCATTCGTTTTCAATTTAAAATTATATAATCTAATGGAAAGAATCTTTCATTTTCTTACAAATGGCCTCTACGGTAATCTCCTATAGCCTATATTAACACTTGGTAATATGCTGGGAATTGAGCACTACTCTCTCCAAATGCACCATAGCAAAGGTGAGGGACCAGGGTCCTTCCACACAAGAGCCCTGGAAGGAGTAAGGGAAATGCAATTTATACTTAGAAGGGGCTGCTAATGGAGGAAAAATAAGTCAATACCACTCTGTATTTATATTAGGAAATGTTCCATCCTACACATACATATACATTCAAGATCAGGGAAAACTACAAGATGCCCCTCATTGCTGTGTGTTCGACTGTCCAGATTTAGATTAGGGCGTACATGCACCATATTATCAATGTGACTGCCAAAGAACTTTGCTGACAGTCACATACTTGCCTGCAAGATCTGCTTGGCATGCATGCTTGTCATGGCTGAACCTCTATACTGTCAAATAGTATTATTCACGGGGCTGTTTTTACATACGGATTGTGACAGACTGCAATCAAAATCTTGCGACATGTTTATGATATTGCATTAGTCTTGTTGACTTACTAACTTTTTTTGTGACATTACACTATGTCAAACGCAGCTCCTCTAAAAATAGACCCTCAGAATGAAATAGACATAACTTTTTAGGCATTTGAAAGCATGGAATTAGTGCATGCATCTTTATAATCCCACTTCATTCATATGTAGAATTGTTGATTCCGTGCATTCCATTGATATTCCAATGATTCCATGCAATGCTTTTATTCATTGAAGTCTGAAATGGGAAATTATGGCTTCTACACATGCAACATCTGAAAGATGAATTTTAATGCAAAAATTTTCCTTTGTTGTTTTTGTTTTGTCAACATACTTTTCAAAAGTAAAAAAGAAAAGACAAAAACAAGTTTTGATTTCCCATCGCCAACAACTCCGAGATGTAAATTTAGAGCGCACAACACAGAATTATGAATACATGTATAAATATATATCATACTGAAAAGTTATAATATCGACAAATAGGCAAAAATAGATTTTATGTCATCATAATATCAATACAACTTCAGAAAGGCATAACTAGTATTCTGTGCAGCTAGCTAGATCAAGCTCTGTTTGTCTGTTTGCCGAAAGATCACAGCCTTTGAAGGTTTTAGGATTAAACAGATTCTAATCCAGAGGAAAATACTGTGAAAAGCTGCCATATTGTGTTACAAAGAGCATCCAGGCTGAAGCGGCTAATACGCTGGTAAAAAAAAACTCGAAGGTTTCACGTAACTCTGGAAGTGCATTTTGGTGTTATTTCTCGTGGCAGAAAAATTGGGACAGATTTTAAGGACGCTGACAGAAAACAGAATAATTGGTTATAGGTCTGCTTGTCTATCTAGTGTGCATGCCCAATTGCCCAATGCCCATACGTACAAGCAGGATCTGTTTGTAGCACAAGAATTAATGGTATGATAACAGGTGAGAGTCCCTCAGCACAGTGATGTACATTTCCTTTCATTATATGGAACAAATATTTGCTAAGTATAGTCAGTATTTATAAGGCTATAATTGTACATACCAATTTAGAATCTGTCATCTAAAGTCAACCAAAAGACCTAGAACAGGGCAATATAAGTACCAGGAGACACCTTTTTGTTTCAAACTCTGACTGTAAGACCTCGCAATTCACATCCAGCGCACATGGATTGGAGACAATATGTTGTGCAGTCTACTCAAATGGTTGCAACGATGCACTCCAGATGAAGTTATTCTGATTTTCAATAAAAATGAACAGAATTAATTTGAGTCAACATTTTTATTGTGGGAATGAACTGTTTATGCATACACAAGCAGATGATCCTTCAATGAAAAGAAAATCCTGCAGGACTTCAATCTCAGTTATATCATCCACCATTTAATGCAAAAGAGAAAGAGAAATTTATCAATATCCATACATATCAGAATTCAACCATCATTGTCATCAATCTCATTTCATTAATGTCATTGTAAATTTGCAATGTTCCACATGGTAACCACAACAGAGCCAAACATCATTTTCCAATTTCCAGATTAGGCCTATGTTGCAAGAAATAATAAATGGTCGCAGCAGAAGCGAATGCAAATTGATATCACACAATTCACTTTGGACTCGCAAACATAATGGTTTTGTGATTGATGACATAAACTTTTATAAAAAAATCTCCCATTTTCAGATGACATTTCCACCATATCCTAATGCATACCATTCTTGCAATTTAATAAATGCAAAATGGAATTGTTAGCAATATATTAGTGTGATTGATGTGAAGATAACTTTTTAATTTTCATTATCTGCTATTTTCAGAGGACAGCTACACCAATTTCTGGATGTATGGCGTTCTCCTGGCTGGAGTTTCCTTCATTCTTTTCCTTGCTGTCTCTCTCTATACAATATGGTGAGTGGCGTATTTACTAAGATACAATATAAGAATTTTAAAGCGATATTCTGCTGACTTTTGCCAGTATAGTTAATATTATATCTATAAATTATAAGTTGATCATAAAACATAATAAATTTCGATCATGATAATTTCTGAAGCTCAATTTAATTTTCCATGTGGTAGGCCTATATTTTGTTCCAAATACAATGTAGCTTATTAATTAATGATATCATATTTATTATTACTTAATTGACATATATTTGTCTATTTTTTTAGTAAACATGATCGGAAGCAACGAATTATAGCCCAACAGCGAAAGATGTCCGCAAGTGGAACGAACATGATCACAAGAAGTTTGGATGAAAGTTACACATCAAGGAGGTTCACAGCATGTCATATACACAGGATGGAAAATACATGATGTGGGGGTCTTCACAATGACAATTTCATACTTCAAGCCATACCAACATTTTGTATGCAGTTAATTATGTTATAGTTTGTCAAAAAGGTTGAAGTCAGCCCATGGCAAGTCTTACATACAGAAAGGCCTTAGCTTTGAGGATTTTATATACATACTGTTTTATACTGGATACATCTGAGATACTTTTACATCAACTGGATATGATATAATTGCAAACCAAAAATTTTTAATTTTTAAGTGAAGTGCAATCTGAAAAATAGAGTCATGCCATTCAAAAGGTTGGATAATAAGTGTTTTGCGGTATTAGAATGAAGGAGAAGACAAAAACAATTGACCAACTTTGACATGCATGTACAAATTTAGGACAAAATTAGTTTCTTTACATGCCAAATGGTTTTTCGCACAGACATTTGGTTTTCTAAAAACGTACTGCATTCAAAACAATGCGGCTTTTGGTATTTCCAAAAACCATTATTGGAATGACATGGAGGACAAAAGCCAATCAGGGTTATTGTATGAGCTTCGCTTTTTAGAGTGTGGCTAACGGAACCAAAACAAGATTTGAATTCTTCATTGATTGGGCGTGTGACACTGCAGGGGCGTAATTTGGCCGGGAACAGGGAGGACATGTCCCCCCCCCTACATTTTTGACCCCGGGGGACACAATATGAAATATCCCCCCGCCCCACTTTTTTGTGTGAAAACAAGTTTATAGTGGCAATGACTGTAGAGCACACTCTTGCGTCAGAACATGTCCCCATCCGTCTGCTTGGGCAGATTATAGTGCCATACAAAAGTTCAGAATTCATGAATGTAAAAAAAGCCTGACTGTCTTTGTTTATTCTCGGATCGGGGGCGGATTCCGACCATGTCACATGTCCCCCCCCCCCAATACAAATTTCCCACGAAAATTACGCCCTTGTGTGACTAAATATAAGTCTTTCTCCATCTGCATTGGATAAGTTTCCTATATAAAACAATAATACAGTCTGTTTCTTTTGGCAGGACACCCGACCTTCATAAACCCCCTGAATTTTCATGTTTCATCTTTCCATATCTCTACCTTGGATTAACAATGTTGTAACGTGAGTTTTTAATGGTGACACATTCTTCATTTCTTCCCTAGGCTATGGCGGTCTCTGGAAGTTGTTACGATTGAATGGCAGTCTACGATTGAATTGGACCATTAGGCCTTATAAATGTGTTACCAAAGTTATCAATTTCTATGGATTTTGCTGGAATATTCCATATCTCTGGGCAATGGTGTACTTCATTACTGGACCCAGATTATCGTATGTGTTGCCCCTCCCTTCGAAGCACTAATTTCTTAACTTTTGAAAACAAGTAATACAATTGTAGCTTGGTGGGACAGAAATTTATATGGCAAATTGAGTCAAGGCGAAGATTATCGTCTGACGCATGGTTTCTGAAGGCAAGAATATAAATTTTGTATATATCTTTGAAATAAATAATTTGTATAGATCCATCTTTGAAAAGAAATAAAGATATTATGAAAAAATAAGGATATTGTTTTTGTTGTTAATATGTAGGCCTATCTTGTTTGTGGAGTAATGACCTTTATGTTTCAATTTGGCCATAGTCTAAACTACATCATAGTCTACATGTATCACAACAGGGGCAGAGATGTGAGGAAATAGGTCAAAATTTGATAAGTCGTAAATTCTTGTCTCCGGTGTTTAACAATAATTCATGATGGCAGGAAGACCAATAGAGGACCTCTTGCTGTCATTTGTCATAGACAAGGATATTAGCAAATCTTTTAACACAAAGAATATGTGGCAGAATATTTTTATCCCATCCAAAAATATCATTGAAGTGGCCTACCCCCCTGAAAATGGCCTGTCTCCAACAACATTTTCTTTGAAAGATCATATCACAAAAGCTAGTACAGGAACCTAATTCAATTAAACTCTTCCATACATGTAGACTTGACTGTCAGTCTTCTAAAATCTGGTCACCAATAGCTGAAATAATATTCTGTATAAGAGCAGGAGTTTGTTGTGTCAATGTCTCCAATATTGGGTCATTGGCATCACGCCGGATTTGTTTCTTAATAAAAATTAAAGGGACACACATTCTGTGAGAAAACCTTGTGTCTGATATTGTCTGAGAACCCAAGAAAATAACTGAACTATCTGTAGCTCTGTATCATTTATGTAAACCAAAATATTAGAGTATTTCTGTTGGCATGTCAGTTGTCCAATCTCAATTTGTCATTAGCAAACGCCTTGCTACTCTATTTTGACGGCATATTTCAGGACAAAAATCACTGTCAACATATGTCTGGTGTTCATAAGTTCATTGCATGCACATATTGCCAGACTGCCAGTTTTCCACTGGTCCCTGCAAAGATTTTTACTGTAATTATCATTACCATCACGCCGTCATTAGCATCATGTCAAAAAATGGCTTATTGCCTTTATATCACTAAAATGTTGTTGCAGGTGACTGGGGTTGAATCAGTTGAAAATATATTGTCAATAAATGTTTCAACAGAACATTGCATAACATTTTTGCATATTCCTTGCATCTGACATGCTCAGTATGAAGTTTGATGCTACTCTGAAACTACTAACCAAATATGGGGTGCCAGTAACATTTTACCATTGTCTAGCACCTGAAATATGGTTTAGTAAAGACACTGTGCACTGAAGGAAGTAGTGGAGATCATCTTTATTATGCAGAATCCAAACTATTGATGAAAAGAGTATTTTTGTTTGTTTTTGTAAATTTCTGGTTCAAGGACATGTTCTATCTCAATGATTATTGGTCATAGAGACCTGAAATATAGCTCAATGTGTGCAGAAAAGCCACTTTCCTATTTGTTGGTAATACATTATTCAGCTCTAAGTGGTACGGATTTCAAGTTATAGGAATGATACTAATGACACACATATTTGATATTTTAATTGATCAAATGCAGTTTCTCATAAATAATTGGCACTAGAGACCTGGAACTTGGCCCAAAATGTGCAAACAACTTGCCTAATCATTGGCAATAGATTGTTTAGCCCTGAGTGGTCAGGGTTTTTTAGTTAAAAGTGTGATTTTAATGACAGTCAAAAACCATTACAGCTATGTTTATCACCTCAGTACAGATCAGTGGGGCATTGGGACCCTTGGACATGAAAGTGCAGTGATAGCTGATTGTTTGACCCACCAGACGCAAACTTTAAAAGGCATTTCTGGAACGAAAAATTTTCAAAATTTTTTCAGCTGAAATTTCAAAGTTTTCAAATTTTGACCCAAATACAGTAGTCAACTTTCGAAGTGGATCAAAAATTTACTTCGTAGCAATTCTGACATCAGTTGTTGTTGCTGCATAGTTTTGCGTGAAATGTTAACTTTGATATCTTAGTAATGTGCTTGAACAAGATTGTGAGGCTTCAGTGACTTTGATATTCACCAGACACGATCGTTTGAAGCAAGGTGCAAAACGACTTGTCACACACTAGTGAATACACTGTAGCACCAAAAAAGAGTTGTGATTTCAGAGCCTTGGTCACTCAAACAATGTCGAAGTGGACCGAAAGAACCTAAACTGTGAACATGTTAAAAAAAGAAGTCCTCTATTTTCTACTAAATATGATTCAAAAACAAATTTTCTCCAGTCACTTGATGAAGTATGCCCCAGCCGGTGGCTCCCTCACTTGGGTGAAATTGTTCATATCCATTGGAAAAGCCACAGATTTTTGAAAACAGTGAATGTTGAACGTCAAATCAAAAGTTGAGCTCAATTGAGTTAACAAAACAATGCCTGCATGGTTTATTGCACAGTTACAAACGAAATGATAAACTCTTTTCAATTAAGGTCGCCATTGCTTATTAGTGTTACAGACCATTTTGCTCCTTGTGACAAACAATCATCGTTTTGAAGGGTAAAAAATTAGTGAAGCATGAAGTTTTGTCGGCCAAAACATTGCCAAGACATCACACCAACATACTGCACTAAGATTATTTACTCATATTTTTTTGTGTTAATATATATTATATGAAAATTTTTGATCCACTTCGAAAGTTGACTATTGTGGATAATTAGGCCTAAATGTAGTGTCCTCAAAAGCAATCTTAACCTAAATCTAGGGATTAGACAGACAGATAGACAGACCAAAGCAAACCAAGTCCCTCTGGAGCAAGAAAAAGAGCCAGTAGGAGACATACTGTTTTTAGTTCCAATATCTTATGGAAATTTTAATCAGAGTCACACTATACCTTGATATTAGTGTCATCAGTGTGGGACAACCAATTTCCTGAGCATGTGAAGAAGCAAACACAGAGACATGCCCTTGAATGGATTTATTCATTACGTCAAATGATGTCGTGTCCAACCTAATTTCACCAGATTAACAAGAACCACAAGCAAACAAAGGCAGGAAATTGAATGACGTTGAATCAAATCATCTGATTCACTGATCAGTGTTGGTGCTCTAAGAACTCACAACCCAACTGGTGTAAAATTATTTAAGATAACAGCCAATCAATTTGTTACATGGAAAGAGACGACTATTACTCTATGAAATGTGCACTTATTCATTATAGCATAGCTGATGATGTGTCATCAAATTTTGTCATCATGATACTTTTAAGAGAACCATAGTCACCTCCTGTGACCTATGTAAATGACAAAGCCATGAATTCGCACAGCACGTAAGACTTACTGTGATACCATAATTTTCATTAAAGTATTTCATATTCAATGTTGAAAGGCATATATTTATATTACTGTTTCAAAAAATATGAAAGACAGATTTATAGAAAAATGGAGAGAAATTTAGACTACAAAGGTAAAATATATATCAAAAATAGAATATAGATAGATAGATAGATAGATAGATAGATAGATAGATAGATAGGATAACAAATAAATAGGATTAAGAATAAATAAATGATAGATAATCAGCTAAATAGTAAAAAGTAAGACAATGCTGCACCGAAAGCTGCCAAATTCAAGTCTTTACTGGATTGTTGCCACATAATAGTGATAAAACAAAGTTCAAAGAGATGATCTGCCTTCAGTAGTTTCGCTGCGCGAATATTATGATGACATAAATTCCCTGGTCAACAACCTTACCAATACCTTAAGCTCATTTGCACAAAACATAATATGAGCGCAGCTCATGGCTGCCGAAGGCAGCCATGAGCGAAGCTCACTTAGCACAAGGACAGCTCATTCTGTGTGGTGCTCCTGTCTACAGTGACTGCCTGAACAGGAAGTGCCTGTAGTTGCCATAAAAGTGGAGCTAGTAGTTTAGTCAGAGTTTAGTTTGGTAAATAATTAAAATACCTCAAATATCTTCCAAAATAGCTTTAAAATTTCAGTCTTGTCCTATAACAACCTCCAATGACAGATTTCAGGGATTTAAATCAACATGTGTATCAAAATTGGAAATAATTATTTCCATACCCCTGATTTTAAGAAGTGACTGAAAATTAAAAGTTAACACAAAAGTTAATGACTTAAATGGCTCACCAAGTAAGAAATCATAATAACACTTAAGGTTACATAATCTTCATTAACTATCAACAAATTATGTAACAGTCTAATAGTAAGCAGTAATCTCTGAATATCTATGGTTTAATTGATCTCAGTCATGTAACATCAACAATTTAACATAGGCCTAATAGATCCAAAGTTATAGATCCAAATTTAACACAGATTTGAATTACACAGCTGTCAATGCAATCTGTCAGTCTATCTATCTATCTATTTATCTATATTTATCTATCTATCTATAGATCTATCTATCTATCTATCTATCTATCTATCTATCTATCTATCTATCTATCTATCTATCTATCTATCTATCTATCTATCTATCTATCTATCAAAGCAAGGAAGTAACACCCAAATTACAAAATGCCTGCTGTCCATTCCCATGCCAGAAGCATGCTCTATAATCAAGTTATAGTTTTTTCTTTACTCTAAACATCTCTAAACAAAGTGGCCAAGTTAGGGCACAAAAGTCATTCTGAAAACGCTCCAATTTTGAATTTCCTGTCAAAATCTTCCATTCCTTCATCGTGACTACATAAATCGAGATGTGTTCACACGTGCACACTGCACACCTCAATCTCTTATAACGTACAGGATTTATCTGAACTTGTACTCGATGTCTGGTCTTCTAATTTCCCCTGTGCCTTCCTTTGCCCTTCAAGGCAGAATTCTCCCTTTTCAAGGCCATTGCACTCTTTTAAATGCCCCCAATTAAGGATAATTAGTTTGAAGCTGATTCCTACATTACATGTATACAGGAGAGGGAAGCACCTGCAAGGTCTCTCCCACTTGCTCCCTTCCTTTCAGCACCATGGTACTTTACTTCCATTTGTTACCACTAGCATAGCACCCGTGGAATGAGGTAAAAAAATAGTGAAAAAAAAAGTTTAAGGGAGGAAACCCAGATAAGGTTGTTGTAGGAAGTGAAAGAAAGGTGCTTGCAGGTTTTCATGGCTAAGCAATGAGTATTTTGGGAGGAGTAGCGTGAAGCATCCATGAATTTATAATATGATGATGATGATGATGATATAATATGATGCATGTTCTATCTAATTCTGCAAGTAGCATGGGCTGATTGCTATTTAAATTAAAATGATAAGAGTAGCCTATGTGCTATCATCTCAACTTACACTTATTGTCTGATCTTCTAATTTGTCATGTGCGTTTCTAATCTCTATCCATCTGACTATCTATCTATCAATTTCATTGTGTTCCGTTCTGTTCCCTCCCATCTACGAGAAACTTACTAGTTAAAAATGAATAGGCCTAGGCCTACTAAACCCTGCAACCTGTCCTATTAGTTTATAAAAATTAATTATTACAAAGTAGGTGCTTTCAACAGATTTACTAGTTTGCTTGGAAACTGAACACTGGCTGGGTGTGGCCATTTTCTTTTTGTAACAATAATTCAGAATATTTAAAAATATTTGAAAGGAGCCACACCTAGACCGAAGTTTATTCGAAATTTCAACAGGGTTATAATTTCGAATCTTCAATGGCCATTATCGACTTTTGTTAAAGCTCTGAATTTACGTAAACAGCATCGAAGTGATAATTTTGAAGTCAGATTTAAAATCTGAAAGAAAGTAAATTACATACCATGATATGTGACTGTCATGAATTCCCAAGAACTAAATATTCAGAAATTTTTACAAGAAGATTTACCTCACCACACCCAGTTTGATTTGTTCTTATAAATAAAAAACTTGCCGAAGAGTTGGTCAGATGAGTTTTGTCTCTGAAGTTGGTTCGATCAAACTCTTGGTCTCATCAAAATATTATTTTGTCTGCAGAACGACACAATTCAGCTATTGCCATGAATAATTTAAAGGTAAGTGTTTTACAACTTTATATTGTACACAACTATGAACAATTTGGAGGTTTGTCTTCATTTTCAAATGAGTTTTAGTTGAACAATTTCTTTTATGAGTTAAAGCAGAACAATTACAATAAATTCTCTTTAATTAGGCCTATATCCAAACATTATCACCTGGTTGGCTGTGAATATCACAGTTAACAGTCAAAATATCAGGGCCCATGATATTGTAAAAAATACCACCCTTCAAGGGTGATATTTTTTAACAATGGTTATGACATCACCAGCATTTCTGCTGTCTGATGATGTCACAAACCAAACAAAGGCCAAAACAATGGGATTGTGACGCCATATCCATTGTTGCTCCATGGTGACGTCACATTTTTGTAATGGCAGAAAATAGTCCCTCTTTATAACTGAAAATTTGAGGTAAAACCAGGTGATAAAAACAAAACAACCACGCGTCAGGGCACTTCGTACAATATCACTCGCTGTTGTGTGAATTAATATCACTCTCGCCCTGCGGGCTCGAGTGATATTAATTCACACAACAGCTCGTGATATTGTTACTCAGTGACCCTGACTTGGGTTGCTTTGTATTATTTTTCCTTTAAGATTGGCTTGAAAAAACAAGAATCCGCGGATTCAAAGCCTGGCTCAAGTGGCAGTGATGACGGCAAAATATCTGGCAGTGATGACGGCAAAATATGTAGCAATGCTGGTGAAATAGTTAAGTCTACTTTTTTGGAAATGGCAGAGAAAGGTGGTTCTGAATTGCGGCAAGTGAAGTGCTGTTATTGTGGTTGTTCCATGAACAAAATAATATCCAAATAACCACGAAAAGAATGTGTACGATTTTTTTAAATCTTGAAGTCGTCCAATTTCCTCCTTTGAAAATATTGTCGAAATTTTAAAAAATTTGGAACAAAAAAAATAGTTTTTTTTTATAGATCTAGGAAAACAATTTTTTTCTTTTTTTTTAATTTAGGAAAAAAAATGTAAATCTTGGAACAAAAAATGTTTAAATTTGAAAAACAGAAATTTCCTGATGTCGTATTTTTGAAGAAAGAAAAAAAAAAGTGAACACACATTATTGACAAAAAGTTGAATTTTTTCTTTTTTTTTCAAATCTTGGGGAAAAAAAAATTTTTGAAATTG
This sequence comes from Platynereis dumerilii, assembly GCA_026936325.1. Lineage (NCBI taxonomy): Eukaryota > Metazoa > Annelida > Polychaeta > Phyllodocida > Nereididae > Platynereis > Platynereis dumerilii. The sequence continues at coordinate 21,836,307 of JAPTHN010000014.1, read as the reverse complement.
AAAAAAAAAAGTAATTTCCATACATCTAGCTACCCTAACAAACCAATAAAACACAAAAACAGATATATTGAACCTATAGTTATTGAACAGCAGAGTTGACAGACAATATTTTCAGACCATTACTCCTGAATTAGCCTGGTGAGCCAGGCTAAAAATAGTGGCTGGCAAAAAATTGGTTATCATGAGTCAATGACTGCTTATGGTGGCTTACGGCTGCTGCATCGAGTCAAGTTCTAGAGAAACGATATCATAACAAAACAACCCAAGTCAAGGTCACAGAGTAACAATATCCCTAGCTGCTGTTTGAATTAATGTCACTCGATCCCGCAGGGCGAGAGTGATATTAATTCACACAACAGCGAAAAAAATTGGTTATCATGAGTCAATGACTGCTTATGGTGGCTTACGGCTGCTGCATCGAGTCAAGTTCTCGAGAAACGATATCATAACAAAACAACCCAAGTCAGGGTCACTGAGTAACAATATCACGAGCTGTTGTTTGAATTAATATCACTCGAGCCCGCAGGGCGAGAGTGATATTAATTCACACAACAGCGAGTGATATTGTACGAAGTGCCCTGACGCGCGTTTGTTTTGTTTTTATCACCTGGTTTTACCTCCAATTTTTTATTATAAAAGAGAAACTATTTTCTGCCATTACAAAAATGTGACGTCACTATGGAGCTACAATGGATGTAGCCCCAGTGTGACTCCAATGCCTGCATTGGAGTCACAGTTCGCTTAATGCAAAAAACTTGAGATTCAAGTTCCTTGCCGTTCGTGGTCAAACATCAAGTCCTTGCTTCAAATTAAAGCAAAGGGTCACAGGTTTGGGGCTACAATGGATGTGACATCACAATCCTATTGTTTTGGCCATTGTTTGGTTTGTGACGTCATCAGGCATCTGAAATGCCAGTGATGTCATAACCTTTGTTAAAAAATATCGCCCATGAAGGGTGGTATTTTTTACAATATTATAGGCCCTGATATTTTGAATGCAAACAGTGATATTCACAGCCAACCAGGTGATAAATATAGTTTCTCCGATAAGACGCAGAGGGACAATCCCCGGGGGGGGGGGGGGGGTTGGGTACTCACTATGAAAGGCTGTATATAGAGGCTCGGCTGGATGGTTTGGGTTTTTTGGCCTTCTAGGATTAAAATGGTATTGGTTTTTTATGAATTGAGATTAATTTGGTTGCCCTTTTCCACCCCCAACATGTTTGGTACCGTTAGAACCGGCTTCAAAAGACGACTAAAATGGTATAAAATTCATAAAAAATAAATTGGTTTTGGATATTTTTACTAAAAGATTAAAATGGTTTGTGGTTTTGTCGTTGGTTTCGTAGTAAAATGGTTTTGGTTTTCAAAATCGCCGTGGCGCATCCCTATGCAAAAGTCCGCGAAGTACCCCCCCCCCCCGGGGGACAATCATGATTTTTCTCACAAGTTTTAGCTGAACCACAAACAATTGTTTTAATGAGTTTTAGCAGAATAATCCTTCTTGCATTTTAGCTGAGCAATTCACATATACACTGTAATTTTTACGTTAGCTGGGTCCATCTCAGTGCAATGTGTAAATGCCAAACCATGGGGACATCACCACCTGGAACTAAAAGATAAAGTTTAAAGACAATAAATTGTAATGAGTGAAAGACATGAAATTTTACTGAAACTTTTGGTAGGTATTAAAAATTAATTTCCTGATTCAGAAAGCCTTGAAAATTTACCAGAATCAAGGTTTCTCACCAGAAAGCACAAATCCCAAATAATACAATCTCAGAAATTTCAGGACAAAAATGTGAATAAACTGAAATTTTCAGATTTTTTTCGACAACCTGTGGAATGGATGCTAATGACTGAGGTGGCTGAAACAATGCGTTGTAACACTTGGGCTACATTAAAACTTGTTTTGCCTAATTGCAAGTCTCTAGGTTTTACACTGATTGAGTTACAAGCCTTCAAATATCTGGACTTATAAAAATTTCACAAAAATCTCAATTTTTTTTCAGAGAAACTATTCAAGATATCACTGTATAACTTGGGATTTGTGCTTTCTGCTGAGAAACCTTGGTTCTGGTAAATTTTCAAGGCATTCTGAATCAGTCGAGTGGGAAAATTTTCTGAAATTTGATGAAATGACACAGAATTACCAATAGTCTTTCAATGGCTCCAGTAACATATTTTGTTATTTCTCTGAGCTTCCAAACAGTTTCATAAATAAATGTATCTCCTCAATTTTACTGGAACAAAGGGTGATCAATGGACTTTGTTTCAAATTACTCAACTAAAGTACTGTCATGTTCAATTTTGGACTGGCATTTAATTAACTGCAGAAGAAAGACAGTTTGTTGTTTGTTTACTTCCGAAGTATAGAAATGTAAGCAGCAGAGCTCAATCGGACACAATAAAAAAAAAACAAGATCTGCAAAAGCCCATCAACAAGCTGTTTAGACACATGTGCTGATATTTCATTCCACAATTTTAGATGATAATATTTCATTTTTCAATTGAACGCTGGCACATGAGAACGCCGATTGGTCACCCTAAGTTCACACGAGACAATATGTGCAGTGATCAAATTTTCTTATTTTATACCCTGGTAGATAGTTGGATGGATACAGTGCCGCCTGTAAGTAAGTGAAACGCATGACATTGTGCCATTGCATCAATGCTAAACATCCTCAGCCAAACTGCTTGTGGAGGCATGAATTCTCATCGGATGAAAGGGAAACAAAGTGGGTCATAAAGGACGATGTGTGAGGCAAGTGGGATAAAAATAGCAGCCCATTTTCTTTGCTGTAGTCGGAGTTAGGTATGGGTCAAAGTCTTTGATTTATAAGTAAGTGAACCACCCTTCCCTATGTTTTAACATTGGGCCTGCGTTTCACTTACTTATCAAAGACTTTGACCCATACCTAACTCCAACTACAGCAAAGAAAATTGGCTGCTATTTTTATCCCACATGCCTCACATATCATCCTTTATGACCCAAAATGTTTTCCTCTCATCGGATGAGAATTCGTCCTTCCAGAAGCATTTTGGTTAAGGATGTTTAACATTGATGCAATGGCACAATATCATGCGTTTCACTTACTTACAGGCGGCACTGTAGTTTCATAGATAGTTGGATCGATAGTTGGATAGATAGTTGGATAGATAGTTGGATAGATAGTTGGATATACAGAAAGGTAGATAGGTAGATGGAAGGGTAGATAGAAAGGTAGAAAGAAAGCTAGAAATGTAGATAGTCAGATAGCTATCCAGATAACCAGATAGATAACTGGATAGATAAGTGGATAGTCCTAAATAGGTTCCATATTCTTGATAGCTATGCATTACAAAATATGTTCATAATTATTGCTTATTTCAAATAAACTTGGGCCCTAAAAGAACCTTTTGTTTAAAATGTTTCAATGGATTGTTTAAATAAAACTACTGAACCCTGCCCTCTTTACACTAGCACTGACAAAATCGACAACTACAAGTACCACACTGTCAGGGGGCACATTTTTTCCTCATTCATCAACCCAGTTCACAAAGATGCACTTTATAGCACTTTGAAGTTATTGAGAGATATATATATACAAGTATCTTTTCCATCTGTTTAGACTTCAAATGGGCCATTTCCTGTCCCTTTATTGCCTTAAAATCTTTAATTTTGGAGATATCTGGGACCAGAAAAGGACTCACAGTGAGGCTTTGATTCACATTGAGGCATGTAGCGGGGATTTGAAAAAACCCTCTAAAAGAACTCAAGGGGTAGCGAGACGTACATTGGGCATCAAAGGACTTCACAAGTGATTACCAAGAACATTAACTAAATGGGGTCTGAGCCAGTTTTTCCCAAGATTAATAAGCCTGAAAAATAATGGAGGTGTGAAAAACATTTAGATTTTGTGATAATTCAATGACTCTACTCCTTCACTGGTAACTGCCATGCCTTTTCTTACTTTACTTATTAATTAGGCCAGACATAATTTGCCAAGGGCACATCTATGTTGTAGTGACGTTGTGACAACTTCATCATGTTGGTGAAAACTACGTAGAATTGTATAATACACTCTTGCTCATAAATATGGAATATAGGCAGAGGTCAAAATGTGTTTGGAAATTTAAAGACACCATTTCATGATTGGAGCTGCAAACAGAATTCCAACAATTTTTCTGGATAAATATGGGTCCATTCAACACCTCAAAGTGATAATTTTATGAATTTGGAGAAAATCTTGACAACTGGGGTCAATAATGGAAATACTGAAAAAAACAACAAATATTCCAGATTTTTGAAGGGTTGATATCCAATGAAAAACTGTTGATAAATGAAAATAAATGACAGCAAAAGAATAATTGGGGTCAAAATGAGTTAGTAACATAGTCCATGTTGGGAAAATACCCACTAGGGGTAATCTAGACTTCTATTTGAATGGGACACCTATTTTTTCTTGATTTGTGAATATTTTTCTTTCTAAAAGAGCCTTAGCTCTGAAATTTTAAGGGGCAGAAGGCAGAGGATACATATGTTGAATGCACAATTTCATTTGTCTCAACGATGCTTGATTTTGACGTAGTCAGGAAATATCACAATCTTGGAATTTTGACAATTTCTTGAAATTTTGAGATTTTTGGACTGTGTGATTATGTGAAATCACTTTCAATGAACTGAAAAGTACACCAAAGAAGATATTCTTCAAATGGCATCATCGTTCTGGCTGGAAATTGATTACATCGTTGGCTATCAACTGTTTATCACAACACAAGAATGTTTTGTTTACCATGATAGCGGATCACACACCTAACATATACAAAGTCTCTTTTCGTCAGGCCTATATGTGATACACTTGCAAGGATGACCTTTTGCAATAATTTTTATGAATCCATTCAGTGATTTATAGTTTTTTGGATGCCATTAATCGGAGTACTAAATTGACACTGTTTTGATGTGACAAACAGTCAATAGCGAGCGATCAAAATTTTTTCAGTGGAAGCCATGGTACCATTTGGAAGACCTCTTCATGGGTGTACTTTTCAGTATGTAAAAGTGGTTCTGATGTTTACATAGTCCAAAAATTTTCAAATTTCAAGAAATTGTCAAAATTCTTGGATAATGAATTTTCCCAATTGCATCCAAATTGAGCATCATTGGCACAAAATGAAATTGTACATCCAAGATATGCATCCTCTACCTTCTATCCCTTAAAATTTCAGAACTTAGGTTCCTTTAGAAGGAAAGAAATTCTCAAATCATGACAAAATGGGGTGTGCCATTCAGATCATAGTCCTGATTACCCCTAGAGGGTATTATTTCCAATACAAACTATGTTACTGACTCATTTTGACCCTAATTATTCTTTTGGTGACAGTTATTTTCATGTATCAGCAATATTACATGCTATTTCAACCCTTCAAAAATCTGGAATATTTGTTGTTTTTTCATTATTTCCATAATTGAGCCCAGTTTTCAAGATTTTCTCCAATTTCATAAAATTTTCAGTTTGTGATGTTGAATGGACCCATATTTATCTAGAAAAATTGTTGGAAGTTTGTTTGCAGCTCCCATCATGAAATGGCGTTACCAAATTTCTGCCCACTTTTTTACATGTGCCTTTATTCCATATTTATGAGCAAGAGTGTAGAAATGATGTTGTTACAACGTTGTAAAGCTACACGTTATTAATTTAATCCTGAATTGCTTTGCTGGTTACCACATTACCTGGTGGGAATAAGGAAACATAGGCCTGAGGATCAATTGACAGCTTTGGAGCAGAGAGCCCCCTCCCAGGAGTAGTCCAACTTTGCACCAAAGTTGTTGACTGTGGGATTATTGGCCACTCTGGCAATGAAGTAACTGCAAGGCAGTGATGAAACTGTCCGCAATGAACGCTATTGGTCAGTTTGACCTATGGCATCATCGATTTCACCAATTTTGCATGCACCTATGACATCATAGGTCCACTCTGGCACTGAGAAAAAACTGATTTCTTCGGATCAATAGCGAGAGCTGTAAATTGACGTCATTGATAATTCAGATTACTGCTTTTTTTTTTGGTCCTATAATAATGACCGACCCTATAAAGGTAGGCCCACTTTGAGAAGATCTGTGAAGCTAAAGATCAATTATGTCTAGCCTTACTCTCATAAATAAATAACACTATATCATTTTATCATAAGTCTACACTGCAGTAAACATTAAATTTCTAACCATAAGACTTTTTATTTTCAGGTATTTTGTTTGGTAATTCTCATACTAACTGACGTTTACCCATCGAATGCTATCTCCCTTTTAAGCAATAAGATCGATTCTGGAGGTGATAATAGCACATTTATTAATTATGAGTGTGGACTGGATAATAAAGACAGTCATTTATGTGAGTTTTACTTTGAAGGACATTATGATACACTTCCACCTTTCGAATTAAGCAATGAAATTGACTCAGAACACTCTGTTGACTCCGTCAGTTACACCGGGGCCAATGACAGTCATGTTGAAAAAGTTGCAGCTGATACGTTTGCTGGATTACATTTGAAGATTATAAAACTGAGCAATTTCAAGGTGAAACAAATCGAAAGGGGAGCATTCGCAACAAATGATACAACTCTGCGAGAACTGTATTTGCACAACCTCGGTTTGGAAGTGGTCAATGCCTCATTCTTCTATAAAGCCACTAACTTATTTTTGCTATCCTTGAGAGGCAATAGCATCAAAGCACTGAGAGATTTCACTTTCATTTCAGTAAAAAAACTGCGTTGGGTTCACCTGGAAGAACCATTGCAGGTTATCGAGAGCTTGGCCTTTTTTGGCCCATCTCGCTTATCGTTTGTCTTCTACAACTTGGATTTCCAAGTCAAAGGTCTAGGAGCATTACGATCTTCGCAAGTAACGATCATTTACACGGAAGGCAAGTATGCAAAACTTCCATTGGATGAGATGGTACAAGACATGTGGATCTTTAGACAGCAACTACTACACGTTCCAGCATTGCCGATACTCAGAATGCGGCTTATTGATTCCAACTTACGCTTAGATCTCATTAGCTCCAGTGTCAGGCCAAGAAAAGGCACTTACAAGGAAGTTGTTGAATCCCTCATCATTTCAAATATTCCTGTAAAAGTTGTTCGCTCTTGCACATTTTCTGGGTTTGCCTCCCTTCAACGACTAATCCTGTCTGGAACTTCGACTGAACTCTTTCAAGAAGGAGCCTTCATTGGTCTCCAGCAGCTGACACGACTTGAAGTTGACAGAAGTCAAAACATACGAGGTCTAGGTTACCAAACCTTGTCCCCAGTTCTCAAGACACTGAAAAAGATGATTTTGAGGTTTACCAACGTCCCATGCGGATGCAAGGGAGTCTGGTTAAAATACTTGATTGAAATTGAAGTGGTCAGCAACGGCCATGATAATTTATACTGCTTTGAACAGATCAATGAAAATCAAATTGACAACAATCAAGTCAATGACAATCAAGTCAATGACAATCAAGTCAATGACAATCAATTCAATGACAATCAAGTCAATGACAGTCAAATCAAAGACAACCAAATTGATGACGGCCATGTTGATGACAACCAGGCTGACGACATTCGAGGTGACAGTGGTCATGATGACGGCTTTCAGATTGCTGAAGATCAAATGCATATTGATGACAATCACGTTACAAGCAAATTCATACTTCATCGAATCAGCAAGTACCCTTTCAATACGGGCAGTTGTAGTATGGAGGAACTTTTTGGCGGAACTTTGGAACAACAACATTCCATTTCTTGCAAAATCAAAGGATATTACGATGGTGATGACGATGATGAAGGTGATGATGATAATAACCACGAAAAAGATGACAATCACAAAAATGGTGAACCTTGGAATGTTACAAAATCCAAAACTAACAGTGGAAATGAACAGAGCAAACACGACTTCTTTGTGCCATCGGCCTTCATACTGGCAATTCTCTGTGTCCTGTTGGACTACATTTAATTAACTTTATGGATTTTATTACAATTAATTACAAATAATTGCAAGTGCAATTGACACTTTAATCAATTGCAGTTAATTATTAGTGAATTGCCATTAATTATTTGGTGAATTGCAACCAAATGGTGCTTTCGAACATGCTATAACTTTCAATGTTTTTTTTCTTCAACCATTTAAATGCAATTGGACATTCTTCGTATATATTATATACATATATTATATTATATTGTAGGTTTCGCTGTTTTAAAGGAAAAACTTTATTCCATGACTGCTGATAATGATCAATATCTCTCAGAGATGGAACACTGGTCACATTTGTTTTGCTGATGGCATTTATGATATTGATTAACTTGTTATGTATAATTATATATAATATATATATAAACTATAAAGACTGCTATAATATGAAATAATAAATCGATTTCAAGTAGATGTCATAAACATTGTCATTTTCTGTGATTTTTATCCATATTCAGTCTTTATTATGAGATGTTTGTGAATATGTATGTGAGATGCAGGAATTTAAGGATTTTGATTGTGGTGCAGCAGCGATTATGAAGAATTCATCAGAATAAGGAGAGTGGTTGTTTTGTTTGCTGGTTCCTAAAATTTTGGCTCAGTAGTAGGGGAGACCGGGGCTGGTTGTCACAGGGGCAGGTTGTCACAGTGTGTAAAACTTAAACATGCTACTATTTCTATAAAAAGCATACAGGAGCACCGCCATTCTGTATAAATGGCAAAAGAGGAGTGACTTAAACCTATCTGGTGAATATATATCTATATCATTCGAAATCCTGATGTCTATTGGACATTTTTGAAAATTCAAAATTCGGGGCAGGTTGTCACGTTTTCGGGGCAGGTTGTCACACTCTCGGGGCAGGTTGTCACACTTTTGGTTATGAGCTCGAATGCAGGAAGTGGAACTCTATAGGGCATATCTTGACCAAGAAAAGTTATTTTGGACATATGAGGAATCCTTTACTTGCCCAGTGAAGACCTTAACAAACACAGTACTTCGTATATATTATATACTACATTGTAGATTTCGCTGTTTTAAAGGAAAAACTTTATTCCATGACTGCTGACAGATAAATAATAGCAAGACTTAATATAAGAGAGGGTATAATAATAACATTTGTTCAACTATAGTGCATGGCTTTTATGATATTGATTAACTTTAATACATGTATGTATAATTATTTTATATTTAAAGACTCGTAGCATATGAAATAATAAATCGATTTCAAGTAGATATCATAAACATTGGCATTTTCTTTGATTTTCGTCCATATCAAGTCTTTATTATGCGGTTTTTGTGAATATAATATATGAGATGCAGGATTTTAAGGATTTTGATTGTGGTGCATGCAGCAGCGATTATGAAGAATTCATCAGAATAAGGAGAGTGGTCATTTTGTTTGCTGGTTCCTAAAATTTTGGCTAGGTTGCAGTTTTTCCATTGCAACCAAAACAGAAGCCAAAGTCCAATGTAACAACCGAGAACTTCGTAGCTGTATGTAGTTTTATTTTATTCAGGAAATGACAAAATTACAGGAAAAGAAGAAGAACATAAAGAAGAAGATTTAGAAGCAAATATGATGCACAATATCATGAAAATAAAAAGAAGAAGAAGCATGGGAACAGACTTGCCCATGCAAATACAGGCTACTTTAGAGCCACAGGTGCACAGCACAACTTTCACATAATGAGGGTCAAATTGCTAAGGCCCTTTACAAGTTGCATGTACATGCCCTTGGTCCCTTGTCACTATGTAGAACTAGCTGCTGAAAAATAAATTAGAGAAGAATCTACAGCAATCTGATGCTCCATAACTATACACTGTTGTCAGATAATCTTAAATTAATATCAACGGCCTACAAGATACCTCATTTAATTTCACTACTGCATGACAGAACAAGAATCCATGGATTCAAAGGCTAGTCGATTCGGTATAAGGCCTATATTGATGAAGCAGTGATTAACATCGAATGGGTGACAGCGATATTCCTTTATATCATATGGCTAGCCGAAATACTCGCTCCTTATTGGCTGACAGCCGTGCAATATTCTACAATATTGCACGCATGTTATTGCACGCTCATTTTAACATGTAAGAGATTGGACGGACCAAAGGCCATCATCAAAACCTGAGCATTTCAGAAAAAATTAGCCACAAATTCTCAAAACATTCTGTGTACTGTACATATAGAGTGGTGTTGACTGTGCAGTCTTTGTGCACCTAAGATACTTATAATATTATAAATCTTTTGAAATCATAAGTTTGTACTTTGTACAAAATAGACATGCACATTTACTTAGGCCTACTAACCACACATTTGGAAAACTTGCATTGATATCATATGAAGGTTAAGTAACCAAAGTGAGGTCTAATTGCCCTGATCTCAAATTGTTTTCAAGCAATGTGTCTAAAATGAAATTCCTTATTTAAATATTATTCAATGAAACACAACAGACTGTGATACTGCAGTCTACTGTGCATTACTTATCATTATATTATCACTTAGCAGACCAGTTGCACTGACTTTTGTTCATTTCCAACTGCACATTTTTGTTGATCTGTTGTGTTTTGTTAGTTGTGTCTGATAAATATGATAAATTCAGCTTGTGTGTGAAATTGCTTAACAACAGCACTGCAATACAAATGGAACCGAGTTCAGGCCTGTTTGTTTATAGGCCTACACATAAACAAGCTATTGTTGTGATGTGGTACAACAAGAAATCAAAATATTGGAAACCAAAAATTCCAAACAGTTCCAATCCAACAGGAAAGTAAGGTTGTAAAATTAAGACCACACGGCCAAATTGGTAAAAGTATAATTATTTACACATTTATGTCTTGATAAATCAAAATGTAGCACTTATTGCATAAATTGTGCTCTATTGGGCTGTAATTTATTTGATAGAAGACAAAATAAATCAAAGAAGACATGTAACTTGTGATGTAAGTGCAATTGAAATGATATTTCTTCTATAATCTGCTCAATTGGATATCACATTAATGAACACTTTTTTTTTTAATTATTTACTCTCATTTACACTGTGGTGTAATTTACAATATATAACACAAAATAATTACAATTAACTAAAAGCATTGTGTTATACTTTCAAGAAATGTTGATATTCTGCAATTGCAATAACTTGATTTTTTGTTTGACACAGATCAATGAATAATTGCAATCAATAGACACTACCTGCCAACTCAAGTAAATTGCCATTAATCGATATTACCTATAACAGTGACTGAGCTCCATGACTAATTGCAATCATCAGACACTGCCTGCCAACTCAACCCAATTGAGTTGATATTTTCTTTGACACTGCTCAATGAGTAATTGCAATCATTAGACACTAGCTGTCAACTCTTGAATGTGCACTGCTTAGTAAATAGTATATAAATACCAGCCTTGGTACATCAGTTCAGTGTACAACAAGACATGCTTTAAGAAGAACATGCCAAAGAGGATGAGAAAAAAAAGAGGATAACGGCTTTTCAGTACATCTTAAGACTCAAGGTAAATGTAGCTTATGTTATGATTTCTACTTGTTTTGCCTGGTCATCTCGTGCTGGTTGTTGTTTCAAGCGATGTCCATTAGCAACTTCCCATAGAAGGCTAGACTGCATATCATGCTCAGGGTCAGAGACATTATTTAAAGTTAGGCTTACCTAGTACTTGTAGTTTTTGCAGTAATATCATGTAGAGCCTGGAGCCAAGTCAGTCATGCATTTGTGACTAACATGCCTGACTAACTTCCCATATTACCAACTTAATCACTGAGCGCCATACGCCCGGCGAGCGGGATCCCAACAGTACCATTGGGTCCACCGCTTGCTCGAGCGTCATACGCCCGGCTAGCGGGATCCCAACAGTACCATTGGGTCCACCGCTTGCTCGAGCGTTGCGCCGCATCACCATGTGCATGCATGGAGACAAGCGCACAGGATTGTTTTGAGCTCTATCGATCGTAAATATGATCGTGGACGATCGTTTTCGGTCATATCTCGGCCGCAGGTTGATTCTAAGGTAGTTCTGGGCCCACAGATGCTTTCTGAGGCAAATCTGCATTACGGTATTTTGAATTTCCGATTTTCGCGGGCTTTTTTGTCATCTCTCTAAGGGCTAGTCCTCGACTAGCCAAAAACTCATTCACAAACTTAATATGTAAAAAATAGCTTCCATTTGACAATCTTAAATTATATTTATGACCTCTGAAGGGGAAGTAACAGGAAAAGAAGCAACAGAAGAAGAAGAGAAGAAGAAGAGAAGAAGAAGAGAAGAAGAAGGAGAAGAAGAAAAAAAAGGAGAAGAAGAAAAGGAGAAGAAGAAGAATAGAAGAAGACAAGAAGAAGGACATGGAGGTGAAGAAGACAAAGAGGAGACAGAGAAGAAGAAGAAACCTTATAAGTGCCAGTAAGCCCATATTATGAAAAAAAATCTTTATTTGCACTGGGCGACACACTGTAAAATTTGAAATTTTGAGTTAGCTCAAATGATTGAGTGAGATGGTTGCACAATTTGTTTGAGCCATGATAGTTTGCCGTTTTGAGTTATGATAATCTTTATGTTGTTATAACTTGCAAACAACAAGCTATCTTGGCTAAAAGGAATTGTGCAACCATCTCACTCAATCAATTAAGCTAAGTCAAAATTCAAAATTTACAGTGCCATGGGTGCACAGCGTGGCGCTGGATAGTCTTCTTCTTCTTCTTCTTCCAATAAAGTCCATCCCGCCTCTGGCGTATCTTCGGACTTGTGCTGTGTGCGCGAAGCGGTATTTATAGGTGCGACATAAAATCCAAAGTGCATAAGTATATACAGGCTAAAATCCATTGTTCATTAGCATTTGGAGACTAGTGTCTTGAATGACTCAAGGGTGCTGCACTCCATTGCTTCCCTTGGCAGGTTGTTCCAGAGACGGATGGTATCTGGAAAGTAGGACGCCTTATATAATTGTGTCCTTGTGTGGGGGAGGATAAACTTGAAGTTGTGTCCCCTGGCGGTTGACGAGCTTGGGACGAGGTTGTCCATTGGGACTGCTACCATGCCGTGTACAATCTTGTATAGCATCACAAGTTTAGCAGCCTTTCTGCGTTGTTGGAGCGCTGGCCATTGCAATCTCCTCAGCATATCAGTAACGCTGCTTGTGCGGTGGTAGTCTCCCAGGACGAATCTGGCTGATCGGCGCTGGACCATCTCAATTTTGTTAATATTGGTGGTGGTGAATGGGTCCCATATTGTACTTGCATATTCTATTTGGGGTCGGACGAGTGTCTTGTAGCACTGTTGTTTCACTGAGGATGGACATTGGTAGATATTACGTTGGAGGAAGGCTCTGCTGTTATTTGCTTTTCTTGTTATCTGATTGATGTGTGGATTCCAGCTTAGCTTATTGTGGATGGTGACACCGAGATATTTTGCTGTTTCTGTGGTTTCTAGGAGTTGGCCGTGAATCTTATATGATGAGATGACTGGCTTTCTTCTGTTGGTAATATTTAGCACCTGGCACTTTTGCGGGTGAAACTCCATCATCCAATGGCGCTCCCAGCGCTGGAGGTCATCCAAGTCGGTCTGTAGATCCACAGTGTCGTCGATGTTGTTTATAGTCCTGTACAGGACGCAGTCATCTGCGAATAGTCTTGCTGTCGAACCCTTGCTTATGTATGATGGTAAGTCATTTATGTAGATGAGGAATAATGATGGGCCGAGAACACTTCCTTGTGGGACCCCGGATTGCACTGGTGCGCTGTTGGATCTACCGCCTTCAAGCACCACTTCTTGTGTTCTTTTGCTTAGGAAGTCTTGTATCCATTTATAGGTGTTTCCCTGGATTCCGTAGTGGTGTAACTTTTTCATTAGTCGGCAGTGGGGGACCTTATCAAAGGCCTTGGAGAAATCTAGCAGGATTAGGTCAATTTGGCCTTTTCCGTCCACGGTGCTTGCGATGTCTTGGATCGTGGTGATGAGCTGAGTTTCGCAGGAGCGTTTAGTCCTGAAGCCGTGTTGCATATCCGTTAAGATGTTTCTCCTTTCTAAGTATCTCATCATGCCGCTGGTAATGATATGTTCTAGAAGTTTGCAGGTCACTGCTGTAAGGGACACTGGGCGATAGTTTTCGGGCTTGTTCTTGGCGCCTTTTTTGTAGATGGGGACTACGTCCGCTTTTTTCCAGTCGTTGGGGACCACGCCTTCATTTATGGATGTTTGGAAGAATAGTGTGAAGACTGGAGTGATCTCTTCATGTAGTTCTTTAAGTAGCCTTGTGGAGATTCCGTCAGGACCGGTAGCCTTGTGTATTTTCAGGTTCTTCAGAAGTTTGTTGACTCCGTTCTCTGTTACTGATATCTCGTCCATCCGGTTGTTGGTGTCTTCTAGGTCCTCGATGTTATCTGTAGGCTCGTTTGAGTTGAAGACTGACGAAAATTGGTTATTTAGGATGTCTGCTTTCATCTTCGGGTCCGAGTAGGTTAGACCGTCGCTGGATTTCAGAGCTGCTACTCCTGTTGCCTCGGTCTTCTTGCTATTGATGAAGCTCCAGAAGCGTTTGGGATTGGATGTGCAGTCTGGAGATATGATCGTCTCAATGTACTCTCTGTACGCTTGCTTGCAGGCTGCTCTAGTCTTGGATTTAATCTCCTTGTATTTCTGGAAGTCTTCGGGTTTCTTTGTGCGCCTGGCTTTGTTGTAGTACCTCTTCTTTTTCCTAGACAGTTGTTTTATTTCCCTCGTTATCCACACTTGGCTGAACCTGTTGCTTGTCATTTTCGATGGTACATTGTCCTCGCAGATCTTAAGGAGTTGTGATTTGATGTCTGCCCACATGGCTTCAGTAACCGATGGATAGGATGACGAATGGGAGTTGTTTTTATATTTCTCGGTGAATTCATGTTGGAAGTTGAGGCAATCCATTTTCAGCTTTGATGAGTCTGCCTTTTTCCAGATGAATATCTTTCTCCTTATTGGCCTGTTCCTTTCTGCTGTAGCTCTCGTCTCGATGAAGATGGCGTCATGGTCCGACAAGCCAGGGATTGGGGAGCAGCGACTAACTAATCCCGGCCTGTTCGTAATGAACAGGTCTAAGGTGTTGTCCCCTCTGGTCGGAAAGTCTGCCATTTGCTCAAATCCACAGTTTAGTAGCATGTCGATGAATCTGCCATTTATACTGGAGTTCACTCGATTTCCGTCGGTGTTGTATTCCTTCGATGTCCGGGAGGTTCAAATCGCCTCCTAACCAGAAGACTGCGTTCTTGTTGTCTCTGTAAATATGTTCAATAGATCCGCATAGGTGGTCCATGTATTCACTATCACTGGATGGTGGTCTGTATAGTGACCCTATTATCAGGTTGATGTTTGGTTCAAGCTTCAGTTTAGCGAAAGTGCACTCGCCGTTCGAGCACTCGTCCAAGACATTGGCTGTGTAGTCCGTTTTTATGGCAAGTAGGACTCCTCCGTAGCCGTCCGGCCTGTCCTTTCTGATGACATCGTAGTTGGGAGGAAATATTTCTGAGCTGGCGATGGTTGGTGAAAGCCAGGTTTCGGTGCCTATTATAATACTTGGGTCCGCTTGGTCGATCAAATTCAGGACTTCTTCTTTTTTGTTTTTGATGCTTTGAAAGTTGATCACCAATATTTTCATTGCTTGAGATGGAGGTCTTCGTCTCTTGGGGGGAGCAGTTGGGGACGAGCTTTGTAGTGGTGGTCCTGGGCTCGCCTGTGATGCCACACTGCTTGTGGTGTTATCTAGAATTGAGTAGCTGTTGGAGTTTGAGATGATGGTTGTATCAAACAGGCTTGTGGAAAAGTTGGGCATGCCACAAGCGGTGCAATGCCATGATACATTATTCAATGACATGTAGATTGGGGTGGACATATGCATGCATTCAGCATGGTACCAGTTATTGCAATCGTCGCAAGCGACACCCCTTTGTTTCCAGGTCACTGCCTTTTCACAGATTTGGCATGGGTATTTGGGGCCTGGATTTGTTTCGACATCTTTTGCTAGTGCGATGATGAGAGCATATAGGTATAAATGGTATAAGAACATAGTTACTAAAGGAGGCCTGAGTGCACCCGGTCTACTCCCAGCCGCTCTTGCTGCCTGGAGTGGGCCGGGATGCTCCCCTGCGTAGTGTTTCCGCTATGGCTGCTTGAGCATGGCTGGAACCAAAGTAGCCTGCATTGCATATTGAAATCTCTCGATTTTGGATAATTAGGCAAAGCACAGGACAATTGGCACTTGTCAGATTACTGTTTAGTGTATGGATTGTGATCGGAGATACTAATTGAGGCTGTATGTGCCTTACAATTGCAATTAACGGCAATTAAATGCCGATTGCCGTGGATTGCAATGCAAGAGACCTGTGATTACACTCCACGGACATCAAAATGGGCTAGAAATGCAATTAGGAGGTAGGTGCCATTCCTTTGATTGAAGCTCTGATTAGTTGATACATTGAAGAGTAATTAGGATATGACAGACAATGATGCCAATGCTTTATTAGCATACAAATTACCATTCTCCAGTTGCAAATTTCACTTGTTTGGTTGGGAGCGGCCATGATGGATCACGGGCCCAACCAGCTATTAAAAGATACTTAACTCTCACATCTGTAAGATCAGTCCTGTCCTGCTTTGTTGACATATTAGGTAAGGGTGTCACACTCTGGAATGGCTTGGGAATGCAATCATGCAGAAACAGCTAATATTTCCCTCAATTGCAGCTTTTATATTTTTTGCACTATTGCATCCCTTAATATATTGATTAAGGTTGTCTTTGGTCACAATATATTTTTGCAATAATATATAATTAATACATGAAATCTTACCTTTGAATTTGTCTAACACTAAGAGCAACACAGCCTAAGCTGCCTCTGACTGTTTAGAGATTATTTTTTGATGTCACTGATCCCTCCCCCCCCCCCCCCCCCATCAACCTAGACCAACCATCAAAACACCTAAGCCAGCAGCCTGAGAAGTCATTGCACTGTGGATAACTGTGTGTGATCTTCAAGAAGAAACATTTATCCATAATCTTTGCCTGCAAGAACATTCAAATCCATTATTTTTGAAGTTCTAATAACTTGTGGAAGAAAGGAACTGAAAGGATTATGAGTCTTGGTAAGTTTATTTTCAATGTGTTGACATGCCAATCAGAATTTTCAATGCTATTTTGTAATTATGAATGTCACATCAGAAAATAGACTATTCAGCTTTGAGTGCTGCTCTGTTTGCTGTTTTGTTTTTGTTCATTTATTGCAGCAGAACATATCAAGCCAGACAATACTCTTCACAGTTTACTGTGATCTGATACTTTGTTACAACTGTCTAGTATATTAAGTATTCCTTCTGGTGCAATAACAATAACATAGTATAATTATAAACTACATTGTCACCTGATTGAAGTTTCTCTCGATTGGGTCGATCAGTAAGGAAAAATAATAATTAATGCACATATTTTTATCATCAGATTGTTGCTCTTATATTTTTTCATCACTATGGTGATGCTAATTGCATCTTTTTTCTTTGTGCATATTTTTTCTAGACTTGCAGCAATGCAGTGACAGTGCCTTGGAAAACAGGTTTAGACAGTATACACATCACTTTCAAACATGATGGACATCAACAGTGGGTAAGACATGCAATTAAACATTAATATAATTTTATATAAACATCTATTTTTTCATCATTGAGCAACACTTTCTGTCTCAGTGCTAGTATATTTTTTTCATCACTACAGGGATGCTAATTGCATGTTTTTTCTTTGAGTATTTTTTTTTTCTAGACTTGCAATAATGCAGTGACAGTGCCTTGGAAAACAGGTTTGGACTGTATATAGGGATTTCAAACACGGTGGACATTAACAGTGGGTAAGATATACAATCAAAAATATTAATATAATTTTCTGTATCTATGTTTTCATCACACTTTTTGTCTCAGTGAGATTAGTACGGGGGAGCAGGGTTGCAGTGAATCATGGGGTACTGTGAATAACAAACTTCTTTGGATGGTAAATGGCCATATTTATTTAATGTTCATTTGTTTGATGTATTTGACGGGCGCTCAACAGGGCACAGCGAATTGGGAGCCATTCAGGGTACCATGATCACTTTATTCTCTGTAGTAATGACAAGCAACTCTTGGTACTACGGGATGTTTTTTTGCAGAAAAAACAGTCATTGAACCTGGTGGAAATACAGTTCAAATACTTACCTTAGTTATTCTGAAGGTGGGAAAACATTTTTAAGAGTTTAATTTTTTCAAAACGGCACTGATTCACTGTACCCTCCCACCAAAAAGTAAAGTGAAACCCTTCTTCACCATTTCTAATCTATATCTGGTCAGATTCGAGATGTGTGACACATCATTATTTTATTGCATACAAATTATTATGTCGTTGTATCTTCCTCTAAGCCATATCCCAATGAAAATTAAATTGCAACTCTTGGACATTGGCTATAATACGCTTATACAATTCTGTATTATTTGTTGCAGGCTTCCGTATAAAAGTAAGGAATGAAGATAAAATTCTCTGCAAATGGACATCATATGCTCCACATTGACCACTGAAGTATCATAGGTGAGTGTTCATCTAGTGCTGTTGGATATTTGCAAGTGTAGATTATAGTTTTTTAAAATATAAAATATTACTCTTGATTTTTCCTTTTTCATAACAGTTGTATTCTTTTGTTAAATAGATATTCTAATTACAATACTTCATATTTTCAGGTTACTGGTGTGCTATAATTTTCTTCTGGAAGAGCTGAGGAATTAAATGTACCCGAAGAGACAACAAATAATTCCAGCAAGCACCTTGCTCTAAAATTAAGGTGAGTTTGTTTTTTAAACAGTGTACCTGTTTATATAAGTGTATTATTTGGAATAATGACAAATTATGAGTTAAAACATTAAAATTGTTTTGCCGATCAGTAAATTGTATTTGCGTGCTTGCTGTATTGTAGCTGAGCTGTAAGGTCTCAATAAACTGCTTAAAAACATATACCTTTTTGTATAAGCAAACTTGCGTAACACTACTTGTAAATGAAAACATATTTAATTTCAGGTAGTCATTGCTAAACTGCCACCTCTTATCAATAGTCTTCAAAAGGACGCTGAAGTGATGACAGCTTTTTTATTCCTGTGAAGGAAAAAGTGCTTTTGGGAACGGTATGTGAGAATGAAAAATTATAAATGTTTTATTGGTTTACATGTACAAGGTAAATAAAACATAGATCAACAAAGATATTCCCTTGTATATAAACTTGAATATCTCAAAGGCATTGTCTTTAATTTATAGTACTGCATTTTGAAAACAAATCTAATGTTTAGGGTCTGATGTTTTAATCCCAAGGGGGGTTGGAGGTTAACTCAGAAATACCCCTTCCAAAAATTATTTATTTCAAGACTGGTCAAAAAGAATTAATTTATTTCAGCAAAACAGAGCAAGAACTTATTAATTAAAAAATTACTCCACCACCCCCCCCCCACCCTCACTTTGATGTTAAATGGTTGCCCCCTTCTTATTCATACGTTTATGGTGACTCCAGCCTGAGCCTGCAGATTTTATTGACCCTATTCCTGTTTTGAAAAAATTGGAGTGTTTCAAATGGTTATGACCATTTACCACGAGGGGGAGCCACCAACTGGCCAATTTTTCAATCCTGTGAATAGTGAAAGTTTAATTTTTGATACTATATAGTCAACAACTGTATTCTTCTCTTGTAACCTGCTATTTGGCCTCTTCTGGTGAGATCAGAGAAATAATTTGGATTGAGGACGTTCTGGTAATTTTAACTTAAAAGATTTTTTAAATAGAGGTACTCTCACGCAGGGTATACTGGTGCAGATAAAAATGATGCAATCAAACTGCAAATACATGCAATGATCAGATTGTTATGTCCGGTGGTGCAAATGTTTTGCTGAGGAATGATAAATAACTGCACAGAATATGTAGGCCTACTGGTTGAATTGAAAATAAATTTAATTAAAGCATCATAGCCTGTCAATGAGGCTCTGGACAGGGGTGGCGGAACAGCAGGGCAGGAGGGGCAATTGCCCCTCCTGCCCTTGTCCAAGGGGGGCAGGGGGGGGGGCAAGGGTGCCCTTTAGATCTTAAAGTAAAAAACATTATTAGGCCTTATTTTACTAATTTTAGGCACAAATTAGTAAGTTTCAGTAAGCATATATTCAAAATTACTTGTGACTCACTATTTAAATTTTGTCATGCGAAATTGGCGTGAATATGATTTGCCCTTTTTTTCATCTGACCGCCCCTGCCGCCCGCTATTCCTCCGGCACCCCTGGCTGTGGATGGGGGTTATCGGGGACTGGGAATTCAAAAGTAAAATGGCCAAAGAACATGGGGGACCAAAAGACCCCACCCAGAGCTGAGGGACAGAGAATTCTAAATTCCATTAAACAAATTTCAGACAGGACAGGGAATTCAAAAGTAATGTGGCCAAGGAGCCTCGTCAATTAAATACAAATAAATTCAAATTTTTTTTACAATTCCATTCAATTGATCAGATTCTAACTGATTTCATTTTTGTACTTCCAGATTGATGATCTCTACTATTGCATAGCTTGTGTGTGTTCTGTCCTGCTCCGGAAATCTAGTTGTGCTTATTTATAACCATTATTTAACTTAACAAGAAATTAGAATGTATCACTTACAATATTATGTGTCATGAAGATGTTCAATGTCCACTTTATATAGTTAACTGTGGTCTATTAATGGGAAGAGCATTGCACCATCAATCCTCCTGTCAATAGTAAAAGCTGTCAATCGATGAGAATTCACGGCTATGTTATGGTTCTCCCGTCTCAGGCCTGAGCCAATTAAATCTGATATATCCCTGCTAGTTAAACAACCGGCAATATTTTCCTTTGAGATTGCCTAATAGAAAACCATCAATGATGTTGTTCTATTAAACAACAGATTTCTTGTTTCAATATTTATTCTCTACTTACAGTTGGATTTGTGATAAACTTAACTTTTTTTTTATTTTCTTGTTGACTGCAACAATAAAGTTTTAATAAATTCATAACTGATTTGTACTTTTTTTGTGGTACAAATTGCTGTCTTAATACCCTCATGAAATTGATATTGGATTTGTTTTGCACATCAATCTTCGAGCATGAAAAGCGGACTTACTGCTGTGATTTTTTCATCCAGTACTAGAGTCCAAAATCCTAAATTCTGGATCAAAATTTTTATTTTAGATGGGACATAAATTTGTTTAAGGACGTCACAAGTTTTAGTGTCGCCTTTCTAGATCTGGTTCACACATTTTACCAAATTAAAATATTTGCAGTTTTACTGTAGGCCTGTGATCCATCCTCCTCCAAATTGCCATTCCATGTTCCCTGCTCAATACATTTTATACACATCAAACTATAAGGCAAACATCCGACTATAAATGAAGAAAGCCCATATCCAGTTGAATTACAGTGCAAGGAGCTGCTGCCCCCTTGTGTATTATTTTATAACTGATTATGGAAATTGAGCCATGAAGTAATTGAAAAATTAAGCAAATTTATAAAACATCATAATAATTACTACAGAAAATGCAATATTCAAGAAATAAAGTTATCAGAAATATCCCCTCCCCTACTGAAACATGAGTAACTAAACCCTTCATTTTAGACAATGCATTAAATAAGTGCCAATTCAAATACACACAAAAATTAAGAAGTATTATAATTTGTGATTTTAATGACCACTATTTTTGGCAAATCTCAAGTTCTCAACTGCAATACTTCTCACAGATATAGATCTATCAGTGGCATGTGCAGGACATTATGTACCATTGGGTGTGTAAATTTTTGTGACTTTTGTAAAAATACAAATATTAAGTATTGAATATATCCACATTTAGGGAGTGGGTGCACGTCGGCTCAGCCCAACAACCCCGCCCCCTCCCCCATCTTCAACATGGCATTGACAGTGTGTAATTTTGTGCCATTGTATTGCTGATGATGTTAGCACATGACTGTGTCATTGAAATTGTTTTGTCTCTATTTTTGGTGGATCTATTTTAATCCCTTTACACTGTTTTCATTTTTTAATCTTTGTGTTTAGCAGTGGTACGAAGACATCTGTAATTGCTTTGCTAAATGCTATTTAAACATAGCATCATTCTTATGACCAATGCAAACTTATGAGCTTTAGTCTTTCCCACACACTCCTTATATGGTCCTTAATTGACATGCATACATAAGGTAAATCAATCATGTGACTGAATCCAGGGGCCAATCCTGATGATTCTGTAAATGCCAGCTGACTTCCTTCTTATGCTGCCTTGCTCCCAATGATAAACAGAAGAATGAAGACTGATTTTGGACACTTAGAAGGTATTTAAAACCATTGAAAGTGCTTGGAATGTTAGATTATAAGCAAATCTTGGGCTGATGTGCCTGTGGAATGCATAGGATATTGCTGAAGCAGTTATTTCAGCTCATTTCTGACTTGGAATCAACCAATGACCAGTGAAGCATGACTTGAATATCTCACCCTTGTATTTACTATGGTGAAGATTGGCATCATGAAATTAGAACAAGTGAAAGACATTTATCTTTCATGTTGGTTAGGCCCGTGTGATGGATAGGGCAAAAACACTCCCATGAATCTTTGGTTGTGCACACATGAGTGCATTAAATAGATGTCCATAAGAGTTGTCTGTGAAAGAAATCGTCTGCATAAAAACTAAAGCACATATTTGAGCTGCACTTGATTAGTTGTGACAGAGTCACACATAAAGCCACAGGCAATTACCAAAGCAGCTTTCCCAGGCTAAACTGGAGTGACTCTTGTGAGCTGATTGGTGCTGTCAGTCTGACTGCTCAAGGAAGTGGTGCTAAAGATAAGACCTAGACTCCCTAGATAAGGCGATTCCCCAGTTACATTTTTATTATCCGAAGTCTTCAAGCTACACAGATATAGGGTCACTTTCTTGCATTTAAAAGTACTGGAAATATGCTGCAAAAGCACTTAATTTGGCATACAGTGGCTCCTGCATTATAAGACTGTCCTGTCCGTTCTCTGGTCATGAAGCGGTCTCTCATGGGGGTGCGGTCTCTCGTCAGGGTGCAAAATGCATTAAAAATACTACTTAGTGAGGGAGGAAGGCGGTCACATAAGGCAAGGGGGTCTTACAATGCAGGTACCATATTACTAAGGTTGAAACTAAGGTCTACAGGTCTTTTAGTATAGTTTAGCACTTCTTGCAGTCTTATCGGAGATACATAAGTGGACCTTTGGTTCTACACAATGACCTTCATGGCTTGCATCAGGCCAAGGACCTTTCGTGAGGACCTTTCAGGGAAGGGACCTAATTGCTAAATGACCTTTTAACAAAGCTGCTGTGAGCAGGTGAGGCAGTATCACACTGGGATCTCAAGGTTATACCTACATACAATGGGCTACATAGTTGGTACAGCTGGTTCTTTCACTTTCACACTGCAGACAGAGATATCGTCAATCATTCCTGATCTATTCCACAATGTAGGGCTAATTTGATCAATAATATATAAAATATAAAAACATTGCTTTTATCGGAATTATCCAATATATAAACATGCACAAAGCGTTTTCAGAGGACACCAGAGCAGCAGAGCTCTGATGCTTACCCAGAGCAAAAAAAAGGGTACATTTGAAGTGTTCGAATTATTTAAATTACCAAATATACTCCGATTGTACTGCAAAAATGCCTATACTTTATACAAGGGAGCATATTTGGAGCGTATGGATTTGCATATAGGGAGTATAAATGAAGCGTAATTTAAATAATTTGAGCGCTTCAAATGTACTCTTTTTTTTGCGCTGGGTATGCCTAAAGTGCTGCTTCCAAGTAATTGGGTGATTTTCGGCCATTGGGTCAATGCTAAACATCCTCAACCGAACTTTGCTGCACTCATAGTTCCGTACATGAGTCAAAGTCTTTGATTTATAAGCAAGTGAAACACACGGCCAATGCAACTTCAATGGGAGTTAGGGTTCACTTACTTATATAAATCAAAGGTTTTTGCCCTATATGTAACTGTAGAGGAAAGAATATTTGCAGCCTTTTGTATCCCACATAAGTACTGTCCTTCATGACCCCATATGTTTTCTTTGCATTGAATGAGTATCCTTGCTCCCACATGCAGTTTGGTTGAGGATGTTTAGCATTGACCCAATGGCCCATTTCACATTGATTTGTAGTCAGTTGGATTGCATAATCTTAAACAACATCGAACACCAATCAATCAAAGCATTTCCAATTTGCTAGAGGATCACTTGGGTATGCTGGACCTCTGAATCTGATTGCTACAAACAAGCTGTTGCTCTAAATGCAAAGACCAGCCAAAAAAGCTAATTCAGTTACCACAAAAATCAGTCTGCAAGACTGCTACCAAAATTGGGCGCATGCAAGAACCCTGAATTGCATCTCTTTTGCAGCACCGCCATGTCAGTAATCTATGTTGCTATTGCAGTTTGCGGTGGAACCATAGAAGCCAGGTCATTTGATAAACAAAATGATCACTGGACAAAATCACCATAAATATAACATAAAATTAAAACGAACAAATTTTTCTGTTTTCTGAATAGTATAGCCTGTATAGGAGGACTGCAAATTACGTTACAGCTAGATGCGTCGTATACATATTGAATTGAACCGACAAACCCACGGCTGAGACCTACCTACATTTCTTCATTGGCTATTATTGCAAAAGTTCAAGTGAGATATTGAGAAAAGAAAACTCAAAGAACTACTCCCAACACGGGGGCGGGAAGGGGGGGGGGGGGGTAATGCCATTGAAGTCATACTACCTATGTGCCGCTCAAAATATGGGGTTTTAAAGAGCATTTCCTGATCATTTTTTGAGGCCAGGAGAGCCTGACCATAGGGTACACTTCTCAATACGACATCAAACAGTGTTGTTTTGCCTTGGAAATTGCAATTATGTAATGTCTAATTTGCATTGAAATTGCGGGTGTTAGGCACCATTCTTAATTGCAATTTAGTTTTCACACCTTTTCTGATAACTTTTTTTCTTTTATGTCTATAGGGCCTATATAATAACCTGACCATGATAATGATATGAAATTTCGGCTCTGAAAACCTGACCATAGGGCACAAATTTCCGAACGTGGCCGCACATAAGTATCAAAATCCGGCCGAGTTACCGGTTGGTAGTTTTGCTGGAACTGCCCGTCAAAACTTGATTCCCCCCCTTGAGTTTCATGCGGATTTTTAGTACCCCACCCTTAGGTTTCATGCATATTTTTAGTACCCCCCCTCGACATACAAAGTAATTCACACATTTATATATACTGTTATACATGTGCCCTTGGATGGTAACGCGTACAGATTCGTGGACTTTTGCGCATAAAAAAGCATGTATAAACTGAGTTTATGCACATTTTATGACATTTTTGTTTTGTTAAAATTTCTTACCCCCCCTGGACATGTTGTCAAAAATTAGTACCCCCCCCCCCTTGAGACGTGTGTGAAAATTTAGCACCCCTTCGGGCACCCACCCCCCAGACATAAATTCTGAACGGTCCCTAAGCGAATCCTCCCTGACCCCCTTTTCAAACCATACAGCATCTGTTGCATAATATTAATATAACTCTTCAAGGTTCCTCATTTCTGGGACATCTAAGAAATCAAAGAGCATAATGTAGGTGAGTGGGTCATTATTTTCTTGATGTTATCTTCTGACCACATGTTTACATAACATTTCAAGGTATGAATTTGAACAGAATAACTATCTGTTGGATACACAACTATCGATTTTTAGCAACCAATATTCAATATTTCATGTGTAAACATTTGAGAAGATGAATAACAAGATCCCTGTCGTGGTAACATGTCAATGGTTGCGAAAATGCATTCATTCAGTTGGGAAACATTTCAAACTCCTAGATGCGACGTGGAATGCAGAGAATACCGGCAGGGCTGAATTTATAAGGTAAGTACCGATATATATATATTTTTTAAATTATTAAAAGAAGTCATCAAAAGAATGTAATGTTATTATTTGAGTTACCCTGCCGTATAACGGCTAAATGATTAAACAATGTGATTTTAGTCTTTTTTCATACTGAAAAGCCTTATGATCTTTGTATTGATTTTTCTTTTTTACAGGGCTCATATACCAGGGGCAATTTTTTACGACCAAAACAAATGTGTCCGTGCAACCCCAACTTTGGTGAGAAACATTCCAAACGCAGAATGCTACCAACGACAACTTCGCTCACTAGGTGTCAGTGCAAATAGCCACCTGGTGGTTTATGCAAGAGGAGATCTATTTGTTGCAGCGAGGGCGTGGTGGACTATTAGGGTAATGCATGATAGGTCTATGTTTAATGGAATTATTAACCTCATTTTGGTATTTTGCAAATCCTTGTAAATCGTCAATAGATATTATGCAAAATAGTATGCTGGATAGAATGAAATTGCATATATATATACAACAATTTGAAAGTTCTGAGTTGTAACGACTCGATCAACGTCAAAATATTTCTTTTTGGCTGATACGATATCCACATTACTCTTTTTTTCTATGGGCAAAATGGCAGTTAATCAAGATCGTAGTCACATTTAAGCTCCTATATAACATATATTTGCCTATGATATTGCTAAATCAAATATGGCATATTGTATAATTGTTTTGCAGGCAATGGGACACCCCCGCGTTTCTTTACTAAATGGAGGACTGGAACAATGGGAAGTTGAAGGCGGAGAGACAGCAGAAGGAGAAGCTATTTATGATGGCCCTGTACGAATTTTCTTTATTGATTTTGGGGCATTTAGGGCTGCTGTAAAGTTTAACATGGCAAACCATAAACCAGAATAACATAACATCGTATAAGCACTCTAAACATTTGGTTGCCACTGTGACTAGTTTATGACTACTTTAGGATATAGCAATGGTTGCAAAAATTGGGTAGTGACTTCCTGGAAAATCATTTTGACTATTCTATCATAATCAAAATGACTACGTTGACTATATTATGTAAGTGTTGGAAAGGTAGTTAATTAATCACCATCTGGTAGCTTTGATTATGAGAGTGGTACAGCTTACTAATACAATATTTGTCACATTGACAACCCTTTAGCAATTTTGACCCAAGGAGTTGTCGGTTTAGGCACCAGGAATTACCACTCTAGAGTTGTCATCTTGACCACTCTGTGTTTAGAGTGAGGATAGCGGTAAATATATCCTTTAGACTTTAGTTTCAGAGTGCAATTTGCCAACATGCTGCCATATATTATACAGACCTACACCAATAATGTTTGCCATATTTAAATTCAAGAATGTAATTTCTGTGTCATGCTTTTAAAAGTAACTTCATGTAATTTGAATTTTTTTTTCATGCAGGGTGTCTGCCGCTTTTTTGAAACCAAATTCCAGGCTTATCCAGACCAAGTTTTGCAAAAATTCCAGGCCAATTCGGTGAGGAATTAATCAACTAAAAACACAATAGACACATTTTTTTCTGAACAAGACGTTTGTACTTTTGGCTGATCGTCACTAAAAATTACCAAATATTTAGCAGTGGACTGTTTTTGTTTCCATGCAAACTAAATTCCAGGCTTTTCCAGGCCTTTTCGTTCAAAATGCTGGGGCTTTTCAAGGCCTGGAAATTGAGAAACCAAATTCCAGGCTTTTCCAGGCTTTTCCAGGATTGGCAGACACCCTGTCATGTATCTAACTAATATTTTTAACCAATAGAAAACACCATTTCATAATCACCACTATCAAATCATTACATGTGCCTCATAGAAACTATGTTCCAGCATAATTATCACATTATTCTAAGACAGTAGCAGCCTGCTACATTTTCCTCATGAATCTTATCTTTTTTTAAGGAAGGCAATTTCACTGTCAACCAAAATCGCAGAATCATAAAAACTTTTAACGAGATGACAGATCTTGCGGAAAGAGAGGATGCGCAGATAATTGACACTCGGTTTCCAGAGAATTTCTACGGAGTCTTACCAGAGCCAGCTGACAGTAAGTGGCCATTCTACTTTTACTTAGCTACATTTGGGAAAACTGCAGTTTTGCTTCGATTTATTAATATTAATGTGTTGTTATCGAGTCTTAACTCTCAACCTAACACATCCTGCCTCATTCAAGCTATTAAATCCACAGATTGAAAAGATGCTATTTTCAATCATAGGCTTATTATCTAACATATTCCATCTGCAATTTCAACAGCACATTGGGTGCTATTTTTTCTGCACTTACATGAATAACATATATTGAGTGAAATTGTTTTTCATAGCATTAAATAGGACACAATGATGTGTAATTATACTTCATTCCCTACAATGTAAAACTCAACCTCATCCTTATGCTTTAATCTTACAAAAAAAATCTATCAGCCTATCATACTATAAACCCAGACTGACACACTAATGTTGCCGACACCTTAAACCAAACACACAATGTTATAAAAAGAATCTTTAATTAAGTATCTGTTTTAACTACCAGCTGAGAATGCTATGAGAATAGCAAGCACTTGCTCAATCTGAATTCTTGCAGAGTTCACTGCCGGTGGCAGCTCACCACTGCTGTCTCTTATGCATGACATAAAATATGAACTCTGTGTGCAGAGTACTATAAACCTATCTGTTAAAAAGACAACTTTTGCTTTTTTACAGCAACAGCAAGAGCATTGAAAGGATTAAACTTTCCTCTTCCGGAGAAAATCAACCGGGGCCACATTCCCGGATCAATCAACATCCATGTTAGCCAATTCAAGAACAATATCGGAACGTTAAAATCTAAAGAGGAACTCCAGGAAGGTAAGTTAAATTTGATGTATACAAGTACACTCTAAAAAATTTCAGACAAAATTGGTTTTTTAGATTCAAAATGGTTCTTTGAAAAACCAAATTTCAATGCAAAACACCAACATAAATTTTTTTAAAAATCCATGATGGTTTTTAGCATTGAAATTTGGTTTTTCAAAAACCATTTCGAATCTAAAAATCCATTTTTGTCCCGACATTTTTTAGGGTGTAGATACTGCATATTTCTGTTAATCTTTTCAATGAGTAAGGCTCTGTTTATTTGTCCAGGATAATCTCTAAGGCACTATTCTCTTATACTTTTTATCAATCAACCCTCATAGGGCAACTTTAGAGGGCTGCATTTACCAAGTTGATAGATAGATAGATATGGTAAGTGCAGCCCTAAGCCCAGTTCTGGGTAGGGGGAATGGGGGCACATTGGGACGCGGGGCACTGTGGGACAGTGGGGTTTTCTTGGATCCTGGCAAGGTATATGATATATGGTAGTGCCATCATATCTTATAATTTCACATCCTGATATTTCCATGGTTTTATAGACAAATTACAGCCACATGCAGAAGTATGGCGAGCAAAAGTTTGTTTTTGCTACTACTGAAGTAAATATGGACAGGTTCAATTCAAATATTCTGTGGACAAACCATGAACAATGAAGCTTTCTCAGTGCTTTTATGAATTTTATATATCCTAACGAACAGTTATGAATTGCTATCCGTATAAACACACTCACTGGTGTCCGAGAAATTAGCATTTTGGTGTAAAAGTCATATTGGGGCTCATTGGGACAGTGAATTTGGGGCACATTGGGACGCACTTAATATGGCAGAATTTAAGTGTCCAAGGCAACTTTAGGGACAGCACACAACAGGTGTTCAGGCCACAGTGAATAGAGGTATAGTGGATTATCCTCAGTCCAGTGTGAATCCTCGATTCTGATTGGTTGAGAGCTGAGGTGTATGGCACCGTACACCCTGTCTGTCTTCACCAGACAGGGTGTATGAGATAAACAATGATGTCACAATTGCGACCATAGGATTGTTATGACATCATCCTTGTAGCAACAATAGTCATGACATCACAATGCCATTGTTTGAGCCATTGTGACATCATCCTGGTGGCAGTACTGGTGATGACATCACAATGCTGTTCCTTTGTTACTGAAAGACATTTCAGACTCAGTTTGCAAGAAAATCTATGGGCATCAATAAAACAAGAAGTCTGAGGATAAAACCGTTACACCCTGCTCTTTTTTCGAGGGTACGGGAATATACACCACTCAGGCCTCCATACACCACTCAGCCTTCGGCTTCGTGGTGTATGGAGTCCTTCGTGGTGTATATTCCCGTACCCTCGAAACGAGCAGGGTGTAACTGATATTACCATGCTCTGTGAAAAAATTTGTCGCAAAGCAAAGCGCTGTGTGTTACTTACATAGATGTCCGCACCCAGGACATTTTATGTTAAATGTTTAAAGTTATGAACTATTGGCACTACAAGGTGTTAATGCACTGTATATTGTCTTACGCACTACTTATATGTGATATCTATTGCACATGGAGTGTTAAAATGATTTTTCAATTGATGTCCCATTGTGCCCCGGCTGATGTCCCAATGTGCCCCGCAGTCATTTTTTCGACTCACATTTTGCTCTCTGGCTGCAAAAGGGTATGTGAAGTCTAGTTTATTATGCCTTGCATTTAAGCTCAATGGTATTGGTGATATTCATGCAAACTTCTGAGTTCTTCAGTGCTTTCAGCATTGAGCAAAATTAGTAGACGTCAAAAGCGTCCCAATGTGCCCCCGTTCCCCCTACTCGGGAGGGTTGATTGATGAGATGGGAGAGAGAGCGGTAGTCCTCAACATGTTACACATTTACCCCATGTAAGGGATCTTATACTTTTCCAGCACAGGTACTGGCACAAGGGGTCACCAATTTAACTTCTCATCCGAACGACATCCAGCTGAGATTTGCTGAAGGTTCACTGTAAATTTTGGGTTCCCTAACTGGGGTTCGAACCCATGCAGGCAAAGACCTTCAGCAGAGCAGGCAGGATCCTTAACCACTCTGCCATCCAGCTGCTATGTTAAATTGCATCTTTCTCATATAATTTTAATGTATTTAACACATTAAATAATGAGTCATTTGAATATTTTACTAATTACAGTATTTGAAAAATCTGGCATAGACTTACAGCGCCCTCTGACGGTTATGTGCTACAACGGACTGAATGCCTGTGTTCCTGCACTAGGGGCTGCCTGGCTTGGAGAGGAAGATGTGGCCGTATATTATGTGAGAGTGATTTTATCAAATATGCAATTGTACAATATGTCTGTATTGGACTGTGGGACTAGACAATATATTCATTCTATTGCTTTATTCTATCCTTCTTTCTTTTCAGGGATCATGGACTGAATTTGGCCAGTGTGCAGATTCATCATTATGTGTAACATGACCAATATAGTTTTAATTAAAATAAACCAAATATGAGTTGTTGTCGATTTCGTTTGTTGTTTTCGATAATAAAATATCTTGAGCCATAAGGAGTCCTTAAAAAATAATAATTTCTTATGGGGAATATGTCCTTCCCCCTCCCCAGGATTGTTACAAGTATTGATTATCTGACGTTCCCAAATCTACACTGCTAACAAAAATGTTCTATAAGCTGGTATAGATAATCATAAGGAACCCTCAAAGGTTCATTTTTCAACTTTTAAAAAGGTTCCAACAGCAAACAAAGACAACACTTAGATAATCCAGCTGCACTGAACTCCCACAATGGAACCCCTTTCTCTCAAGTTGGAAGCACAGAGTTCCATCATAGGGCCTTCCCACCAGTATTGAACCTTTTCAATTCAGTTGAACCATCAATTTTTTTTTTGTCTGTGGGTGCTTTCAAGAACGTTTTGTGTTAAGAGTGTACCATTTTATTTGGTTGATTGACACAAAAAAAAACAGCTTTTGTCGTCCTACCGAATGACCTTATTAAAAAAGGTGCCTTGAGGAGATACGAGAAGCTAAAGATCAATTTCGTCTGGCCTAATGAAAGGGATGTCTAAATTTCAGCACAAATCTGAGATGACAATCAAGAGTTCTAAAAGTAGTGTCAAAAGTTTTTTGCAACACAGCAGACCTACAATTCACCTTCACTATGACATTTGTCAGAAAAATAAAACATGTATTACTGAAAAAAAAAGGACCCATTTTTCTATTGACATTGTGCAATGATGTCACGTTCAGCTGATTTCCAGTGAACATATAAGTCAAGCTGACATTTCTACATTCATATTATATCAACAAGCAACTGGCTCCTGTGAAATAAGATATATGCCATACTAGGGTAGATTAAACTTAAGTCTTTACAGCTCTTCAAAAATTGTATGTAAACTGGTGATTAAAGGGTTTTTATACATTTTATATTGCATCGCAGGAACCTAGGATATTTTAAGGTTGGTATATATAGTTTATATACATTTTTCAACTTAAAATTTTATCAATATGTAACAAAAATTTTGTAACTTATTTTTATGGTGAAATAACACATATTTAACATGCTCAAAGATTATTAAATCAAATCTGTAACAAAGTGTAAGTCTTTTAAAATTGTATACTTTATAGATCCCATATACTATGCCAAGCTGTAGATTTTTCTTTCTTTTTTTTTTTTACATTTCCACCACTTGTGGAAAAATATAGGTACAATGGTACATCTAGAATAAACAATAGATGTCAGAATACAGAACTATCATAATTCAGTTATCTTTTTATCTCATTGAACGTGACAAAAACTGCTAATTGTAATTTTTTTTAATTATTGAAATTTTGAAATACAATCACATTCTTATCTTGACGTCAAGACATTTATCATATTTATAAGAAGCAGATAAATGAGCTTATAATTATTCATTCATTCCAGAGCTCAATTTATAATCCTATAAATTAACAAAATGGTGGGGAAAATACCCCCATTAGTAAGCAGTAAATGGTTAATGAGCTGTCTCTGAGAAAACCAGGCGGGTGGTGGAGGATGGTCCGAGCCGGATCTGGATGAAATTTTCACCATGTGCCCTTCAAATACATTAATGAAGCACGGTGAAGTCTGTTTTTCCATAAATTGAAATTTTCCTTAATTTTAACCCCTTTTAAAAAAGCATGTCAAAAATGACTGAAATTCATTTAACATGGGCTTCAATGGGAAAACAGCCCAACTTCAGCTCACTAAAAACCCATTTGCCAGCGGGTGGCTAGAAAAGCTGTCGATTGGTGATGCTTATATATGACTTGAATGTCCGAAATCCACTTTCCGTTCGCTGGGCATTTTCCTTATGTGCCTGATATGAGCATTTTAAGATATTTAATGGTGGCAGATTTCATGGATTTTGTAGGAAAATGCAAAAATATGAAAAGTGCCATATCTCGGCTTAAAATGGACTTACTTTAACAATTTTAGTGTCCAAATATACATTTTTGCCAATTCCGCACTCATCTGAGTGGTTACTTTTATGATTAAAGGTCAAGGTCATTGTGAAATTTCAAGGTCAAATTCATTTTTTCCGTATTTTTTGTCTGATTTTGTGATACATGCTATGTTTACAAGCACAAAAGGCAAATTTAGACTCAACTTGATGGTACAGGGGGATAGGGAATTTTCTAAGCAAAATTTTGGTACTTTATGCAGTTCAAAAACTTGCAAATATGACCTCATTATGGGAATTTTTGTATTTACGGAATATATACATTTTGAAAATAAGAGTCAACATATTTTGTGCTGTTGTGTACTGATGAGAGGCACACATTTTGAAACTGAACTTGATTTTATAATGTGTCTTTGACAATAATAAGACATCTTTTGGGAAAAAAATTTGTCATTTCAAGAAATATTGTATTTTCGGCTGCCATTATTGAAAAATTGATTTTTTGGAATATCTTTGGAACTAAGGCTGATAATGGAAAAATTATTTCACCAATACCCACATTTTCAGGGTCAAGGACTCTCATGAAGCCATTTGTGACATCATAGGTCATGTGACAATACTCTATTAGATGGTTTGAAAGGCGCCCGTTATAGGAATTCAACGCTTTTTGGAACATCTCTGGAACTGAGACGGATAATGGAAAAAATATTTCACCCATTGCCTTATTTTCAGAGTCAAGTCTATTGTGATACCATTTTAGACATCACATCTCAAGTAAAAATAATATGCTATAACAGGCTTGAAATGTGGCATTTCCAAAATGCAAGACAGATTTTCTTTACAAATCCTGTATTTAGCAAAGCAAAGCCACTTTTTTTATGATGTAAGCATTTGCTGTGCATGATGTCACATCAATGAACTGCAGTGCAACTCTGCAGTTACTGTACTGTGATGGTTACTATTGAGACAACCACTTGACAACTGATACATGGAAAAGCTTTGAGAGACCAATATTTCTTCAAACGATGTGAATTGGGCTGTGAAAACAATGTGAATCGGGCTGTGATTGACTGTTAAAAAATGCTCAATGATTCCATGAATTATTCTCAGGTCCAGCTCAGGGCATATAAGAAACCAAATTGGGACTATCTTAACTGCATTCAAATCACAACATATTTGTTTTTGTATTGAAAGCTTAAACTGTCTTCTAGAGCTTATGGAGCCTGTACAATGCAATACACTGACGTAAAAATTATGTGCTAACACACAATCTGTTAATTTCTGCGAAAAGTGCATCCTGAAAAATTCAGTGTGGGGTAAAAACATTCCTATTGGAGGATAAACTTCCACCTGTACCTTTGATTAGTCTAGGCACTGGAGTATTTGCAATGAAATTTCATATCGTTAAATTTTAGAATATGCGACAATTTCCAATTAATATTTTAACCTCTTGACTGACCCTCTATACACTGAAGGGGGGCGTTCCAGATCTGTAGGCAGAATTTAGCATTCTTCACTTCAACCAGGATGGCTAGTGAATTGTTTCATTGTGAAAATAAATTGAATGGTCTTACAAATGTTGATTTACCTTCCAAAAATCTGGATGTCTCAGGATAACTATTTGGGACCCCACTACAGGGTAATGAAATTTTTTAATCAACAGGTTGCATAATGATCATTTTGGAAGTATGACCACTGCTATAGGCCTAATCCAATTCAATTTGTTCACCAGAATGAGACTGAACAATGTAGCCCCCTAATAATTGTGATGTAATCAGCAGCAAGGAGACATACATGTGTATTATGAAGCCATAAGTTAATTAAGGCGCCTTGACTACTTTATGATTTAGCCTTAATTAAAATTCATTTTAACATAAAGGTCAGAATAGAATAAGACTTTAAAATACTATGATCAAAATTGAAACTTGTAAGGTGATGCAAATTCCAGATTTTGAGATAGGATAACATCTTCGTTTCATGTGGCCCAAAAGCAGAGATATATTATTACACTGAATATAAAAAGAAAAGAAAGAAACATTCAACGAACTGAATTCACTGTATACATACATATGGAGAGACTGTGGCGGGTTGTGTCATGTGTTAAATTGTGCCTTAGTGTTGGGGTGAAATGAAGAACGATGTAAAGAAGGTAATGTCACCCATGTGTACAAATTGTGCCAACATCATTATTATATGCACCATGACCAGATATAATGCTGAGAAAAGCTGCACTGAGATATTCAATATTATTGTTGAAAAAATGATGCTTTATGGACTGACATTAGTACGTATTTCTCAATGTTTTATTGAGTGACCACGCTATTCTTGGAGTTGCCCTCAGGGAGAAATTATCTATTTCCCCTTAAAAGCAAACATAGTTATTTGTTTTCAGTTTGCTGTTCCCCCAAATATTCAAGCAACACCATAAATTATTTGTTGCAAGACTGCTAAAGCACAATTTATTTATTTCACCAAAACTTAGCGCGAAACTACTTTAAAAAACTCCCCCCCTGATATTATTGCTTCCATCAAGTTGACCGTAAGATAATTTCCCTTTGGCTCACAGTGGTTGGCAGGGATATCTAATACTTGTGGTGTTAGATATAATTTAGCATAGTTAATTGATTTTTACGACCAATTTTCTTTGGCAAAATCATTTTGTGGTTGTGCCATTTGGATTAAGGTCGGTTGTGGCAAGGGTATGCTACAGGATTTTATTTTTCATTTAGAATAAATGATAATTATACAACTAGAACTGGGAAATGGCAGACAATAAATGAGAAACAGATCTCAGCCAGCAGGTCATTTGCATAAATGGAGGTCTGGTGGAGACAGAGGCAATAAACACTGCTCAAAGGAAACATCAATTTGTGATGTCATCGAGGAAGAAAAGGGTGAAAGAAGGGTAGGTGAAGACTGTAGGGAAAGGGTAAGCCTGTGAAGGGAGTTTTTAGCTGACAATTATCCTGTGACCTGGGGTGACCTCATTTGCATATCATTAGCATTAAGTTCAATGTTGTGGGGGATAATACATTCTTGTCAGCAGGGGCGGTGATTTTTCATTTTTGTAGGGGTGGGGGTGATTTCGGCAAACGCGATTGCGAAACTTTGCGCGAAGCCTAGCATGCCAAATGTCTCTGCAGTAGATTTGGGGGCCACCTTAGTTTAGAGGCCAAAAGCCAATTTATTTTAGATAACCAAAAGTATGTTCTGAGACTTGTATGTATTCCACATGACATACAAGTGGTATCATGGAAAAAATAGCTAAACATAACTGATAATTGTCAGAACCAAGTAGTAATAATTTGAAATTCTTGGGAGGGGAGGAATAATCATATGATTGATCATCCCCCCATCCCCCCAGGAACTACGCCCCTGCTTGTCAGTATCTTATGCCATTCCTGAATATAGGAAGAAATTAATTAGATGTAAAGAACATATGTTTTATGCAACCATCCAAAAAGAAATAATTCAAGTTTTGTGGAATTTTTATTTTCTTCCTTAGTTATGTCATTAGCGTTCAGTAAGTCCCATGTAAAGTATCTATCATAAACCAAAAACAGGAACAAGGTTTTTCTTGCAATAAACTAAGTGGAACAACTGTAATATAATTGACCTACTTTATCAAAAATATATGCTACCATGTTTCTAATAGTTCAGATTGCATTGAAACTTTGATTCTAGTATATTGTATTTTGATATCTATCATAGTCAGATTGAGTGACAAAGCTATGATTTTTTAGGCAAATTGCCCTGAAGCAAAAAAAGTGGCACAACTTACCCTCTACTCAATTTTAGGGTGACACTGGCCAATCCTCTAATAAAATATGTGTGCATGGCAGAATTTGGAATGACCTTTGGAGGAGCAAAACTTTATGAATAACCTGTGTTTTGACACAAAACTTGTCATTCAAATGATAGTTTCCCTTAAAACACAATGACAGATTCAGCGAAACGGCCAAAGAAAACAGCGTTGTATCGTAACGAAAAATTGCACAGCATAATCTTTAAAAGACAAAGTGAGTTATTCTTTACATCCCCATTAGCACCAGCTTCGGCTATTGAGAGGCAATTAAAAACATAAGACATTATTTTAAAAGAAATCAGACAGAAAACACCATCCTGATTCTTCTGAATTTCAGGCCAAACCTTGTTTTGAATATTGATAGTTTGTCTTGCGTAAACCTAAGAGTTTCGCTGCAGTTGATTGATGTGACATCATGCATAGCAAATGCGTGGCTACATCATGACAAAAGTGGCTTATCTAAGTAAATGATTTGCAAACAAAAAATAAAAACAATTCTGGTATTTTTGAAGGACAAAACAAGATGTTCTTTATGCTGCTTGTCAAACCTGTTATAGCATTGTTACTTCATATGTGATGTCTAAAATGTATTACAATAGTCCTTGACTCTGAAAATATGGTGAAGGGTGAAATACTTTTTCCATTATCTGTGTCAGTTTCAGAGATATTCCAAAAAAGCTTGAATTTCCGTAACCGGCATCTTTCAAACCCTCAACTAGAGTATTGTCACAAGACCTATGATGTCAAAAATGGCTTCATTAGAGTTTTTGACCCTGAAAATGTGGGTATTGGTGAAATAATTTCTCCATTATCAGCCTTAGTTCCAAAGATATTCCAAAAAATCAAATTTTCGATAATGGCAGCCGAAAATACAATATTTCCTGAAATGGCAAATTTTTTTCACAAAAGTTGTCTTATTGTTGTCAAAGACACATTAACAAATCAAGTTCAGTTTCAGAATGTGTGCCTCTCATCACCACACAACAGCACAAAATATGTTGACTCATATTTTCAAAATGTATAAATTTCCGTAAATACAAAAATTCCCATATTGAGGTCATATTTGCAAGTTTTTGAACTGCATAAAGTACCAAAATGTAGCTTAGAAAATTCCCCATCCCCCTGAACCATCAAGTTGTGTCTAAATTTGCCGTTTGTGCTTGTAAACATAGCATGTATCACAAAATCAGACAGAAAATACGGAAAAAATGAATTTGACCTTGAAAATTCACAATGACCTTGACCTTTAATCATAAAAGTAACCACTCAGATGAGTGCGGAATTGGCAAAAATGTATATTTGGACACCAAAATTGTTAAAGTAAGTCGATGTTAAGCCGAGATATGGCACTTTTCATATTTTTGCATTTTCCTACAAAATCAATGAAATCTGCCACCCTTAAATATCTTAAAATGCTCATATCAGGCACATAAGGAAAATGCCCAGCGAACGGAAAGTGGATTTCGGACATTCAAGTCATATATAAGCATCACCAATCGACAGCTTTTCTAGCCACCCGCTGGCAAATGGGTTTTTAGTGAGCTGAAGTTGGGCTGTTTTCCCATTGAAGCCCATGTTAAATGAATTTCAGTCACTTTTGACATGCTTTTTTAAAAGGGGTTAAAATTAAGGAAAATTTTAATTTATGGAAAAACGGACTTCACCGTGCTTCATTAATGTATTTGAAGGGCACATGGTGAAAATTTCATCCAGATCCGGCTCGGACCATCCTCCACCTATATGGGCATTCCGCCTGGTTTTCTCTGAGACAGCTCATTAAAAGACTCCTTCAATTTAATTGGAAAGAATTTCAAGTTATTGGATGCCTCGTGGAACTTTAAAAACACAGGAAGGACAGATTATTTAAGGTAACCAAAACATTTTATTTATTTATTTATAAATAATATTTATTACACTTACATAATGTTTTAGGACTAAATGACAGTTCCCGTCAAAAGTTTTTGGACACCAGTATCTCACGAAGGCTACACGTGTTGATAGAGAATAGACTAGAATAGATTTTATTCAAATGAAGTATGTAAATATATAACAATACAATTTGTCTTGCAAGATGCCAAAGTACCTAATAGCAGAAAAGTAAAAGGTGCTTTTTAAAACGCCATATATATATCCCCAAAAATGCTATTTGGATATTTTGATATAGTGCACGCGACTATGGTTGGCCAACCAAAGTTCCTGACAGAAAGCAAGGGGCACGCTCAAAGAGATTTTGAATTGGAGACTTCAGTAGGAGTTTTTGGATTTGCCAGTAATTTCTGTCCATGGCTGCATACTGCTTTCTTTTTGGAAACATCCTCCAGAGAAGAATGGCAAAGTTGTAACATAGTGCATTTTGGCAAAGTAAAGTAGATAATTTGGGTCAGTTGCACTAATATGGGATATTTTGTCACTGATACTGGCAGAGCATGGTAAGAACTTTGGAAAGGAGTAGCTATTCCGGCAGAGACTCATCAGGACATGTGGCACCTAAAATGCATGCCCAATTAGCTCATGGGGCAGTTAGTACTTTTGGTTGTAACTTGTACAGGCTATAGTGTAGCATTGAAAGGAGATTTACATATGTATTAAATTATGCAGATGACTTAACCGACTATGATTTTTTAAAAATGTTTTTAGTTTGTCGTTTTATTCTCATATGGCTGTCTGAGCACCAACACTGTACAATTACATGCCACAGATCTCATGAAAATACATCGCCGCAATGGTCAAATACAAAAAAAAACTCAATCGAATGATTTTTTTCTTATCCAGCAAACATATTCCGGGAGCAATATTCTACGACCAAAGCAAATGCGTCACACCAATTCCAACCATTGTTAGAACATTGCCTGATCCAGAATGCCACCAGAAACAACTTCGCTCACTAGGTGTCAGTGCAAATAGCCACCTGGTGGTTTACGCAAGAGGAGATCTATTCGTTGCAGCAAGAGCATGGTGGACTATCAGGGTAAGATTAAGTCATAACAAATAGATGTTGCGATCATTGAAAAATATTCACTGAAATTGATGTAAGTTACAATAATAAAGTAACCCTAATGAATTGAAAATATTTTGTATTTTGCTTGTTAGGCAATGGGACACCCAAATGTGTCAGTGTTGGATGGTGGTCTGGAGCACTGGGAGGCAGAAGGAGGAAAATCTGAAGCAGGAGACACTCTCTATGATGGCCCTGTACGTATCTTAATATGTAAGACGTTTGATTCTTCAACCTTATCTGATTTTGTGAGCTCGCTACTATTACCAAATTATTATTATGTATCTTAATTTGTAAAATGTTTGACTCTCCATCATTATCTGATTTTCAAAGCTTGAAGTTGCGAATGGTAAATACAAGTTTTATAAAAATGTTGATATGTTAAGCAAAATCAACCCAATGTATTCTATATCAATTTCCTGCACTTCTGTGTTATTATACAGCGTAATATATGTATGAATTTCCTTTGCTATTGTGCCTGCTTTTCATTTAATAATTCTCAGATTAATCCAAAGAAAGTATACCTTTTTTTTAAGCTATCTTTGTCATGATTTTTCTCTTCACTGGGTATTATCTTTAACATTACATATGGTCTCCAGCTACTCATTGAAACTTATCACTATTTATACCTCCAGGAAGGTGACTTCAATGTGAAAATGAACAACAGTATAATAAAGACATTTGATCAAATGGTGAACATGGCAAAAAATGGAGGCGAACAATTACTGGATGTGAGAGAAGAGGAAAATTTTACGGGAGAAGGTCCCGAACCTAGTGACAGTAAGTCGATTCTTTTTTATGGAGACTTCAGTCAAGTGGTGAGGTGTTATATTTTTGTTTCAGTTGTCGTTTGGTTAATTAATTTCCGACCCAAAGAGCCAAGTTTTGGTTACGGTTTCGATTTACAAAAATATGTATGAAAAACATGGTCTGCAAATTACCCAAAACAATTTTACGATCCTTGGTAGCAGGGCATCCGGTAAAGTCCCGAAGTTCGGCCCGAAAACACAACAATCATTGTAAAATGGTGCTCATACTACGATGTCAATTAAGTTCAGCAACTTTCTCTTTCAGAAACAATAGGAGCATTGAAAAGTGCCAACTTCCCAATCCCGGACAACATGAAAAGAGG
Source organism: Platynereis dumerilii (assembly GCA_026936325.1). Taxonomy (NCBI): domain Eukaryota; kingdom Metazoa; phylum Annelida; class Polychaeta; order Phyllodocida; family Nereididae; genus Platynereis; species Platynereis dumerilii. The sequence goes on along the minus strand of JAPTHN010000014.1, from coordinate 21,795,172 downwards.
ACATATTTCCGGAGCAGTAAATGTACCAATCGACAATTTCAAAATAAGTGGAGGAAGGTTAAAAACAAAAGAGGAATTACAGGAAAGTAAGTAATATAAATATTAGATTGAATGTGTAAAAACAATTTGAGCCTTTGTTAGCGTTTCGGAGTGTTTAATTTCGAGCTTTTAAGTCTTGGAACAAGTGCTCTAAACAGGCTGGTTAACTAAGGATGATTGGTTGTTAAAACCAAAGCAAGATAAAGGTTGAGAAGTAAGAATTAACATAATCATTATATATTTGATAATCACAAACCATGTCTTGATTGAAAGGTTGCCATTTGGATTGGTTATGGACTACAAAAAAACAGATTGGTAATGCGCAATCCGTTTTAAATATTGTAAATATTCAGTTTAGCCCCCCCTCACGTTTTTTTCCCTAATCTTTCGTAAATTTACAGTATTTGAAAAATCTGGCATAGACACGCAGCGCCCTCTTACAGCAATGTGCTACAACGGTCTGAACGCCTGTGTTCCTGCACTGGGGGCTGCTTGGCTTGGAAAAGAAGATGTGGCTGTATATTATGTAAGCTAATTACTTTAGTTATTACCATATCTTTATATCAAATTTCTTTTTATCTTTCTGCCTGTCTATCATATGTGTCTTCTTTCTTTCTTTATTCAGGGATCATGGACAGAATATGGACAGATCGCAGACCAGTCATTAGTCGAGTGATGTCATTGAAAAAGATAACTACTGTGATATAATTATCATCAAAACATTGCAATGAATATAAATGCTCAACCGCACTGAAAAATAGCCAATTAATAAATCAAATTTAATGTATTTTTTCCTCAAATGGTTATCTTTGTTCACATTGTTTCTGCTTTAAAAGAATTAGCATGCGCTGGGGGACTAGCATACACTGGTTGGATCATTATGCACTGGGGGATTAGCATGCACTGGGAGGACGAATGTGCACTAGGGGATTGGCATGCACTGGGAGGAACAATGTGCACTAGGGGATTAGCATGCACTGGGAGGATCAATGTGCACTGGGGGATTACCATGCACTGGGAGGATCAATGTGCACTGGGGGATTAGCATGCACTGGGAGGATCAATGTGCACCTGGGATTAGCATGCACTGGGAGGATCAATGTGCACTGGGGATTAGCATGCACTGGGAGGATCAATGTGCACTGGGGGATTAGCATGCACTGGGAGGATCAATGTGCACTGGGGGATTAGCATGCACTGGGAGGATCAATGTGCACTGGGGGATTAGCATGCACTGGGAGGATCAATGTGCACTGGGGATTAGCATGCACTGGGAGGATCAATGTGCACTGGGGGATTAGCATGCACCGGGCGGATCAATGTGCACTGGGGGATTACCATGCACTGGGAGGATAAATGTGCACTAGGGGATTAGCATGCACCGGGAGGATCAATGTGCACTTGGGGATTAGCATGCACTGGGAGGATCAATGTGCACTGGGGGATTAGCATGCACTGGGAGGATCAATGTGCACTGGGGGATTAGCATGCACTGGGAGGATCAATGTGCACTGGGGGATTAGCATGCACTGGGAGGATCAATGCGCACTGGGGGATTACCATGCACTTTACTTTACTTTTACTTTACTTGGAGGATCAATGTGCACTGGGGTATTAGCATGCACTGGGAGGATCAATGCGCACTGGGGGATTACCATGCACTTTACTTTACTTTTACTTTACTGGGAGGATCAATGTGCACTGGGGATTAGCATGCACTGGGAGGACGAATGTGCACTAGGGGATTGGCATGCACTGGGAGGATCAATGTGCACTGGGGGATTAGCATGCACTGGGAGGATCAATGTGCACTGGGGATTAGCATGCACTGGGAGGATCAATGTGCACTTGGGGATTAGCATGCACTGGGAGGATTGATGTGCACTGGGGGATTAGCATGCACTGGGAGGATCAATGTGCACTGGGGGATTAGCATGCACTGGGAGGATCAATGTGCACAGGGGGATTAGCATGCACTGGGAGGATCAATGTGCACTGGGGATTAGCATGCACTGGGAGGATCAATGTGCACTGGGGATTAGCATGCACTGGGAGGACGAATGTGCACTAGGGGATTAGCATGCACTGGGAGGACCAATGTGCACTGGGGGATTGGCATGCACTGGGAGGATCAGTGTGCACAGGGGGATTAGCATGCACTGGGAGGATCAATGTGCACTTCGGAATTAGCATGCATTGGGAGGATCAATGTACACTGGGGGACTAGCATGCACGGGGAGGATAAATGTGCACTAGGGGATTGGCATGCACTGGGAGGAACAATGTGCACTGGGGGATTAGCATGCACTGGGAGGATCAATGTGCACAGGGGGATTAGCATGCACTGGGAGGACCAATGTGCACTAGGGGATTAGCATGCACTGGGAGGATCAATGTGCATTGGGGATTAGCATGCACTGGGAGGATCAATGTGCACTGGGAGGATCCATGTGCACTGGGGATTAGCATGCACTGGGAGGACGAATGTGCACTAGGGGATTAGCATGCACTGGGAGGATCAATGTGCACTGGGGGATTAGCATGCACTGGGAGGATCAATGTGCACAGGGGGATTAGCATGCACTGGGAGGATCAATGTGCACTAGGGGATTAGCATGCACTGGGAGGATCAATGTGCACTGGGGGATTAGCATGTACTGGGAGGATCAATGTGCACTGCCAGACTCAACCATCCAGTTTCCCAGAATGCGCAAGGAAGATGCCCACCAGAATTCTCTTAAATGGCGTCTTTGGTACGTACCAGGTCGTGTGACAAACTGAACTGGTTCCTGCTCCAGTAAATCTAGGGACCCAGATATATTTTTTGGTACGGGCTCAGACTCCCGACAGATGGGCGTGTTCACAAACAACCATGTGTAACACGTGTTGCAAGTCTTTCCAAAAATATTCTTGGAGGACTTGAAGTGCACTCACATTATATGGGAGCTCCGCATGTTCCACCCATAGATGTTGTATCTATTTTGCCCTGAAATTTTAGCATGAGCAATTTTTATGGATGTGACCAGTGATATTGGTCAGGATTTGCCCTGATATCCAATTTGTAGTGATGCCGCGGGGGGGGGGGGGGGGGGGTTGCAACCGTCCCAATGGGCAATACACCTAAATATAGGCCTGTATATAGATGACAACACCCACTGGGAGTCTGGGACTCAGTACCTCGTAGCCTACCTGGCTAGATCAGCAGCTAGAGCAGGGCTCAGTTATTATATCCATCCAACCTTTCCTTGAGCAATTGCCGCGTCAATGATGCAGCACGCTGCCGCGTCTCATACTGGGTGCAGCACCTTAAGTTCTACTGGTACCAATATTTAGGAAATTTAATTTCTTACATTTTGAGCTAACTTTGGGGCCTGTACAACCATTCTTTCTATGTCAAAAGTATACTTTAATAACCAAATAGTGAATTAACTGGCGGTGAAACGTCTTACACAGCCGACGGTGAAACGTCCCAGCGGTGAAACGTCTTGCTACCCGTCCAAAGCACTCAAGGTTGATGTCCAAATTTTTTTAAACATGTTCTTATTCCTGTCATTTATCAAAAAATAGGCCTGACAAAAATATTTCATAAAATTCAACATGTTTTGTTATGGTAAAATCTAAATGTTTCAATTAAAAAAAAAAAATTTCATATCCACAAATCACCCAAAAACCATGCCCTGAACTTCTGTTATTTCCCCCAAGGAAAGATTGCGATATGGCCCAGACCTGAGTATCCAGACCTACAGCATATATGTCTCAACTTTAGGGATGGACATCGTTTGCCCAGTTCGATACGATACGTACCGTCGGTACTTTTTTTCGGTTTTCGGTTCGTATCGCGATCCGCAAATTCAGCCAGATCCGCAAATTAGTGATTTTCGGCAAAATACGCAAAGCCGAATTAATTCCGTTTTTTGGTCCAGAAATTCACCAGTCCGCGCCTGGGCTGCAACCAGGGCGATGGTCTAAGTTGGCCACCTCCTCCAGCATGTACTGGAGTCGGCATCTAGCAATGTGAAAGGTCCCGGATGTGTCAGGATCCTGACATGATGCTGATTGGTCAATCTAATCACATGACCCAGCCATCCAATGAGATATTGATGGCCTATAGACATATCCCAAGATGCAATGCGGTAATTAAGCAATCAGATCGTAGGAATGCCTGCTAAGTGCCAGTCTGTTTACACAGACTGTTGGACCAGTGCTAGGCGATGGTCCGGTAATGTTTTGCTCGCGAATTTTGCATTTCTTGGCTCAATAAAGTCATTTTTGACCATTTTACATGGAAATTAAGCATGTGGAGGGTAGGAATGGATCGAACCGAAAGTTTATATCATCGATTTCGGTTATCAAACCGGCAGAAAGAACCGGTACGATCGATATACCGTGAACCGGTGTCCATCCCTACTCAACTTGCATGCGAACTTGAATTAGGCACTTTTTCTACAGGCTGTGGAAATCCACTGCATTAACCTAGAGCAATGTAAATAGTTTCATTTACTAGAACTAAGTCGGGAGTGGGGCTGCAGTGCATTTTTTGTGACGTCACGCCAATTGTGCCCATTGTTTTGATCGCATCAGGAAAGTAAACAAGCAAAATGAGCAGCCATCTTAGAAATTGCTTGAAAATCGGCAAAAAACGGCGCTAAAACATCGCGAAAACGTGATATTCACATTGCAAAACAGCTGATCTACCAGCAGGTATGTGTATTTCTGCTGTAAGACTTTTAGATGCTGAGAAATCAGGCCAAACACCAGTTCGCATGTTGGATGACAAAAACTGCAGCACGCATTCTGAGGAAATAAGGGACCGTTCAGAATTTATGAGGGGGGCCCGGTGGGAGTTTTGGCCGAGGGGGTACTAACTTTTCACACGTGTTTCAAGGGGGGTATTAATTTTTGACAACACTTCCAAGGGGGGGTTAGAAATTTAAAAAAAGAAAAAATGTTTAAAACCACGCATAAACTCATTTTATTTGGACTTTTTTACGCTTAAAAGTCCATGAAATGACCCCGGGGGGGGGGGGGTACTCACTCTATATAAGGGTGTATATAGAGGCGCCGCTGGATGGTTTAGGTTTTTTGGCGTTTTTGGATTAAAATGGTTTTGGTTTTCTGATTAATTTGGTTCTGGTTTTCGCAACCCCAACATGTTTGGTACCGTTAGAATCGGCTTCAAAAGAGGATTAAAATGGTTTAAAAACAATGGAGATTAAATTGGTTGCCAAAAACTTTAGTGAAGGATTAAAATGGTTTGTGGTTTTGGCGCAGTTTCCGGATTAAAATGGTTCTGGTTTTCAAAATTGCCGTGGCGCATCCGTATGCAAAAGTCCGCGAAGTACCCCCCCCCGGGGAAATGACGCGAATCTGTATGCATGGCCCTGGATAACAGTATATATATATGTGTATTTTTTGTATGTCTAGGGGGGGTACTAAAAATTCGCGTGAAACCTAAGGGTGGGGTGCTACATATCCGCATTAAACTAGCAATGCTAGAACCCACTAGGTGCGCTGTCGTCGTTTTTCTCTCAGCTTACCCAAAAGTTGATCCTGCAATCTTGGAAAAACTGAAGTCAAATCACGGCTGTTTTTTCACAGAAAAACCTCATTATTTGTCCAGGAAAGATATGGAATGGATAGCTGAGGTTGTTAGGCCGTGGTATAGCACACTTTAGTCACGGTAGACATTTATTTTGTTTGTTAAAGATCGATTTGAATGTTTCGTTTTACCTATTTTGGCCCAAAACCGCTCTATACCACCTTCATTGTAGCACATGGATTTAGAGAATATTCTTGGGAATATTTTGCCGTTTACTTTGTGAAGATAGGTGGTGGTAGAGAGGAGAAAATCCACTTTTAGTGAGTGAACGTTGGTGCATGTCGCCATTGGATCAATGCATTTACACACCCCTGACCCCCCATAATAAAATATGCCACTGACCTTGCAGTATACTAAATCATTGAAAATGGGACACTCAAGGGTCTAAACATGCTAAATGGGTTTAAGTATCATGATTGGATGCTTTTGAAAGTGAATTGTAATTCCTGCTGTGAATTTTGTCAATTTTCAACCTCAATTTCTGAACTTTAAAATTTTATATCTCGAGTGATATTAACATAATAGACTAAAAAACGACTGGGTTTGATTGCAAACTACTAGGAGAACATTCCTATACCTTTATTTCAGTGATACGTCTCATATTAAGGCAGTACAGAGCCGGATCACTTTTTGTCCATTTTTGGCCAAATTGGGACTCTAGCTTTTTGGTGGAGTTCCCCATATGGAGACAAACCTGCACAAGAAAGGTCACTTTTGCCACTTGTTTTGTCAATGAGGGACCTGAAGGAAGATATCTACGCAAAGAAAAATTAATTTTTAATCTTTATTCAAAAAGTGCTATCATTGCTAATTAAACTGAAGGGGGGTATCAATTTTTGACGGGAAGTTCCAGCAAAACTCCCACCCTCCCCCCCCAGTCATAAATTCTGAACGGCCCTAAACGATTTTAAAAAGTGCTGGAGTTTCCACTTACCGTTGCAGTTTATCGATCATCATCTTATCAACTCCACCAGCAGAACAAGAAGCTAACAAGAAACATTCCAAAAAGAAATGTTTCCAAGCAATCACTGCACCAATCAACAGGTGTCGCCAGTGGTGAGCGGAACTACTGCCCCCTGGTGGACGCCACAGAGTTGAGAAATGGGAATTGACCAACGAATTGTTGGTGGGTGTTCCTGTGTAAACAGCAGCGTGCAGCTTCAGTGGAGGATAGAAGTTTGGGGTGGATTAACTGGATTAAAGTAGATTTAGAGAGAAAACAGTCAAAATGTCCAGCATTTCATCCACCCCAACTTCCTCATCAGACATTGATGAAGTTATAGAGGACGAAACAAGAGCTCAGATCGACAGAATGGCCTCTCAAGTCATTGAGTTGATGGAGCAACAGAATTTGGATGACCACTCACTTGACTCCGAGTCAGACCAGCCACCCCCTGAGAGTGCCCCTGTGGCAGAAAGTGGAACTGAAAAGGTCCTGGAAGTTGTGACTGCCCTCAGCTCTTTTGCTGCTGTGGGAAATTCTCAGGTATTACATGTTCATTAATCATCAGTAGTGATATGTTTTACAGACTCTTTAGCATTGAATTAGCAGTTTAGTTTATCACACTTTAACTGCAGTTAACTTAGTTTGTCACATTTCTGCCATTCAGGGGGGATCCAGAAAATTCCGGTGGGGGGTCTACATGTATTGGGTTATTCTTCTTGTTCTTGTTTTTGGGTTATCGCGTCGCTGAACATGTAGTAATTGACATAATGTGGCGCCGCGCTATAATTCGCATGCAAAAATATTTAGAATTTCTTCTGGTGGGGGCGGGATGCATCCCCCCCCCCCCCCTGCGTCCGTCTCTGCTGTCATCTAATTTCTTTTTCACTTCAGAGGAATACCATGAAGACTGAACCTCTGTAAAGTCCTATTTAATACTAGTGAAACCTTTTTACAATCTGATCTTGGGGCTATTCATTTTCAACAACTGATTTATAAATGGTTAAATTAAAAAATGATAAATCAACTAGCCGGCAATCTAATTGAAACAGCAAATTAAAATCAAAATGGTGACTCCCTCAAGGATCTGGAATAATATATAATTTCTCAACTTCACACCCTGACACCTTACCGAATTACTAGACAATAATTAAGTTCATTTTACCAGTTTTAGTCAACTTTCAGAACTGTGCTTTATCAGCTGCATAAATATTATGTCTAATGGATATTTTGTCTGGAGTTTAAGTTAGTCAAAACATTTATAGCAACAAGAGAGTCAAAATTCTATGATTTCAATTAACACAATTAGTGAATTAATCAAAAACTGGCTGAATCTTGGTTGCTGAGACTTGTGTAATTGGTATAGTGAAGCATACGGTAGCAGGACGTTTCACCGCTGGGACGTTTCACCGTCGGCAGTGTGAGACGTTTCACCGCCAGTCAATTTTACTATTTTGTTATTAAAGTATTTGGAAATGATAACTTAGTTGATTGTTTTAGTGAATTTTGTTATCCTTCGTTATTCTGGTAATCACATTGTCCATTTAGTTATGTTTCGTTGTTAGTTTGTATACTTTTAGCTACATTGTAACTTTTGAATCGAGACGCAACAAATGTTCCGTCTTTTTGCTACAAAGTAACAAAAAAATAGATGATCATAGATAGTGTAGCAACACAGACAATATTTTGCGTGTTTTTGTTGAATTCTGTCCATTTTATTGCATATCAGGCTTATACAAGACAATTATTGCTTGACTAACATTGTTATAAACCAACGGTGAAACGTCTCACTACTGCCGACGGTGAAACGTCCCAGCGGTGAAACGTCCTATAATCAGATAATCAAGCATACCAGAGTAATAGTGGTGTTGATAACAATTACTGCGAATCAGCCCCTTAATCAAGATATATGTGTAAACCACACAGTCAATTAGTGGCCTGGGGTTCCAGTACATAGTTAAGAGCAGTCATTATTACTGCAACAGTGCAAAATATTTGAAGTGGCCAGTTATTTCTAGTTGTGAAAAAAAGCTGAGTGGTAATTGGAGTTATCAGTCTTAACAAGTTCTTGTTGTGTCAGCTTCTTGGCTCCGTGCCAAGATTCTGTGGCTGTGGATTTGTGGGGTGCAAAAAATTATCAGTTTAGGTTTACGTTCGACGCCCAGTTGTTTATGCTAGAGATTTGTAGCACCCGTGTCGACTACATCTTTGCTGTTTTAAATTATCCCCTGCCTTTCCCAAACTGTGAGTTTGTGAAAATAAACAGATGATCCATCATCAGACCATGATGCATGTGCAGCCTTCTTTCATTGTTAATACTTATATTACTGTGTATTCTCGAAAAAAAGCCTTCTCCAGGTAAAGAGCCTGCCTCATATAAACAATTCAATATCCCCAAACAGAGGGTATTGAAAAAGTAGATTAGATTTTAATTTAAACTCAACATTAAATTCTCACAAGCCAATAGGAGCCAGGATAGAGCATGCTGCTTGAGGAAATATGGTACTCAAGATATGATTTGCCATGGGGTGGTTTGTTGTAGAATACCACAAGCGTATTCTGTGTACATACATGTGCCAATTTGGCAGTGAGTGAATGTGTAATAATATATTATCTAAAAGCCTACTGAGAGATGAAGCTATAATAAGTTCATGATCAGCCGATTAGGCATGTTATAATTTTGTGTACAAGTACTTCTAATTGAAACATTTTGGTTATCATTTATCAGTGATTAGCACTTGTTGTGTTTCCATGGTTTTACCATTCAACACCCGTCAGCCAATCACAAACCGGTATTTTCCTGCAATAAATCCCATATTCTTGATTGATTGATTGACTTTATTTAACATTATTTCAAGAGTGTACATACAAGTTAACAAGAAGTACGCCGTCAAAATAACATTAGGATAGCACACAAAGTTATCAAACTTATTTCCAGTGTGGTCCTTGCTAAACAACAAAATGGTGTTGCTGGGCAACAAAGGCTACCAATATTCTTTGTTGGCCATTCATTCTACAGTGTTGACATGTTGAGTATTTGTCTCAAATGTCTCATGGTATAAGCAGGTTATACACCATGGGATCAGGAATGTGTTTATCACTGCTCGGACTAAGGTCCTCGCTGAATAAATCACATATTCCCTCTCCGTAGGTATATAACCTAAACCTATATACTTGTATGCAACCATAGGTTTGACTGCTAACATACTTGTAAATACTTCTGACAAAAATGATGCAGTAAAACAAACTATTGAAGTTATAATTTGTTTCCTTTCAGCTGAGTTTTGAAGAAGGCGATGAAATCAAAATCGTACAAAAGACGAGTGAGGAGTGGTGGTGGGGCGAACACGATGGTCGCCTTGGTTACGTCCCTGTCAACCACGTTGCTAGCAAGTCAGACGTCAAGTCTCAGCGGTTACGTTGGCAGGACGATGAGTACTTTGAGAGTTATGCCAAATTGGTAAGTTTCTATCTGCACATTTGTGACATGCTTTATTTAAACAAGGTTTTCTAAAACCTTTGTAGCTAGTTAGAGCTCAGGGAATATCATTTTCGCACAGCTTGAAACTTTGTCTTGAACTTTAGTGCATCATTCAGATCTAAAATGTTTAAAATTAGAAAAAACGGTTGGTTGTTTTAAAGATATCAATCATTGTACCTTTGCAAATGAATAAATGATGCAATTTTTCTTTCATCAGAAAATTCACAGGGAAATGTTATCGGATGAAGCAAGAACTTTAGCCTATAAATCTGCTATTGAGAAGAACAGGAGTATTTTCGAAGACAAGGTATGCGCCAGTTGTCATTCTATAGTCTATTAATGAAATTCAATTACTTCCAAACATCACATAAATGTCTCATTGTTTTAGTTTCCAAGGTTTCTTATTTAAAACGTCTGGTCCTCCTGTCCTGAAGTTTAAATGCATAAATACAGGACATAAAACCGTAATCATCAATCCATGCCTATATTGAAAATCGAAAACGGGTTTCCCGTTGCTTGATTATGTTCCTAAATTATTGTTTGTTTCTTGATTTTTCCGATATTTTGAAAATCTTCTTAAATTCAGGTTGTTCTAGATGTAGGCTGTGGGACTGGTATTCTTTGTATGCTAGCAGCAAAGTATGGTGGCGCTAGGAAGGTATGTTAATTCTTTGAAATAAAATATTCATATTTAACAATATTAATTTATCAAAGAAGGCAATTCAAAATTAAAGTTAAAGCTTTTTGCAAAATTTCAAATCATCTTTTTGATTACAGGTATACGGTATAGAAGCGAGTGGGGTTGCATCTCAGGCCGAGAAGGTCATCAGACACAACGGCTTCGAGAAGGTCATAGAGGTCATTGAAGGTCAAATAGAGAGCATTGACCTCCCGGAGAAAGTGGACATCATAATCTCGGAGTGGATGGGAACTCTCTTGTTGGTGGGTGGCAACAATTTGATTTAAAAGTGATTTTAGTTTGGAATTGCATTTGTTTTGGGGGATGGGTTAGCTCAGTTGGTAGTGCTCTGGGTTTCCAATTGCTGGGTCTTAGGTTCAAATCCAGCTGTTGCCAGGTCACCTGGACCTATGACTTGACTTTTAAACTTATGTTCGGCTGATAGCTTGGTATACCCCGGATCAGCCGGGGGCAACTCAACTTCAATCTATGTGCATGGTGTGGAGGAAGCCGCACTTTCATTTTTGGTGACCGCCGTTGATGATGTTATGAGAAGACTGGGAGTCTGGCACATGCCCTATTGATTCAGGGATGCCCAGGGTCTTTCAGTTGCCCAAGCATAGAATATCGGATACAACTTGCCTTCATTTAAAGTCTCATGGTCTTGAACTATGTTGGACAGCTGTTTCAATCGTCCTTTCATCTAATTTCTGTATCTTCCTACTGGCCGCATTATCCTAATTAGTAGGCCTATATAAACAGGGTGTAAGGCCCCAATCATCCATCCATCTTTCAACAATGCTTTACATATGTTCATTTTCCCACCCTCATTCAAGGATTCACCTTGCCGAGTATTGTGTTATCACTGATTTATCAAAATTCTTTTTTGTTTTCAGTTTGAGTTAATGATAGAGAGCGTCCTCTATGCCCGAGACAAGTTCCTCCACCCAGATGGACTCATGCTGCCCTCTACTGCCAAATTGTTCATGGTTCCATGTTCTGCTCAGCAAGTTCTTGACGAAAGAGTCAATTTTTGGTCTGATCTTTACGGGTTCGACTTCTCTCCTTTAAAGTAAGTGTTGTTTTTAAAGATCAGCTGTAGTAGATTCATGAAAGCTAAATTAATGTTGAAGCTTATTTGAAGGCCAATGTTTCATTTGTTTAATGTCAAATTTATCCAAATATGGAAATTGTGCATTGAGAGATTTTATGCAAATTAAACAAATTCCACAAAGTTGCATGCATCTTTAATGCAATTCAGCTTCTTAAATATTGTACATGTATAATGCAGAATGATAAAAAACCATAAATAATTTATTGACAAGATGCGAAATCTAAATCCCTTTGTTCAAAATCTCAATTTTAACATCTGAAATAATCTTGATATTGGTGTCTAATAGTGACTTGGCCTTGTTTCTTCCCTGCTCATAAGGCTCTTGTATCCGACCCATATATTTTTTTAGTATTCATCTATACATGTAACCCAATTATTCAATCTATTCTCTACTTGCAGAAAGACGGCCTTTGAAGAGAGTTTTGAGCGGCCAGTGTTCCACCATGTTGTGTTAAAAGAGGAATGTCTTGGTCCTGCTGTCGTTACTGTTTCCCTGGACATGAAGGGAATGGCCATTTCCAATCTGGAGGACATTGATGAGGACTTGGCATTTACTGTGAGTAAAAGGGCTGAAGTTTGAGCTTAATATGCTTAAACAATTGATATAGACATATATATATATAATAAATATATGTTAGATTTATCCTGTTAAAGTATGAAGGTATGAGCAAGCTCCAAAAACAAAATTCTCTGACATGAAACTACTGACATAAAATGATGAAGTTAAGGCCTTATAAGGTACAGTGACTCAGAATTAAAATGGAGTAAAAAGCTCAATATGGATCTATTAAAATCTTTTGTCTTATGATAATCGAACTTTAGAATAGAAATAAAGTGCGATCTTGTATTGATTGTATTATTTGAATATTTGCAATTATTACACAGGTTGAAAAAGATGGGTACTTCTCAGGGATTGCGTCTTGGTTTGAAGTGGAGTTTGGAGGCCACCCCGACATATCAGAAATCGTAAAGCTCAATACTGGGCCTGACCACAAGTAAGTTGATTTAATTAAGTTACAATGCCTCTACTTCATGCATCTTTTTGCCCTAGCATGTAGTTGTTTGAAGCTTGCTGGTTGTATGCAGTGCACGCGAAAGCATATTGACTTTGGTCTGACATTTTGTCTGACGAAGAGAGAGTTCCCGTCAGACAAATTAATGTTTTGTCAGACAACATGATAAATTTAATCTATAATTCTTCAAATGTTTGAAACGCGTTTACTGGAATATTGTTCTTTGATTTTTAATGGTGGTTTTGCAACATTGCAATTAAGTTTCTTGAGGTCTTACAATACAATTCAACATCAGAGAGGACTAGCGCTTAAAATGCCTATTTCCTGTAGAGATTTTTTGCCAGTAAATTTGTCTGACCTGAATTTGAGAATGGTCAGACATTTTCAAAAAGTGCCAGTACTTAATGTCTGACGTGGCTGACCATTATCGCGCGCGCTGGTTGTAATATATTGGCCAGAGTGAGGATGTAAAATAGAGGCAGACTTCTAATAGTGACTCAATGTAGTGCCATCTTGTGAGAATTCTCCTGACTACAAGCAAGTTTGATGTAAAGGCATGCAAGTTCCAAACGAGCCTTCAATTTGGTTGTGACATTCAGAGTCTTATTAAAACTGAATATGGCAGGGCAAGAGACCGTATTTCAGAATTTCTCCTTCAGTTGTCTTATTCTGTAAAATCTTAATCTTCTTTTGTACTTCTCCAGGTTGACTCACTGGAAACAGGACCTGTTTGTTTTGGACAAAAGACACGAGGTGGCAGCAGGAGACAGGATAGAAGGGCGTCTGCGAATCATGCGCCACCAGCAGTGGAGGCGCCACCTACGTGTTATTCTTACTTACAGAATTGTGAATAAGGACGGAGAATCTTCTGAGGTGTGTGTTACTTTTTATTACGTTTTACATGTGTGATTGAAATTTCAGAATTTTCGATATTAACAGAATATTTGATTCATATTTATTTTTAACAGCAATGTATTTAAGTTTCTTGATAATAATTGCTTGAGTTGTGTAAGTCATTGCTAATTTACAGCAATGTGGATTAAAATGGACATCATAAATTGCACAATTGATCTTCAAAGGAAGATATATATAATGTAAGACTCTTTCAGCTGTGCCAGTGACAAAAAAGAAATTATATCTCCATTTCAAATTGTGATCCTTTTCTGGTTTGGCTTTTTGCACAAAATGTCAAAAAAAATTATAATTCAATTCTCTTAAATTTCTATCGTTTATTTTGCTCATTAGTTATAAATATAAATGAATTTTGCAAATGAAAATAAACAATGTACTAATGAGCTAGGAAACCCCTTTAAGATACCTACTAGTATCGCTATCTGAATAATATGCTGAATATTGCGTTCAATGAATGTTCTATTCTATCTGCATTGTTTTCAGGATTTCAGCAAGACATTCCGTCTTTGGCGATAATTCCATTTCAACGAGATTACATAATGCTCACCAATGAATTTTACACGCTTTACGCAATTGTTACTGATGTCAAATGACAAACCAAAGAGAAATGGACATTGGACATTTACAACATGTTACAAAAGTATTAGGAGCCTACAATATAAAGGCTTGTTTACAACAGTGTTATATGATGCAACAGTGATCCTGCTGAATTATACTTGAATCACAGTTGATTGGCAGCCATTTGTAATTTTTTTCCAGTTTGCAATCTGCGGATTCTTGTTAAGGTTATTTTGAAAATTTTCAAGAAAATGATTTGTTTAGAAAAATTATATTAAGAGCCATGGATGTCATTGGTCAAAATTTATTATTTTTCTTAAGAATGTAGTTTAAAATCTTATTTGAAAGTTTATTGCTCTTTCTTGAATAATCCAAACAAATATATCAATTTAGGTATCAACACACAAGTTCTTTGGGACTTGGGAATAGCTAAAAAAAAGACACAATATGAAATTTTTTTGTAGAGCCTAAATTCTTCAATTGACAGGTTAATTAATTTGTTCGTGGCCATAAGCAAAATTAATCTTTTTAGAATTTTTTTAAAAAACTAGGTAATTGTGAATGAATACACAATTGTTATTTCTGGAAAATTGTAATTGTGTTAGAGCCTAACATTTCTTCAGTAAAACAAAAACTTGTTTTTTCCAATATTTTTGAAGCATAATACTTGAAATTGCATTCTTGTTAAATCAAATGGCTTACCTCACCTGGGATTCAGTGGTGCTATACTTTATTACTGTTAATCCAGTAAATATTTCATGAATCATGACATTATAATTTTATTACCGTACTTCCTCGAATAAGAGTCTATACTATAACGAATAAGAGCCTACCACAATAAGGGCTCTCTCCATAGGGGTAATGAAAAAATAATGAGTGCCCAGGCTACTATTCGAGGAAACACAGTAACAATTATGAAATTGCAATTTATGTTATTTCGAGATTGTATTGTACATGGATGGAGATGAATTTTATATTTTTGTACAATTTAGTACTTAATCTGTTCTAATATTTTAGCTTGTTGGAAAGATTATATTTTTAACATGTACTTTATACTGATATTTATGCCTGTTGAATATGTTAAATTTGGAGAGTTGAATTTAATTGCAATTAAGCTTATTGCCGTTGTTGTAATTTAAGAATTTACAATTTTTGTAAATGCAAAGTTGAATATGTTATAGTTGAGTTCTATAGCTTTAATAAGTAATTTAATAATTTTGAAGTGAGAAGTCAATCATGAACTGATCCACCTCCATAGTTTTCTTACTTAGAAATTGGGTAATTTTAGAATAATTATTGAAAATGTTACTACAATTTTAGAATATTAATTTGTTGAAAATGTTACTATTGCTTTCAGGGTAAATTAGTTATTAGATTTTTTTGGGATAACAGATTTATATTCTAATGTTAAGTAATATAGAATATTTAGATTTTAGAATTAATTTATTTTAAATCATTTCTGTGATCTCCTTAAACTTTATGGTTGATCAAAAAAGACTTTGGCTAATTGTGATCATGATAAAAATCTCAAATTGTGAAACTTGAAAGCTAGTCATCCACCTGTCATCTTTCTCAGTATTTAATTATTTATTGATTATGATAAATCATTTCTAGGCTTAGTATTGTATTCATTTCAGTATTAATACTTCAAAATTAGAATAATTGAATTAATCATAATGTCTATAATGTGTCAGCAAATGTAATTTCTATTAACTTTAGTTATGCATGCTTGATTTGAAATATTTTGTAGATTTATTTATCAAATTAGTTGCCGTTTGCAGTGAACCTATCTAAATTATTTTTTTATTTTGCTTGTTTATTTAGTTAAATAATTAATTACCTAATTTATTGCTACGTATGACAAGCATCAGGGAAGTGTTTCTATGTTATATTTTGTCATTGCTTGAATTAAATGTTAAAAAAAGAGTTTGCAGTATTTTTTATTGATTTATTATTAAAAAATTAGCCCTTTAATTTTAATGCAATATTTTTAGTAGTATTTGCATCCATCAGTGGGCCTATGGTTAGGCCAAACTACATGGTTCATCTAGATAGTAGATAGAATGGATAGCATTGACTGCATTGTGTTATTTCGTTTTGTTACTTTGGAGGCCTGCAAGACATCTTTTTGGCATAAAAATGTAACTTAATTAAGGGCTAGTAGTAATAGATGAGCTGTGAAATCATAAGGTGTAAGGCTTCTTTTTTCCTTCCTTTGTTTTTTCTCTTTGTTACACTTAAATTTACTGATTTCTAGGCTGTGAATATAATTATATATGCTCATATGAGCTGAGCTGAGTGGCAGCCAGAAGTGATCTTTTGCTGTAAAATAAATTTACTGTACTTGAGCGACACCTGGTGTAAATGGTTTTATGACTTGACCTACTTTTCGCAATGCGCATGCGTAATTAGTATAACATTGGCTGCATAAATTCATGAATTGTCGGCGCTGAAAGTGCAGGATCTTCCTTGTATTTAGGTTAAAACCTTAGTCAGTGTCGGATCAAACTTTGCGGATCTACCAGGAGTGTGTTGGAGACTTTACCAAGGTAATTTCATCAGTTAAAATGCTCTTTGTGAGGTGTAAATTTGAATTAACACTTTCTAAAGTTCAACTGTTGAACTGACATGTTTTGGAAGTGACAGCTTCTGTCATTTTCTGAAAACTTTTGACAGCTCTCTTGGTTCCAACTTTGGTGTTTTGTATTCTGTGTAAAAGGCTACAACTTAACCATCAAACTTTCTGAATGGTTCTGTATAAGTTCTTCATACTTTTTTTAACACCTGCATGGGCCACAGTGTGGCATTACAATTTATTATCTGAAGTTGCATCTAACAGTAGATTTAGTTACACAGAATTACACTTTCTCACAGATCTGTGTAAAATGTTCATTTTCTCACAGATCTGTGATCATTTTGACCAGATGGGGATGAAGAAGTGATAATTGCATTAATTTTGGATCCAAACAGGAAAAATATCCAGTAAATTTGTTGTAACAGCAGTCAGGAATGATGAAAAGCTTTGCCAGTTACTTTCTCTTCAACTGTCTTGGATGAAATGCCACAAAAAAAACGTTTTATCAAGGTTTAAAGATGACAAAATACTCTCACCTCTATGATTCCCACTGGATCAAAACGTCTGGAGATAAAACCAATGCACTGGTGATGACAAGTTCAGTGTCAAATTATTCAGTAATGTTACTTCCATAATTTCAGTGTCCTAAATTAAATTCCAATGGTCTATTCCAGAGATATCTGACAAAATTCAAATCCCCATGTTAATCCAATGCAGGCTGCCATTTTTATTTAGAAATTGGCGCCAATATGGCGGTTTGCAAAGGATTGTGGGAGAAAAACTTGCTCACAGATTTGTGAGACACTCTTAGTTTGCAGATTAGCTGGGAGAAGTGCAAGAGTCTCACAGATCTGTGAGATTTTGGTCCAATTTTTACAGTTCTGTGAGAAAGAGATAATTCTGTGTTACAAAATCTACTGTCTAAACTGTCAGGTCAAAAGTTTGTAAATTTCCTGATAACATGCAAACTCAATGAGAAAATAGATAACAGCTTTTGACAGGTTCCAGGTGTTCAGAGGACTGAGGCCTTCTGGTAGATATGTAGTCATAGTGTTTAACTTTATTTGATAATGTGATTAGGGCTAATTAATTAGGTTAGAGCTAGTCTTGACATTACTCATTAGGCAGAAAGACTTGAGTATGTTAAGTATTTTAATGCTTAGAAATTGTTCCATTAAAGTTTTAACTTTGATTAATTAAATGTTAATTGCATTCCATCTTTAACTGACTGTGACTTAAAAATGTGTAAACTATGCTTTTTTACACGGACAAGACAAGTTAGATTTAATATACAATTGCTATTGAATAATATGGCTTTATAGTAAGCCTATCCCAATACATACAGGCCTACTATATCGAGGGCAAATTCCAGCATGACATTTGTGACATCCTATTGCTGTCAGCATTTTGCTGTTAATTGGATTTAGACAAGCGTCCTTTTATCGTAATCCTGATTCCAACTTTATATGTGGAATTCTGTTTCATTTCAATTATGTGTGAATAAGTAGGTTGAAAAGTCCTTCTCAAAATGTTAATGAAAGGGGCACTTGGGACACTGGCACTGCCACTGCATCTTGCCAGTAAAAAAAAAAAACAAGACAAATGTCTTTTATTCAGCTTGATTAATTATTTTTGGGCCAGAATCTATATTTGCATTATTCTGGAAATAACAACGCATGCCCTGAAACCACAATGATTACTAATTGGATAATTATGGTGTAATGTGATGTCATAAATCCTGGTTCTATTCTTTTAGAATAAATGTTTTTAACCTCTCCAGGTCATGTGAAATATTATAAGTACCTGTTCATGAAAAATAATAACATGCACTTCTCCATTTACACAAGTGCAGATTGTGCTATTATTAATTTATTTGTTCTAAAAAATACTAGAAGCAAATAAAACAAAACTAGACAAGTACTATGGATTCCAAGTCGTGTAGAACCCATATTTGGATACCTATCAATATAGGCTGATCTGCCGATGCCAAAAAAAACTGTACTGTATGCAATTAATCCAATTATATGTCTTGCCATATATGGGCTACTTGGTACTTATGCAGTGCAGGTTATTGTAAAAGTTATTTTAAAAATCCAAAATCCAAATCGCTATGTCACTAGATGGCTCTAGAATCCAATTATAAGTGCGAGAACATTTAAAACTCGTAAAATCATAAAAATTGTAATGAAAATGTTGTGTACTCATAAATAATCAGCACTTTTTTTGCCAATGCACTGAACACTGAATGAGTGATGGGTTTTGATGCTTGGCTCATAATGGACCAAAATGATGATAGCCATATTACAATGATTGTCAATCAGAAGACACAGCAATGTCATTTTGACATGATTTTGGGGTAATAAGTCATTTGTATTTTTTGCTAAATTTTGTTTTATTTTTGTTGGTGGAATAGATTCTCATTTGCTCATGCTGATGTTTATTGTGCAAGTCATGTTCCAAGTGCGAAATGTATACATCGCATTGAATTATGAACAATAAATATTGAGAAATGACTCGGATGATTTTGGAGCACTGTGTTTTGTAGCAATGGGTGTCACCTTGCCTGATAGGAGAATCAAATTTGCGTTTTAAAGTGTGCCAGTAAGGCCACACATAATTGATTCTTAGCTTCGCGGACCCGCCGACACAATAGATATGCTGCCGATGAAAAAAAAAAAATTTTTGACATTATAAAAAAAATTTTTTTTACCTTTTTTTTTTGTCCTACCGACCGACCCTCGAAAAAGTGCCTTGAGAGGATCCGAGAAGCTAAAGATCAATTATGTGTGGCCTAACTGGCAGCAAGCTTTGTAAGTTTAGCATTTTTTGGAAGACTTTAGTATAAAGTTTGGTCAGATAATGTGAGTGATTTTCTCTTGGTCCCAGGGGCGGGGAGGTTGGTCTAGTGTTGGGGTGCTAAGCTGCCAATCGCTGCTAAGAGGATGATGGATGGATTGTCGGGGCTTTACATCATGTATTTATGGACTTAGGTAGACTAATTAGGACAGGAGGAGGACACAGCAATGAGCTGAAGGATGATTGAAATAGCCATCCAACATAGGCAACAGCTGGATTCGAACCCCAGACCCAGTCCCTGGTTCAATCTGGAGTGAGACAATCCATCTATTCATGCTGTCGGCAGCTACCTAATCCGTCCCTTCATCATGGTCATTGTTTTTGTTCTGCTATCTTAACTACCCAAGCAACTGCATAATAAATACAGGACCTAAAGCCCCAATCATCTACCCATCCCCGCCAATCCTCATTGTCCTCATTGCTGTGTCCTCCTCTCTTTAACAAGCCAATCGAATGCACAAATACAGGACGGAAAGCCCCATTCATCCATCTGTTAATCCTCATTCTTGTGGTGCTTGCATGGTGTGTCCATACCTGGCTTGATAAGTAGGTTGGCTTAATAATTCTTCTGGTGCAAAAACCCTGGCCATAGAACCTCATTCAAGGGTCAATCTTCTGGCAATATAAATCTCTATTATCTGATCGCAATCACACAGATCTTTATAGCTCATAAATACAGGAAAATATTTGAAAAGGTGAAAAAAAAATCAGGAAAAAAAAGAAATAAAAGTTAAGTATCCACTCCAATCCAGATTGCTCATGCATTTGCAATGTTATGATTCATGATTTG
The DNA here is from genome assembly GCA_026936325.1 of Platynereis dumerilii. Classification (NCBI taxonomy): domain Eukaryota; kingdom Metazoa; phylum Annelida; class Polychaeta; order Phyllodocida; family Nereididae; genus Platynereis; species Platynereis dumerilii. The sequence goes on along the minus strand of JAPTHN010000014.1, from coordinate 21,774,613 downwards.
TCAGACCCCAGACAAGTGGGTACCCCCCCCCCCCCCGGACTGCCCCCCCCCCCTCCTCCAAGCTCCAAGAGAGAGGAGGGGCACTGGATTAAGTCTGGGATGGTCCGGATGCTACACTGATGAAGTGATGAAGATAGGAGGTGGAGGGCTTGCCCTAGATAAGAAGGAATGCAAAAGAAAGATGCTAGGAATAAAAAAGTTGGTGAGAAAATAGAAAGTAAGTTGGTAAAAAATAAAGACAATGTTTATGACACATACATTGTACATGCGAATATGCATGTTCTGTTATGCTGTGTAGATAATGTGCATTTCTAGGTTAGTCTAGGTTAGTTTTTTCTCCTCTTCGTCTTGTATTGTCTAGATCTTACTGGTCCTAAGTTATCAACCTCTGGCTTGAGTCTCAGCTGCTAACTCGTTAAAAGACGATGTTAATTGCATAACTCGACCTGCTGTCTTGTGTTAGTCATGTATATCTGTATATAGTTGGATCATGACAGTTACCAGATTTTTTTAATGTTCTGTATTTATGCATTTGGTTGGCTAAGGCTACACATAATTGATTCTTAGCTTCGCGGACCCGCCGACACAATAGATTTACTGCCGATGAAAAAAAAAAAGAGAAAGTGCCTTGAGACAAATCCGAGAAGCTAAAGATCAATTATGTGTGGCCTAATTAGCAAGATTACAATGGAAGGAGAACATGGCAATGAGTGGTTAAACAATGTTAAAACTGCTACAGGCCCAGCAACTGAAGATGCTGAATTGAGGTATTTCAAAGATCCATCATCCACAGGGTTCGAAATTACCGGGAGTCCGTGAGTCCGAGACTCCTTTATTTGTTCACGGACTCCCTTTTGTAGATAAGTAGGGAGTCCGTGGGACTCCCAGGCTTTTTGTACATAGCTGGGAAAAGCTGACAAACCCCTAACATCGCCCAAGCTCACGATCTTGATTTGCGTGTCAAAGCAGCAGAGAACAAAAGGCTTTTGTTGCTTTAATTGTGAAATAGACCATCTAACAATGCTAATTGCAATTGACGATGTTTTGGGGGTTCCTTTCACACTTGACTCAATTGGGGTAAAGGAACAAGTGTCATGACTAATTGTAATCAGCATTCAACCCTTTTGAAAATGCTGCATTGACTTTCATCATGTTGTGATCTGCTACCTTTGATTAGCTAATGGCATAATGCTATTCTGACTATTCAACAAAACATGTATTCACTATTCAGTATTGTGATTTTAAACTGATTTGGATCATGCAGCCTGTATATATATAGTGTTCATCAAGAGATACTTACACTAAACAATGCCAATAATATTTTAAATGGTCAGACTCCTATTTCTTAGAGGATGGTCAATAATGCAACTTGCCAAATGATAATCTGCCAATTCAATTTCTGACAAAAATATGTGGACTCCCAAATCTTCATACGGACTCCCAAAATATGAAACATAGGAGTCCGTCTGACTCCCATCAAATTCATGCTAATTTCGAACCCTGCATCCACATGACCATAGCTTGAACTTAACCCAGGACCCAGCAACTAGATAGATAGATAGATAGATAGATAGATAGATAGATAGATAGATAGATAGATAGATAGATAGATAGACAGATGGATAGATAGATAGATAGATAGATAGATAGATAGATAGATAGATAGATAGATAGATGGTAAGTGCAGCCCTCTAAGCCCAGTTCTGGGCGCCCACGAGGGTTGATTGATGAGATGAGAGAGAGAGCAGGAGTCCTCAACATGTTACACATTTACCCCTGACACTGATACAAGGGGCCGCCAATTTAACGTCTCATCCGAACGACATCCAGCTGGGATTTTGCTCATAAAGGTACACTGAAAATTTCGGGTTCCCCAACCGGGAGTCATACCCATGCAGACAAAGACCTTCAGCGGAGCAGGCAGGAACCTTAACCACCCAGGCCCAGCTGCCAACTAGAGGCCTAAAGCTCTACCAACTGGGCTAATCCTCTTCCTTCAATCATCATGCCAGTGAACATGAAAAAGCCAGATTACCCAATTGGTATTAATTGTGTGCTACCAATGTACTTAATTGTTGAATCATCTATGTATCTTTGTCCAAAAAGGCTTCTTCTATGATGTCCTACAGCCGATGCACAATTCAGCAGTTTTTGTGCGTGACATATACCTTAAAAATCCAATATTATGATAGATTAATGATCCATTTAATCTGTGGGCTTTCCAAATGATCAATAAAGTCAACATGATCATGATCAATCAATAAATCAATCAATAGATCTATACAATGTAGATAAGTACTGTATTCATACTTTCACTAAATGGTAAGTACAGAGTACTACAGGTATACATTATAATGGCATGTTCATTATGCTTCAGTCAACATGGTCAATGTAAACCTATTCAGCTATTGTACAGTACTGTTTACATTAATAATCAATACTCATACATGTGTTTTGAATATGCCTGGGCCAATGAATATATACATTTTCACAATTGCCATTGTTTCTGCTTTTAATTAGTAAATTAGCTGTGACATAGCTTAATATGCAACTGTGCTTCACTCATCATATTTCGCCTTGTTGCCATGTTTCTTTCCTGACAAGTTCCTGTCCTAATTCCTCATCATGCTCATTTCTGTGTCCACATGTCCTAACTAATTGGTAACACCATCATCAAATGCATAAATACACGACGTAAAACCCCAATCATCAACAATATCATCCTTGTCCTAATTGCCAGTTGTTACCTACCGGTACTCTTTGCTTGAATATGGGACGTAAAACCCTGTTTATGTTAGGAACCTTTTGCTTTGCAGTACTATGCTATGTACTGGGGGGAGGGAGGCTTGGTCTAGTGGTAGCGTGCTAGGCTGCCGATCGCTGGGTTCAGAGTTCGAATCCAGCTCTTGCTGGGTCACCTGGGCCTATGTTGGACGATTGTTTCAATCATCCTTTCCTCATTGCAATGTCCTCCTCCAGTTCTAATTAGCCAACCAAGTGCATAGATACAGGACGTAAAACCCCAATCATCCATCCATCCATTTGCTGTGTGCACTATTTTGTACACAGTAGTAAAAGTAAGTACATTCGGCTGATATTGCTAAATTGTATCATAGTTATTGATGGAATTAATTGGTGTCAGTTTAATTATCATGGATTATCATGAATATTGAATGGGCTAATTAGTAGCAATTTGACATGATACTGTCATTACTATCAGGGTTTATTGTTACTGTCTGACATGCTAAGTTGCAGCAATGTTGTTAAAGTAATGATAACATGTGTAGTATTGCGTACTGTATTTGGTGGTAGAGAAGCAGAACCTTGGAGAAGATTTTAGAAGTGTTTACTGTTTAGATTGCAGCTGACTACCTTTTTACCAAGACATCCTTCGCCTCATTGCCGTGTCCTCTTCCTGTCCTAGATAGCCTACCAACAGGACGTAAAGCCCCAATCATCCATCCATCCTTCTTACCAAGAACCTAGCTATCTAGCGGATCCAATAGACTACCACTCAAATGTTCTCTTATAAGATATCTTTTAATGGAAGAAATGTGTCTACTTCTAAGAGAAAATATTCCGATTTATAAAAATATGTATGTGCTTTAATTAGGACAACAAAATAGTGTTTAACTTAGCTATTAGCTAAGCATCATCAAATGCGGCGAATGAGCTATTTGAAGTATTTTTGGTAGCAATTGTGTGAGAGACAGAAAAATAACCTCAGCATTTTCCAACCACACAAAGAGATGAACAATGATGAAGAGCATGGACAATGAAGAGATGAATTGTGGTTGCATGATTCTAATTTTGTTGCAACATTTTTGTTGCATTATTTTCGTTGCATTCTGCATGTTCTGCACTGGCATAAATGTGGCTAAATGAGTTCACGAAGCCCTTTTATATGAAGCGGAAAATGTGCACTGAAAAAAAATGTAAAAAAAGAAAGGAAAAAGGTACTTCAGAAAAAATCAATATTTTTTCTCCCATGCATCGAGCATGATGTTAATGTTAACTTAGTAGGTTGTAAGAAACATTCTGGTTGTTTTTAATAGGTGGCATCTTCTGAAATTACTCTTAAAGTTTTATGCAGAGTTTATTCCAGTTTGGATTATCAAGTATTGCCAGTAATAGGAGGTACTTGATTATGATCATGCACATTGTGTATAAATATAAAATAGTGTTTCCCTGCATGCTCAATTGCTCATAAAAATCATGAAATTGATCGATCGACCAGTTGACGATACCATGAAATTTTCAGTTTAGAACTTTATGCAATATTTATATTATGTTTATAGCTTGTTCATGTTGCGTTACAATGTTTTTATGGGAGATTCAGCTTTTATAAAGTTTATTTTACTTCCATTAAAATTTTGTGTTTGAAAATATTTTGTGTGTTTGAAGATCATCCATGAGTAAAATATACAAAATGGCTTTTCTATATTTTTATGGATTGTCACATCGTAAATTCTGATTTGTTTTAAAACTTTAGTGAAAAATATTGCAGCATTTTTGCCATTTCTCATTAAAATTTTTAAAAAAGATAAATTAGCATAGAAAAAGAAGCAGTTAATTGCAGAGGCTTGCAGCGTTTGATAATTGCCTTGAGAATTAACGTAGCGGAACCCATTGGAACAGTTTTAATTGCGGCATTCTGAATGGAACAATTTAGAAGAATGTTTGCAACTTTTTTGTGGATTTAATGCGATTCAGTCTAATGCATTGATCATGTTTTATAATTTTCTGCTTGAATTTAGAAATTATTGATTTCTGTCTGTCTAGCTGTCTAGCTGTCTATCTAAATCATCTAGGCTGTCTATGTATGACATTGTATGTAGATGTATCTGCCTACATGATCTTTCTATCGAATGTTTCATTGATATTATCAAGTTAGTTATTTTGAAATATATTGATGTACATTTCATGGAATTTATGATCAATTGAAATAATAACCGATATTATGACCAATCCATGAAATTAATAGATATTAATACTTGTACATTAGGCCTAATATTAAAGCTGTAAGGTACAAATTAATGTCCATAGAGGCATAACATATATTCATAATCATGAAGTTTCAATTATATTTATTCATTATCTATAAGAGATTTAGGTATACTTACAATTTCATTTATAAACATGATAAACTGTATTCAGTTGATACACCTGTGTATGTTCACTGATGTTTGAGTACAACCGGTTGAAAAATGGTCTTCAGTAACGATCGAGTTGTTTTTTACCCCGCTGGCTATGTAATAGCCTACGGGGTACTGCAGTCCTCAATGCCTCAATGTGCTGGGGATTTCGTCAAGCATAACTCACTTTGTGTTGCTCATATTTCATTCAAATTTTGCCTGTTATCTTATTTTGTGATGCAGATGGGAATGACAAGTCCGTGCGTCCGTACGGACACGCGGACGTACGGACACACGGACGGACACACGGACACACGGACTGAAGGATGGACGCACGGACGGATGGACGGACGCACGGACACACGGACGTACGGACGGACACACGGACGGACGGACGTACGGACACACGGACTGGGGATTTCGTCAAGCATAACTCACTTTGTGTTGCTCATATTTCATTCAAATTTTAAAAGCCTGTTATCTTATTTTGTCATGCAGATGGGAATGACAAGTCCGTGTGTCCGTACGGACACGCGGACGTACGGACACATGGACGGACACACGGACAGAAGGATGGACGCACGGACGTACGGACGGACAATCGGAACGGACGTACGGACACACGGACGTACGGACACACCGACGTACGGACACACGGACGGCCGTACGGACACACGGACAGAAGGATGGACGCACGGACGTACGGACACACGGACGGACGACGGACGGACGGACACACGGACACACGTACGGACGGACGGACACACGGACGGACACACGGACGGACACACGGACGTACGGACGCACGGACGGCCGGACACATGGACGGACGGACACACGGACGGACACACGGACGTACGGACGGCCGGACACACGGACGGACGCACGGACGCACGGACGGACAGACACACGGACACACGGACGGACACATGGACGGAAGGACACACAGACGGACACACGGACACACGGACGGACACATGGATGGACGGACACACGGACGGCCACATGGACACACGGACGGACACACGGACGGACGGACACACGGACGGACGGACACACGGACGGACAGACACACAGACACACGGACGGACACATGGATCCGAATGGTCTCAATGGCTTCACATAGAGCCAGCGGGGTTTATGTGCTTGCACGGTTTTTTCAAGACTTATTTGCATATCTGATCGATATGTGCAGGTCTGTGTGACTGTGTGTATTTAAAAACACTCCCAGCTCATTCAGTGTACATATTTGAATAATTTTTGCTCACACTGCAAAATAGAAAATATTGTCTGTTGGTAGTATAATAACTGTATTTGTTTTGTCATGATGTGGGATGATAGTGTGTAAGATATTCCTTGTTGATGCTAGTTTATTTGTATGAAATAAGATTTAATTTAAAATTAAGTAGTGATTGTTTTTCTTGGGCAGCTGAGTATTGCATTTTTGGGAAATATTTATCGTATATGTTTATGTTTATAAAGATGATGAAACCTTGGTCATAGCCTCATTATTTTATCAACTTATAAATACTATACTCCTATTCGTTATCTAATCTTTCCATATCTTTGTGCCATGACTCCTGATTAATACTTTAATAGTGATTATGAGTTCAATATTTTGCTCTCATAGGCAATTTGACGTAGATCAGTGGTAGCGCACAAGTTACCTTCCTCTGTGACCCGGGTTCAAAATCTGGTTGCTCGCCATGTTTCAAACAGTGTTTCATTCTTTGCCAAGCCTCTAAATAGCCCACACCGGTGCTGATGGGGCGTAAAACACAAACTCACTGACTCACTCATTCTGTGCCAAAGGTGCTTCACGTCTCATTACAGTGGTCGATGGCTGCAAAAATACGTGAAGTAAATCCCTACTTATCCTTCAAACACTCATTAAAACATTACTTAATTGGCTTTTGAGGGGGAGGGTTGGTGTAGTGGTAGCGTGCTAGGCTGCCAATCGCTCGGTCAAGGGTTCGAATCCAGCTCTTACCAGGTCACCTGGGCCTATGTTGGATGGCTGTTTCAATCATTCTTCGCATCATTGCCTTGTACTCCTCCTGTCCTTATTGGCCCACCAAGTGCATACATACAGGACGTAAAGCCCAAATCATCCATCCATTCATCATGGTTTTTGCACTGTAAAATCTCAACCCAAATAAAAAAATGAATGAACAACTGATAATCAAATGAAGTGGCCTTACTGGGGTAAATCAAGTGAAGCAGGGTAATGAATAGGGTGGAGGAGGGGGGGGGGGGTTAACGAAGTGTTTAGGGTTTGACAAATTGCTAATTGTTCTGTGCAGGGGGCACTTATTAACCCCTCTTAATTAGGGGGTAACAACAAGAGAGATTTAGTGTTGAATGGTTGGGAATGAAGACCTTTAATGCACTCACTGTGTGTTGAGGATAACCAAGATAAGGGGGTGTTAAAATTGTTTTCAATTGACAAAATATATTGGTAGATAATGTATTTTGAAATCTTACTCTGTGGGTAGATGGAGTAGATAGATAAGTAGGTCGGTAGATAGAGAGACAGACAGACAGACACATAGATAGATAGATAGATAGATAGATAGATAGATAGAGAAAGAATTCACTCTTTTACGAATTCTTTTACAACTTTTGAGCTCAAAACTGTGCAGATTAATCGAAGTTTTAATTTTTAGTAGAGCTTTCTTGAAAATTGCATACTGTTTTACTAAAAAATAAGAAATAAGATAGTCAGCTGATAGCAGAGTAACTGAGAGTAACAAGTCCACAAGTTACAGTGATCACCTGGATGTCTATATTTAGCCCCATAATAGCCAGAAATTGGCCCAGTGAGGAGGAAGTGTAGCAGCTTAGAGTTTGGCATTGGTCCAGGGTTCAAAGCTAAAGCTGTTCGATGTCATTGATATTGGCTCAGGTGAATCTCTGGTGAGTCTCAGGTGCGATAATTACAGGTGAGATAAAGAGGGGAATTATTCACACCTCAGTGATTGTGAGGGTGTTACAATGAACTTTGATTTTACCTCGACCTTGACCTTGAATATCGATGAGTCATAGATGTCACTGGTTGACCTTGGGTGACCTTAGGTGACTGAGTACTTTTCTGATATATGTACCAAAGAAACTTGGCGTAGAAAAACAACTTGTTGGTTTTCAATTAATTTTAGAAATTTTTGTTTATTTCATAGAAATTGTTAATGTTAACTTTGAAAGTAAATCAGCATAGTTCTTATCATTTGCTTATAATAAGAAAGAAAGTGAAGTGAACCGTATGCAGTACTCATCTTCAGGGTTTCTCAGGTTAAAATAACACATACTTTTGCAACCCAAATTCCGAATAACTTCCAGTAGAATTATAGATTTCTCTCTTTTCACTCTGAGTTACTTTCCCTGAGTGTTTCTTCTGTTATTGTAGATTCTTTAAATTTCTTTTCCTACCCTCCTTGACCAGCTGACACAAATAGGACAGGAGCAGGACAAGACAATGTCTTAGGCCACACATAATTGATCTTTAGCTTCTCGGATCCTCTCAAGGCACTTTTTCTAGGGTCGGTCGGTAGGACAAAAAAAAAAGGTGAACCTTTTTTTTTTTCCATCGGCAGGAAATCTATTGTGTCGGCGGGTCCGCGAAGCTAAGAATCTATTATGTGTGGCCTTAGCAGATTGTTTAAATTTCTTCACTGTCCTTGTTCTGACAAGAGCAAGTTCACATTCATGGCTATTAATTCACTTGAATCACTTCGACTCAATCCAGTTCAACCATAGAAATACATAGAACGGACACGAGGCTCTGGCAGATGAAGCAACCAAATCCACCATCTTGGAACTGCCCTGTATCCTGGCACTTTGTGACGTCACCAATATTATGAACAGTGATGTTACATCATAATTAGTCTAATGTGACGTCATGTTTCAGAGCAGTTCCAATATGGCGGATTTGGTGACCTCATCTTGAGGTGGCATCAGACAGACAGACAAGAAATTTATTCATAACAAAGAGACAAGATATACAATAATACATACAATACATTTTTACAGAAATAAAAAGAACATAGCAGTAGCATGATTTGTCTCTTCATTATGGGGAGACCTCTCTAATAAGAGCCGCTATCGAGAGGCCACCCCATCATACAGACTCATGTCCATTCTATGTATTTCTATGAGTTCAACAATATCCAATACACCTCAGGACTCCGGGACTCCCTGATCCTGAATCATTCATCAGGAGTCCTGGCATGTCCCATTGAGTCATTCATTTGGTGCAACCATTGCTTGTCTGCGAGTTGGAGACACTGACTCATCTGACTCAACTGACTATCAACTGACTACTAAACTGACTATCTTGGTTGTGCACCTGCTTTATTGACCAATTAGGTTCTCTTGTGTTGAAATGACTAACCTTTTATCTTTTGTGTTGACTAAACAGCTTAGCTCTCTTTTCAAGAGCAGTGTTTGGGTTCTTTGCCAAGTTTGGTGTATAATGATGTATAAATTATGGATGAGGAGTTTATCTGTTAGCTTCTATTGACTCATCAATGTTCATGATGTAGTGCCCATAGAACATGTAGGAATCCCATATAGAAAGAATTGCATTTGAAGTAGAAAGATTAGAGAACTGTCGAAATATGTCCTGAACAGCTGAAACCCGAAGGTTCCAGGATGGATGATGATTGGAGCTTTACATCCTGTATTGTACTTGATAGAGCACTGTCTCTGAGCTCTACTAATAATTAGTAGGATAGATGAGGACATGGCTTGAGCATGATGAGGCGAAGGATGTTTGAACTGTTGTCCAACATAAGTCCTAGTTTCCTGGCAAGAGCTGGATTCAAACTCTGGACCAAGAGATCTTGAGGAAAGTTGTCTTATCAAAAGTTGAGAATTTGTCCGGAAGTTCAATAGTTAACCAACAACAACCAATTGGAAGAGTACACCACAACCATACCTTTCTGATGCAAAAAAGTCTTTATGCATAACCAGTGACCACCTAATCATTCTGCATGATCCGCTGTTGGAAAATGTTCCAAGAGTTCTGTTTGATGTTGCTTCCTGTCATGTGACTTTATGCAAATGAGGCCTGACCTTGATGGCTGACCTTGCCAAGGTCACATGACCTGGTTGAGGTCAGGTGATCAAAAGAATTGATTGATTGTTTGTGACATGTCATCATTGTTGTTTGTGATGTCATATTGATGTGGGTTGTGTTATTTCGTGTAATCGCCAATTGCCATGTTGTCACTGGGAACTTCTACAGTTGGTCCTTGTTCAAAGAATTAATTGGTTAACGGTTGGAATTTCATTCAATTAGCTTTCCCGCATAGAATGCCTGTTAAAAAGAAATTGTATTTGCAAAGTTACTTTTCAGAAACTGGTGAACATTTCTGGGAAGCCTTCTGTATCATGCTTATAAATTAAATCTTTGATAGTCAAAAAGATGAAATGATCGTTTACACCTAATTAATGTTTTGCAAGCCTTTAGTTTGCACAAATGTCAATTTTGTTAGCCAGACCTTTTCAGAAAACTTGCTTTTGGTATATGGTTGTCTGGTTGATCTATAAATAGTCGGTATCTTCAATTTCCTGTCTCTTATCTCAAAGGCAAAGATATCGAAAGATAAGAAACTGTTTTCTGTTTTCAATATTAAGGCTTCTAAGACTAAGTTCTGTGTATGCTGTACAGATTTGTTTATCTACGGCTACAACTGCAATACAGAAAAATTATTCCTGTATAAACTTTTTTTTGCCCTGGGTGATTCACCCAGGGTACTTTTTTTGAAAAACCAGTCTGAGAGGTTTTCTGAGAAGTGTTGTCCTGGCATTAGTCCATGAGCTGGGTTTCCCAAAATTCAAAGTCGTAGCATCGGCAACCGAACCAAGGTTGCAGGGTACCAAATTAAAGCTAAGAATGTGTAGTTTCAGAATCTAAATGTTGCTAAGTCCAAAAGTGGTTTGCTAACTCACCAGTACAGTATATGTGAGGCAATGTATAAAAACGTCAAAAATAATCGAAATAGGCATTAAAAATTGAAAGTGGTGGTGTATGAATTCTACTTTTCCTATAATAACTTGTTATATGCCATATGAAAGCTGATATTATTATCTGTCATATGGTATGCATTGCATCTTTGTATCTTGAATGGTTGAGGAGTAATGCCATTTCAAATAGCATCATTCTGTTAAGCGGAAAATGGGTGAAAGGAAAATGCTTCTTTTTAATTGAAATGCCATTGCTTCCTAACTGTTACACATATGTCATGATTTTCAAATAAAGTGAACAGCAGACATCTTACTCTTTCATTTAAATGCTAAACCAAGCCTCTAGCTTATAATTAATGAAGATATGGAAGGTAGAAAATGCATGTTTCTGCTCGCGAAATTCACAAATTTAGCATATTTGAGGTTTGTGAAAAATTAGCCATTACACCCCCTTTCTTCCAGATATATCCACTTAAACATCTTGATAAGGGTTTTTGGGGATGCTGAATCCTTTTTCTATGCCTTCAAATCATTTAAAGGTCAGGATTATGTGAAATTATGCTCAATTTACCTTCTAGAACTTAAAAAATGTGCCGCTTCTTCATTTAAATGTTATGGAAATTGGTCTGTATGTTTCTGTCAAGGACATCTTACTTCAAGTGAATCCCTAGGTTGTCTAAGTAGTTCATTTGGTATTTACAACATCATTAAGGATCCACTAAAGTTTTGACTAGAGACTGCAAGCAGTTGAAGATGTCAAAAGTCTTGGCCTGATTGCAGTTTTTGGTGAAAAGAATCAGGCAGAGGCAAAGTTGTTCCCAATTTATGTCACTGAATGGCACATATATACTGGGTTCATTAATACTTCTTGTTGCCTCTAAAGCTTGTAAAGGGTCTATTTGTGGCCTCTGAGACATCTCTAGGGCTCATTTTATTAGATATCTGAATCGTCCACGTGTACAAGTGTTCTGTTTAGGGTCAACCGAGTCATCTGCTGTAAAGGCTAATTTTTTTTTGGGATATCCGGATTGTCTGCAGGCAACTGATATATCACTGCTACAGACTTCCATCTTGATTCTAAATAACTATTTTCTGGGTTCCACAGATATCTGCATGTAATAATAATTTCCAGTGAGTTGTCTGACTTTGGTGGGTTTTCATTATTTAGAGATGTCTATAAAGTTTCTAATAAAGCTTAGAGTCATCCTCATATTTATGTGGAATCTCAAGTTCTTCTCTATGCTGTGGAACTGTGATTTCAGAGATGACTCCATTCCAGCATTGCAATATATATGTAAATTAACTACAAGCTGTGATTTCATTGTAATACTGGGTCAGATTCCCTAGCTTCTAGCCAATGTGAATCCGCCTGAACTGAGCGTCACAGTTTCAACTGAATGTCAGAGTGAAAATTGGGTCTGGGAAAACCCAAGAAAGTTCGACATCATAGCCAGAACAAATATACTGCCAGAACAAATATACATCACATAACCCATGTGTTGACAAACAAATTGTCAAAGCTTTTTGTTTGTAAATAGTAAGTTCCATCAAAGTTTAAAGTTGTAAAAAATTAGCAAGTTATAAATTTAGTAGACTAATCGATTACAACAGTTGTCTACTGTGAATGCGCACAAAGCTACCATTAGGATAAGACTGGTTATTGCTTGTGATAGATCAAACATTCATATATTGAAGGAAGATTAACATTTGTGATCCCAATGATCTGTGATGGTTGGTTTACTGTCAGGCCACTGGCTATCAGGCTGTGATGATGTGGTGGCAGGGACGACTCCTGATAAAGTGCCGACTCTGACATCGTGTTGAAATTATGATGCTCAGTTCAGGTGGATCTCATTGGCTACACTCTAAACTGACCTAAACAAATTCTAAACATTTCAAATGTTTAATGTTTAGGTTCTCCATGGATGTTGCTTTCAAATGTTGTCAATGACAACACCATGTTCAATATGAAGACATGACGTTTACAGTCTAAATGGGTTGTTGAGCATTCTAAACAACATGTATATCTCACTTAAACAAACTGCGTAGCTTTGCTAAACATTTGTGGAATCAGAATTGGAATATGTGGAGCTCCTAAACACATTATGTAGAATTGCAGATATCTACATGATCTTTTGTACAGACTAAACAAGTTGTTGAACTGGGTAACTTGATGGCAGTGCCACCTAACTTTGTTATTGGAAGACAGTTGCTGTGGCTCCACCTGACAGACAAAAATAGTGGCCTTGAATCCTTGCTTTGCTGCTACTGGAATTTTATTCAGGTAACTACTTAAAAACAAACAAGTATTGCTATTTGTGACAATGTCCATCATATGGCTATATAACTGGTTCATCATGCTGACAGTATATCAATGGTCCAGGTAAAAATGGCAGTGCAATGGCACATTAAAGACAATCCAGACCAGAATGGTTTCATATTTCACTACAATATCATATCACTCAGTCTGTGAATGCTGAGTGGATTTGATTTGGTATTCTTGGAGTATAGTAGTTTACTCTTAATCATTTTTTGCATCTCCGGAAGTAGATCAGAGTCTAGAAATTGGGATATCCCATGACATGGGATTGATTACATAAAAAGCTGATACTTCTGATTTAGTGGCTGGTTGTTTTTATGGTGTGGATTGCTGTAATTCAATTGAAACAATTAAGTCAGTCAATTGAAGATGTCAAATGATGGTTTGAATTTCCACCAGCCAGGGTATTCCGTACTCATTTTCATTGTAAATTGGACAATTTTGAAGTAGTTTACTCTCAAAGTAGAAACATAATTTCCGGAGTTGGCCTAGTTAGAGTAGATGCAATCCAACTTACCCAATCTTTGATCAAATGATCGATTCCAAGCATCCATGCCATCACTAATCACTTCATAAAAGGACATATGAAGAGAAAATCTTGGACTAAGTTAAAAGCAAATTTTCTATAAATGCCATTGCCTTAAAATTTGAGTTGGACCAGCACAGATTTTCAGAAAGTAGTAAGTGCCATTGATATGTTGTCAGACTTAGATTTTTTGCAAATTTTAAAATTAATTCTAAAATACTGATGAAAAATTGTTAACACTGTCTCTTTTGTTTAATAACTCAGAAGGTAATGATGGCCTTCTGCCTGAATACCAGTTGATATTGTTATTAGCTGTTCACGTACATGGTGTGTATGTCTACTTTCAGGCACATTGCATTTATTCAAATTATGACAACGGCATGTGGAATGGCCAGGACCTAGAGAAATCACGAAAGTAAAAAAATACACACAAAGTGAACTTCCACAAAGGTCAGAAGCACTAGCTGTCATATGTGCCACAAACTGTGATGGTCTCCAAGGACAAATAATTGATGCTAAAGTAGAATGTCTGGATCACTTGGCCAGCTTCACACAGAGACAAAGCCTGTAAGTGGGGATTAAGCGCATGCGTGGACAACGGACACAACCTTCATCAGCTCGTAAAATGTTGTTATACATACGCACTGATTTTAACCATTAGGACCACATTTTTATAGCCTGTGTTATGTGTTGTTCATGCACACATGTGCAGTCCTGCAGAGTTTAAACGTTCAACACATGAACCCAGCTCTTGCCAAGAAGAAGAAGTTTAGAAATGTTTGAAGGAGACTCTCAGGATTGTCCAGATAGCAGCAGGATCATTTGTTGAGGCTAGGCCCATAGCCCCTTACTTTGTGGCCTCTCTTCATGCAAATTACAATGATGCCGTCACAAAACAAACAAAACTTGTGCAACATTAGCGCCGTTCACCTCAGGCCAGTCCAATTAGTTTTGGCTCTAACTGGGACGATTTGAGAAATTGTAAAATCACACAAATGATATGTGAAACTGCACCATGAAAAATGCAAACTGTGCACAAAAAAGGTATTTTGTAGGGGAGACCGGGGCTGGTTGTCACAGGGGCAGGTTGTCACAGTGTGTAAAACTTAAACATGCTACTATTTCTATATAAAGCATGCAGGAGCACTGCCATTCTGTATGAATGGCAAAAGGGGAGTGACTTAAACCTATCTGGTGAATATATACCTATATCAATCGAAATCTTGATGTGATATTGGACATTTTTTAAAATTCAGAATTCGGGGCAGGTTGTCACACTTTCGGGGCAGGTTGTCACACTCTCGGGGCAGGTTGTCACACTTTTGGTTGTGAGCTCGAATGCAGGAAGTGGAACTCTGTTGGGCAAATCTTGACCAAGAAAAGTTATTTTGGACATATGAGGAATCCTTTACTTGCCAAGTGAAGACCTTAACAAACATGCTACTGTGTACAAGAGTGTTGCAAATGAAGGCTTACCAATCAGTAGGAAAGCATTCTGATACGGAGTAGGATTTTTACGATTTTTTTGGAAAATTTTACATATAAATTTGAAATCGATTTATTTAAACACAATGCAATATCTGCATACATCTTCAGTCATCAATAGCATATATAAAGCACAAATTTATATTTGTGTTCGTTTTTTTGGTTTAAAAGCCTGGTCCTAATAGGTAACAACCAGCTCCAAAAAGTGTGACAACCTGCCCCGCCTTTTTGTGACAACCTGCCCCGACTGATGAAAATTCCAAAAACAGGTGACCAAGGCCGTTGTTATCAAAATTTTCACTATTTGTTCTAATGATGATTTAAAGAAATGTTTATATGGTAAGTGTACTAACTGTATCTTTTTCAACAACTATTTGATAAAGACTAGCATTGCTTGCAAGTTAAAGGTAAAAAATTACTTTTTGTGACAGGAAATTTTTAACAGTCCTTGTGCCTACCAGACTCCCTTCCAGGGGTCAAGATTTTTCAAAAAGACTCCAGTGGGTTATAAAAGCAAAAAACAATGATTGGTTGAGTTGTGTGACTCCATAGTTTAGTGCAATAAAAAGTGTGACAACCTGCCCCTGTGACAACCAGCCCCGGTCTCCCCTAATTGTATATAGAATAGAATAATAAATGTTGTTGATATTTTAGTAAAAGTTTTAACGCAAAAGAGTTGAATTATGTACCAAATTTAATTAATTGTAATCCAAAAAGTTGTTTGTTTTGATGTGTGAAGTTTCCCGTGCTTGATCAGTAAGGTTTTTACAAAATGGTATTTATTTGAATTTTGTAATTTTGTAAATGTTAAGTCTCAAAATATGATTTAAAAAAAAGAAACAGTCATCGATTTAGCTAGTCATTATAATAAAGTGCTTTCAAGTACAGAATATTTGTCAATGCTACTTATTGGGAAGTTAAATTGCTACATTTTTTAGGCACTATCATTAGATATGGCATGTAGGCAGGTAAACTATTGGACAGGAGGTGTTATATAATTATGATGAATTGTGTCTTTTGCATGAGAATATAATTTATAAAATGCTAAATTAATTTTTCATAATTATGACAGATCATAAGTAATGAGAAAGTGGGATTATTTGGAAATATACTTTTGGTATGTAAAGCATAGAACTGCTGCCTGTAGTCACTATCGATGTATTGATAAAAGTATGGAATGGCTTTTTTTCACATGATATAAACTTTTATTGAAGATGTACGCATTTGTTTACAGCCTAAACATTTACTTTTTGTACGCACTTTTAAATGCGCTCAAAGCGGGAATTTTGTACGCACATTAGTTGTTGAGATTTTGTTTAAGTTGTCAACATTTAGTAGTTTAGGCATTAGACACTTGGTTGTTTAGACTATGCACCTAATTGTTTAGGTATTGTTTAGTGTTCTAAACAAATAAAACGCTAAAACTAAATGTTTTTTGTCATAATTGTTTAGGTTGTATCTGCGCAGTTGCTTACGCAGCTTGTTTAATTTGGCTAAACATAGTGTTTATAAAGAAAAAGCTAAACACCAATAAACGCGCTCAAAGCGGGAATGTTTAATGTTTAGGTTTTGTTTAGGTTGTACGCATTTCCAATTTAGAGTGTAGAAGTTGGGGAATCGACCCAGTTCAAAATGACATCACAACTTGCAGTTAATTTACATATTGCAGTGCTAGAATAGAGTCATCTCTGACATCACAGTTCAACAGCATAGAAAAGAACCTGAGATTCCACGTAAATATGACGAGGACTGTAACATTGACTATCCATTATACAAAGAATTTTGACTATTCCAGACATCTGTAATAGCTTTGAAAAGAACCTCTAATGACATTTGACCACATCTGGAAAATACAGAAATTAATGATTTATAGATTGTCTAGATTGGCCAAATATTGACCACCAACAGATGTCTCAAGCGGTCACAAAAGTGATGACTGGAGACACTTTAATCTGTATACCCCTGTTTTGGGTCCTGTTTATAAAGCTCAAGGAGAATATCCATGAAGTGGTTTTGTGCCATTCACTTATGTGACATTGTGATGCCATTCTGGATTATTACATCAATAATGTTCCACTTGACATCACAAACTTATATCCAACTTTAGAATTGGTCCCATTATAATTCCAACCAGGGTTAAATTCCAGTACAGTCTTTCAAAAACCTAAATTACCCGGTAGTGTTTCCAGAACCTTTTTGGTCAAGATTCTTATATCCAGTATCTAGTAATTTCCATGTTCATCTCATACCCATCAAAGAAAAGGCAGGATAACTCTCATTCAAGATTTGAAATCTAATGAAAAAGTAATGCATCATTGACAAGAGTTCATGATGCTATGACATATTAATCTTGGACAATATTCCTATATCCTCTGCTAATTGGAGCTGCTCTGTGGCCGGACAACGAAGATATACAAATCTCCAAACAAACTCAGCAAATATATATAATGAATACTGATTAAAAATAAGTAATTCATTATTGAAATTAATTTTAAGAAGCTGTTTAACAGCCTGTGTCATATTAATTGGTGAGGTTCAAGCTTGTCTTTCATAAGACAGATAGGTGAAACATATAGCAATTTACTGTACAGGCACAGTTTATATGGCCCCCAGTAAGTGAGTATCCCTGTGCCACCCTGACTAATTTACCAATAATAATTCAGCATGCGAGTGAAGTAATCCAGGCAAGTCAGGACACGGTATCTTCGGACTTAAAGAGAGTGTCCATATGACAATAAAAACCTAACCTAGCCTATACTTTGAGTTATATGCACTCCCTGGTTAATGGAAAAGTATAAAGAAAAGTGTTGCAAAATAATGATTACACCCAATACAATACATGCATTTCATTGCATTGGAGGTCGCATGTCACTAGGTCGTACAATATGCGTTACATGGCAGTTTTGGACCAAAAATTTTTTTCGTCAAAAAAGTCTAAATTAGGTCTTAAATATCCTATTCAAACCAAAAACCAGCGTAATTTCACAAAAATTAGGGCTGTTCGTCTTATTATTTGATTTTATTCACCATACAAATCAATGTAAAGCTCAAACTTTAAAGGCATTTTTCTCAAAAACGACTATATTTCAGTAACGTTACAATAAAGTACAAAGTACTCATTGTATCCCCATGAAATTTTCACTGAAGTAAGTTGAGAAGATGGTCCTACTAATCAAAGCAACAAAAAATACGTCCTCTTCTCCAAAAGACTTTATATATATACGTCAATGAATTTATGTTACTGTGACAGAGAAAAAACCTTTCTCAGGCATCATGTTTAAAACTGTGCCAGAAGCCTGATTATTGTCAAAATCTCAAGTAAAATGTTTAAAAACATTACCAAGACACCTGAGAACAAATTCTGATATAGAAAATAAGATATTATAAGATATTTACATGACATGTAGCAAATATATCTTATATCAGTTATTGTCTAGTGCATGAGAAATCAACATCTCATGTAAGCATACCATTTTGGAGCTATCTGTTCATTTTACCCATATGTATCTTCCTTTTTTTGGCTATATGAGAGAAAGATTATCAAATGTGATTGTTATTTATTCATTTGATGATGTGACCTGCCCTTTTTGTCCTTTTGGAAGTCCAATACATTAAGCAAAAAAATCTTGTACGCTTCAAGCATGTATGTGTTACATTTGGTTCAGCCTTGTTCAGAGCATCACAGAAGTGAGAAAATGATTGAAAACATAGCAATATTTTATACCATAGTAAAATATAGCTCATGAGCATTTAGGCAAAAGCTTTATCCACAGGGTGTGGTTAACCTACTTCGAGTTCTGGTGGTTTAAACTTAGAACCCCTTTCAAATTTTGCGGGTTTTTGCAAGTGTTACGAAAAGTTCAGCCTAAAGTAGACAAGCAGCACACAAAGAATTTTACATGCAAGCAAAATCTGATAAATGCATTTGAAAATAGAACTTATGAGCATTTAATTGATGTATATTTGAACTTCCTAGCTTTAATATTGATAGCTACAGACTAAATCTAAGAAAATGTGTTGAATCTTTTTTGCCAGCGGGACAGGTTCACATCGCTGCACATTAAAGGATCTACAGAAGGCACTGTAACATTTAGATAGAAAATTTAAGCTTCAAGAGCTTCAGTAGGAATCAGGTACTCCTGCAGAGAAAACCAGATTAAAATATCTTTTGTGGCTCGCAAGAAAACTCACTCATTAGATGACTTTTTCAAATGTGACGTAACGCGGGACACAAAAAAATCACTTGTTTTCCTGAGGTATTTGATGGCTAGAAGCCTCATTTTGTGATAAACTTGACTTTTTAAAACCTAATATGATATAGAAGAAGTCAGGTCTTCCAGTGGTGTATAATATTGCATAATAGATATTTGTAAATTACATGTAATCATGATTTAAATGCAAAATTTCTGAAATTGTACGACATTACGACACATGACCTGGAGTGATCTGAGTAATTAAGTGTTACATATATTAATGGCATGAAAATTAAAGTTTATTAGTATTAATTTAGTATCTTGTCAAATCTTAATTTGCCATTTCTAAAGAGCAACAAATTTGTGAAGCCACAGTAAAAGTTGTGGTTCAGCACAACCCTGATTTTTTACTAAATGCTCATGCAATGCTTCCATGCCCTTTGGTTCTGAATCTCGCTCCCTTCCATTCCTTGATTTCCCAGCTCATTTCAAAAGCGACTCCCAGCAAATCCTAACATCAGCTTGTAGACAAAATAAAAAATAAAAAACACTCTATTGCTATTTGGTACATATAATTCACATTAAAATTCTTTGGTACTAGATATTGATGAGATTGATGAAGGGTACATCAGTGGGTAAGAGACTTTCTAACCCACAAATATATAATTATGCTACGTATGGTGCCATAACTATAGAGACATAAGTGTACAGTTGCCTCAAAGGTAATGATGTCAGGGAGAATTTTTAATGGATTTAGTCTCCAGGCAAAACTGTTGTGGATCCTTAATGATATTGAGAATACTTGAATGAGCTATTTAGGCAACCTAGGGATTCCCTTGAAGTGAGATAATCAGATATGCTTGACAGAAACATGCAGACCAATTTCCATTACATTTAAATGAAGAAGCGGCACATTTATTAAGTTCTAGAAGGTAAATTGAGCATAATTTCACATAATCTTGACCTTTAAATGATTTGAAGGCATAGAAAAAGGATTCAGCATCCCCAAAAACCCTTATCAAGATGTTTTGGTGGATATATCTGGAAGAAAGGGGGTGTAATGGCAAATTTTTCACAAACCACCTGATTGACTACCTCAGATAAGCTAAATTTGTGAATTTCGCCAGCTGAAACATGCATTTTCTCATATCTTCACTAATATTTAAGCTAGAGGCTTGGTTGTACATTTAAATGAAAGAGTAAGATGTCTGCTGTTCACTTTATCTGAAAAACATGACTTATGTGTTACAGTTAGGAAAGCAATGGCATTTCAATTAAAAAGAAGCATGTTCCTTTCACCCATTTTCCGCTTAACAGAATGATGCTGTTTGAAATGACATTACTCCTCAACCATTCAAGATATAAAGATGCAATGCATACCACATGACAGATAATAATCTCAGCTTTCATATGGTATATGATCAATTATTATATGCAAAGTAGAATTCATACACCAACACTTTCAATTTATAATGCCTATTTTGATTATTTTTGACGTTTTTATACATTGCCTCACATATACTGTACTGGTGAGTTAGCAAACCTTTTTTGGACTTAGCAACATTAAGATTCTAAAACTAGACATTCTTAGCTTTAATTTGGTACCCTGCAACCTTGGTTCGGTTGCCGATGCTGCCAACTTCTAAAATAAGGCCCTTTTTGGATTTCAGCTCATGGACTAATGAATAGGGGTGTGGGTACAGCCAATATGGCCACTTCATGTTCTAATGATGTTATAGTAAAATGCGTTTCAGGTTTGGGTTGAGTTGATTTTTTTTTTTTTTTTTTATTGAAAAAAAAAATTTTTTTTTATTAAAATTTTTTTTTTTTTTACGGTTTGTTGATAGATTGTTTGAGTCTTGAGGGACTGTTTTCAAGCTGACTTTGCATTATAATATCGCCCACATGACAATCGTCCATGCGTTTCAAGGAAGGCCTATAATGCATTTAGCATTTGCATTTGGAAGTGCATCTATTCTCAAAGCAGTCTAACAATGCTAATTGCAATTCTGCAAGTTCTAAAGCCTATTTTCATCCTCAGTTTACCAAATTGCCATTGAGGAACAGCACTTGAAGGCAATCTGACAGGTCTCAAATCTGATTGCACTTCGCAGTGCAGTGCTACTTTGATGTTATATCCATGGATCTTTTGCTTGTAGGCCTATTACTCATTCCCAACAGAACCCAGGGTTTGAATCCTCGGATTCTTGTTTTTCAAACTGATCGTACGCCAAAAAACATTACATGAAATTGTTGTTATTGGAATTTAGGAATTGATAAGAAAATAATTATTCGTAATTCTAATTCCGCATTGGGAAGTGTATGATTTAATTATCGCAGCTAATAATTACTGATGAAATGATTAAAATTAGTTGTGAAAAATTTACTGTTATGATTTAATTATATATCTGGTGATTTAATATTTTCATATTATTGAAATCATTTAACTTCCTAGCCCTGTTGCTGATATGTGTAGGCCTTATTTGGATATCATAATTGCAATTATTTCGTTTTAACTAAGATGTAGACCACTGCACTCTGAAATATTTTTGTCAATTTTAAAAATTATTATTTTTCCTTATTTGCAGGATATTCCTGTTGAAACCACAACGCCACCATGATGGACCAGGGTAAGTCTTAAGATTTTGTTTTAATTTTTTTTTAAGTAGATTTTTATTTTGTGTGAATATGAACATGATGAAGGTTTTTTGCAAATTGTGGATGAAGGAAACATGTAACTTGCATTGAAAGTGATACTGGTTAGTAAGACAACTAAATCTCTCTCTCTATACACTACCCTCCAAAAGTTTGAATACACCAGAAAAGGTGATGTTTCTTTCAAAAATACATCACAGTCAACACCATTTTAATTGAATACGTACACCAAACAATATGGAAGCTCACATTGAGGCTATTTGGTGTCTTTTTTTTTTCATGTTTTAGGCTATTTTGGAATAAATTTAGATAATTTTCTCAATATCTCAAATTATGACTTTCTATGAAAAGCTGTAAAAACACAGTTTTCTTCCAGCTTCCATGAAATTTAATCATTTTTTACATGTTTCAACCTGTTTACATGATTTTAACAGTTGTTTCAGACCAGAAATAACCGTTTGAAAATTAGACAAAAATACTTATTTTGGCTATTTTTGGGTCATAACAAGGGTGAAACGACTCAGCTAAAATAATTTTCACGTTAGAAGACACAGTGATGATAATAGTTCATTTTGGCCCAAAATAATCTAAAATTTGTAATTTTGAATGGTCGAAGTCTAATTTTTAAACAGTCTTTTTGGGGTTTGAAACCAAGGCTAAGATCTTGTTACAACTGTGGAAATACTTAAAAATGATTAAATTTCAAAATGCTAGGAGATAATTGGGCTGAAACAACTTTTAATAAAAAACCAAAAATTGCGGCGTCGAGAAAATATTAAAATTTGTACCAAAATGACCTAAAATCACAAAACAAAGATAATTTATGGCCTTAATGTGAGTTGTGATATTATGTGATGTAGGTATAGAATAAAAATCGCATTCAAAATCAAGTATTTTTAAAAGAAACTTCACTTTTCCGGGCTTATTCAAACTTTTGGAGGGTAGTGTATATATAAGGATTATGGAGTGGCATCACCTTGTATTTATGTTAAAAAATGATCATGATTATTCGACAACTTTCCTGGAACATGAGGAAAGAGGTTACAGTTTTTAGTAACGAAACGGTCGAAACCATGTATTTTCCATGTCTATTGTTTAGTATAATCTATTCTAGCCTGTGTTATCTATGGTCTTGTTATCTGCAACAAGTGTGTGTGTGTTCTAGACACTAGACTGTACTTGCTTTTGCATACTATGTATACATGTTGTATAAGAAGTAACTAGTCTGTGTTAGCATGATTTTGCCCCACAAATTACAATTGCAACATGTTCTGTAGAAGAGTAACCAAACTCAATCTCCGTGTACATGGTCGCTAGGCTGTCGATCGCTGGGTCCAGGGTTCGAATCCAGCTCTTGCCGGGTCACCTGGGCCTATGTTGGACGGCTGTTTCAATCATCCTTCGCCTCATTGCCGTGTCCTCCTCCTGTCCTAATTAGCCTATCAAGTGCATAAATACAGGATGTAAAGCCCCAATCATCCGTCCATCCATCCATCTGTGTACATGGTCATTGCAAAGGCCCTGAACAGCTTAGGCCTGGCTCAGCAGCTCAGTGGTAATATGCTGGGCTACTATCCTCTCGATTCTCGAACCTGGATTCTATCTCCGCTGCGACTGCGAATCCTGGTCTGGGCAACTCTGGTTAGACTGAAACATTCTGTGACTCAAGACTGGAGTGCCGTACCCTCATCAATTTACCATGGTCTCTGCCTGTTATACCAAGCACAATAACCAGTAATAAATTTGTTAAAAAATACAGGCTGTAAAGGCTAATCACCCCCACCCATCTGCATACAACCAGTAATGAATGTTACATTGTATTGCAAGTGAACCTTACTTTGCCTATGTGTGTATGATAGATCCCAAGTGAGGTGTAAACATCAGAACATGTTAAAGTAGTACATGCATTTTATCATAATAATGGCTCAATATCAACTGTTATGAACATATTGCATATATATAAGTCTGAACCCCTAATGATTCTTATCTATGCTATACATGATAATTATATCAGTATAATTAGTGTAGGCCTACATTACTTTATCACTGGTTACAATTGGCCTATATGGAACTACATGTGTGTTGAACCAAATTGTTTGTTTGTGGCAACTTTGAACATGTTTCCCCTGTTCTATGACATTTCTTGATATCTGAATTGATTATATATACATTGCGTTGACTGCAATTGGTTCCTGTTGGTTTTGTGATAAGTCTATTGCAGCACTGTTGGTTTAGAGGTTCTAACTATTCCTTAAAAAAACATTGTTAAACCATGTGGTAACTAACTGACAGCTCAGAAGCAGAATGGTACTAATTGGTTCTAATTGGTTCTAAATAGAACATCCAGCAAGACACTAAAGAATGTTCTTAAAATATATGGTAGAACAACATTGCATTCTTGTCTGCCTTTTAACCACTTGAGGCTTCCCAGGTGAGATGTTTAGGAATAATTCATGAACATTCATGAATTATTCATGAATTATTCATGAATGTTCATGAATAAAAATTCATGAACATTCATGAAAGTCCATCAACTTGTTCATGAATGTTCATGCATATTCGTGAACAACAAATGGGACAGGTGCATGAAAAAGTGAATGTTCATGAACTATTCATCAAGTTACCTGAGGGAAAATGTTTCTTGATATTTGATGAATATTCATGAACTTTGATGAACTTGGTTCATGAACTTGGTTCATGAAACATGAGAGTTCACACATGAGTCAATGTGTGTGGTGTCAGTTCATGAACATTCATGAAGTAATCATCAAGAATGTACAATAACTATTAATCAAGATTCATTAATCTTGGTTCATGAACGTTCATGGATTACTCATGAACAACAAAAATGGGACAGGTGCATGAAACATGAACATTCATGAACTAATCATTAAATGTATCAGTTCATGAACATTCATGAAGTGATCATCAATGTATCAGTTCATGGACATTCATGAACTATTCATTGATTCTTGGTTCACGAATCTTCATGAATTATTCGTGAACAACAAAAACGGGACGGGTGCTTGAAATATGAACATTCATGAACTAATCATTAAATGTGTCAGTTCATGAACCTTCATGAACTGATGATCAATGTATCAGTTCATGAACATTCATGAACATTCATGAACTAATCATCAATGCATCAGTTATATGAACGTTCGTGAACTGTTCATGAACTGTTCATGAACTGTTCATGGACCACATACCATGATGGTTCATCAAAGTTCATCAAAAGTTCATCGCATCGTTTAAAGTACATGTAGGCCTACATATAAACAAAAGATACGTGAAACCTAGCATAAATCAGCTTGCAAAGTCTTTTAAATCGCACAAGCCTGAATGTAAAATTTCAGTTAAATAACTCACTTGAATGAATAGCATGGATTATGACATCACATTGTCCTTGAGCACATTGTCCTTGAGCAAGTTTTGTCCCTTAGCTATGCCTCCTGCTTTTTCCTGTATCACATGTATACACACTGTTGTCAGTCCTGAGTACTTTCAAAATAATCCATGACACCATCAAGTGCATCCTGAGAATGGAACTTGTTGATTTTGTGAAAAATGTCCATGATATTGTTAATCATCCAATTGATATGCTTAGAAACTGCAAGCATGAGCCATGCATGCTCTTTTTCTCCAAGGAAGTGATGAGAATTTTAATTCTGAATCAAACCACAAGGTTTTTAAATGGTTTAGTTTCAACTTTATCCTGAAGGTGGCCATTTAAATTCATGAAGTTTATTGAGTTCATGAACATTCATGAACCACCGCAGAGGGATTTCACAAAATTTTTCTAAGTTTTTTTTGTCCATCTGAGGTTCATCATAATTCATCTCAGGTTCATCATAATTCCTCAAAGTTCATGAACCTGAGATGATGAACAGTTCATGAACTAAGTTCATGAACCATTTTTGATGAATCTTGACGGACTTTGACGGACATTCATGAACTGTTCATGAACATTCATCAAATTCACCAACTTCATGAACTACATCTCACCTGGGTTCTGCTGAGCTGCTGAGGAAGTTTAGAAATGTTTAACCAGCTGTGCTTTAGTGTCTTCCAGTAAATTAGTGTTGATTAATGGCATAGAACCCTTGACCTCATTTGTGAGCAGCTCAGAACTTAACCAGCTGAACCAACTTGGTTAATCTAACTTATTCATTTGTTAATAGTGGTTAAACTTGTAAATTTTTGTCACAATTGTGTGCAATTCGTAAATTGTAAACCTTCAGAGAGTGTGAGAAACCTCTTTAGTCTTGACTGTGATGTTTTCCTTAGTGTCATTCAATATTTGTTTTGCCACATCAAGAGGAAACCACTATAACCAACATGTAAAGAGAATTTGGCATTATCAGCTGATTATGAGGTACTGAAGTTTTCTGAAGGCTTTCAAAAGAATCTGTGAATCCCTCCATAAATGCCCCACATATAGTGAATGTATGCCACCTTCAGCCTTTCTTTCTCAGCAAGAAATTTGGCTGAATGTAACGTATTAAGGTGAAGTTTTCGGCAGGTTTTCAAGAGATTTTCTCTAATAATCAGCTGGTTTAATAGTGAATTGGTTTCATCTTTCTCAGAAAGCAGTCGAT
Organism: Platynereis dumerilii; assembly: GCA_026936325.1. Classification (NCBI taxonomy): domain Eukaryota; kingdom Metazoa; phylum Annelida; class Polychaeta; order Phyllodocida; family Nereididae; genus Platynereis; species Platynereis dumerilii. The sequence goes on along the minus strand of JAPTHN010000014.1, from coordinate 21,747,734 downwards.
AATTTGGCTGCTTGTGATGTATTGAAGAAATTTCTGAAGGTTTGAGGAGAATCAGGAGATTCTCTGATCTGCTGATCATTGTGAATGAATTTCACCTTATGATATGACTGATTATTTATCATGTTTGTAGTCTATTGAAGTTTTGTATGCCATTATATCATGTTATATGGAGCCATTCCATTGGAACATTTGATTAAGTTCCAAAACTTCACAAAATATCCTGCTGTACTGAAAGTGCTGAACCCAACCAAACCTATAGCATGTGGAGCATCCACTTCAACCTAGACCTTAAAGCTTCAATCTGCTCTGTTATTGTTTGTGTTGGGAGAAATATGATCAACCCCAGAGTGTTGGGAAATCAAAATGCTAATGGAACAGCCATTATATCTGTGGAGAGGCTAATAGCAGGCCATTGAAAGTGTTAAATAGGCTATACCCTAGATGCTATCAAAATAATATATTATATATGCTCTAAAAATATGAAATGCATTAATTTGTTCGTTTTTCTGCATAGAACCATTGGAAGGTCACCTAGGTCAGAGGTCAAGTTCTCAATTTGCATAATTTTGACCTTCATAAGTCATACATAATCATTTCACAGTTCTCTGATGTATGCTTCATGGTTATGTCTAAATAAAATAGGGCATATGAATATGAATTCATAAAAATAGGACGTATATCATGTATATATGAATACGAGTTTACAAAAAAAAACAGGGATGGCATATAATGTCTGATTCACTCAGATTGAGTGAATTATATTCGAACTCTGTCATGTTCGCAATATTTAGGGAAATTGGATGTTAGATGTTGGGCGTTTTAGTTTAGACTCTTTTTTGCCTGACTAAACTGCCTGTTGTTAGAGCCTCGCTGATTGGTACTGTACTGCATTGAACTTCAGAAAGATCTCTATAGTATAATGTTTTTATTTTTTTAAGGGATACATGGCACATTTTAATGTAATAAATTGAATGATGAATTGGTGATATCTTTTGATTCGTTTTGTTTATTCCCAAATTGTTTATCTGAAATTGTGACAAATGATATTTTGTGATACACTTCTATAGTCTATACACATTAAATGGGTGTGCCTGAGAATTGAAAGTTGAACATTGTCATGCTGTCAAAAATTGTAAACAATTTGAATGTTGAAGTTATTAAATGCTGCTAACAATTTCAATTACAAATTTTGTCTTGAATGTCAGACCTTGTTATTAGTCGTTAAGATTGAGACTAATAATGAGAAATGACTTCCATCCTTGGTCGCTCCTGTCAAAGATAGCAATTTATGTCAAAACTTAATATTTTAACTTTTATTTGGAAATATTGTCTTTTCATCTGACAAAACTTACCAGCTTACTATGGAGAAGACTGTTGATTTTGAAAATAAAGTGAAAGTCTAGTCTTGAGTCTTGACTGCTGATACTTGTTCTGAGCCAGTAGTTCTATTTTCATCACATTACAAGTGCTCTTGGTTGTATCTGACATTTTCAAAACAGCACACAGCGAGCTTGAACAAACTTTGGGGTTAAAAAAATTGACCAAGAAAACGATTAGCGCAATGACGTAGAGGAAGGTCAGACGAACATTTTGATGTATCAAACGAAAAAATCTGTTGGGAATTTTTTGAGATATTTGAGTCTTAGATTTTTTATTTATCACACCCTATTCTTAGCATGTAATCTCCATGAAAAAGTAATCAAAACTGTCCATTTTTCCTGTTAGGTAACATCTAAGATAAAAGTCATTATTCAGAAGTAAAAATATGCAGTCATTGTCTCTTTAGAAAGTATGTACCACTTCATCCAGACTTGACAGGGTGTGATAAACCTATAACAGCTAACATTTCTGGCTAAAGGCCTGAGAAAATGTTTGCAATACCAGGCATGTTAGTTACATAATTCTGGTAAATAATTTTAGCAAATTTGGTCTCATCATCTCCTTGTAACAGGCTTTGTTGAGTTTTTTGTGCATTTTATCACCAATTTTGCCACCGTGAAGCAAGCATTTCATGACAATGTAAAAGGATAGACAAAGTTGAGTAAATTATCAGACAATGCATTCATAGAATGTTTGTAAGTATGTGCTTCACTATGAAGTTGAATCCACTGATATTACAAGAAAAGACTTTGCAATTGGACAAAAAGACAAAAATAAGATTAAAAGCTATAAATAAACAGTAATATTCATACTTAATATATTTTGAGTACTTAAAATGGATGTTAAGTGTTTATGTTGGTGTAGGATATCTGGCATCCAAAATCAAAAAATCTTCAATTATAGAACAACAAAAATAGCATAAATTCAGGAAATTGTGTGAAAATGTAGTTAATACAAACATGTACAACTATAGCACATTAAGACTGCAATGTCGAAGTATTTTACTCCATACTTAACTAAATACTTCTAAACATTCTATCTATGCGTTTTCTGATGATTCACTCAACATTGGCTACACTTTACATGGTTGCGAAGTACTTGTTTCACATCGGTGAAATTCCTTATAAAACAAAAAGTCAATTTTACACCAAAGAGTTAGAAAATGAGGTAGATTCTACTACAATTATTCACCAGAATGATGAAACTGAGGACAAGCTGGCAAACAAACATATTTTATAAATTTTCTCAGAAATGTTTACTTCTATAGGTTTATCACACTCTGTCAGACTGAATGAGCTAGTATGTACTTGCTCTGGTGGCAATGACTGCATATTTTTACTTCTGAATAATGACTTCTATCTTAGATATTATCTAACAGGAAAAATGGGCAGTTTTGATCATTTTTAGATGGAGATTCCGTGCTAACAATAGGGTGTGATAAATAAAAAGTTTAAAACTCAAATATCTCAAAAAATTCCCAACAGATTTTTTCGTTTGAAACATCAAAATGTTCGCCTGATCTTCCTCTACATCACTATGCTAATCGTTTTCTTGGTCAATTTTTTTAATCCCAAAGTTTGTTCAAGCTCGCTGTGAGCATCCAATTTCAGCTTTCCCAATTTCTTTTAAAAAGGTTAAAACGAAACACATTGCTTTTAAAAACTTTAAAGAATATTGTAATTTGAAGAGGTAATCCTCTAATCTATCAATGTCAAGCAAATCCTAACTTTTTGAAAAATATGTAATTATATTTTAGGCATCTGTTACTAAGCTTTTGATAAGCCGGTCTATCCATTTATATCAATAGATTATAACACCAATGATGTGATACGGCATGTACCTGGGTAGGTGTATAGGAAAATATAGTTGTGTAACTATAGCGTAATGATACCGTACTGATACAGTAGCCTAGGCCTACTGATGCAGTTTGAATGCTGTATGATATAAGAAAATCTTAACCATCATGATACTTCTGAAAATGTTCGGCGTTGAATCTGTGGAGTACAAAAATGAAAAGAAAGCTCAAGTAAAACTGTTGTGAAAATAATTGCGAAAAATATCTGAAGTTTCTTGAAAGGAACAAATCGGGGTAGAAGCCTTTCCAAATGATAATTGTAGGTGAGAGAAAATGTTGTATTCATTGAAAAATATGCATATATGTTACATTTACATCAATTATGCCCCATATTGCACCAGTAATGTGTCTTACTCATTGTACCCCCAAGGGAGTTGATGTCTCCTTCATGATCAGCCCTCCAGGGGTCTAATGTGGCTGTTGTGGGGTATGATTTTTACCCTCTAATGATCAAAAGGAACTTATAGCCCTTGGGTTTTACTGGTAGGTCTTAGATATGGGGTATGGGGTTCTAATCATGCTAATGTTATGATATCCCTAATGCAACCTGATGCTTTATTATCTGCTTGCTGTTGCCATAGCAATGCTCAATTTACTTCCGGTAGCCATAACGAGGCTCAAGTGACAGTTTATCTTGTTGCCATAGCAACCAAGCAGACAGGTGCTGATTGGCTGCAGCATTCTCCAGATAGAGGCATTATGAGCTGATAGTAGCCAATTTAATGGTCAGATGTTTGACTTTTCTGAAAGTAATTTGTGTTTTGTTGTATTGGTTCTGATTGCTAAGATTTGTAGAACACCTGGAAAGAATGGAGAGGAAAATGGCTGTACCTCAGTTGGTAGAGCTATGAGTTTTCAATTGCCGGACCCTGGGTTCAATTCCAGCTCTGGTCAGGTCAACTCCCCCATACATGTTGGAGAGCAGTTTCAATCATGCTTTGTCTCGGTGCTGTGTCCCCCACCTGTCGAACGGTACTAACTGAGGACACAAATATAGGACATACCGTCCCAATCATCCTTCAGTCTGTCTGTCTGGATCTAACTATCTGTAACTGTTAATACCATATCTCAACGATATTCCAAAGATCTAAATTAGCATGATAACCAAAGCTCCCTATTGAGCCTCATTTTCAAGGAGCCTCATTTCCATTTCCAACAGTCCAACACTCTCACACCAATATTGCCTAAGACCAATAGCAGTGTTGTAAACCTACAACACTGTAAACACCCCAAGGCAAAAATACACACATTAGTACTCTTGCATAATACTAACAAAATATGTACACAATATAGATCTGTCACCTGTCAGCCTGTAAACAAAACCAGGTTTTCTGCTTGCACCATGTGTTATTTGACTATGTTTTCAATAGTTTCTCCTCTGTGTGTTTACTTTGTGGCTTGCTTAAGAATACTTGGATATAGTCAATATGTAGTGAATTTTGTGGAGGATACTAGTATGAGTTGGTTGTAACTTGAATGTATGAAGTGTGGATGTCGATAGTTGTGGTTCATTGTTGTTTTGGAGAGTTTTTACTTGGGAAGTTTTTGCTGTTCAAAGTTATCCAGATGGCCTGAAATGGGTGAACTACTTTTAAACTGTTCAATAATTTGGAGTGAAGTTGATATAACTATTAGCAGCTGATGAGACTGGTTTGCAAGTTATGTGTTTGGGTATGCTAATCATTTATTGAAAAATTCATTCATTAATCATGTTTATTTAAGAACTTAGTACAACTTACTCCTGAGGTTTTGCAAAGTTCTGCAAGCCTATTTGATTAAAATTGATTGCATCGTTTGATCGATCAAGCTATTAATCACTGCTAATAATCAGCAAACTCATCGGTCAATCGATCAGATCAATTATGACAACCCGCAGTTGTACATGTTGTATATATCTATCTATCTATCTATCTATCTATCTATCTATCTATCTATCTATCTATCTATCTATCTATCTATCTATCTATCTATCTATCTATCTATCTATCTATCTATCTATCTATTTGTCTGTCCCTTGTTGTCTATGCTGTATCTATTAGAGACAATGGGCTTACTCTGTCTTGTTGCATATTATGTTTTAAAATGATAGTGACATACTGTCCTAGGTATACTATACTATAATAGCCCAAAATGTGCGAGTCAAGTTTTACACATAGTGATATATGGGTCAGAAGACTCCTCCCTGAAGTACACCAGTGAACCTGTTGAATGGATCCTCTGTCTGGTTTATGTTGTGGGTGGGAGACTGAGACTGAAAAACTATAGTATGAGATGAGACTATAGATATCTGTGTGATCTGCTCTTTTCTTTGTGGCATTTACATTGTTTTATGGGCACATTGAAAGCTTGACTAGTTTCTTTGCTGCAGATTAAGATATTTTTTCTGGCTACTTTGTATAATTATGGACAATTGTTAATCCATTCTTCATCCGTTTAACTTTAACGAAGATAAACTTCTGCTGATGTTGGTAAATGTGTTCTGAATGCATAACTTTAAAAGAGGTTATTTTCTGAAGAAAGGAATGAATAGTGGTAGTAAATGAACATTGATGAAAAGTAAAGATGGATGCACTCAGCAGTCTGCTGAAGATCATGGTCTGCCTCTCCTTATTTGAATATTTTCATGCATTGACAATCAGACCAACTAATGGCAACTATCATGCATCACAGCATGATCAGGCAACCATTTTATTTGGGAATTTCACCAACAAGTAATTTGTTTGAAGCTTCTTTGGTAATGATCATAATACTGACTGCTGATATTGGGAAATGATGTTAAATGCCTTCAGAAGTTCACCAAATGCACAAGAATGCTGAAAAAAAAAAGGATAAATACATGAATGGCAACCAAAAAGAATGAATGGCCATGTCTTAAAATGCAAGCTTAAGAATCATGAATAGTGATTGTTGACTGATTGGTTATCATTTTAAATACCCATTTTGTGTTTGTTATTTATTGGAATCAGATTGGCAGTGGGTTGGTTACATGGAAGCCAGTGTGTCTCCCAGCTAGCTACCACTAGTTGATATGTATCTGTGGAACTCCGGTCAAATATGCGTAGAATGACTGACTACAGAATACCAAGTAACTCCGAAAATACTCCCAGCATACTATAACACACCAGTACATAGATTGACATGGACTGTCTTTAGCAGTTTATTTTCAAAGAAAGATTGAAGTCATTTATTTGAATTTCTAGTGATTGGTTGATGAGGAGTGTGATCAAATGTGTGATGTCATTTGGAACTCTTTTGAAATTTGTGAAACGTACAGCTTTAATGAATAACTTCCCCGGATAAATGATTCGGGGAATAATCCATAATTCGCATGGAGAAAAATGGTCCAAACTAACGATTCGACTCCATCGCAAAACAGTGATTCTGTGTTGATGATTTGAAAAGCGACTTTAGTATTCATGATTTCAGGAATTGCATGAGACAGACCACACTGCAGAAAGTGATAACTGATCAGTGATTATGTCTAAATATCTTCATAAATTGCTTCGAATGTGTTCATGCAGTGGTTGATCCAGACCTGTTTGTCTAGGAGGGGGGCCTGAGTGTTTTTTGGCATTCGCGGACCCACGTCGCAGCATATTTTCTTCCAAATGCTACTTTTGTCTCTGGTCTAGGGGGAGCCCTAGCCCCCTGCCCCCCTCCCTGCATCCGCCACTGATAACCGGCTGATAACCTGAATTTCTGAAGGCTAGAACATGTAGAATAGCATGATTCCCTGCAGTGACTGTAGTAGTAGATAATCATGAAATTCTAATATGACATGCATCCCAATGTTCATTCTGATTCACCACTGTAAAGCACCCACCCAAACCAGCCTGCAACAATGTGCAAAGTAGAATGTATGCCATAACCCCATTCCAAAGCAGTGCATCACAGATCATGGTATAGTCTTGATTACCTTGGTGTTTTTCGAAATTATATGAAGAAGAAAGACGAAAGTGGTGTCTTCTTCGGAAGTTCGTCTGGGCAATGGCTATTTTCCAATGTATAGCCGAATATATATAGGGATGCGCCGATCCAAGACAATGGTATCGGTATCGCTCCGAAAGCTACTTCAGTGTTGGTATACTAGTCAGCATAATTAAAATGGTATTGGTTTTAGTATCGGAACTTTCGGAAGCGAAAAACTGGTACAGTATACACGAGTGTATCCCTCAGTTGAAAGATGTTTCCCTGAGTGCACAATGCATATTTGGTAATAAGTTTTGGTTTTCTGTAAAGAGAATGAGGATGTGACCACCCACTCTCCTTTGTGACTGAATTGTTCTAAATTGTGACTTAGCTTACTGTGTTTCCATATTGATTTGTTGTCTGTGTTATCTACAAATATTGAACCATCTCACTACAATTAGTCCATTGTAACATTATTTATATTTATTCATTTGTACTGTGTGCAATTTACCCATACAACATTATTTGGCATAAATGTATTTGCACTACATGTACATACATTGCATTTTGACATTTACATGACCATTCCACCATGTACTGTTGTGTGTAAATTTACTTTAGAATGTAACCATGGCAACAGGTCTTTACTTATGGGTCATATCCTGAAAGGATTCCTGGTTGGGAATGATATAGAGGGATATAGACATGATAAGCAAGAGAGATCATCTGAGTGACATATTTTATACAATTTATGCGTTGGGAAACTTTCGCTTCATTGTGCCTAAAATCAGTACATTTGCAATCAATGTAAAAATAGTAAATGGACCCTTTAAATCTAGAGTTGTTTGAATTGCTAAATAGACCAAAAATATATAAATCCATGTTCGATCAGTTCAGCAATAAGTTCCACCCACTGCATTCTGTTTGACAAAATTGCATAATTTCTCAAATTTTTTAAACAGTTTGGCAAATTCATCATGGAAAAATCATAAAAATTAAATAAGCCACTAAGCAGGACCCCCTTGCGATGAGTGGTTTATGTCAATTTTACTTAAACACATCAGAGATATGTTGAAATGTTGCAACAAATAGCCGGTTTGCCACATCCAGGATTCTGTGTGCTAATATAGGGCAATTCCATGTTAACCACAAATTAATCATGATTTGATTATTAATCAATATATTTGTTAAAATTCTCTTTCTTAATTGACAGGGCATAAGTCAAGCCAGTCAAAAGAATAACATTTTTAATATTGGAGGTTTTTAGATTTTGAACACAAATTTTGGTTGTAATTTTTGGATCAATTTTATGATATTAACGAAATTGCTAGATGTGTGGTTGTAATATAGGTGTTCACATTGACTCATACCAACCAATACATTGATACACCAATCATACGGCAATGTAGTGAATGTACATTCCTGATAGTCAATATTTGTCCATATCATATATTCATTTGACTTTATTGAGCTATCGAATAAAGAATGATGAAGCAATGTATTATCAATAGTACATCATGTGTATGTACTAAAGCCAAATTCGATGGAAATCTTGAGTTTATGTCTGGTTCATTAAAATTGAATGTATATGCAATTTTCTCCTATATACTTGTAGATATCACTGGCATTTACCAAAGGGAAAAGCTTATCAGTAATCATGCTAATTAGGTCTTTTTGTAATGTCTGTGGCCAATCTCATTGGTAGAAATTAGGTCAGTGGTCAAGGTTATATTTGTATTTGCCAAATAAGTACCTCAACCTTACTTAAACATGTTAAACAATATGATTTTGAAAGCTTTGACAATTGACAAGGGCATAAGACCAAAAAAGTACACAGAATTGTAAAATACCATTGAAAATTATCTATAGACCATACTCAATACAATCCCTGTTATTCCATGGACACATTTTTGCTGTGCTCAATTGTCACTTCACCCCAATTGTTGGCACCAGACCTTCAATACAGCCCTGAACCATATGCTGTTTTTGCCCTATGGAGCATTTTGTCAATAATGTGGTTTTTGTCAATAGTGTAATTTTACACCCAAGTCCATCATATCATGGCACCATGCTATGTCAACATTAGGTGCACCAGCTAGTGTTATATAAATATCAATTTACAACAAAATGATTTTGATAGCATCATACTAAAAGCATACACTAGCCCAGTGGGCCAGCAATGCTCAACAGCTCAGTCTGACTGGTTATGGCCAATTTTCTATGTGCCATGGAATGGTTAGCTAAAATATTTGTCAGTTATGATAGGTATATCTGTAATAGTATGTTATTTTGTGAATTTGGCTTTTTGGTCTCCACATGACTGTCATGATGTAGTTATGTAGTTATTCAGTTGCCACACATACACTGTTGTTACATACCATTATTTGGAAAATATGGTCACAGGTCACAACAGAACACTATGCCATAAAAATATCAGTTGCCCAAAAAAATAATTGCAGATCTATAACAAATGATAGCTCGGCACTTTAGTAGAACAGTAGAAGGTCTCATGGTTTTGGTTTGAAACAAATGTAAAAGGTGCATATTACTGAATGTCGCCTGATTCCATTTAGTCAATAATGAAAGGTGGCACTTATAGCCGAAAATGAATTTAAACTTTGCGAATGATTTCTGTGCTTTCCATTTTTGGCAGATCCTTGAATATCATCAGGACAAAAATGGAAAATGGTCCTCAAGTTCATAACAACTCCCTTGCCTGCCTTTCAGAGCTTGTTACATTCTGAAATGTTGTAAATTAGGTTGTAACTGCTGCATTCTGCTCTTTTAAGATCTTTGCTGTCTTTTATCCTTTTTTTTTTCTCCTCAAACATTAGTCATTGTGAACACTAATCTCAGTAATCTGTGCCCCCTTGTCTTTCTTTTTTTCACCTGCCTTTAATCACAGAGCTTTTTGAGGATCTGTGCACTTTGGCCACCATATTTAGCCACTAAACTTGACAGCGAATTATCAGAGTTTGCAAAACACTCCACCTGTCAACACAAGAGGTCGCTAGTGTAGTTAGTGTACACACCAGACACTAGAGGTCACGTCTGTTGCTTCCATTCTACCGACAATTAGTTTGAAATCAGGTTTTAGATATTGTTTCTGTGTTTATTAGAAGATGTTTTATCCTGAAATTCTGCACATCTTTTCAATCTGTCGATCAAATCAGTAGTGTCATCTTGTCTGTCTGTCTCTCAATATCAATCTATTTGTCAGCAATCTTATCTATCTTCTGTCAGTTGATCTTGTTGGCTCCGAATGTCTCATAAAATATCGCTCATTAGTGAAATTGATATTTTCTTTACAAAATTTTGTACAATTTTGTTCAATATCTCGCATATTTAACCATCTTTGGTGTAGTTATAGAAAATAAACATGATAAATAGACCTACGAAGCATTTAGAAAATGGTTGCATAGCACTGGATTGCACTAAGATTTGGGTTCACTTTTGGCCCTGTATTATCTACATCCTCCCCACCTACACCATAGTGAATCTGATGCCAAAACATTTCCTATTTCTGATCAGTGTATTACTGTATTGGCAACCACAAGATAAGCACCCATTGAAAAACATGTGGAACCCCAATATATATAACAACACTTCTATTAATGACGTCACAATGTTCTTGTTGTTATCTTTAGAACTTCTGCAAGGAACAGCTGCCATGGTGATTTCCCTGAATTTCTGTGAATTCTGTTGCTAAGGAAAACCCAACACTCAGGAAATCCCCTTTCTGTAAATACAGCAAAATGTAAACAGGTGAATGCCAGTGAGGAGCAGATGGTTTGTTGACAGTGTGTATTGGAGAGACTGGTGTATATTGAGGTACAGGTGGGAGTTGGAGAAGGGAAGGAGAAGAAGAGTAGGAGAAGGAAAGGAGGTGGAAAGGAGAAGGGGAGGAGCAAGAGAAGGGAAGAAGGAAAAAGAAAAAGAAAAGGAAAATGAGAAGGACATGAATGAGAAGAAAGGGAAGGAAAATGAGAGAAGAGGAGGAGGATTAGCTGGAGAAGAGAAAAGGAAGGAGGAGAGATTTCTGCATTAAGCATTTGGAGAAAAACGCACACTATGCTACTCGTGTAATAAATATTAGAAAAATGCAGAAAGTAGCTTCTTCGCTTTGTAATAAATTTTGGAGAAGAATGTATGTCGAGGCGAAACTGCATTCTTATAACAATGTATAAGAAACGCCTTTATGATCGCGGAAGGGGCTATTTTGCACTCTTTACAATACCTTGACCAGTAGTTTTTTCGCCCAAATTTTTGTCATACTTCTCTGACGAATCAAACTAGTTTGTTTCATCTTTTCGATTTCATATTTTGGTATGAATGTGCAATGAAGGCAATTTAACTTAGTGCTTTCAAACTTAATTGAAACTAGACTGACCTATAAAATCATTAAAAAGCACCATGTAAATCATAGAAAACCATGAAATTGCCCTATTCACAGCTAGAAAGTATGAAAAGTACTCCAAAATAGCCATGGTGTATGATCATTCTAAAATCCCAGCCCCAAGCAGTATATAATGACTAGTTAAGTGGTTCTGCTTCAGATATTTCAAAAGAGCTGCTAGATCTAAACTGCATCTCAACAGAATATTGAATGTCTTTTCTATAGCCTTGAATTTTAATGGATCAATGTACCCAGAATACATAAAGAAGCCCTCTGGGTATGAAAAGAGAACTACACAAGACAGTTTTAAGTTTATTGTGAAACTGTTCAAGGTCCAATGCTGTCTGGTACATTGTACCTTGATGCATTGGTTATTAGCAGGTCGACCCTGTAGTAATGGATGGTTATTGGGATAGGTAGATCTAGATAGATAGATAGATAGGTAGACAGATAGATAGATAGATAGATAGATAGATGGATGGATGGATGGATAGATAGATAGATAGATAGATAGATAGATAGATAGATATAGATAGATAGATAGATAGATAGATAGATAGATAGATAGATAGATAGATAGATAGACAGAGAGATAGATGGATAGATAGTAGCAATGCTTAGATATATAGATGATAGATAGATCTAGATAGATAGATAGATAGATAGATAGTTAGATATAAAGACAGATTAATCTGCTTAGAAAGATATGCAGATTGTTGTATATGAACTTTATGAAGGCACCAGGACAGTCTTTTCTAGAAATGAATATTAATTTTGCCATTTTAATCAAAAATGTCCTTTGACTGTCCCAATTACTGTCAATTAGCCCTAATCGTTCATGTACCCAAAGCTCCACAATTTCTTGAATGTATACATTCCAGCCCTCTGCCAAACCCTTCCCATTAATCATTAGCAGCACCTGTTATGTACTAAATGTATGATCCAACCAACAAAGTATAGCAGGCTACCTGACCCTTAACCTCTATGGCACCCCTATATCCTCTCCAATATCTCAGATCTTGACCCATGACCTCCCCCCCCCCTCAAGGATCCAACCCCTATGTCTGGAGTGAGTTAGCAGGTATCTATAGTAGCTGATCTAGTAACAGATAAAATGCAGAATCTGCAGTATGTCTTGAGTATCAGAGTATGCCTCTCAAGTGAATGTCTTGTGTTAGTAGCTTTATCCTCAGTCCAGTGTGAATCCTTGATTCTGATTGGCCGAGAGCCGCGGTGTATGACACCGTACACCCTGTCTGTCGTCACCAGACAGGGTGTATGAGATAAACAATGATGTCACAATTGGTACCATTGGATTGTTATGACGTCATCCTTGTAGCAACAATAGTCATGATGTCACAATGCCATTGTTTGAGCCATTGTGACATCATCCAGGTGACAGCACTGGTGATGACGTCACAATGCTGTTGCTTTGTTACTGAAAGACATTTCAGACTCAGTTTGCAAGAAAATCTATGGGCATCAATAAAACAAGAAGTCTGAGGATAAAACCGTTACACCCTGCTCGTTTTTCGAGGGTACGGGAATATACACCACTCAGGCCTCCATACACCACTCAGCCTTCGGCTTCGTGGTGTATGGAGTCCTTCGTGGTGTATATTCCCGTACCCTCGAAACGAGCAGGGTGTAACTGATAGTACCTATGGCTCATCTTGTTGGCATCTTTGGTTGCTATAGTACACACCTGTCAGTTCTGGATCTCGTCACCAGGAGGGTTATGGTCATGTGACCTTCCGATCTTCATTTGAATCGGTTCAGCTCTGTTCTACCACCTGTATAAGCCTTGGGGTCATATACTGCAGGAGTATATTGAGACAGTATATTAAGACAGGTCATTCAAATTTATACAGAATAGAATTTGGCCTCATGGACTAGTTCTCCAGCAACACTCAGCACAGCGGCTGAGACAACAATTTAAAGATGGAATCGATGCTGAATTTAAGAACGTTCTGAGCCATCTGAGGGCTTTCGGAGAGCACTGTGGTCGTCTCTGTCTCCGACGAGAGTTCGATTGCCAACCTGGGCAACCCACGACAGTCACAATTTCATGTATAAATTAATTCAGTGCAATATCCTTGTTACCATTGTATCTACCTTTACCTCAATCTAGCTATTCCAATATCCATCTAGTCCCATCCCTTATAATGACAACTTCACAGCTTCATTCAACAACCCAAGAATAACAAATAGTCAAATACTCAAAGAGTGAGTCACCACTGACTTATCACAGTGTAATTAACATGATCACCAAGACAATGCTCCTAATTAGGACCAATGGCACCTTTTGTTGTTATTGTAATAATTGAATTGTTAAGGTCACCCCTAACAATTGTCGGGCATTGCATGGAGCCAGCCTGTCTGTCTGGGGGCCTTCTGTCTGTCTTGACACCATGTAACCCCTTTTCTGCACCCCCTTTCACCCCCCCCCTTGGGCATTTAACATTATACATGTTTTTGCCACACCCCTTTGGTTGGTTGACTTGGTTCACCCCCTTAACAGGTGGTTGCACATAATTCAGTAATATAGCTGTTATGATGTCACAATTCTTCATCAGTGGCAGGGATTAGGGTTTGCTCAGAAAAAAAAAACAAGAAAAATAATTAAAAATCTTAATCAGAGAAGAAAAGGGGAAAATAAAAATATCTCAAGTAAATACGTACTGGGTCTGCATACAGATGAAAAAAAAAAACTTTTTGGTGGTACATCTGTCAAAATATTCCTACCCCTTACAGTCAACCCCCCCCCCCCCAAGTTGAATTGAATATTCAATGTTTTCCAGATTTTCAATGAACTTTCTGCACTGGCAACAAGCCTTTGACACAGTTGGTGGAGTTGACTCATCACACTTCAACTGCTCAGCTGCTTTGTGCAACATGTTCACTTTGTTCTTAGATCATTACAGTTGAATGAACAGATTCATGGAGTATTCATTTATCACAAATAATTACCGCTGTAGGCTTACTTGATGGTCTTTCGAGCAAAAAAGATATTAATCTGATCTTTCAAAATCGTCTTCTTTTTTTTTTCTTTTTTTTTGAAAAATTTGTTTAATATTTGATTAGCACACATGTGATACTGTTTACTATTTACCGAAACTGTTTAATAAGGAAATAAGAATATTTGAACATCAATGAATGAAGTAATAATTAGGTAGCAACTACATATCAAAGTGTGTGTTGAATATTTGGTCTTTTTTCTTTGTTATTCATTATTTTTGAACATTTTAACAATTACATGTATCATTAATAACAAATCTCAATATTTAAAACAGTTGGAAAAATTTTATCGAAATGACAATAAATTAAATTTGCTTAATGGATTAAATGATTTACTACATTTAGCCTTAGGATAAGTTTTCCATATTTACAAAAACAAACCCGCAAATTGACTCTTTATAACCTTATGACCAACCATTGCCAAAAAAAGTCTTCATAAACCTATGGACTATGCAAACAATTATACTCTTTGCCAACAAGGGTCAACATTATGTAAACTACAAGAGACTCTTGCCAACACTGGCTAAATAACATTACATATTTTCTGTTAATATTTGTAAACCTAGTGTTACACTATCTATCTATTTGTCCGTGAATTCATCTGTCAAAATGTACAACTTGGGTATGCTGATGATATTGCTGTGTTATTGTCTGGTAATGAACATTGTCGAAGGCTTGTAGAGGGTGCAATGTACACTATTGTATGAAAAGTCAGGGCCAAAAAACTTTCCAATAACGTATGCCAATTTATAGAATTCTGAAGAAATGCTATTCGATCTAACTATATAAGGTGCCAAAACATAGTTAACAGAAAATGAATCTACTCATTTCTTTTTATCGTTGTTTATCTGCTTGAGTGTGTTTACCATGTCAGTGTTTTTCCCATGGTTATCTGATAAGGACATGCTCTAACTATTGGGCATGTATGCTAATAGATCTGCTATAGTATGCTTAATCATGGTATGCACCGTATGCTAATAATTTGCTGATATAATTGGGCAGATAATTGAGATAACAGTGTAGGAGAGATTCTGGGCCACTCCACAATACTCTAGGCATCTGATAAAGATTTATGTGTGAAAGTAGGATATAACCTTAGGTGGAAGCAACCATAGTACATGTAGTACCATACCGTCAATAAAACATATCTAATTATTTGTTGTCATCGGACCTAGATTTGTCATGATTTGTGAATATTTTCCTCCGCATACACCAGCTGATATTTTTCAAAGAAGATTCTTGTCGCATTTCCACAACCTAACCTGCTAACTCTCATACATCATGTATGTTGTATAGGGCTTACATCAGCAGCCATGTTGCTCTAGTGACTGGTGCACTGACAGACTGACTGTTGATAAAGTGACAGACAGACACACTGATTTACTCACAATAGCCTTTTGGTAGATTTTAGCAGAACTAATCTGTAATATTCTATTAATTTTATAGCAAATGGTCAATGTAAACATGGTAAAGCATATTATGGAGCATTGGAGATCATTGAAATGTGATTGGTATTCATGCCAATGGACACCAACCAGACAGACAGGCAGACAGGAAAGTGTTATTAATATTCATACAACTGATATGGCATACCACACACAGACAACTATTTATGTTTCATGAAAGAGAGAATTGCTATATTTATCAAGGAAATTATCCGCATTGACATGATCAATTAATATAGAGATTATTCACATCTCAGCCTGATCAGGGCAGACATGTCAGTAGTAAAATTCCGTATTGAGAATAATTGATCTTGCTAATATACACCGGTCTGCATGATCTGTATAGATTCCTGTAGGTGGTTGGATAGGTGATTGGGCTTTACGTCCTGTATTTATGCACTGATTGGGCTTACTAGGACAGGCGGGGACCACAGTAATGAGGTGAAGTGCACTCTTGGCACAGGATGAAACATCTGTCTAACATGAGTTACCCGCCTGGGAATCGAACCTGTGTCCCAGAGGTTAGCAGCCAAGTGCATTACCACTGAGCTAACCCTGGTTCTATAAATTCCTGTAGGATGTGAGGACACTTGTTGCATCCAATGCTTATTGCTTATGAATTGCAATGCTAGCTATATCAGTTTATGGTTGTCCACTCATTTGGTACTCACATTTAATGCTGTATAAAGTGTATTTGATGCTGTCATACAACAATGTAGAATGTGTCATTTTATGCTCACCAGTGCATTGTTGATAGCTATAGCTAGCAAGATGGGTCCCATGGGATAAATAAACAATATAGAACATGGTTCAGCTCTATTCTGTGCTTATCATTGGTTTACATGAGTGGTTTACTGGAATGGGTTATAATAGTAGATCCATGGATGGTGCCACACTCATGTGTGAAATATGGAATGTCTGGTAATAAAGATGTAATTGCGATCTTAGTATCTACTATCTCTCTATCTATCTCTCTATCTATCTATCTATTTATCTATCTATCCTGGTTGGTGGTACAATGATTAGAGAGCTCGCCCACTCCCATAGCACACTCTGCTTCGATTCCCTGTCCAGACAACCCATGTTAGACAATTGTTTCATCCTGTGCCAAGAGTAGTGATGCACGGATAGTGAAAATAGCCGGATACCGGATAATCCGGCAACACAACTGCCTGATACCGGATAGCGGCCGGATAGTTGGAACCGGATAATAAACACGCGAAAAAGGATGTTTTTCTGCATTTGCGCCAATTTCGCAGTTGATTCTAAATGTTTTTTCTGAGAGCCGAGATATATCTGTCTGGCACGAGGACTTTTCCTCCGATGGAATGTTTTTCGTTATGTTCTTTGAATGAATTTATATCTTGAAGATGGTTACATAATGTTTTTGACTGTGTTTTCGTAACATTCTTTTACTTATTATCAAAGTTTGTTTAGCTTTTCATGTATTTTTGAGCATCCCAGATATCCGGTTAAGACACCCTAATTCTGCCGGATACCGGATATCCGGCAAATTCCAATATCCGACCGGATACCTTGCCGGATATCCGTGCATCCCTAGCCAAGAGTGCACCTCGCCTCATTACTTAGTCCCTGCCTGTCCTGTTAAGCCTAGTGTATAAATACATGATGTAAAACCATATCACTGATCACTCCCCCCTCTCTCCTTATATTCCTCACTGACCTCAGATTTTCTCCTTGTACATAGTTTATGAAATTTCACCAAACCTACATCAAACCATCTAGTCTAGATTGCAGTCATTATATCATCCTCTGCATATAACCAGTTGCCCAAGGCTTGATCATCTGATGATGTGAACATAGAAATACATAGAACGGACATGAGGCTTTTTGACGCCACCTCAAGATGAGGTCACCAAATCCCCCCATGTTGGAACTGTCCTGAGACATGACGTCACAATAGACTAATTGTGATGTGACATCATGCCATTGTTATAAGTGACATCACAGTTACTGGTGACGTCACGGTACCATTGTGCCAGTATTCAGGGCAGTTCAAAGATGGTGGATTTGGTTGCTTCATCTGCCAGAGCCTCATGTCCCTTCTATGTATTTCTATGGATGTGCATGAGGTTCAGTCCACTTTGGCAGTTCAGGTCTGTGTTGCTATTTTCACAATATGATCCATAATTGGCCTGAGCAGTACTGAGCAGTGCAGAGATGAATTAAATGCTGATTTGAGTTTTGCATGTCAAGGGCAGTTCTCTGCACTTCACACACAGCAAGACTAGTGTTGGCCACAGATGTGTTATGTAGTTCTGCCCACTGGTCAGTGAACCTCATTCATGTTACCTGACTACATTATTTGTAGAGGTCCAGGTCTGAGTTTGTTGTGTGAAGAATAGGCAATTTGTAATATGCTTGATATTTACTCCACCGAGGGGGGCATATGCATTCACCCATGTGTGTCTGTCTGTCCATATGTCCAGCAGTTTGTCTGTGTGTCTGTTGGTTGACAGGCTACAGCCTGAACAATTGCACCATTTGAGATAGAAATTGGTAGGATTTTCAATATTGTAAAAGTTAGGGACCAGGCTAAGTGATGTGGTGGGCTATGTAAAGCTGCAAACCTCTACGTATGAGCTTCGATTCGTAGCCTCGGTAACCAATGTCCTTTCGTGTGAAAATAGAAAACATAAGTCATTTCACCCGCACATCAAGGTATCCGTCATGTGTGCTAACCTCTATAGATCTTATAAGATCTGATTGATTCCCACTCCGCCCCAGCCTGGGCAACTTTTAAAATATGTCATTCTGTGCCACAATTGCACTTCACCTCATTAGTGTGATCCCTGCCTGTCCTGATAAGCCTTGCATGAGCAGAAATACAGGAAGTAAGCTCTTCACCCAACACATGGTCCTTGTATCCATTAATGATCATACAAAAAGATCTATGGACCTGCTAGTGTCTGTTCTCCGATAATCAATAGTTGCCCCCTGGGTCAGGACTTTGTAGCTGGTGAATTCCAAAGAGGTGTTGGAGCTATAGATTATGCATCTTCATCAGCAGTCAATACCAGACAGACAATGCTAATGATACCAGGCATGCTGTAAAACATAGATCTACATCTGTAGTCAATAATCAATAATCAATGTTGCAGATATACACTCTCAGAGGAGGGATCACTTTATTGGTATGGTCCTTCATGAGAAACGTCTCAACTGAATGTCGTTTGGATATGACCCAAAATTGGCGGTCCCTTGTATCAGTGTCTATGCTGGGCAAGTAAAAGGTCCCAAACATTCTGCAAATATGACATTGTAACATGTCGAGGACTCCCAACTCTCATGTCTCATCAATCAACCCTCTGCAGCACTTGCTTGCCTTAGAGGGCTGCACTTGCCATCCTACAACCGTATTGCTATCTGACCTACGATTCTGGATATAATTTAAATTTTGTAGATGGAAGACGTAAAGGTGGTTCGCTAGTTTGACTCTACTCTAACTTGTGTTGCTAAATTTCTGAATAATACCTCCATAAACTAAGTTCAAATATATAGCGTGACATGAGAACAAAATGCCATCGACAAACAATCCTTGTTTTAGACCATAATAATGATTTAAAGCTGCCATAAATTTTGTGGATGACACATTTTTTATGTGGAGCACAAAAAACCATTATCATAACATGGCGACTCTTTGTATACATGCCATCTAAAGTTCTATGCTGCATTATAATTTCAACCACCACTTTTGTAACATGATATATAACTTGTATGCAGGTTAGACCAAAATAATCAGAATATTTATTATATAATCCCTATTAAAGAGAATTTCCTGATCATGCTCGCTTTTTGACTGCGAGGTGTTTCGATTCGCTACTTGGTCCGAGTCTGGCCTGGGGCTTACCTTGGTGCAATCATGCTTGACTGCTAACCTCTTGGACCGGGTTCAATTCCCAGTCTGGCCAACCCATGTTAGACAGATGTTTCATCCTGTGCCAACAGTGCACTTCACCTCACAACCGTGGTCCCTGCCTGTCCTAGTAGGCCTAGCCATTACATCAATATGAGAAGTGATGCCCTCCCTACTTATAAGTCTGCTAACCCACCCTCCAACCACCTGCATTTCTACCTATTTACCACACAAATCCCAAATCCTGGTATTTACACCATTATCCCATGTATAATAGTGAATAGCCCTGATGATCCATCATATCATTATTGTGATGAGCCCAGGTGTACTTAAAATACCCTCAGGGGTCTATCCAGGGTGTTATCTGGGGTCAAGGGTAGATTAAATACCTGGAATTTATCATACGGAATGGCATATACCTATAGCCATGGACAAAGGTATATGCTCATAGCAAGCTGACAGTTATAGATCTAAACCTATTTACAAACTGAAGTGTAAGTGATAATGGCAAAGGTGTAAAGGTAAATATTCCTCACAATAGTGTATTATACAGATGAAAACTTATCGTCATCTGATCATAGAATAGTGAGAATATCATAGTAATACCTTTCTCTTTTATCAGTGGTGCAAATTTGTTGGCCTATCTGTGAGGTTAAGTGTTCAGATTAGATCCATATATGATTCAATAACTGCTTTATTGTCTGGCGTTCCAATTCCATTCCTCTTCTGGAAAGAACCAAAATAGACAAATGTATCCGTGTTTTAAGTCTAGCTCATTGGTATCATACTTCCGAGGGAACTTGGTCCTGGGTTCAATTCAGTCTGGGTAACCCATGTTGGACAGATGTTTCATCCTGTGCCAAGAGTGCACCTCACCTCATCACCTTGGTCCCTGCCTGTTCTGTTAAGCCAAGCCAGTGCATAAATAAAGCCATATCACCTGATTCACCTCGGTACGTCATCGTAGTTCTGAATGATTGTCTGCTCCTAACTTTGCATCCGTACCAAATAGAATGTCGACATTGATCAAATCTAACATCAATGTCAAATGATTTGTGTATGAATCGTATCTTCATGGGTGGATCTTTTAGTTGCCTGATCATGGCAGATTGTTACCAAATACTCCTTTCTCTCACTGATGCATGCTCTGTATAATGAGCAGCATAGTAAACAGGAGTGAATCAGACCCAGCATGATCAAAAGTCATGGCAGCAAATTGTAGTCTGGAAATGTTCT
The DNA here is from genome assembly GCA_026936325.1 of Platynereis dumerilii. NCBI lineage: Eukaryota > Metazoa > Annelida > Polychaeta > Phyllodocida > Nereididae > Platynereis > Platynereis dumerilii. The sequence continues at coordinate 21,726,618 of JAPTHN010000014.1, read as the reverse complement.
AGCACAATTTGTGAGGTTGAAGCATTTCCTATTACACTGTGCACTAACGAATGGGGTACCCTCGCCATCAGGGTAGCCATTACAGCTACTGATTCGTGATTTCAAAGTGAAAATGCAAAAGAATTAGAGGGAATGAGGCCTTCAAATTTTGAAGGTGGCTAAAATGGCTTGTGGAAGGAATGATTGCCAAGTGACAGATCCACACATACAGTATGAAGTAAGATATTTGGGAAATTAAAAACCACTCGAGGTGAGGGTACCACAAAAAACGAAAAATGGCCGGGCGAGGGTACCAGCATTTTGGCGAGGGTACCAACAAAAAATGGCGAGGGTACCAACAGAAATGGCGAGGGTACCAACCCGGAAGTGGCGAGGGTACTGCAAGATTGGGGCGAGGGTCACTTCCGGTTGGCGAGGGTAACCACCAAGCCAATTGCGAGGGTAATGCAAGATATTGGAACAACCGAAAGCAAACAGTCAAGGAACAAAAGCAATGGATTAGCTTGTCCAATTTGCTCTTTATTGCAAAAGACATTTTCTGACACATGATTGTACTTATTTTAATTACCAGTCAGGAACCCCAATCAAGATTATAATTTCAATGCCCTGTCAATAAGAGAGAATTTAAAATTAATTATCTCCAAATGAGAATACAGTTGCACAACAATATTCCTGTCCATTCTACCTCACAGTGGAAGTCTGTACAATGCAGATTTGACAAGTTTTGGTATACATCTACAAATCAAAACATTTAGATAGAAATGGGGAAACATAGTTGACTGTAACAAACAGTTGTCAAGCACATATATATAAACCAGTTAGTTTGTAGGCCATTGTTTTAAAAGCTCTCAACTCTAAAATCTTGCAAGAATATTGTGTGTCACATTCACTAAACATAGAGCAGAACATTTTCAAAATATCATTAGCTTTCAGGGTAAATATGCACAAAGTGTCAGACTCATCATCATTTATATTTATATTTGTACCACTTGACAGTGAAAATTAGCATTATGTACACCGTTGTACATGTAGTCATGTCCAATGGTTTGGTACTTCATTTATTGACACTGGAGCACTGCAGTATGAGATGTGACATCACAATTGTGTCACCATGGTAACGTCTTTCAACCTCTCTTTCACATTATCAGTAACTGTTGCTTCGTTTTTGTGGCAAAGATTTTGTATCTCCGGAAAAAGGGGGGGGGGGTGAAAACGGTGGTAACTGATTCCTTGAAAATTAATTTTTTTTATAAAAGGAAAGTCTCTGAAAACGTTTCTGATTACATTTTTTTTACAGAATTTGGCTCATAATTTTCATAAATTTCTTGTGATAATAGGGGGTTTCATGGTACAAAACAATTGTCTAATGGGTAAATTGTGGGACATGAGATATGTACACCCTCGAATGTCATGTACAACTCGGCCTTACAGCCTCGTTGTACATTGACATTCTCGGGTGTACATATCTTCATGTCCCACATTTACCCGTTAGACAACTGTAATATGTATGATTGTGTCTGTGGGGAGGATGGACACTCTCAGACAGGAAGGAATTCAATGCAATTCAGTTCAATGACTGCAGATATGTAGCCTACATAGGTCTATATATATACGAGGGAACACATTCATACCCAAGATGTGGTAGGCTGACATCCAACATGGAGGAAGAAAGTTGATCAAAATGACCTTTTCCCAAACAGTACCATCCACAGTAAAACTTGCATAAATGATTTTTTTTTTCTCCCTGTGCATAGCACTTCATACAGCTGACATGAGACGACTTGAGATTATCATGTTTCAATTCTGATGCAGCATACTATTGCCAAGAACTATAAAATCCGCTCCTAAGATATCAGTCAACTAATATTCATTCTAATACAATAGTTATGCAGACTATGCATTTGCAAGCTGTCAGTGTTATATAAGGTTTATGCATAAATGAATTATCACAAGGAATGTGTATTATAAATTCATGGTCATGCCTAAAACAATTACAAATGACATGATCAATGCATGATACATTCAAATGAGATCTGCCTTTCATGTATCTTTGAAACTAATGAGAAATCAGCAATTTTGATAAGCATTCCATTGTCGGGTCTCGTCCCCAACTTGCCACACAGCAATTGTTGGCTTTATGATTGGTATAAATGAACAACAGAACATAACACATCTCGAAGATTGGTCTTTGTAAGCAGTGTCATAGTCACTGCTGAATAAAAAGAATGGTGTGGTTGTTAAAACTACTGCAAGCAGTCAAATTCTGTAATCTTCATGCAGCAATACAAGGTAGTGTATTTGAAGAGTGTGGTGATAGGAGGATATCTAGACAGCCTGTTAGGCAACCACCATAAGAAGAAGTGATGTCCATTGCGTTCGGATAAAAATGAGTTTCTGGGGTGAGATTTGAACCTTAGTCCTAAGAGCCATCGGACGAGGAATCTTAACTATTAGGCCACAGAAGAACACCTATCTATCTATCTATTACATAAACCTAATAACATCAATATTGCTTTTTATATTACTCTGTAAAAGTACTAAAATAGAACAATTTCCTAGACAGTGATATTGGGTGTTACCCTCACCATGACAATAATTGAAAATGGTGTTACCCTCGCCAGGTCCTTTTGGGTACCCTCGCCCTGACGTTATATTTCGATTGCAAAACACAACAATTCTGTGACTGATAACACATGGAAGGTATGGCCCAGAGTTAGTTTAACTTTCAATCTACATGCATGACCAAAATAGGCTTTGAATATGATATAACAAGCTCAGGATGACAGAAAATAACTTTGAATCGAGATTTGCAATGGCTGCCCTGATGGTGAGGGTACCCCCCTCGTTAGTGCACAGTGTATTAGCATGAACAGCATGATGAACAATTCTAGACCATCATGACATATTTTGACATGCAAGTTTACTTATGGAACCCACGTGCTATTGTTTACATTAGTTGCCATGGAGCCACATGGCACGTGCTGGGTCAAAGGTCAATAGAATCTTTGGAATTGGGTCAATCATATTTACATGGAACTGGGTTATAGGTCATAGCCTCAAATTTTATGCAATTTGTTTTGATTATATAGTACTATAGCTAAAGTAGAACTTGTACAATATGTATTTGAGAATTTACTGTTGTTAAAATGAAAGGTCTGGGCTTATTAGGAGTGGAGAGTCCTGTGAATCTATAGTGGCACCCCTGGTGTCAAATTTGAAAGCAGTTATGTGATTGAGTGACCTATATCTCGGTTGACAACAGATCATTTATCTGACGATAACTCTTTATCCTTTTGACATATCTTCACCAAAATTGGATCACCTCTTTGCAATGATAAGAGGAAAACATTTACTAAATTTCATCTCAAATGGTGCAGTGGTTTTGCTATATGCTCTAATTCAGGCTTAGAACCTGGACTATAGATAGATATTTTGATTAAATCAATGGAATTAACATTTCCCTGGAGATGTTATATTTCAACATTTGAATACACAAGTCTGAATATTTTGAATCCTCAAAACGGACATCACAAAAAAAAAAAAAAACTTTCAAAAGGAAAAAAGAAATTAAAAACCTTAATTTAGAAATGCACGCTCTTTGAAACAAACGGGGCATTAGAAAATGCATACATCATGTCCATCTCTTAAAAAATAAAAAGGAAGAAGATTTTTTTGTCAAAACTAATTGTACTTCTAAACATGTTTGATGTTTCCTTGTCATAGGTCTTTGAACTTAGCTTATAATGGATTACTCTTGTCAAGTTATATTTCTCGTTTTAGAAACTCTAAACTTGTCTATGGGCTGAGCACTGCTGAGAGTGTATATTTTCTTGTACCTATATATTTTCCTCTGTTTTGAATTATGGTGGCACTGTAGAACTTATACTAGAAACTTTGAATGTTAAAAATTTCACAGAAACTTACTGTAGCCTACCAAATTTACTTACTGTGCCTAATTTCTCATATCCATGGATATAGTTTGATTTTACAAACCCATGTGAACTTCCATAACTCTGGCCATGGAACCAGGGTTCAATTCACATTCCGCACAACCTTTGTTAGACCGTTGACTAAGACGGATGTTTCGTCATGTGCCAGGAGTTCATCTAATCTCTTAACTGTTAGCTAAGTGGTAGTTTGCTGGGCTACAAACCGCTGGTTCCAGGGTTCGAATCCAGCTCTTGCCGGGTCACCTGGGCCTATGTCGGATGGTAGTTTCAATCATCCTTCGCCTTATTGCTGTGTCCTCCTCCTGTCATAATTAGCCTATCAAGTGCGTAAATAGAGGACGAAAACCCCCTATCATCCATCTGTCCATCCACCTCATTTATAACTGATGCCCGCCTGTCCATCTAAGCCTTATCGGTGGAAAAATGCAGGATGTCAAGTCCTATCACCCTCCCAACCACCAAAGTATGAAATTTGCTGTGATAATTACAGTTAAGTTAAACAGTGGAAGTAAAGAAGAGAATAGAAGCAAAGTAGACAAAATGTAGCAAAACAGTATGGAAAACTGGCATTTCTAAAAAAAAGTGAAGAAAAAGAAAAGAATGAATTAAACTTGAATTTCAGGCCAATTGGGTGTCAAATTACCATGAAAGTGCCCAAAATAGCTTTTAAAATTCTGCAAAATAGCCAGTGATCATGATGATTGTTTTGTTTGGGTTGAATGATACCAAATGGAAGAATAAGTGAAATTTAATTGAAATATAATCTGGAAAATAGGAAATTAAAGTTGAAATATAAAATGGGATTATATGTCAGTAGTCTTTGAAAGTTCAAATGATATGATTATCACAGAAATGTGGTGTGTTCCGTTTCAAAACATTGGGTTTGTAATTTAAAGTGAACAGAATTCAATTTTACAATTCTTGCTGGCCCAGTGGTTTGAGGTTTCCTCTTTAAACACCTGGATCCACTTGAGGTCCTGGGTGCATTTCTTGACCAATATGGTCAAGAAAACTGTGCTGATATATAATTATTATATTAATGTATTTGGACCAACTGATGCTGATGTTTACAAAAACATTAGTCAATCAGCATAAGAAATGGTAACTTCATGAAGTTGTACATTTATATAGCTTATTGTGTCTAGCAGGATCCATGGTTGGATGATTGAGGCTTTACATCCTGTATTTATGCATTGAGCTAATCAGGACAGGAGGATGATGCAGCATTCAGGCAAAGGATTGAAACTGCTGTCCAACATAGGTCCAGTTACCCGGTGTGAGCTGAAATCAAACCTGTTACCTCGTAGCCAGCGATTGGAAGCCTGGTCCGGAGCGTTACCAACTGAGCTTACCTCGCGGCCTAAATCCAAGCAACAACGAATCTGTTCACTTGCTCTACTATGGACATGTTTTGCATTTGCATTTGCTTTCAGTTGTCAAAATCAATCTGAAACACAATGTAAAAGTCCATATCAAGTCAACATGTTTCTGTTTTCAACTTGTTTTGTAGTTTCATCAATGGTCATGAATCTTATCACCATTTTACATGAGGGTATTGATGGAAAGAGGATGGACACAACATGACAGTGCATTGATGCAATAGGCAGTTCGTGCAATCTGATGTAAAATGGAAAATGTAGTGCATTCATTGATTGCTATGCTATTGTATGTGAAAAATATTGTATTACAAACAAACAATCTGTGAAATGACTTTGTTCCATGTTTCCCTAGTCTATACAGCTATAGCACATGATGTACATTCAGTATCTAAACAGGTACATGATGTTGAGAGACAGGCATGTTCCGATACCTCGGATCTGTATCAGTGGTATCAGCGCCAAAAATCTGTATCGGTAGCGGAGGCACTGCTCCGTATATAACTAATGGCAATGGTATCGGTATCGGAGTGGTATCGGTGACGGAATGGTATCGGTATCGGAATTGTATCGGCGAGAAAATACCAGCAGTGGTATCAGATTGGAAGTTTAAAAGTGAGATCGGAACACCGTAACAGAGAGACTACAGAAATGTGTATGTGAAATCATGATGGATACAGTCAGTGCTGATCACTACCTATATTTTCTCCTATGCAATGGTTGAAGTCCAGTGTTTAATATCCATGGATACACCTTGTATAAGTAGATTTCTTTTTGTAAATTTCAATATGATCTGAAAAATGGCATAATAAGTGATGTTTCTGTGTTCTCAACCAAACACTTTTAAAATTCTAGCATTTAATTACCACTCGCCAGCTCACTGCCACTCAAAAAGTGACAAAAAACATCAACATTCAAATGCCACTTTACTACAACGCTCAACTACAACACTTGATTACAGGCACTAAAAGTTTGCAACACCTAATTAAACGTTTTTCATTTGCAAGATTGTTCAATATAACAATTTGTCAATTTTCTAATGCCATGGAACAATGCATAATTGCCAGTAGGGCTACAGTAGCCATTGCATTTCACATAACTATGAACAAGCAATTAATCAGTCTCTTTACAATTTCCAACACTCCATTTCCTAAGCACTGCTGGGGTAGGCCAATAGGATGTTGCCATGCAAAGAATCTATCAATCGCCCTGATTGGCTGAGCCATACAGACAGTGTTAATACTGTAGACTTCAGTTGTGTGTAGACTGTAGAGAGACTGATGACAGAACACTACAGATAATATAGTCTGTCAGCCAACCCCCCCTTACCCCCCAGACCACTGAGATGGAAAACAGCATTTTGAAGAAAATTACTGCGATGCGGGCCCAAGAATGCCGAAACAACGCGCGAGCCCCCCTAGACTGCCGTTTCTGGATCCGCCACTGTCAAATTTTTATTTTGATAAGAAAGTATACAGTATTTCAACCGATACTGGATGTGATCTCATCGAAGACTAATTATTAAATGAAACATTTCTGTACAAATAGTTTTGTCACATTTGCTAAGCCATTTTCAATATTCAATGTGTTTATCACACCATGTGCTGTTTATCACACCACATCATGTTTGGTCGTCCTAGCAAATGTTGTTTATCACACCATATATTTACTAGACATTTTTATTGAGGAAATGAACTTCTATTTATGATGTTCTTTTTTTGTAGTGCAGCCTTAAATATCTTTAAATAATTCAATATTGTTCTTTTCGAAGATATATTGACTGCTGAAACAAATCTGTTTTAACAATGAGAATTTTGCTTTGGTCTCCACATGCCCAAGTACCACTAAGTCTTGTGCTACTTCGTCAATGTTTCAACTCTCAACAATACTGGAAAACGTGGAACATGCCTGATAGCATAGAGAGTGTTTAGGAGATGATTTGTTGTTCCCAATTATACTTACAACGTCATTGTTTTGAAAATTGTAAAACCTTTTACAGACTCTAAAACATATCCAGCCATATTCCCACAACATGCCCAGTGCAGGAAACCACCAGAATATCACGAAAATGATATATTTTGAGAGAAGCAATTACCTAATGAGAAAGCAAGCTGCATCCCAACAATGGCAACATCCCCCATGGGTAAAGACAATATATAGCCAATATTAGCCATACATATATTCTCAATGGTCCATTTGTACAGCATTTTAGGGCTCCATTAGCTTAGTGACTTTAGTCTGTTAAGGAATTGTCTGGACTAAACCACCTAATTGTGACCTACCACTTGAACATTGGTGAATATAATTGCTTGTGTAAGGTTGCATCTCTCTACATCCTCATAACTCAGGGCTCCCTAACCAAGAATGAAGTCAAGCTCTGTGGTGGGAGAATGCCTCTTAAAGCTCTCCTGCTAATTGCATATTGTTTGTTTAGATGATGTTAAGTACTCTGCTGTTTATGAAGTTGCAGTTGTGTTTAGATGGTTTTGGAATGGTGCGTGTGTTTCCTACTGTTTAGAACCATTTAAGTGACGAGGAATCATTGAGGATAGTTTGTGTTTTGAACTAGATGTTAGAGAATGAAAAGTTGGGAATTTAAAATGCATGGAAGTTTGCATTTGTAGTGGTTTGTGGAATTCAAGACTGCTGACATCCCCTGCTCAGGGTTCCCACTCAACCTGGAAAACCTTGAAAACCTGGAATTTTGGGTTGTGCTTTTCCCGGCCTGGAAAAACCTGGAAAATGTGATATTTCCACCAAAAACCTGGAAAAAGTCTGGAATTTGGGGTTCTCTTGCCAAAATTGAAACAGTCCAACAAATTGTGGACTTTGACGACTGTCCGGGGCGCAAAATCAGTTTGAAAGAATTGCAGATTTAGGCCTTGAAAATTGGTTTTGGCAGCCTTGAAAAACCTGGAAAAAACCTTGAATTTGAACTTGGCAAAAGAGTGGGAACCCTGCCTGCTGATTTCCTGGTTCCAACTCCAAGCTGTTGTGAGAGATGGCCGGGTTAGCTCATTTGGAAGCACACAAAGGACTTCCAATCGCTGAATCCTGGGTTCGAATTCAGATATGGATGGGTAACCATTCACCTGAACTTGTGGTGGACAGCACTTTCAATCAACCCTTGCCTCATTGCTGTGTCCTCCTCCTAGGGTCCTTTCCTAGGTTACCTGTCGAGTGCATGTTATGAATACTGGATGACAGTGGACGTAAATATTCAATCACCCTCCCTCCATCCCTCCATCAATTCCATTCCATCTGGCCCACCCATAGGACATAAATGTCCTGTTAAACAACAAAACAAAAGACTTGGTGAAACCTTGGCCCTCCCTTGGGGCATAAACCCCTGTAATCAATAGACTTATTCATGGAGGGTTAAGCCCCAGGGATGCCATTTTCTCAATTCATCTTTCGAATTAAAAGAAATGCCAGAAATTATCGATTGAGTTATTGGGTTTCACACACTGAGCAGAACAATTATTGCTTGTGCAATGGGCTCTGAAATCCATAACCCATCAAAAGATCAGTTAGTCTAAATATTATTGGAGTATTTTCTTTTCACCTTAGTCTTTTTGCAAATGACTTGCCTCTAAATAGCCCACACCGGTGCTGATGGTGTGTAAAACACAAACTCAATCGCTCACTTACTTTTGCAAATGTCCTATTATATCTCTGATTGGAGAGGTTATAATGTTTATTAAAGAATTTGTACTATCGGAATTAGTTAATCAATTTGACTCTCTGAAACTTGGGAAATGATGCTTCACCCAATTGATGGGGCATTGGTCCTGCAGAGCAGAGGCACATAGCCTGGGGACCAACCTAAAAGCTCCTATACAAGGTAGAAGCATTGCAGGAAGCTAAATAAACAGAGAGATACCAAAATGAATCAAATGATGCTTCATAGGGCAAAAAATATTTCATCATATCACAGAATATATATAAAACATCATGAAATAACATATCATAACAAACGAGGTACTGTATTATGGAATAATTACAAAAATATCAAAACAAACATTCCATTTCAAAGAGCAGACGATCTTTCCAAATTGCTTCCAAAATGTCCAAGAGGAACGTTCTTTGTGAAGAGGTGACATGGTTCCTTTTAGGATGTTTACTTTTAGTAATGGTAAACAATGGTAAAAAGGGTGTTGACCTATTTCTGCATTCTTAGCAACCCTATTATGTCTGGATCTCTTTGTAGGGGCGCAGTGAGTCATCATAAGCTTGGATCATCTGTTGCGTCATTGTTGGTAGATTACGTAATTGCTAAGCAGACGAATTTCCAATTGGAAGGAGAAATCGTCAAATGCTTCTGGAATCATAAATTTAGAATCATGATAAAAGCCATTGTCATTTCTCTGTTGGCCTATGGCAATTTGGGGAATATATATGGACAAAAGTCACAAAACATTACAATTTGAAATGTAAATGCCTTCTAATTATATTTTTCAAATCTATTAGTATTGAACACTATTTCTAATTGGCTTAGCCAGTAATTACAATGATTACGAACCTTCACTGAAAGGTTACTGTAAATAATTCAAAATAATTTTGAGTAACTTGTTTGTTAACCATTTCATTAGAACTATAAAGTCTTAAGAGTAGGATGTGAAACTTTTGGAAAGGGGGAGGGGGCAGTTAGTTTTAACCCTTTGTGCAAATTTGTTTTACCTTCACTGATAAAACCCATTAAAACTTCTAAAACGCATTTTAACCTGCTAACTTGTGTAAAAGTTGTGTTTTAAGCTCTAGAGATAAGGTTTGACATGTTTAACCTTCCTATAAATTCCATAGCATTACCTGCTCAAGGCCATGTTTTTAATGTGCTGTTGCCTCCATCACATGCTGTTTTAATGCTTTTAATTGATGTGTATTTGCAGGAAATTGTCAATCTACCACCCAGTTGGACAACATGATTGACATGAAGGTTAGGCATATTACATGAAAAGCTGTTGAAATTTGCCCACATAGTGTTTTTAGAAGGTCACAGAATGAAATTATTGGAATATGGGGTACTTTCCATAGAATATATTCACGGTGAGACAGATAGACAGCTGTCTACAAGTGGACTGCTCTTGCATTGCCACAGATCAGAACATATGCTGTGTTGCCACCTAGTGACTAGTGTGCTATCCAGCGAGCTCCTGCGAGCGTCCACCTACTTTCGACCAGAGGAAGACACACAATTTTGTCTGGAAGACACCGGGGCTGTTTCTGAGTGTGCTGATGGCCTTGTCTACTTCCTTAGAGAATGTGATTGCCGAGTCTGACTCTGGTATACATCAATGTTGAATAGAAATTTTGCGAATGTGCAATGAAATTGGAACTATTTCTTGGGACAGCAATGCTTTAGCATAGGAAATCAACTTTTGTGCCAGGTGGCAGCAGCATGCAGTTCTCAGTTTCACCAGACTGGATAGACAGATAGTTAGATAGTTAGATAAGTAGGTCGGTAGGTAGATAGATAGATATTATAGAAAGACAGATAGAATGATTAACCCCATATGTTGTGACTGAAATTATGCATTTGAAACCAGTAAAATTGTAACTTGTGTAATATTGTTACTTAACTATGGTGTCATTTGCCATGGTTGTGAATTCAATATGCTATAAATCATAAATGATAACCACAGTTATCTCTGGAAGTGCATTTTCGTCCATATTAGTTACATTAACAAGTCTAACATTGATACAAAAGTATCGTATTACTGTATTGGTTACAACATTTTAGTCTTGACATTGCTAATTGCTTTAAACTTGTGAAATCCTTTGTCAAAGATGGTTCAACTTTCCTGGTTGTCCCTTACATTGTGGGCCTAGTCTGAGGCAAGGTAAACAGGGTTCCCACTCAACCTGGAAAACCTTGAAAACCTGGAATTTTGGGTTGTGCTTTTCCCGGCCTGGAAAAACCTGGAAAATGTGATATTTCCACCAAAAACCTGGAAAAGCCTGGAATTTGGGATTCTCTTGCCGAAATTGAAACAGTCCAACAAGTTGTGGACTTTGACGACTGTCCGGGGCGCAAAATCAGTTCGAAAAAATTGCAGGTTTCGGCCTTGAAAATTGGTTTTGGCAGCCTTGAAAAACCTGGAAAAAACCTTGAATTTGAACTTGGCAAAAGAGTGGGAACCCTGGGTAAAGATTCCAACCTTTAAGTGGACTCCAGTCTCACCTCGTCATTATGTCATTATAGATAAACTCATAAAATCCTATCTATCTATCTATCTATCTATCTATCTATCTATCTATATATCTATATATCTATCTGTCTTCTGTTCTAGGTGGAGGGTTTGCTCAGTGGTGCGTGCTCGGCTGCCGATCGCTGGGTCCCGGGTTCGAACTTCGAATCCAGCTCTTGCCGGATATCTGGGTCTATGTTGGATGGCTGTTTGTCATCCTTCGCCTCATTGCCATGTCCCCCTACTCTCCTGATTAGCCTACCAAGTGCATGAATGCAGGACGTAAAGCCCCAATCATCAACCCATCTCTATACATGTATGTCTATCGATATATTGTAGACTCTGTACCTCTGCCTATCTATCTATCTATCTATCTATCTATCTATCTATCTTCTTTTCTCTAGTCCACCTGACTCAGTCAATGTTTATTCTGACTCTTAAGGTTCTTTTTGGTTGCCAAGCAACTTGGATAAATGGTGTGTTTGATTACCATGGTGATGTGTCATTGAGGCAAACTGTCGTCATGGTAACTGAATCATTCTTGTCACGTGATGACATGTGATGTCATGACTGGACTCTGCTGTGTGATGTCATCTGTGGTGTGTCATTATGTCAACACTCTACAGGTTGTGTCATTGATAGTCTGAGAACATCTTGCTATTGAATGATTGTTCACTCAATTATTTTCAATATTTCCTGTTGAGAAATTAAATATATGGTAGGTACTATAAACAGAAATAGAGTTCATTGCTGCGTAACCACAGGGATAACCGAATTGTATTGTAATCCCAGGATAGTAATGCATGTCTTTGTAAAATAAATTGGCCTACTAATTGGAGCTTTATCACTTGAAATATCGTAAATATAAATATATATATTATTAATTTAAATTATTGACAATGTGTGATATGACTTTTTTTTTTAATGAAATGCTAAGTCTTTTTTCCTTTGGATTCTGTCTTGATTTATTTCGGTGACCAACTGTTGCTACAAATACAACTGCATGGCAATGACATGTATTTGAGGAATTTGAACAATGTTTGAAGATTCCAAGCATTTGTTTTGACTCATGAATCATGACTTGTTCAACACAGCAACAGCTCAAGCTAACTCAGCAGGTGATTCCCCTTAAAACCACGTGGTCAGCAAATGACAACAGGAATTCCCAGCTGCTTTCTCATTCTGGTTGCCATAGCAACAGCTAAACATGATCCTCCCATCATTATCATCTATCTCATAGCATTTCACTGTGCACTAACGAATGGGGTACCCTCGCCATCAGGGTAGCCATTACAGCTACTGATTCGTGATTTCAAAGTGAAAATGCAAAAGAATTAGAGGGAATGAGGCCTTCAAATTTTGAAGGTGGCTAAAATGGCTTGTGGAAGGAATGATTGCCAAGTGACAGATCCACACATACAGTATGAAGTAAGATATTTGGGAAATTAAAAACCACTCGAGGTGAGGGTACCACAAAAAACGAAAAATCGCCGGGCGAGGGTACCAGCATTTTGGCGAGGGTACCAACAAAAAATGGCGAGGGTACCAACAGAAATGGCGAGGGTACCAACCCGGAAGTGGCGAGGGTACTGCAAGATTGGGGCGAGGGTCACTTCCGGTTGGCGAGGGTAACCACCAAGCCAATGGCGAGGGTAATGCAAGATATTGGAACAACCGAAAGCAAACAGTCAAGGAACAAAAGCAATGGATTAGCTTGTCCAATTTGCTCTTTATTGCAAAAGACATTTTCTGACACATGATTGTACTTATTTTAATTACCAGTCAGGAACCCCAATCAAGATTATAATTTCAATGCCCTGTCAATAAGAGAGAATTTAAAATTAATTATCTCCAAATGAGAATACAGTTGCACAACAATATTCCTGTCCATTCTACCTCACAGTGGAAGTCTGTACAATGCAGATTTGACAAGTTTTGGTATACATCTACAAATCAAAACATTTAGATAGAAATGGGGAAACATAGTTGACTGTAACAAACAGTTGTCAAGCACATATATATAAACCAGTTAGTTTGTAGGCCATTGTTTTAAAAGCTCTCAACTCTAAAATCTTGCAAGAATATTGTGTGTCACATTCACTAAACATAGAGCAGAACATTTTCAAAATATCATTAGCTTTCAGGGTAAATATGCACAAAGTGTCAGACTCATCATCATTTATATTTATATTTGTACCACTTGACAGTGAAAATTAGCATTATGTACACCGTTGTACATGTAGTCATGTCCAATGGTTTGGTGCGTAATTTATTGAGACAGGAGCGCTGCAGTATGAGATGTGACATCACAATTGTGTCACCATGGTAACGTCTTTCAACCTCTCTTTCACATTATCAGTAACTGTTGCTTCGTTTTTGTGGCAAAGATTTTGTATCTCCGGAAAAAGGGGGGGAGGGTGAAAACGGTGGTCACTGATTCCTTGAAAATAATTTTTTTTATAAAAGTGAAGTGTCTGAAAACGTTTCTGATTAAATTTTTTTTACAGAATTTGGCTGGTAATTTTCATAAATTTCTTGTGATAATAGGGGGTTTCATGGTACAAAACAATTGTCTAATGGGTAAATTGTGGGACATGAGATATGTACACCCTCGAATGTCATGTACAACTCGGCCTTACAGCCTCGTTGTACATTGACATTCTCGGGTGTACATATCTTCATGTCCCACATTTACCCGTTAGACAACTGTAATATGTATGATTGTGTCTGTGGGGAGGATGGACACTCTCAGACAGGAAGGAATTCAATGCAATTCAGTTCAATGACTGCAGATATGTAGCCTACATAGGTCTATATATATACAAGGGAACACATTCATACCCAAGATGTGGTAGGCTGACATCCAACATGGAGGAAGAAAGTTGATCAAAATGACCTTTTCCCAAACAGTACCATCCACAGTAAAACTTGCATAAATGATTTTTTTTTTCTCCCTGTGCATAGCACTTCATACAGCTGACATGAGACGACTTGAGATTATCATGTTTCAATTCTGATGCAGCATACTATTGCCAAGAACTATAAAATCCGCTCCTAAGATATCAGTCAACTAATATTCATTCTAATACAATAGTTATGCAGACTATGCATTTGCAAGCTGTCAGTGTTATATAAGGTTTATGCATAAATGAATTATCACAAGGAAAGTGTATTATAAATTCATGGTCATGCCTAAAACAATTACAAATGACATGATCAATGCATGATACATTCAAATGAGATCTGCCTTTCATGTATCTTTGAAACTAATGAGAAATCAGCAATTTTGATAAGCATTCCATTGTCGGGTCTCGTCCCCAACTTGCCACACAGCAATTGTTGGCTTTATGATTGGTATAAATGAACAACAGAACATAACACATCTCGAAGATTGGTCTTTGTAAGCAGTGTCATAGTCACTGCTGAATAAAAAGAATGGTGTGGTTGTTAAAACTACTGCAAGCAGTCAAATTCTGTAATCTTCATGCAGCAATACAAGGTAGTGTATTTGAAGAGTGTGGTGATAGGAGGATATCTAGACAGCCTGTTAGGCAACCACCATAAGAAGAAGTGATGTCCATTGCGTTCGGATAAAAATGAGTTTCTGGGGTGAGATTTGAACCTTAGTCCTAAGAGCCATCGGACGAGGAATCTTAACTATTAGGCCACAGAAGAACACCTATCTATCTATCTATTACATAAACCTAATAACATCAATATTGCTTTTTATATTACTCTGTAAAAGTACTAAAATAGAACAATTTCCTAGACAGTGATATTGGGTGTTACCCTCACCATGACAATAATTGAAAATGGTGTTACCCTCGCCAGGTCCTTTTGGGTACCCTCGCCCTGACGTTATATTTCGATTGCAAAACACAACAATTCTGTGACTGATAACACATGGAAGGTATGGCCCAGAGTTAGTTTAACTTTCAATCTACATGCATGACCAAAATAGGCTTTGAATATGATATAACAAGCTCAGGATGACAGAAAATAACTTTGAATCGACATTTGCAATGGCTGCCCTGATGGTGAGGGTACCCCCCTCGTTAGTGCACAGTGCATTTGCATCCATTGGATCCCAATGGCTTTGACCTAGTTAGAAAGTGTGTGAGAAATGGTGTTCAACTGCCTGCTGCTGCCCTCTCGTGTTGATGGCAGGAGTTAGAATGAAGATCCAAGCAGCAAAACGTTCCATTGGAATGAAGTGTTGTACTTGCTCCATGAGTTTACACACTTCAGTTAGCAAAGCTAGCAAAATGATTGGTGAATTACCATGATTATTGAACACTGAATATTTGTCAAACGTGAATATGATAAAATTGATGCCACTCCATACTTTATATAAGCGAAAGTTGGCGTAAAGCAAATATGACTCCGCCTTTATAAAACAAGTCTTTCAATACTATAATAGTCTATTTATAAGAGAATATTTTTTTAATTACTTCCTTTATGAGGTTATTAATTATTTATTCAGTCATCTATTTTAAAAAGGGTATCACGTAACTTAATTTCTTCTTTATTTTATTTTTTCAGAGGAGATAGTGATGACGCCCACGAAGAAGGGCAAGATGACGTGCATCTTCATCGAAAAAGTCCGAAGGAACCTTCTAGATAATACCAAAGTTGCTCACCAGGGGGGAGGAGCAAACGCTGGGCTGGTCATTAACAAGAAGGCCGAAGGTATGTCGACAGAATTATTGCTATCATGGTTATTGAGTTGGAGATTATGTGGTGGTCTGTCACAGGTCTGATTTTGATGGGCTCCTGTATTAGTCTTTGCAGTTATGTAAAAAGTATTGAACCAATTTACTTGAAATTTTGTAAACTGCTTTTCTGTGTCCTGCAGATGAAATGGTGAAAATTTAGCTTTTCTATGTCTTCTCTGTATCAAGCAGTGGGGATTAGAAGATTGTCCTCATTAGGCCTATTTAAAGAGAGTATTTTTCTCTGCAAAGATAAGTTTTCCTAACTACAAAGCAGGCTGAAGAAAGATTATTTGAATTCTGTTGTAAGAATTTTGAATCCGAATAATAATGTGATAATTAATGACTGTTCATTAAAAAATTTTGAGTGATATTATTTGATTGTATTTTTCAGGTGGAATTCCAGACACAGAACCCCACAGTTTACAACTTGAGTTCAAATGTTTCTTAGTTGACAAGAAAAAGGGCCGACATGTTCCTGTAAGAATTTATTTTAATGAACATTTGCCTACATTCTCTGTGATTCTTAAATATTTTTCTCAAAATTAATAAATGAAGTTGTAAACTTGAGAGAACATATAGCTGAAGTATTTGAGCTTAACCATTTTGCGAAATTATCTTTTTGTATTTCTGATCCTTATTATGCAGGCTGTTGAATAGTTTCATCAATTAGTTTTACTAAAATAACCATCTTTATCATTTCAAAAGTTAACTTTTTTTTGGTGTATTTTCTATTTTCCAGGAAAGTAGAGTTCTTAAGTTTTGGTTCTCCCCGCAAACAGACTACCTCGACAAAGTCACAAGTGCCTATGAGTTCTTTAAGGAACTCGTTAAACCAGATCAGTTCCCCAGAGGTAAGTGGGATGTAATTTGGGTTGTGGACCATTATTCAGTGCATGTTAAAGTTACAGAATAGGTGGCTGGATAAAGTGTTTGCTTTTGTTACTAAACAAAATAACTTAGATCGATTATTTTCAGAAAATTGGGCTTTATGATAATTACAAAAGTCCAAAGATGTAAAAGTCTATTTTAAAAAAAAATTTCCTGTCCATCCATCAATTGGTGTGGGGGTGTAATATCAACGTAAAACACTATGAAAATGCATTCCAATGATGAATGTTTAAGAGATGGTGCTGCAATATACCTTTTCATGTAAATGTAACTCTCTAAATTGGTAACTTTACAAATGTCATTTCCAATCTCGCTCCCAATCAAGCTTGAACTGTTTTTCAACACCCATTTCTATTCCTACTTTTCAGATTATGTTGGTTTCATCAAACGAGTCATGACACAATGTCGGCAGACGAAATACACTAACATTAAGAAGGTAGAAGTAGACATGGAACAATTGGAAGAAGAACCCGTCCCATTAAGTCCAGGTAAGATACGTCTGCTCAGTCAAAATGTCGTCTGCTTCCTGCAAAAGGCGTCTGCTTTTTGTGAAATCTTGGAAGTTAGGTTACATTTTGCAGATAAATTGACTGAAATATCTTGGAAATATCTTGTAGGATGTTAGGGTTACGTTTATTTTTCATATGCTTTGGTATTTTGCGGTTTAGTGTCTGCAGAGATATAAGAAACTGAAGACGTTAGTCATGAAACATGTATGTGTACTAGGTTTTTAAAAGCATTTGAACATGTTGAAATACTTAGAATGTTGAACTCAAATTTAGAAGAAAAAGGTTGAATTTGAAATAATGATTTCACAAAATGTGAAAAATTATTAGGTGGATCAGCTCAACCTAGAATGGCATATGGATGGGGTAAGTTGGAATTGTACCTCATTTTGAGGCTGTTTCCGAGGTTATTGTTTATGTTTAGAGATTAATGTTCGGAGGCTAAATATTTATTATCTGCTGTATGCGCGGAATATGAAGTTGTGAACGTCCAAAATGGCAGTGAACCCGTTGCTTTATAAATGTTTAATTGTGAAGAAAACAAAAGAAGATTGAATGAGCCACATTTATGTAATTATGAACAAGTAATCTTGCACGCCAAGATCAAATATAATAGAGAGGTTTGTTTTGCTTCATGTTACGTATGACGTGTACATGTGCAAGTGTTATCTCATAATATCGTCGCCATGGCAACCCACATGTCCACGGGACATGTATACGTGTAAGAAAATCTCTAATATTGAAAGTTTGAATTAGTGAAAATCAAAAATTCACATTTGGCAGTATGAAGATTGTTTAAAATACCATCACCAATCTAGACCAATATGTATGTACTCTTTCATAAATGTGGCTCATCATGCTATGGTAATATTAAGGTCTGAAATATTGTAAAAATTGTGTTGTTTTACTGTACCGCTGAGTACTTGATGCTGAATTTTTAGGAAGTAATGGTATATATTTATTGTGCTGTTAAAAAGTCTGGTGCCGATTGGATTGTCTATATTGGGATTGTTATCATTTAAGTTCCTGCTTGTTTGATATTTATTGGTTATTTTGACATGAAAAAAGATTGGAAAGTAGATTTTTCACTTTCCCTGTAAAAAACTGATTCTTTGTGATAGCTTCTGAAGTGCAAGTTTTGAAATTTGTTTTTTAGTTTGAGTAAAAATGTAAAGACATACACTTTCAGAACTTTTAAAATGAGTTTGAGCATATAAACCAGTTACTTGTGTTTAAAATATTTATTATAGGACATGCAGCTTCCCTTAATTAGCTTTTGAAACCCTGTAGAATATTTTTAAGATTTTATGAATATTTCCCTTCTAGATCAAGAGGCTTTAGGGTTAAGATTGCTTTTGTGTCTGCAAATGGTTAAACTTTGTTTTAATTTGCCAACATGGATAATTTTGCTTTTAAAAATAGTATCATGGTTACATTTCCTGTGTAAGAATACAGTAAGATTGTGTAAATCTAATTTAAAAAAAGAGATTGAAAAGTTTAATTCTATCTCTCTGGGAAAATCAAATGTAATGGTTGGTATATAAGTTACATACCTGACTATATGTTCTTATGGTGTAATATATCTGGTATTCATGGTAAAATTGAACTTCTATTGATACAATGTTCCTGCTTTTCACTCGCAGACTCACAATTTGTCCAGTATAGCGTAAATTCAGGTAAATCGGAATGTCACCCCCTCTTGTTAACCAATCAGAGCTTGTTCTATCATAATTTATTCGTAATTATTCATAATATTCAATTGTCTTCCGTTTGGAATTGATTGTTTTGTGTTTATGCCTTGTTTTAGCAGGACCAAGCATTTTGAGTTCCTTATGGAATTTTTGGAAAGTTTTGAAAAAATTGGAAATTAAAATTTTTTGGACTTTGAAAAGGTTGCTGTTCACAGAAATTGTCCAAGGATTCTATCCGTGGTCATGATTTAGAATTTAAAATTACATCTCTTACAAAAATGAATTAATTTTCAACATTCATATATTTTTAGAAAGGAATGCTTGGTCTTGAAATCTGTTCTCTGGATGACCTAATCGTTCTATTTACAAATCTGTTCCATTTTACATTTACTTTCATGCTGGAATAATGTCATACTATTTTGGTTTTTGGGAATTTCATGGAATACGCTAATTCCAACTTATTCATGATTTACAAATTATACAATTCTATTTCATTATTCCAGTTGATAAACTCAACCTGATTGCTGATTAACCTACTGTTAAAATTACATTTATATCATCCTGTAGTTGATACCTCTTGTAAAAATCCAACCATTCTATCGTCATGGTGATCCTTTGTTGTCATGACGATCTATTTTCAATTCTAAGTGAATTCTTCAATAGCATAGTGCATACATTATAATTAGTAGACACTCTCCTATATGTAACTACTTTTCAATTAGTAGAACCTTAAATTCTTGTTTTTTACAAAATCCTTCCATTTAGTCCTCTTCCTGTTCTATTTATAGAATCCAAAAACCCACACAGATTTAAACGACCTTCCTTGATTCCAAATGCATGTCGTTTCTAGTCATGTACATTGATACATTACTCATTGTTTATCAAAAATTGAGATATTTGTAACATCCACAAATGTACACTGTACAGATTGGAATGATAACTCGTAAATCCCCAAAATATCTAATTAACAATTTCAAGGAAATGATAGGTTTAGAATGCATGACCGTAATTAATTTTCATTGATTGTATATAAAATTTATAAGCTATGTCAAATGTTTGATACATTTGAAAATGTTGCGATATTATTGCTTTTAAATATATTATACTCCAGATGTCCAAAATATTTTTGTATTGATTATGGTTCTGGAATTGGAACTTGATTTCGATTTGGAATCAATTTCAATATTTTGTTATTTTCTCAAAGAATTTTGTTGGAAATAATAGATGAATTTATCTTGGCCCTGGGAAATATTTCAGTTTCTTTTAATTTTCTTTTTTGTAAAAAAATTAAAATGGACATATACAACTTCATCAAACAAAAACAAATCTTTTGTTCTGAAAAAAAAAAAGAAGACTTACTAATTCTTCTTGTCCTAATGTTTTTCCATTGACCATTTGACGCTAACTTTACAAACTTCATAATTTTTATATTAAATTTAAGTTTATGAGATCTGAAAATAATGCTTTGTATTTTGTCTTATTTACATTTTGATAATCAAAACTTTCTTCTCAATAAAGAGTTTTTAAGAAGTGAAAAAATAATCCATCTGTATTACAGTAAATAGATACTTGATCAATTAACCAGAATAAGTCTTATATGGACAAAATCTCGCCATCAGTTGCTTCTTTTAGCTCATACCTTCTCTCTCTCTTTTAATTAACCAGAACTCGAGTTGGAGGGTAAGTACCTAATACTGAGTGTTCCGTTTTCTCTTTGGTGTTGTTTGTTTGTTACTAACATTGTTTCCATGGTTACTGACATAGTTACGTCTTGTTTGATTGTTTATTTGTTTTATTCTGAGATTTGAGAAGTTTTTTTTAGTTTGTTGACCTTTTAGTGATTGTTTTATTTAGAATGTTTAGAATGTTCCTCATTAGGGATGCCCATATTTGGAAATCGCTATATTTAGAATGTGCCTTATTCAGTCATCCGTCTAGCTTTGCATGTACGTTTAAAATAGAGCTGTTCTGTGTTCATATGTCATAGAATGAAAGCCTAAAAGGTTTTTTTTCCCCTTTTTCGCTGTGGTTTTCATTTGTTTGACTGGTTTTTTCCCTCCCCAGAAAAAATGCATGGAACCTTATTTTACGGAATTCTCTGTAGAACTTTTTTGAATTTTTTCAGAGAGTGTAGAAGACGTAGACTCTTTAGGTCTGCATGGGAGTGTTTTGTTTATTTATCTTTAATAAAAAACGTATGTTTATGTTTCAAAGTGTTTTAGCCATGCTTTCTGTTTCTATTGTCTGTTGTTTTATCCAGTTCTAGTTTCGCATGCTGTGTTTTCATTTTACCCCTACCTAATTTCGTTATTTTATTGATTTGTTAATCAGTGTGTTTCAGAGATTACAAATTTGATATTTTGTTGATATCCTTATCAAGGACCCCACCCTGTGTGTGTGATAACTTGTGTTTTTGCACATGTTTGAAATATCTTCACAATCAAATGTTTACACATCTATGATCCATCAATTTGAAATACTACCCAGAATTTCTGTGATTCAATAACCACATCTATATTTGAGCCACTACAAATCTACCCTACATTCTTAAGAATATAAGACTGAGCAAAATTTGCTGCTGTGTGATCACATTGAATGTATACAGTGCATGTGAAATATACTTTGTATCCGCCAACTATTGACTATAACAATTGTCTGGTGATGTAATTATATTCCAATAAGTATTGTTGAAGTCCTTTTGTATTGGTCAGTTATAAATTTCTTTTAAAATTTTTGTATTAAAATACCCTCCGGACATAATTCAGAATTCCTAAATTGATTTGAAATTTTCGCAAGTGTAATTTCGAAGCTTTGCATACAATCGTTATTGTTCTTGTGTGAAATTGCACCAGTTTAGGATTCCAAATCAATTTGGAGGTTGTGAGTTGATAAGATCATTTAGGTTTTATTTTGTCTAATCTTTGTGATCTGAACTTGTCCAGAGTCTTCCAAGGCCATTAAAACTATTTAACTCTCTGAGAGGGTTAAAAAATTAATCAGAACTCGTAATTTATTTGTTATGATTTGAAATGTTCTTTCAGGAGCTCCAAAAGAAGACACTCGACCCAAAGAGGTCATCGTCCAGGAACAGATTCTCTTGACCTTGGAATCTGCGTACCCCAATATCCTGCCTGTCGAGGAACTTGCCAAGTTAGTATTAGATCTTTTGACAATTATTTGAAGACCTGTAATTACTGTATATTTGGTTGATATAAATTTTGCAGTTTAGCTAAGAGGTTAGATTATGTGTCTCCTCAGAATGAAGTACATATCTGTTGTCTCTATCTCTCATCCTCAATGCTGTATGGATTCACTGGCCTGGCAGACTGAAGGATGCGCATCTCTCTGCCTGGCTTATCTATCTCTCTTTCTGCAGATCTATATTATTACTGTGTCCAGCCGTCCTAATTAGCCTAGCAAAGTAAAAAATTCAGGACATAAAGCCCCAGTCATCCATCCATCTCTGTCTATCTATCTGTCTGTCTATTTATTTATCTATCTAGTAAAATCAATCTGTCTTACTATGATCTACGTAGATGTATCTATCCACCTTTATCTGTTTATCCAACTATATATTAATATACATCTTTATTTTCCTGACTGTCTTCCTGTCTTTGAAATATCTATCTACTTCAGTACTTGTATCAGTGCGCGCAAAAACCGTTGGACAATCGGCTTTTGCCGATCGTTTTTACCATTGTCCGACCACTCTCTTGCTCTGGTCAGTCAAAAAATCCGACAGAAAACTGCTGTGGACATCACAGCAATCAGCTGGACAATTGGGAAGCCCTTCATTCTTGTTCAGATTGCAATTATTGTTGTTTCAAGTTGGACAATCTGAAGGTCAGTGAATTGCAATAACCAGGTGTCAAGACTAATTACAATCAACTATTGTATTCAGCCTTCATTCTTTCTCTTTGTCAATTAATTTGACTACAATTATTCCACAAATGTAGGCCTACTTGATTTTATTTGACCACTAAAATCAGAAGTTCCATGATCGAAAAGTAGAATTTGCAATAACAGGATCCAAATCTTTGACTTATCTCCAATGATGTTGTATACAACAAACTATAGGCATCTTAGGCATTCTTAGCTGGAAAGCATTGAAGTTGACCTATGTCACTGAAAGTGCTTAAGACCATGCACTCTTGAGTCTCTGAATTAGGCATATAACGTATTTATGACCAGAGGAATGGTAGTAATGGGGCACATGTATATGAAATCAAAAATATGAAAGATAAACAGTTACTATTGCTTTGAGTTGCTTGCTTCTTTGAGACATATTTGATGTTGGAGTCAACAAATCTACAATGTCTACATAATTTATCATTTTTAATGCAGGTGCGCATGCGCAACTGCATTATACCAGTCACTTACCATATAATGGGTTTTGTGGATTAGAACATGCACCCCGATATTGCTATCAAATAGTGAATTTTCGTGTTCGAAAATCAGATTTTCCGTTAGTGGAGAACCCCTAGTTTTGTGCGCAGAAGCATTTTGGATTATGTATGGGTTATTTTTATAAAGAAAATCATATTTGTGACAATATGGGGTAAAATGATGCATTTCTGCCGATCAGAAAAGTTATATATAATTTTTTCTAATCCCCAAATCTAAGAATCAAGAAAAACGTATGTGGAATATATATCAGGCAATCTATATACTAATTTTCGCTTTAAAAAATCCAGTGGTTATTGCTCTAGGCCTGTTGACAGATTGTTTCTGTAGAAAAATGGGTTTTGTGGATTGGGACGAACTCCATGATCTTGCCATCTAAATAGCATTATCTTATTGGAAAGTCACATTTTCACATATGGAGAACATCTACAGTGGTGTTTAGGAGCATTTTGGATTATAAATAGGGTATTAAGAGACAGATGTTCTCATTTATAGCCAAAATTACAACAGTGTTTTTATGATGGTCCGGAAAAAGTAAGATTTCTTTTTTCCTGTTTTCCTTACGTGTAATAAATAAAAAAAATACATTTGAGATGTACTTCAGACATTCTATATACCTGTTTTTGCTTACAAACGTGTTCAGTGCTCCATATCTGGTTACAGATTGTTTTCGTAGATGAGTTTGTGGATTGGACGGAGCACCTTGATCTTGCCATTTGAATGTCATTTTCAGATTTTCACTGATGGAGAACATCTGCAATGGCGTGTATGAGCATTATGGAATGTGTATAGGGTATTAAGAGACTGGATTTTCTCATTTATTGATATTAACAAAATGATGCCCTTCTGACAGCTGAAAAATAAGACCAGAAACAGTTGTTTTTTACCAAGGCCTGAAGTTTCAGAACTCGTATGCATATGAAAATCCAAGTTTTGAAAATATTGTGTCAAACGCAACCCTACAGTAGAAAATTCCACCTGCATTATGCAACCCGCGGGTTCTTGTTTGTGTATCCGGATGAAACCATGTTTGTCTGAAAGAAGTGAAAATTGTCTGACCAGAGCATTCCCTTGGTCAGACAAAATGTCTGACCAAAGTCATTTTGCTTTCGCGTGCACTGACTTGTATCTATATTTCTTGCTGGTCTTTAAAGTTTTGGTCTCAAATGTCATTATAGTTAGGTTAACTAAGTTATTCCTTTCCAAGTTTCAAACTTCTGTCTTCTGTTTGACTGACATTTATTGGAAATTCAAGATGTCTATTCTACCATGATTACTCAACGATTAGTCGCTAATAGTCCTTCGTGGTCACTGAGGTTTTATTCACATTTTAGCTTCTATACTAATTGACTTTTAAAAGTTATTGTGAAATGAGATATTCAATATGACCTAACTGTAAATTGTTTGATGCCAATTTCACCGGATTCTTAAAACCTTGAATTTCCACAAATTGGATTGTCTTGTTACAGTGTGTCTGAAATTGACGTCACTTGTGGTCTGATTTAATAAGCATAAGCAAAAATTACAAAAAGAACTCAATAATACTGACAACTTGATTGTTTTTTCTTGATAATTGTAAAAATCATGGAATGCATTGACAGTCTTGCTGCAGTTACATGTTGAAAGTTCTTAATTTGTAGGTTTTGAATTCTGCATTTTGCTGTCGGTGCACACGTTAAATTTATCCATGTTATGTATAATCTGGATGTTCATATCCGCATTGTCCACTCACAATCTTTCAGTGAAAACAATCATTTATTGAACCATTTGAATGTATTCTAGTTTCTACTACAAATTAATAATGTTCTTCTAATATTGTTCTTTGATTAATCTAGAATTTCTTCAATTAATGTGATTTTACTGTTCACTTTTTAGCCACTTGTATGTATTCTGTTTTAATTCACCTCGAGTGAGTGTGTACTAACAAAAAAGAACGTTTTGAGTCTTTTCATGTGATTAGAATAGAACGTTTTGCATCATCCGTTGCCATGGCAACACTACTAACATTAGTTTTACCTTTGCTTTCCTATCAAAGTTAGAAAGAAAAGGAAAATTATAGTTTGATTTGTATTAAAGATTTACATGGAATATCCAGTAACTGAAGTGTAAAAAAAAAGTTCTAGAAGTATTTGAGCAAGATGGTTCATGTAATTGAAAATAATTTGGAGTGAAAAATACCCATTCTTTACGCTTACTCTAATACCCAAAAGACAACATACAAAGATCCTTGCTTTTGTGTTTTCAAAGAAGAGCATGTTTCTTGTTTGATATATTCCACTACATTATTACAGCCTGTGAATATGGTTCACATGGAGAGAGATGTTTTCTTGGATTTGTGCGAGTTTTTTGTGTGAATTCAATTTGGAGCGAGTCATAAAAATTGTGTCATCAGTCTTTAAAGTGTAAATAGAGAGTTTGTTCAACAGTTCAAAGTATGCTGTCTGAATTAAATGTGCTTGTTTCCCGTGTTATGTGACTGATGATACTGGTAACTGCAATTCCATAATTATTTGTAGAGTTTTCTCAATCTTTATACTAAATACCCGAATGAAGATCCAGTTATGAACATCATGCGGACCAATGATGTGGCTGTATCAAAAAAGAGAAATTTGTAAGAAGTCTGAGATACCATAAATTCACAAAATGTTGACAATTAGAATTTTCTTTTCTTCAGGATTGTCAACGCAGATGAAGCGACCGTCCGACAAGCCATGGAGATGCTCCAAGGCAAGGATCTTATCAGGCAGATTGAACCAGGGCGATTCGTCCGAAAGGTGCTGGATGACAAGACAGGTGAGGGCAATATGACTGGTCAAAATGGCTTATAGAATGGGAAATTACCTGTTCAATTTTTGGGAAGGGCATTAAAAGTGATATTTCTAAAGGTGGTCATCATGAGCAGGTAACCTGGCATTGTCTCCTTTCTTCCTGTTTTGAATCGGAATGTGAATTTACAAAAGGCCGCAAGGCTTAATGAAACACTTTTTTGTGATCTTGGAAAATATGTCGGAGTCATGGAAAAGTCCGGGAATTTTGAAGTCTGCGGCAATCCTGCAAGTGTATAAATACAGGACGTAAAGCTCCAATCATCCATCAATCATTCCATCATTACATCTGCCTAAATCTTAAATCCGATCAATCAGTAACCAGCTGAACTGTTATGTAACTTGTGTTACATCATGATCAACCCATACGAAAGAAACGGATTCAATAACTCTGTTTTCATCAACTCAACTTTGTGTACTCAAAATTGTCTCATGAGTGGAGTAAACCTTGGAAGTCTTTCTAAAAAAAATGTGATGAAGACTTTTGACATGTCAAAGTCCAAAATTGGGTATTCAGTCTCTTTGAGATGACTGGACAACTGCTATAACTCAAAATAGTAGCCCCTAGTATAAGTCTACAAGGAACTGGCACAAATTCTAGTTTTTCTCAAGGCCCTTTCTATAGTCATGTGATTCAGGGATTATACAGTAGAGCCCCAGTAATGTGAATTCTTCACAGGCTTGGCAAAGGTTTTAAGGAATAATTTTTCATCTTAATTTCCAAAATTAATGATGCCAGTTATATATTTAGCAGTTGTTTATTTTTAATAAGGTGTTTGAAATTATTTCAATTGAATTAAAAATTCTTTATAAAACTTGGTATTTTTAATAAATTGACAAATTAAAATAATTAATAAAATTGCAAAATTTAAAGAACTATTAAAAATTGTGTTTAAGATTGTCACTCCTCGCTTTATTCCAAACAAGTGTCTGTACAGTAACTATATTCAATATAGCATCATCATCAAATCAGTCCTAACAGCCTCTTTTACACAAAATAATGTTGGTCTTGCTATCAGGGTGCCACTGTATTATAGAATTTTTTTAAAGTGGTCCTTGGTCTCATTTTGTGGTCTGAACGTTCTTTTTGGAACTATTTGAAAAGTTCTCTTCTCATTCTTACCGTTCTCTCTTTCAGAGGTGAAAGTCATCAAGAACTTTGTAGTATCAGCAATGGCTAAGCCAACCGTCGCCATAGTAACGTCCAAATACAACGAGAAATTGGCCGTCGATGCCATGATGGAAAATAAGACGACTTACGTGCGATTCAAGACTGAGGGTGAGTTTTTGAAAAGACTGAATACTATGTTACAATTTAGAAAGTTTGGACACTTGAGATCATGTGAAGTTCTGCTCTTGATGACATTGTGTACTACGACGTTTGTAACATAATGTATCGGATTTCAACAAAAATCTTGTGCCTTTCCTATATATATATAACAGGTTGTTGTAAAATTTTCTGAAATTATATCTTCCCTAAATCTCAATTTCTAATCTGACTCCTTTCGCTGTTTTTTGTTGATTTGAAAAATACAAGTGAGATGCCCTTTTGTATTACAACTGTATCATTAGGTCAGTCATTTAGGAGAAAAAAGTGTTTGATATTTATATTGTTCATTTCCCGTTGTCTTATGAAATTTTCATTATGACTTTGCAGGAGAGTCCAACGTGTACACTATTGGAGACATTGGCCCCCACAAGGTCGTCACTACGAAGATTCCTGCTCTTGGTCGCCAGATGGCAGCACAGATCTCGTCCGGAAACACAATGACACGTCTTCTTGGTAAGTCAGTTGTATAAAGAAGGGGGAAGAAAATCTTCCTTGAATTAAATTTGAATTTAATAATTTTGGCAGTCAGACCTGGTCCGCTTTAACCTTTTGAAAAACCTTTTGATCAAAATTTCCAACTACCGTAATGTAATAATGTGAAATATTGAAGTCCCTATTTAGTGTAATAATGAATTTGTAGTGAATTACTAATGTTCTATCAACCTTTAAAAAAATATCTATTAAAGAGGTTTCGTCCACACCTCAAAAAGAGTGAACAATTTTCTTACTAATATAGAAAATATTGAACGTCTTTCTGAAACTTCGTGAACATTTTCAAGAACATTCCATTTAGAACCTTTCCGTTCCATTTTCCAGGTACATTCAGCGACATTGAACACGTCCTCCTGGTGGGAGTAGCAGGAGGCGTTCCTCATTACACCGATTACTACAAACACGTCCGCCTTGGTGATATCGTCATGGCAACCCCCAACCAGAAGGGCTACATGTACATCTTCTGTGACAAGATCGATACTGATCGTGATTCCGGCCAGATGCAGTACGCCCTCAAATCGTGGTCACCCCATGACATGACCATTCAGAGAATTTTGGAAAGTGTACAGGAAGATTTCATTGTAAGTGAAATCTGATTTTATCTTTCTATAAATTTATTAAGAGGTGGTACATTTCCGAGACATATATGCTTTGACAACCACCAAATATTAAGCAGGGGGACCTTTAATAACTTGCGAACTATGCAATTACTCACTAATTTATATCACAACACCTTTGCAAAAAAATTATCATTAATTGCCAAAATTATATTTAGACATCTAAATGTCTAGTAATTTGCTAGTGTTATCAGCTTGTTGGCCTCCTACAGACATTGTTATTTTAAAAGTTAGATGCATCAAAGTTGCCAAACTGAATATCATATGAAGTTCATTACGGCATTAATCTAAACTTGAGCAAGAAGCTATAATTATCATACTGTGTTCTCGATTAGAATGCGCTCGTGCAGGATAACTGCACTGGTTAATGGTTACTGATAGAACCAAAATAGGCCACCTCCTGTGAAACGTCAGGAACTGCGCTAACTACATTACTTTTGGTATGGTATTATATATGACTCGCCTCCATTCAGTAGCTGGGGGAGTGTTAGCTCAGTGGTAGCGTGCTGGGCTGCCAATCGCTGGGTCCCTGGTTCGAATCCAGCTCTTGTCGGTCACCTGGACCTATGTTGGACGGCTGTTTCAATCATTCTTTGCCTCATTGCTGTGTCCTCCTCCTGTCCTAATAAGCCTACCAAGTGCATAAATACATAATGTAAAGCTCGCCTTATCTGATATCAATAAAATAAGGAATGAATTACTTGTCTCATTGCAGAACAACCCATCAGCCTGCCCATGGGAGGGGTATATCAAGGACGGTCAACTGTTGCTCCAAGGGCAAGAGGTCGGCTTCAAACGCCCCCCTCCAGAGACCGACAAGTTGTACATGAACATCGGGGGTAATGACGTCATCGAAGTAGGTCATCCCGCAGCTCCTAAGGACGATGCTAGCTACCGCGAAGGTCATCCAGTCCTCCGAGCCGGATCTGTTGGATCCGGGAAGCCCATCATCCAGGACGATGCCTTGCGTCTGGATTTCAGGTTAGTATTGTCTGGAAATTTAGCTAAAATGAGATGACGGTATATTGTTATTGCTATAAGATAGCTAAGTTAACTTGTTTGAAATAACCTAAAATGTATTTTAGTAGTCTGGTCTTTTCACTAAAGATAGCAAGACTGGTTATTGAATCAATCATGGCTAAGAGGAGACACTGGCTCCTTTCATTGGAAATATTTTATGGATACAGTGCAACCTCTCTATTTCGCGAGCTATGGGAGACACAGTTTGCTTTCCGCGATATAACAGAGGTCCTCTCTATTTCGCGGTTGACTGCAACGCCCCCTAGCGTGTGTGACGGCCGCGACCAAGTGTGATGTTTCTTAATTGACCCAGTCACCTTTGCAGTTGCCATTGTATAGGCCTATTAGTGTCAAGTGCACTCAGCAAACACTCAGACCTATTGACACCTAGCTGCCATGTCAAGTGCAATTAACAGATGAGGCCTCATCTTGAAAAGCCCCAGCCTGCTAACATTTAAGTTATGTCCGAGTCAGCCATAATTCTGTGATTTTTTGTGTATTTAAATTAAAAAGCTTGGTAACTATTGGCCCTCTATCATTTAGAAATATAAATTTATCACTTCATGGCAAAAAGTGAGCAACAGAAGATCTTTGAGATTTGTGTATTGGGCCTATCACAGAGATGAAAGACAAGTGTTGCAGAGTAGCTAATGGCAATCAGCTCAATTGAAATTCACACCTCTGGGCCCAGCAAGACAGAGTGGGCAGTTGTTTTTTACTCTGGGTTCCCCCAGGGTAATTTTATCTGAAAAACCAGTCTGAGAGATTTTTGGAAAAAAGTTTTCCTGGCCTTAATACAGGTGTGAATGTGGCTAAGTGGGCCATTTTGTGGTCATAAATTATAGAGCTGAACTAAAATGCGTTGTGGAATTGGGGATAGTTTGTTGTGATTTTTTTTTTTTTTTAATTAAAAAAAAACAATAATTTTTTAAAGGAAGGCCAATAATGCATTTGGCAATTGCTTTTTGCAGTGCATCTATTCTCAGAAACAGTCTAACAATGCTAATTGCAATTCTGCAAGTTCTAAAGCCTATCTTCACCCTCAATTTACCAGATTGCCATTGAGAAAGGGCACTTGAAGTCAATATGACAGATGTCAAAGCTGATTGCACTTCGTAGTGCAGTGCTACTTTGATCTTGTATCCATGGATCTTATGCTTAATTGCTAATTCCCAACAGAACCCAGGGTTTGAATCCTCGGATTCTTGTAGAAGAAAAGACAACTTGATTACAATCATCTAATATCAATGCTAATCACAAGCTGACCACTACAGCTTGTGTTGGTCTTAGTACAGGCAGGCAGCCAAGCGCGACGCATGCACATACACCATACACGCAATGACGCAATTCAAGCAGGGCCAAATGAATGGGACTTTGAAGTGACTCTAGCAGTTGGGGGACATGGGGGCATCGCGAATAAGGGAGGTTCGCGATATAGAGAGTCGCGATATAGGGAGGCTGCACTGTACCCTAAAAAGGGGGTTTCAAAGATCCAAAGAGTTAAATATTTATTGGCTAATTGAGACCAAAGTGAACTACCTGAGGTACGGGAAAATTGTAAGAAATTATAGAGATACATTGGTCAGTTTTGGTGTGAAGTCAGAATTGACATTGAGGTCGAAATTCTGTATAAGTTGATAAAGCCAAACTTAGTACCATTTCTGATGTGTTTACTATTTAGACTGCAAATGATCAACCAACTAACTTTAAAAAATAATTTCCTTTTTCAGCACACGCCACAACTGCGTCGCCTTCGATACAGAGTTCGACCAGGTGCTCGAATCAATCGTCGGAAACAGGAAAGATAGTTTCGCATTCATCCGAGGAATCTGCGACTATCTCGACGGCACGAAGAACGTCGAATGGCAACCATACGCTGCCCTTGCTGCTGCCGCTTTCACGAAAACCCTCATAGAACGCCTGCCCCCTCCCAGTTAAATTTGAATTAACGTTGTTTTTAGTCGTCCACTCATCCTCATTATCATTTCATCGTTGAATCATAATATTCTTTGTATTCGATTGCAATCGGCATTCTGGCAGTTTGTGAGTTTCAACTACTGGTTTAATTTTATCGCATGATTATGTCTTTTCAATAGCAGTTATATGATTTATCAATATTGTGAAATGAGTGAATATTTAATTGGCAAATTATAATTGATTTTGTCCCAATATTCCAAGATTATCGAATACTAAATATCAGTTGGCATATAGTTCAATTTACAATGCATGTATCTTTTCAATTGTATCAATTGTATGATCTGTGAGCAGATTGCTTTTAATTTAGTGAATAATTTAGTACACATAATATTTCTCAATTTGTCATATAATATTGTTACATTTTACACAGAGGCAGATAAGATTATTATTAGATGTGCTGCTCCCTTAGCCAGTGTTCCCTATGTTCATGTTCTATACAGTAATCGAGCATCAAATTTGTTCCATATTGATGTTGGACTTTGACAATTTACCTTGCATTATAGTTGAAAGATTTCACCTAGGTCCTAGGACTGCCTGCATTGAATGTTCAAGGCTGTTAGAAAATATTGGTTCAGTACAGAAATACATGTGTGTCATATTCTATTTCATCCATAAGATATCAAACTTTCTACCGTTTTCCAGATTAAAATATTAATTTTCTAGGCAATTGCATTATTATGAAGTAGTACTCATTTTACTCCGATACTTTTGTGGTATTTGCAAATATGCATAGTAATTTGTACACATGCCTTACAACAACACAGAGACAATATCTTCTTTTTTGTGAATGCCTCACTATATGAATTGGCCTTGCTAATTGCCCTTTGGTGAATTTTGTATTTGCAATTTGTGATTTTACTGCACACTCACGGATGAGATTCTTTCATACTAATGCACAGTGTCTTTTCATGCACCAAGTAAGCCTTATAGAACTTTGAATAGTTTTGTAATCGGTTTTCCACTGCACTTTACGATTTTATAAACAAAGAGTGAAGCAAAATGTTACAGATCTGTAAAAAGAATTCCAAGTTGCTGCCTTGCTCATGGGAGTTTAAATTGGTATTGAAATCCTTTCTATCTAATGCAATTATTGTAGTGCCGGATTTTCCAGTCTAGAAAAATCTGTATAAATGTTTTACAAGTCCGCTATGGCAGGAGTTGCCTTAATGAATTAGCAATTTCAATTTCTCGCATAGTCAATTTCTTGAAAATGTGAATGAATACTCTGTGATTGTCAATCCGTAATTAAAAAATCATATGTCATATCATTTCAATGATGCGATCATGATTTGATATGTAGATGGACACCAAAACTTGAAATAGGTTAATCTTGAATACATACCTTGTACTTGTGAAGACTGAATTACATTGCATCAATCAATTGTACTGTTACGAGATATTAAATAATTGATATAAAATTAGAAATACATTCGTTGTTTGATAGCAATCTAGAAATAAGAGGCCACCATCCAGGAAAATATCCAGAATGAAAATGTATAGGAAATTATAAATCTGAATTTATTGCAAAAATTTTGTGAAATAGGTCTAGATTTTCTAAAGAAATCTAGTCAGCCTAGAACTTTGCCAGTGTAGTTTTATATTATGCTTCAGAAATTATTTCAATATATTATAAAATTGAATTTGGTTTGGCTTAGAAATACTTTGAATAATCTAGATCATCTTGCTGATCATGAATAGAAATTAGTGAATATTTATCTAATCTGGTGCTAACTATACTTTAGTCTGTACATCTAATATACTATCATCTAGCTGTCATTTGATAATAACTATAGGCCTACTAATTGTAGATAGATTTTACAATATTTGATTGTAATTAGTAGTAACGATGTACCTTGATTCATTTAATAATTAACCATTTCGCCCTTTTCATCCCTTTTTCACCCATCATGAATTGTATCCTACATACTAATGTCATACAGTGAATTCCGACATTTTGTATTTGTAATTGACTGTTTATGAAACTATGTTAATCATTGACTTCATGTATTGTGCATTATTTGTACATATGAATACTTTTTCTTTTTTCTTAATTTTTTTATAGATTTTTTTTCTTGTTTGAAATATATGTATCCTGTATGTAAAGTGATTTTTTCCATATTTCTTTTTTTCATCGAATGTTCATTATTCTGCAGCATCTGGCTGCTCAACGAAAACAAGCCTCGCAAAGTTATTATCATTTTTTTTTGCATTGGCTATTTGCATTTACATTCAAGTATCTTTGCAACTAACTTAATTTACCGTACTATCATGTTGTTTTTGTACCAGATTTAGTTGATGTCATGTATGTGACTATATTTAGCATGCTTCAGTCAAAAATGATGGATTTTTAAAGATATGAACATTTTTTGCTTTGCTTTATTAAAATTATTATATTTAAAATCGAAGCATGTATTTTGTAAAAGTTATTTGCTAATCAAATCAAACCAACAAAATGTGATTTTATCAAGTTACGAATAAATTGTATTTGATAACTTTATGCATGCATGATGCAGCATTAATTAATTGGTTTATAAAAACATGCAAAGTTTTGTTTTTTGAAATTGTTGATTCAAGTTTGATATTATCTTTGACAAAAATCGCGAAGTGTGAAAGAATGTTTACGTGATCAAGTTATATAAGATTATGTAAGAGTTGATAAAAGTGAAAACGGGAGAATGAATGCAGTTTCCAACCGAAGCAATATCCCCATAGCTGTCCCAGCTTGTAAAAAATCAAGTAATCGTGATTGAATATATTTCCATGACTTTGAATTTCTGTATCGAGTCATTGTGTATCAAGGGATAGCCTATTTATTCCTTGTTGATTTGTTGATTAATTATGACATAGGAATAAAATTAGAATTTTTAGAAAAAAAAGAAGAAATTGTGTTTGTCTTTCCTCTTGAATGATAACTGAAGTGACTTGTGATAAATTTGTCGGTCAGCTCTTGTAAAAGCAAAAATATTCGCTGGGTCGAATTACAAAGGACAATTCTTTCTATTACAATGCTGCTAAGACAACAAATCCGGGGGGGGGGGGGGTACTCACAGAGAAAGGGTGTATATATATAGAGGCGTCGCTGGATGGTTTAGTACTTTTGGCCTTTTTGGATTAGAATGGTTTTGGTTTTTTGACAATTCAGATTAATTTGGTACCAGTTTTTGCAACCCCATCATGTTTGGTATCGTTAGAATCGGTTTGAAAAGACCATAATTAAAATGGTTTATGAAGCATAAAGATTAAAATGGTTCCGAAAAATGTTTACTGAAGGATTGAAATGGTTTCTGGTTTTGGCGTAGTTTCTGGATTAGAATGGGTTTTAAATCGCCGTGGCGCATCCCTATGCAAAAGTCTGCAAAGTTCTTTAAAAATGATAAGCTTATGGTGTATTACGCTATGCGCTAGGTTCACATGTGTGTACATTTTACATCATGTAGATCATGGGAATGTTGTTTTTTTTGGGAGGGGGGTATACTAAAGTCAGCTCTGAGCTTTCTTTTATAAGAATTTTGTAAATTCCCCCAGACATTGGATTGTCACAGATCTATCACCAATTAGTCTGTATGAGTAGGTAGATGGTTAATCAATAATTGGGGTCTTGGTGAATTTAAATAACCCCTCCTATGTGCACAGGGACAAGTCCAAGCATGAAATTGCTGATCCAGCAACAAATTTGTGAAGTGGCGGTTTAACACAAGGTGGCGAAAATAGTCCTAGTTAAGAATTTTGTCAACAGATGGCTTCAAGGAACAGAACTATTTTCCTGTTTTCTTCCTACTCAGCGATCGCCGAAAATGTGCATTTTTGTTCGCTGCTTCCAGAAAATCCACAAGAGTTTAGGTAACAATTGTTGGTATTTGTGATACCCAAGTTAAAAATCTTTGATGTGGTGTTAGTATGAAAGGTTAACATGTCGGGTAAAATAGCGAACGAGCACCTGTTTGGATCTATTTTTTGTGGAGGGACACCTGCCAAATGGCGCGCCTATAAAGAGAAAATTGCAGGTTGCAACGGCAGATCAGCGCTGACTTCCAGATGGGACGGAGTGTAGAAAAATCTTCCTTAAAAATCCGAGTTTACTTCAATTTCAATCCTTCAAAAATCGTACTGACAAGCGAAGACTTAACCTGATGATGGCAAGTGTTGAAAGGCCCCAGAAAATGGATGTTGATGTCATCCGGCCAGGTGATTTGGCCGATGATGAGAGGACTGAAACTGAACGCAGTCCTCTCGTGGAAAAGCTCTGCCTTCCCGTTGCAGCAGCTCGCGAGGACATGCAGCAGCAGAGTCGGGAGCAGATTGAAAACATTGATCAGAACATGGTCAATGATGCGGAACTGGCAGACGACGATGCCAGCAGGAGAAATGTCAACAACAACAAAAAGCACCGCCGAGGAAAAAACAAGGGTGGCAAAAGACATTGGAAACCGTACAACAAGTTGTCGTGGGAGGAGAGGAAAGCTTTGGACGAAAGAGAAAGCAGAAGGGCCCAAAGAAAAAGGCAGCAAAGGTTTGCAAACGGACAACCAATGGCTCCTTACAACACAACACAGTTTTTGATGGAGCAACATCAAGTTGATGACAATATTGAAGACTGTTTGAGGCAGAGAAACGAAGCAGCTGGGGATGCAGGGGGAATCGGAAATGGCTCAGGATCGGTTGACAGTTCAGAGGAATACATCGACTCTCCAGAAGATGACGATCTATTTATGGCCAAGGATTTCTCGGAGACTTATGACAACGTTCACGCCGAAAGATTACAGAACATGACAAAGGAGGAACTTGTCATCGAGTTGATCGAACTGGAATCCAGGGTGGAGCGCTTGGAAAAGAAGGATGACGGCGCGTCACGGACGTCGGAGAGAGCGTCGGACGTCGCGGAGAACGTCACGGACGTCACAACAGACAATGTCACAGACAGCGTCAAGAGCGTCGACAGCCAAAAATCGGACGTTAAATCGACTGACAATTCCGGCAAAACGTCGCTGGAGGCAGAAATTACGCGGTTAAAGCAGGATAACGAGAAATTACGGCAAGAAAACGCGAAATTACGGTCTGCAGCAGAAGGTGGAAGATCACCCAGCGCCTGAACATGGACTCTTCTGCTTGTGGGGGAGATGTGTTTACATGTTTAGCTCCTCCCATTTCGTGTGGGGGTGGCAGCTTGTGACACAATTCCTACATAAATAGATGATAAAATGACTATGTAGTGCTTATCAACTGTATTATAGATCTAGAAATATGTCAGAGCTTAATTTTTGCTGCATTAACTTTCATTTTCATGGTGTAATTGATGATGCATACTTGTAATTGATGAAAGAGTGATTGATGAGTAGGTGAGTCCTACTGCCTCCCCTTGGTGAGAGTGGACTTGTCTGCTTGTTTTGCTACAATGACAGATGCAAGGCCCATCCCCTACCAGCTGACTGTTGTATTAAAATGCAATGTGTAGTCATATTGCATGTAAGGGGGATTTCAAATTTATTGCTAAATTTATGCAGGCCATATGAAGTGAATCTGTCATTGATTGATGAAAATGAACTGAAAAACTATTTTCCTGTTGCTTGAACTATGTTGGACAGTGTCTGATGACTATTTTTCATTTCATCGCTTTGAAGTTTATCCATTCATTGATTTCATTTACTAATTCAACTTCTCATGGTTAAATTCATTGTTTTCATTGCATTGTCATTGTGTATGGGGTCAATTTTGACTCAATTCTGTGAAACTGAAATTGACTAAATGTAGTCTTTGAACGCACATTGCTGTATATATGTTCATGAAAAGCTGTTTATTTTTTATTTCATAGTTGTATGACATGTTTTATTGCATTACTGAAAAGGAAAGATTAAAGCCTGTACTATAGACAGTGCTTTAGGTGATAATAAAACGGCTTCTTCATTTTAAAGGCATGTGGTTTTGCATGTCGAGGGTGGGCTATTATATTTAATAACATTATTTATTGTATAAAAAATTAAAAAAGACTATAAAAATTGTTGAGGGTGTATTTTTGTAAAGTATTTGCCACAGTATTTTGTGTTTTTGTCCGAGAAGTCCGTTCTATACTGCAGCAAGAATGATCTTTCCTTTTCGCGGCTACTGTCTGATGCTTTTTTGTCAGGCGTAGCCAAAAATCATTTAAGGAGAGATGCTAAATTTGACTTTTGAAGACTTAAATTTGAAATTTGGCAGTTTTCTGCCCCTGACTGTGATCATTAATGTCATTTGTGTATTGATGAATAATGAATTTGTCGTATTTAATATTTATGAAATACTTAATCATAACAGTCATTAATATTTTGATCATATTTGGTGTGAATTCTTATGAAAAAAAAACATAAAATTTTGGACGTTAAATCTCATCATCAAAATGTTTAATGATGACTTGACTCTACTCCTTGAATGATTACTTTAATAGTGCACATATATATGCACACTTGTTACATAAAAAAAAGAAAGTTATGTCTCAAAAATAATCGTAGCATGTTGCTTCAAAAAATCTACGCTGATCTGTCTTGTTTTTCTTGAATTTAAAAAATTTACATATTATAATTTAATTGAAAAATTGAATTTTACAAATACGAGCTATCCCACATTTTGTGAGAAGCATTTGTATCAAATTTTCAAAAATCTAAAAAAAAATTAAAGTAAATTTTAGTTCTATTTTGATAATCTTTTTGATTATCGGATTTAATTATGATCTCATTTCGAAAACTATTTTTTAAACAAAATCTGAAAACAACAAAAATGTAATTTCATACATTCCGGTCTGTGTTCGTCTAAATTCACTTTATTTGTGAGATTAACTTTTTGTTAGCGAGTTCTGTTAACTTTTGCTAACAGGGATAGACTTTTTGACAGTGCTTGAAATTACACGGGTCACATGTATTGCGAATAATTAAATTGGTAAAGAATTAAGCCAAAGTTAAAAATTTTTAAATTTCAAAAGAAGTTTTATAACAAAAAAAACGTTCTAAGACTTTTTAAAGATTGATAAAAATTTACTTTCGACAAACATTAAAGAAATTTAAAATAAAAGTGGCGATTGTTGCAATCTGAAGAAGTAGATGCTGAAGATGTGATTGCAAAGTTACACCTTTCGCATTGATTTTTGGGTCCAAAAGACTTAAAATTAGAACTATCAAAATAGAACTTGATTTCTAAGCAATACATGTGGCTCTGTAAAGCTACAATTCATCTTTGAGGTACAACATAGCCTAAAGCTAGTGCAGTTGTGACCTGTATACAAATTATTAAAATACTTTTGATGACAAATTTATATCATTGAATGATCTGGGCAGCAGTGTCAATGATTATAGACCTTTGTGGCAGCGTGAATGAATGATTCAACTATAATTTAAAAAAATATATATTTAATTCTGATCCACAAATTGAAAATGAGTTAATTAAAAGATCAATCGTTATATTAGCTATACCAGTATATTAGAAAATCATTAAAATTGTGAAATATTTACATAATTTTAACCTTGGAAGTCGATTTAAGGATGAAAATTTACATAATTTATTGTTGATTAATCAAATTGGAAAGAAATTGTAGCTACTTGTATGTAACTTTTACACAATCATATTATATAAATCATCGGTTATTGAAAAGCTGTTTGTTGAAGGCATTTTTGCTCCAGTTTGTTGTTTGTTAATTTTCAGTATTAAAAAAATATTTTCCAAGTTGTTCAGGGTGAGGATATGTGAAACACTCTTGCCAAAATCAAGAATATATTTGTAAAAAATAAACTGCACCAAGTGCTGGAAATGGCAGTTTTGCTTCCGTGTTGTCACTGATTTAGTTACGATAATTCAGGGTTTCCAGTCATTAGGAGGGGGGAGGGTTGGTCTAGTGGTAGCGTGCTGGCTGCCAATGGCTGGCTCGGGGGTTCGAGTCCAGCTCTTGCCGGGTCACCTGGGCCTATGTTGGACGACTGTTTCAATAATCCTTCACCTCATTCCCGTGTCCTCCTCCTGTCCTAATTAGCTTAGCAAGTGCAAAAATACAGGACAAAAGCCCCGATCATTCATCCATCTTTCCTTGCTGGTTACCTAGGCCCATGTTGGACGGCAGTTTCAATCCTCATTTGTATCATGGTGTGTCCTCCTGTCCTAATAAGCCTACCGAGTGCATAAATACAGGACATCGAGCCTTAATTAACCATCTTCTTATAGATAGATTCATGTTGGCCGCTGTCGTCATACTTATAAAAATAATTTGGTTGAGGAATACGGTACACAACCAAAACATGTTGTCCATTAATAGTAAGTTAGGCTTGATGCATGATCAATTTACATCTAAAAAATATGTTTTCTTGATTAAGCGCCAATTTTTAAGGCTGAGTTATTAAGGGCCCATCCTTAAACTTCGAATGAGGTTAGAACTTGCGCACAAAAAGTAAAGCCTTGGTTGCTCATCGACAAAATTCTGTAATTGCCTTTTATTTTTTCCCTCATTTTACACAAGACGACATTTTAATTTGTCTGCGACAGTGCAAGACAATTATCAACTCTCATACTGACAATTAAATTAATTGTAAAAATAAGAGTGGTGGGGTCCCTGGATTCTATTTATAGCGCAATAAATAAAAACGAGGATTGAGTTTGAAATCCAATTGGGATTGTGTTATAGATTTAGAGACTTCGGCTCATGACTGTGTCCTTCTGTCCTAACTGGCTAATATCACTGCGCGTAAATACAGGATGTAAAGCGGACTAAAGCCCCAATCATCCATTTGAGTTCTCGACGTTGTTGAAAAAGACCAATTGGCAATAACCATAACTCACAGGGTTCTTTCCCTACAGTTGTGATTGATCATCCTTAGCACATATATATATATATATTGGAAGTTATATTAAGAGCTGATTATGTTAATGCATGGATACAGCATGGTCCATTTGAGCCTCATATTGAGCCATTTTGAGGGAGCAGTCAGTGAGGGCCAGTGAGCCAGGGGTCTTGTTTCCTGACACTTATGACTTTTGGTATTATTTGTGGTGAGTTAGGCAGCCAGTTGAGTCCTGGCCTGAGAGCTCAGTGGCAGAGTAGTGGCCCAGCACAGCCTGTTGTGTTTGTGGGGAGATGAAAACCAGGTCAGAGTTGTCAGCTGGTCTCTTTTTGGCAATCTGCCAACTGACCCAGTTTCTCTTCTTACCGTACTCGCTCGGTTTACCGTCTTTGGCATTCTTTGTTGTGGGAGAATACTTTGCCATAATGCCATTGCATTGCAGCAATTAATGTTGCAGATTTTGGAATCATTGCAATTGCAAAACATGTTACAAGTAAAGGATCTTTTCTCCATTTAGGGCTCCTTTAAGATCAGGGGCTGGGTATATCAGTAGCATCAGGAGCTGTACGGAGACTGCTGACATTTGGGGGGAGTGGCGACGCTCTGGCCTCTGGGCGATAACCTCTTGGACCCAGGACTGAGGTTCAATTCCATGGCAAGGTTGCCCATGTTGGACAGATGTTTCATCCTTAGCCAAGAGTACACCACTTGGGGCCTCTCCTTGTTAACATGGTCCCTAGTCTGCTAGGTCATTATTGTCATCATGACATAATAAATTATATTTTTACTTTTGCCATATCGCATCTAGTTCTAACCGCAGGGCCATGGATCCAGGGGGGAACGGATCCCACTTTCAAGCCTAGATTTGGGTAGGCAGGCAGTGGCATATTTAAGGGGGGGGGCCTTCCCCCAGGCCCAAAATTTACATGGAGAAGATAGGAAGTGCCGCACAGCGCCGCCTATTTGCCCCATGTTATGGCCCCCCCTCAGGCCATTTCTAGATACGCCCCTGTAGGCAGGCAAGGTCCTTCACTCCGAGCTGCTGGCCTCCCCTCCCCCTTTTCAAAATTCCTGGATCCACCCCTGAACCGGTGCCTTGATCCTAATCTAATAAGCCAATATCAGTTAGTGTAGTCAGGTAGTGGTAATATAGTTTAGTAAATGGTGTCAGAAGTGTCACTCATGATCAGCTTGCAATAAACCATATTAATCGAACAGATACGGTAGACTTGCATAGCTTTTTGATAGGCTCCTGGCTCTAATAGAGCAACCAACCCACTACCCTAACAAACACACACCACACAACAGAAATGCACACACAGTACACAATGGCAATAATTCAACTATAAGCTGACATAATACTCTCTTTACAGATAGCCATTATATGCATTGATTGATATTCAAAGTATATTTAACAGTGTATGGACACTATTATGGCCTGTACAATTTCTGCAGTACTATTTCTGGTAATTTATGCTTTAAACATCTGCTGTTGTTGTGCACCTTCATGAAATGTAGAGCTCTGCATGTTTAATTTGGATACAAAGGCCTGACGTAATTAATCTTTAGTTTCTCAGATCTTCTCAAAATTTCTCTGGGGTCGGTCTGTAGGACAAAAAAAAAACTCAATTTTTAATACGTTAATGAAAAGTGTCAGTAAGCTCACTTATTTTATTCCGTAGACAGAAAATCTGGTCAGTCCGACTCTGGACACTCGGTCGATCCAAGAAGCTAAAAATTAAAAGTGTCTGGCCTAAATTTATTGGCTGATATTGTATGTTGTGATGCAAATTATTTGGGAGCTTTTGAAATACTCTTTTTTTTTTCTTTTACTTTTTAATGGAGATGTGTATACATCTCCATTTATGCAGTCACAGTGACAAAATGGAGAGTTTTGGCGGGAAATTTGAAATTTGAGCGTTTTCAGAATGTCTTTTGGGCCCTGTCTTGGCTATTTTGTTTGGAGATGTTTGGGTCAAGAGATATGTATAACTTGACTATAGAGCATGCATCTGGCATAAGAATTAATACCAGGCATGTTGTAATTATGACGTGTTTTCCTTTTATATCATGCTTGGATCCATTGGGGGCAGCTGCACACATTGTGTTTTGGCCACTGTGCCTAAACCGTGGCACTTGTATATGTGATATTTGGCACATGAATGGGTCTTACAGCATATACGTGCATATTGTTGTTCATGTTTAAGCAATTGCTAGAGTTTTTATAAAAATATTGAAAATTAAAAAAAAAAAAAATGTTTTCAATTCCAAAGCAAAACTCTGAAACAGTTTTACCTATGGGCATGAAATTCTACCATCGTATGCATTAAATACCCTTAATGTTCCTTTTGGGGGTCTAAATTTATGCTCTTACGAAAATTAATAACAGTAAATTCAGCGAAAATGTGAAAAAATGTCATTTTTTCAATGCTCCATGATTCCGTGAATTTTGGAGTTGCACTGCGGAAATTATGCTTTTAGATGTCTAAATTATACCTCTTTAAATGACTTAACTCATGCTGAGGGCCAATCTTGTGAAATTTTCATAAAAACGAAAAAACTGGGGAAAAAATAAGGATTTCTGATATTTTTCTCAAATTTTGGTTTCTCAAAAATTAATGGTAAACAATAAATTGGTAAACTTCAACAAATATTTACTTAATCATATTAGGAAGTTTTTTGTAGCCGTATATTTATATATAGTTTTTTGTAACATTTTGTGTTGGAACTCCCATTTTGTCAGAGCCCATTGGATTTTGATGGTTGTCAGTAACTGTTGTACATCCAGTGTTTCATATTGAGGTAACTGCCTTGGGTAGGCCTGCTGGGCCAAAGCAGTCAGTTCTGGCTAATACTGAGACAACTAATTCTATTAGTGGATCAGACTATGCCTAAGATTCCCAGTCTTCTCATCTA
This sequence comes from Platynereis dumerilii, assembly GCA_026936325.1. Taxonomy (NCBI): domain Eukaryota; kingdom Metazoa; phylum Annelida; class Polychaeta; order Phyllodocida; family Nereididae; genus Platynereis; species Platynereis dumerilii. The sequence goes on along the minus strand of JAPTHN010000014.1, from coordinate 21,682,931 downwards.
ATTTTCATATGATTATCACCGAAATGAATGTGCAGCTACTTCCACTAAAAGGATGTTGAGCTACCTGGCAGATCACTCCCGTTTCCATGCATCATTTTGAAGCTCTTTCAAAGTTCATTAATGAAAATGTATTCTTTTTTCCATATCACATATGTCACATTTTCGGCTTGAAATGGATTAGGCCTATTTGTGAAATTCTGAAATTTAGCACACAATATAAACAACACCTGGGTCTGGCCACTCAGGGAAAGTCTTTCTCAGGGATATGAAGTAAAACACTATGTATACCATCTCCATTTTGAACCCCTGGGTTCTTGTTTTTTAATGTATGGGTATAATGAACGTGTTATCTTGAAGGTTAAAAGGATTGGAAATCAATATTTATACTATTGATTACTAGGGAAGCATGATTCTGTAAATACTTCTTTTAAAAGAGCAACTGCAAGTGTGATTTAACAGCTCTGATAAACTTTCTTAGTACCAATAGATAGATAGATAGATAGATAGATAGACAGACAGGTAGATAGACAGAAAGGCTAATACATCTATAGGCAGATAGATAGATAGATAGATAGATTGATTGATAGATAGATATAGATAAATAGATTGATTGATAGATAGATCTAGACAGTTAGAGACAGATAGATAGGTAGATAGGTAGACTGATTGGCTGATTACTTAATTGGTTGACTGACCTGCTATAATGACTGGCATGGATATGTATCCAATCAAAATATTGATTTAAGGAAACTAACTTCAAATACTACCCAGAAATTATATCAAACCGCAGGCTACAACATTTCACTGAAGGTGCTGCCTTTCTGGTCCTCGCTCACATGCATCTTGAAACAAACAGACTGTTTGTTTCAAGCATGCATTTTTGAAGCAGCCTAGCTCAGTTCTGCTGGGTCCTAAGTAAGAGTGTAAATTTAGGGCCGAAGGCCCAAGCTTGATTGGCGATTTTTCGCCCTACAAGCTTTTGGAATATTTTGATGGGATGGCCCTTCCTCGAGAGAGGGAGCTGTGGCAATCCAGGAAATGTTATGTCGGAGTGGAGTGGAGGTGGGTAAGGGTCAGGAGGGTGAGAAGGCCTGGGAAGGCATCCGTGTGTTGTCTGGGAGGATCTGGAAAAGATTACAATTGTTTAGTGGTCTTGTCAGCGTCGCAGGGTGGAAGATTGATTTTAACCTAGAAGAGGAAGAACGCCGGGGTGGATGTTTGAAACTACAGGATTTATGGGAGAGTTTTTATGTTTGATTTTGGGTTGGTGAATGATAGGAGTCTCCAGAGGATGGGCTTTAAAACCAACACCCTCCTTTGATACCTTTAAGTGGATGGTGTAGTGTTTGGTTTTGGGTTAGTGAATGATAGGAGTCTCCAGAGGATGAGCTTTAAAAGGCTTTTAAGCACCCTCCTTTGATACCTTTAAGTGGATGGTGTAGTGTTGTGTTTTGAGAAGATGGTGGTTTATGTTTTGACCCTGTGCTGGCAGAGTGATGTGCCAGTTATTACACCAGTGGTTTGACTACCGTACTGGGTTCGGAACGCGTCAATTTTTTGTACTGTGAGTGTAATAAGTATAAGGGTATAAACTTGAGGGGATCTGAAAAGAAAGACATGTATGTGATGAAACAGTAGGAGTAATTGCAATAATCACAGTGGCTTGAAGACCAGACTGTGTGTGTTTTTATGTTGGTGGTTGGTCAGATTTTGTATGTGATTAATTTGTTTATTGGAAGAGAGTTTATGTGTTTTCTTATGTTTTGACCTTGAGGGGCAGTAGGTGCACGTTACTACCACAGTGGTTTGACTACCGTACTGGGTGCCTAAGGCAGGTTATTTTTTGTTGTTTTAGGTTGTGGGATAGTGGGAATGGGGATAGGAGACCGGGTATGGGAGAGCTCTAATAGCCTTATTAGCATTGTATAGATCTACTAGAAGAGGGGAGTCTTTGTAGCGGTCAAGAGCTTTCCTTTTGAGGGTGTCTATTCTCGAGGAGATGTGTTCGAGATTGGCCATTGTGTAGAGGGCTTGGTTGGTGGTACGGCGTTGGCCAGGAATGTAGAACTGCTTAAGCGCAATCCTTAGGGCCTTAGCTTCAGCTATGGCGAGATGGTTTTTGGCAGGTTCAGAGGCAGCTGCTGTAGCAACATAGCCTGTTTCTAAGATTGGCCTGATAAAAGTTTTATAGAGATGAAGGAGGGTAGGGATGTTAGTGCCCCAGTCGGTGCCTCTCAGGCAGCGGAGGAGATTTAGGCGGTTGACCGCAGTTTGTTTTTTAAGGATACAGTGATTAAGTAGGGAGAGGGAGGGGTTGATGAGGAGTCCAAGAATCTTGGCTTCTTTACATGGGAGAATGGGGGTGTCAAAGAGGGCGAAGGTTGGGGGTGATTTATTGAGATTGTTAGGAAATAATACTAGTTGTGATTTGGAGGCATTGATTTTGATGCGCCACTTGGAGCACCATTGTTCTAGTTGGTATACTCCAGTGACTTAATGTAAAAATTAAGGCAAAAATTGGCAAAATTCCAAATTATTTAATTCCCTGTGATGTTTTAAGCCACAGAATGATTATTTCTTAAGAACATTCATGAAAATTAATATTTTTTGTCTCGCGCTGGAGATATTTTTGCCTTCATGCAATTTCAGGGCATTATAGGCCTATAAATAGCCTATAAATAGCCATATTTGGCACACACCCCTGGCGCCACCCTATGGCAACAGCTAGAACAAAACAAATTTTTAATAATGTTTTCTAAGGCCTAAAAAATCAATTTTGTGGAGGGACAATTTTGAGATAGCCCCTTATTGGTCTAAAAATAGCCAAAAACTGGTTTTCCCGCCTAAATTTCAGCCTCGTTTTTGGCGGGAAAACAACGTTTTGCCTGTTTTTAGCCAAAAAAAGGGCTATCTCAAAATTGTCCCTCCAGATAATTGTTTTTGGAGGCCTCAAAAAACAATATTAAAAATGAGTTTTGTTATAGTTGTTGCCATAGCGTGGCTCCAGGGGTGGGTGCCAAATATGGCTCTTTATAGTCTATATATAGGTCTATAATTGACTGAAATTGCATGAAAGCACAAATATTTCCAGCCTGAGACAAAAAATGTTATTTATCATGAATATTTAAAGGAATTTATTATTTTGAGCCTTTAAAGTTCACAGAAAATCGAGTAATTCAGATTTATGGTAATTTTGCCTAAATTTTTACATTAACTCACTGGAGTAGGGATTTACGGAGATGACTTTGGATTTTTGTGTAGGGACGTTTACCACGGTTTACTGTCCAGAGAGCTAAGTCATCTGCATATTGGGAAATATGGACTGGACCGGTATTGGGGAACGGTATGTCATTGACATACATGTTGAAAAGAATTGGGCTTAGAACTGAGCCTTGGGGAGTACCTGCAGCAAGATGGACTTCATGTGAGATGGTGTCTTTTACTCTTACTTTAATGGTTCTATCATGGAGGAAGGAGGAGAGGATTCTAATAATTTTATCTGGGAGATCATAGGAGAGAAGTTTATATTTGAGACCGTTGTGCCATACGGAGTCGAAGGCTTTTTCTACATCTAAGAAAATGGCGGCACCTTTCCATCCGAAGTGGGTGGCAGTTTTCATATGATGGAATAGTCTGTAGATGTGCTCATTAGCTTCCATCTGGGGGAGGTAGGCCCTTTGCCATTTATTCATGTGGCCGTTAAGGGTGAGGTGATCTATTAGGGGGTTAGCTAGGGATTTTTCAAGGAGTTTACCTAGGCATCTTAGGAGACTAATGGGACGGTAGTTACTGGGGATTTTGGTATCTTTGTTTGGTTTAGGAATCATTACGCCCAAGGCGTTCTTCCATGGTTTCGGAAAGTAGCCTATGGTCCTGCTGAGCGCGGACCTTAGGGGCAGCAGCGCGGACTTTAGAGGGAGCAGTTCTAGTGACCTAGAAGCCAATTCGATACCCATTTCGATCTGAATTTCGTCAGTCTACAGCCTCGCTCGCTCGTCTGCTTTTTAAACAGCAGACTGACTTGTCAGTCAGATCAAACCGCTAATCAGCTGAACTGTGCACTTATCATGATCAACTGAACTTGAACAAGAAGTTGTCAAAAGTCAACTTGGATGACTTTTATTGGAGGTCGGACCACAGGCAAGACCTATTTAACCAGTTAGTGTGTCAAATGTAAGGAGGTCATTTTTTGATTGTTTTCTCAACCATATACAAGTTTCTGATTTAGCTGCTGATATAACATATATTGCCTGGTGCCCTGGTCCTGAATGATGCATTCAATTATAGACTTTAAATTATTTAATTTCATTTGCACTCAGTGGTGTAAATGGGCAGGAGCTCACCGGAGCTGAGCCCCAAACCTCTCAAGGGCACAGGAGCTCTATATGCCTAGAGCTCCGGCAGTTCTTTGGGTCAGCTTGAGTCACAACAGGTGATATGACTTTTAAGGTTAAGTTTCGTTGACAGCATTTAATTTCTGCGTTTGGGCATACTGCTGCTACCATAATGAATCGAAAAGTACTTACAGACAAGCCTTAATTGGCAGTTTTTTCAGGTAAGTCCAGAAGTAAGTTTCTTGTAAAAATATATATATGTGATGTGTCAAATGACACCAATGTGTCTTAAATGTCAATGAGCTCCGGTAAGCTCCTGCCCATTTACAGTACCACTGTTGCTGCAAATCTTGCTATGTAGTCTAAGTATAATTAAATAAATAAATATATTATATGTAAAAAAATATATATCTGCACACAGATATATATATATTATATATTTCTTTTATTTAAGGGATCTGTTAATAAGCACGCAAATCGACGCGGTAACCGCTATAATTTTCCTTGGACAGAGCTCCTGCTGTCCTGATTTCCCATTTACACCACTGTTTGCACTTCCATTGGCTCCAATATCTATCTATCTATCTATCTATCTATCTATCTATCTATCTATCTATCTATCTATCTATATATTTATCTATCTATCCATCTATCTTTCTCTCTAACTGTCTATCTGCCTATATGTCTGTCTATCTATCAATCTATCTATCTTTCTGTCTGTCCAGGCATGTCATTAAATAAACACATTCTGGAAAAATAGGTTAACAGTAATTTAATGGCTGCGTGTCACAGTGTGACATCATTACTTTTTTATTGTGAATTAAAGTGTGCCCTGTTCAAGTAATTTAGTTATCTATCTGGGTCAAGCAAGTGAGAAATTAAAAAGACAAAAAAAAAAGAAATTCTTCAAAAAGAACAAAATGGAAGTTTTATTTTTACTTTCAACATGTTTCAGCTTTTAAGATAGGCACAACATTTAACAAAAAAAAACCTATAATTGTTAGATGAGGGTTTATGGATGTTAGCTCTAAGAATTCCACTGGAACAATTGGTATAGAATAGCATCAAAAATTCAGTTAAATTAAACACGGATAAAGGATTATGATAACCAAATCTTTACCAGTTAGTGTAATTTTGTGCTTTATGGCAATCATGCAAGCCAGTTAATTGGAGAATTTTGTACCTATTTAATGTTTCACAAAACGCTTTAGGATCTTTTGTCTTCAATTTAAGTAGGATTAGAATTATTTGTAATCATTTGTTGACTTAGAATATTTACATGTCCAATTTCCTAATTGGTTAGGAATTACATGAGAGGACTACAAGTAAGGCCATTCCCAAATGAATCGTGCTATTTTGGGTAGATAAATAGATTCTAAGATAGATAGATAGACAGATAGGTAGATTGGTAGATAGAAAGGTAGATATATAGGTTGAATAGATAGATAGACAGATAGGTAGATCAATAGATAGATAGATAGATAGATAGATAGATAGATATATAGATAGATAGATAGATAGATAGATTTATTGGTTTATTGATTAACTGATTAAGCAAAAAAAAAAGAATATTCTACAATAATATTTCAGCTTTCTGCGAAAATATTAGCCCTATCTTTCCTTAAAAAGCAAAAATATGTGGGCCCTACAACACATTCTTGTGTGCAATAATAGTTTGGATTTATAGCCTACTCTAAGGGCCTATCAACAAATATTTGTTTTGGCCTATATATTCCCCAATATATATTGTAAAGAATGATCTATCTTCTAACCTCTTCTGCAATGTATGAAATCTTATGAACGTATATTATGAATATGAGCCCATCTTAAACACTGGGATGACCAGGTTCACAGTGTGGGGCAAAAACACAAGTAGGTTTCCAAGTGCGAAAGATTACTGTAAAACATGACCAAAGAAAAGAAAAAGACCAATTCAGTAGGGTAAAAGTGGGTAATATCACGCAGGTGGGTAATATCACGCAGTAAACTTATTGGCTATATAAAGTTTGAACAGTGTTTAAGATTCCCAATGTTTGAAATGAAAAATGTGCAAGTGATCATTTTCAAACGATCTGATGGTATTTTATACTTGGCAGTGCCTCTGACACTTTTGCAGGAGGTCATTGAGAAAGTTTTGTTGCTTATCTAAATTTTAATGGTCTATAAAAACAAAATCCTCCATGTACATAATAAGTAATTACAGTTGATGTCTCAGTAATACGTTCAGCGAAGTATCATGAAGTGGAAAAGGCATTACATTGGATTAAAAAAATGTGTTCATAGAATGTTGGCCCTGAAGAATGCACTGGTATGCCTAAAATAAGTGATCGAACTTGATTGGGGTAATATCACTCATGTTGGAGGGGTATTATCACGCACATTGGGGGTATTATCACGCACTTAATAATTCCAAATATAGCTCAATACACATGTTTCTGAAGAGTCCCCAATTTCAGTTTTAAAATGTGTCTGTCCTTATATTGGTCCTAGAATCTCATGGTGGATTTTTCAATGGGGTGTGTTGAGAGTTGGGAAGGGTTCAGTTTTGGGGTAAAATTTGTCATGTTCACTGATGAGTCTGAGTGAAAATTATGGAATTCAGGTGTTAGATCTACAGACAAATTTTAATTTTGTCTAGAGGCACCATGTCAACTCTTGGACACACCAAAAGCCTTTCACTTTTCTTTATTGGTTCTGTCCGATTTATCTGGGTTAAACTTCACCTGATCTAACATCCTAGATACAGCATTTTATCAGAAATCAACCTGCGTGACATAACCCATGCTACTGCGTGATATTAAACAGAGGTGCGTGATATTACCCCAGAAAAAGGTATATTAACATAGTCTTGTTTACCATGGGCCAGGTGCTATGAGAAGCTGCCGATCAATGGAATTTGAAGTTTTGATAATACCTGAGTTCAATGTTAATCGGTTACTTTACTTTTGGACATGACAGATATAATTCTTTAGGCCTAGCAGTAACACAGAAACCCTCTGGGCTAGTATCACTCACAAGGTGCGTGATATTACCCATATTTACCCTATAGCCTGTATAGGCCATGTATTAAATATTGTAAAATGGTATTCAGTTTAGGTTTATAAGCATGATTAGGGCACTTATTTGTCTATCTATCTATCTATCTATCTATCTATCTCTCTATCTATCTATCTATCTATCTATCTATCTATCTATCTATCTATCTATCTATCTAGCTATCTAGCTATCTAGCTAGCTACCTACCTACCTACCTACCTACCTACCTACCTACCTACCTGAACAGTGGCAGATCCAGACAGGGTAGTCCAGGGAGGGCCCGGGCGTCATTTCGGCATTTACAAGCACAGGTGTTGTTTTGGCATTCGCGGGCCCGCAATACTCCATATTTTCTTCTAAGTGTTATTTCCATCTCATTTGCCTGGGAAGGGGGGGGCTGGCCCCCCTAAGCCCCCCCCACCCTGGATCCTCCACTGCCGAGCTCAGACTTGAGACCTCTAGCCCTGGGTTCAAGTCCAGCTTGGGGCCTAGCTTATATAGTAGGCCTATAGTGGGATGCTAATATTTGGGACCCGAATTCAATTCTTGGTCCAGGTGACTCATGTTGATGTTTCATCCTGTGCCAACTTCCAAGAGTGCACCTCATTTCTCAATCTGGTCTCTGCTGTATTAAGCCTGATCACTGTATAAATACAGGATGTTTTAAAATCCCTATCACGCACCACCTGTGATCCCTCTTTGTCTTTATGCCAAGGCTCAATCAGATATCATGCAAAAATACAGGATGTAAAGCCCACCAACCCACTAGTAACCTCCGAAGAGAGCTACAATATCAACAACCAACATGCATATTTTAACACACCTAGATCTGTTGACAATTTCTCCTATCACAATCTATATCATTGAATCTCCAATAACAACCCATGCAAATTAGTATTTTACAAGTAGGGGAAAAGGGGTAATGCCACACCAGCACTTTGAAGGGGCAGTTGGGGCCAAGGTATTTATGTCAAGACCATCAAGGCTACAATGAGTCAAATGCAGGTTTGTTTACCAACTGATCATGTAGCATTTATACAGCAGCACAGCATTACTGCAGTCTGCTGAGTATACCTACTGCAGCCAGTATAGTGCATGCATACCGTAGTTGCTCGATTAACCGTATTCAATCGATTTTTAAAGGGCCTCCCATTTCAGCATTCAAGCACAGGTGTTGTTTTGGCATTCGCGGGCCCGCAATACTCCATATTTTCTTCAAAGTGTTATTTCCATCTCATTTGCCTGGGAAGGGGGGGGGGCTGGATTTTAAATGTCACACACCGCCTTCGGCGCCTTGCCTTCCCCAAATATTCACGAAGACTCTGAGAGTGCCAGTGCTCTACGCCAGGAAAGCCTGAGTAAATATTCCAATCCGAAAAAAGTCTATTACAATTTGAGGACCTGGGGGCTGGGGTGAAACAGTACACGAAAAAAGCGCCCTGGCCGCAATTCGACAAAATTTGGTACTCATGTATTTACAATGTATACAGGATTACCTCTGCAACAAGGTCATCATAATATATCTTATCACAGAGTTTATGAAAGTATCTGTTGTGTACATGTAATGATAATTGTCCTGATATTGAAAGTTGGGTCAGTTGGTAGTGTTCTGCACTCCAAAATGTGTCCTGGGTTCGACTCCAGCTCTGGAACTCTGACTGGGTCGCGATTATATAGTCCAACAAATTTGGCTACAATTTCAACCATCCTTCGCCTCAAAGCTGTGTCCTTCTCTTTACTAATCATTTTGCCTGTCAGGTGCATAAATTAATATTTTCATACGCAGCATAAATAGAGGACGTAAAGTCCAACCATCTATCCGATCTGTTGAAGGAATTTTTTTTTTAAACTTACTTGGTGATCTCGTAAAACTTAACGTATAGGGTTAACAACTTTATGACTATTGGGAATGGCCTTGCATGTTAAAAACTTATATCCCATAAATGCATTATGCTCTGACATAAACTTGTTAACTTACCAAAAAAAGTTTCTTTTAGTATACATTCTATACTGCATTTTTGCAAATTGTGCATTCATACAATACATGTAGAGACAACAATTTAATTCAAGGCTGCAATAGACCAATGATTGCCTATGAAACAAATTATGTCAAATATAATATGAAAAGCAAACAGATTCCTTTTGGAACCTGGATGACCTCCATATAAGGTCATGAGTGTTCTATCAACAACAACAACAAATGCCAAATAAGGGAGTGCTAAAAATAACTCATCCATATCCACAAAAGGACAAGAGTCTGACATAATTCCATAAATAATTAATCTATCAGTTCAACTCATGGTTTTGCTGACATAAGATAAGATGACATAGTACAGACTACTACAAAGGCTTTATTGTGTGAAGTTCTTCCACAGTATGACTGAAAAGTGACAATATTGCTGACCTCAGCAAAAAAGAAAGTAAATTGAGGATTGAGCGCAACAACGGTGAACAATAGCAAAATCCCTGAGGAATTAAATGGCCACAGTCTCCCCGAAACACTCAAATAGTGCTTCGTAGTCAATGGGCTGCTATATCTGCCCTATATAATTTATCAAAGGCGAACAGTTGGTTTCATCACACAGTTCGAAGCCCGCAGGTCACCCTTGTATGAGTGTCTGTGCTGGGCAAGTAAAAGATCCCTCACATGGGGTCAATGGCAACATGTTGAGGCACCCTGCTCTCTCTCCCATCTCATCAATCAAACCTCGTGAGCGCTCAGAACTGGGCTTAGAGGGCTGCACTTGCCATATCTCTATCTCCCTCTCTCTCTCCATGAGGAAGGGATGCCACATTATAGAGCTTTACCTCATCTATTTATGCACAGATTAGGTTTACAAGGACAGACAGGGACCACAGTAATGGAGCAAGGTGCACTCTTGGCACAGGATGAAACATCTGTCTAACATGGGTTGCCAAAACTGGAATTGAACCCAGGTCTCAAAGGTGAGCAGACAACCATGTTACCACCAAAATGACTTAGCATTGAGCAAATGTCCCGAAAGCAATTACCGCAATATATTGTTAACTTTCATCACTGTCAGTACGTCACATTTTCCACCACTGGAATACATATGATATGACGGAGTCTATAATTCAAGAAAGACAAGGCAGTTTTCAGGAAATGAGGAAAACAAAAAAAATCCCTAGATCTACGTGTCCACCTAAAACTGGACTTAACAAATTAATTGGTCACATGGAAAAATATAAATCTCAACCAAAAACTTGATGCATTGTTATTTTTTCATAATTTTTAATGCTCTCTTAATTTTTGAGTATTCAAAAGCAAATTCACATAATATTAGATACATACATAGTTATAAATATGAGGCAGAATATTATCACAAAATGCAGTCAAACTAATTTTATTCTCAATATATTATACAAATATTTATAAATACCGGCTTATAGTACAATGATGGCAGGTTAGGAAGGCCTAGTATGATAGTATCTTTTACTGTTTGGTTCTGTGCTTCATTTTGTAAGTACTTCTATAATGGGAAAGCTCCCAAGATCATACTGAAAAAATTTTTACAAACGTATAATATTATGAGGAAAACTTTAATTTTTGAAAATTTAATGTTGCAGCATTATTCCAAAAACAATTTCAGAGAAGTTTCAGAAGACTCAGAACAGATGCATGGCAAATGGAAGGTTTCAATTCTTAGCTGTACATACTTCAAATTGTGCACAAGAGGGCAGCACCATACACTAGTTACAGCACATTTATAAAACTTTTCGTGGTACATTATCCTGGATATACCTTTCTTGCTGGCAAAAACAGCTAAAATGAAAATATGGACACAGGAGATTTAGATAAATAGACAAAAATGCAATTTTTATATTGGCAAGAAAGTAACATAAAAATGTCAATTAGATACATCTGCTGGTATATTGGATTAATACAGCCAAGTTGTAAAATCAAGTAGAAAGAAACTTAGTAAAATCAATGATATCATATTTAAACTTAAATCAACTCTGTCATGACATTTGAACTGAATTTGCCAAATTCCGTACAGAATAAGTTCAATGTCTAATACACAAAATAATCTAAGAATAAATAGCTTTGAAAGACAAACTTTAATGATATTAAACTATTTAGACCTAATTGAAAATGCATATTTTTCATTGACAACTAAAACAGGTTTTCCTTTAATGCAATGCAGAATTCAATAATATTTACTTGTAGTAGTTACCCTGTCAATTAATTAATAATTCTCTGTGATTGAATTTCATCTTTAAGACATTTCACTACAACAACATTATTTTTACAGAGTTGACTGAAAGCGCTATGCATTAGCATATAATTCATGAAATCCTAAAAAATCTTGCTAAATGCTTGACAACACTGCACATATATACTGTAGAGTGCATGTACTAAAGGCCCTTATATAATCTTTGCTGATGGCTATGACGATTAAAATTAATCATAATAAAAAGCTCTCATTATTACTTTTAAATGATTACACAAATAAGACTGCAACAATAAGCAGAGATCGGTTATTCGCGGAGACATAGCAACAATACTGAATGATATCAAGCAACATGTAAATATTAATAACTAAACCCATTACAACACCATTAAACTCAATAAAATAAGATTTAAAATAAATATAGGCTACTTCAGACACACAGAAAGCAGTTTTATTGTGATTCGAGCCAAGATAAGGCCATCATACATGTTATAAGCACCTGTTTATATTTTAAGGAAGTGAAAAATTAGCGATAAACAAATAACCTCTAAGTTCTAATACAAATAAACATGACTAAAGGAAGATATACAAGATAATCAATTAGTAGATTTTAGATACATACAGGGGTGAGAGAGATATTGAGAATTGATAGGTAACAAATTAAGATGGGAAAACGTCTTCATACATTATGAATGGAATAGACAAACAAAAGAAACGGCTTATAGTTTATACTGCAAATCAAAGATATATGACAAAATAACTGATTTGGAATTTTTAAATTAATTCTCAGTTATAGACAAAAGACTCAACCAAGCCAGAATGTAAAGATGTGAAACAAGAGTATAATTTTTCTTAAATAATGAAGACCAACATGATGAGCCTCATAACTAAACATCTACAAATACAGTTATAGTACTGAACAATCTCACAATCAAATATCAATTTAATAGAATCTCAGCTAACTGATATTGCACTCGGCGAGTCCTTGTGCAAAATCTATAAAATAACCCAGCTTCGGGCCAATAAAAATCATATTGTACTCCAAACAGTGCAATAATCGGCTTTATATCCAGGTATTTAAAACAGCACCCATGTATTTACATATAAATGTACATATAAATGTACATGTAATAAATGTCAAAACGAGTGTACTACTTTTAACTTTGACAAAATAAACCTCTCACAACAGAATGTACAAAATCATCGCTCAAACAATAATAAACTATCAATCGTCAACAAACTTCATAAAATATCTCTATCACATAATACTTCGTAACAAATGGCACATAATGCAAAATCATAAAGTCTTAAATAATCCAATTATACAATAATACCTCTCTCCTTTTAAATTTTCGAAAGTTGCATTTTATCAGATCCTTGCATTATTTGAAAATTTTGAAATTTAATGTATCTTATCCGAAAATGCATAATTTTCCTTTTTTCCCTCTATATCAAAATTTGATGCAGACTTGCCAAATTGCGAGATATACCTTGGAATTCGGGACAGACAATTTTTATTTCTTATAAATGTCAATGTCATGCAGAGAATATAATACTGGCTTCTGATTGGTTAATCAGCCGGCAAAATATCGCACACCAAATTCAGATACCGAAATATTTTGTAATTTACGTCAAAAAATCAAATAAGATAATGAAATGTTCTCTTGAAAGAGGTACTACCAAACATGAAATCAGAAAAACCAATCAGAAAAATATCCTTTGAACTTTCATAAACAGATCAAGTGCTTGGCACTATCCTATAAGCATATCCTATAAGCATTCTTACAACAAGAAGTGTGTGATACATTCAAGCTTATGCATACAAGCAACGTATAATGGCTTTTCAAATTATATTAGACAGCTAGAAATTCTGAAAATATCAATTAGATGCTAAATCGTAGTGGCATAAGCGGAATATTTTATGACAAAATTGTAATAAATATAATTTATGTGATACAATTTACATGTGAGAAGTGCACATTTATGCAACATATTTCCAGTAAATCCTATCAAAGAACTTTGTCAGATCTAAAAGCCAACATGTGTACAATAGGTTATACATCACATCTTTATAATAGCTGCTTCACTTGATTGTATTAATTTTTATTATGAAAGAGGGTCAAGCATAATTTCTGTAAGACAGTCATTAGCAGCCAAAGCAATTCAAGTAAATGACATAAAGCAAATGCTCGTTTCTTATACATTATATAAATATTGTAAGCTTTCTATATTACAATTTATCTCGTTCAAGCTTTCAATGTTCTGAAAATGGTATATATATATATCTCTTTCCAACAGCAACCAACTATTTAAGAATTTCTAGTGCAACACATAAATACAACAGAATTTTAATTCCAAAGTTTCTAGCTAAATCGCATTTAGAACTTATGACTAGAAATCATTCAGATTGCTTTGACAAACAAAACACATGTAGTACATGTGTTATAACATTAAAGCTGCTATTCTAACAATGACATCTTTCAATATAAATATATAAAGCCATCTGCAAACATTTATACATATTATTTGCATCTATACTGAGCTATGTTCACTGGTATGCTTTTATTCTATGTACCTGTTTTTCTGTCTGTCATATAGATAGATAGATGGATATAATATAGATAGCACAAGAGCCTAGATAGACGGATAGATAGAGTACTTGCATATAAGGCGGGAAGTGGAGTGAGCAGGCAAACAGAATATAGGTCGGTGGAAAAGAGAGAAATATAGATTGATAGATAGACAGAATGCAGATTTCTTAGAAAATGCCCTTTCTTGCCCCTCATTCAGGATAACTTGAGACTCAAGAGATCATAAAAAGAGGTAGAATGGTAGATAGATTGATAGTGCAGCTCTGTAAAAAGTGTTATCACCTCTAAGGAGGGTTAACAGTTGAGATGGGAGAACAAAAACAGGCAGGAAGGACTCAGGATGGTGTTGCCCTAAAGTTGTGGTTCTTGCCACACACTCAATAACCACTGTGATGGTGTATAACATTGATCATAAAAGATAATAGACAGTGTAATAATATGAAAAGATATCTAGCTATTCAGAAAGATTAAATATTCAGATGGGAGAATGAAAATAGGCGGGAAAGAAACAGTGCAGCTCGCTATGGCAGGCAATTACCAGTCCCCAGGGCTGACTGACGGGATGGTGAGAGGCCAAAACTTCCACATTTCACATATTTTGTGTGGGAACAGCATTATGTTGAATGGTAAATAAAAGATTTACAGTAATGAAAGTTATATCGATTTATATAACAGACAGAGAAGGACACATAGAAAATACTCTTTATCAATAGGTGGGATTATTTTAAGGGGAGGGCAGACAGCGAAATACTAAAACTCTAATAAATAACATAAGAAGAAACCTGAGAAAACAACAACTATAACCAATGCATTCAATAATCACATATACTTCCAATGATTCTTAAAGTCATTGGAAGTTTAAGAAAAAACATAAAAACAAAAGAAATTGAAGTAAAACTCCAAAATCAAGAATTACTGTCAATAACAAACAGTTCCTGGACCCGTTAAGAAGTCACATAATAAATGTAACATAAATGTTGGAGACAAACCTATAGAAAACATCCATTTCTACAAACAGTTCTTCAGTAATCGGACTAATTACAAAGCTAGTCAACCTATGTAATTCAACGTATTCAAGAATTTACCGTATCAATGCCTTAAAAGCTATCAAAAACCTTGTCACATTAACTTTTTGATAGCTGAAGTAAAAGAGCTATACAAGTTGTATTATTCTTGTAAATTGAAATCCTCAAAAACAATTTCTATAACTAATAAAAACTTACAATCAAGTTGGGATGTTATAAATTACTAATTTTGCCACCTTCAAGCACAATTTAGCAAGCTTAGCCAATGGATATTTAAACATTATTATGTGTACAATCTCTAAAGCAAAATATACCTCAGCATAATGGAATCAGAAGTTAATCTAGAAGAATATCGAAGTTGAGGATTTGAGGTCCGTGGCATGTAACTTGTAAGCTTGTATTTTTCTAAGCTGACTTGTCATGCTACCGAAAGCTGAATGATCTGCAACAGAGATATGATAATCATCTTATTAGTGCTGTTTTAAAATTTCAGTAAAAATTGTTCAAATAGGCCTAGAGATTATATTAAAAGTATGATTTTAAAATGATAGAGACTTGCGAAACAAATTAAAGCGAATATCACAAACCTCGGGAGAGAAAACATGTAGCCTCTTTTACTAATCCTCAATTCTGAAAATAAAAATATCAGCATAGTTTAGAAACTGAAAACAAAGGTGTCAGACTGATTAATTTGAACAAAGATATATTACTTTGTGTGTATTGCAGAGATCAGTATGAACTAACAATAGCATATATAGGAAATTAAGGAACAGGTTGTAGCACATGCATCATTAGGTGGCTTAACTTGATTCGTAAAATAAATCAAAAGGTTCAAGTTATCTTCAGTAGAATTACATTACCACTAATCTATGCAAGAAAGGCATGCAACGAATGATCACTGAAAAAGATATTGTAAATAACAACAAGTTTTCAAATTGAATCAGTTTAAATCAACCCTGAAAAAAAAACATAAAACCAACAAAGATCCAATTTGAAAGTTGAAACGAAAACAACCGTCAATCTAGAAGCAACATTGAGTTTTCCAAATGTAACAACAAGGATTTTTTAAATGAATACACTAATACAATAACAAGAAACCAATTTAATGCAAAACCGCATAAAGCATTTGAAATATCAAGTTTTCTTTTTTAAAGATGAAAAGACATTACGAGATTGAGATCGTGTAAAGAACTGGAGCAAAGAATTCTCAGGATGTTTCGAAGGTTTAATGAAGAATATGCCTTTAGAAGGTCTGAAGATATTTAAATCGGGGTCATATTAATAATGTGTAGATAGTGGCATTAAATGTAACAGTTTAGTTTTCAAAAGAGTTTCATTATTATCTTCAACTGGCGACATGAAAGAATCACTGACAATATGTACTCAACAGCAAAATAAAGTAGTACAATGGCCATGGAACACCATTTTCATATGAACTTTCTTTTGCAGGTCAGTACTATTTAGAAACCTATCTTATAATTTAGTATTACCTTTGTAGAGGTTCGCATGCATTCAAAATATTTCTCAATAAATACAATAAACTCAAAATATAATTTTCCTGAAATGCAATAACTTGACCTAGACTGTGCCACACAAAAACATGGACGACACCTTTTATAAGTTAAAACAAAAGCTTTCAGCACTTAGCATAAAACTAATTTAAGCTGTTTCACAAAGACAACGAAGACATAACATGTTAGACGTAACAATAAACAAGACTAGAAAGATGTATACCTTTCTTCGGCCCCTTTTAAAATACAAGTAAATATGAATAGGTGAGAATTGAATATGTACATTGTAGAGGAATATGATTGTGTCAGATGGCGAGATTTTTCAACAAGGGTAACATAATATCTAAAGAATTAAAGTTGAAAAACAGGTTTTTTCGAAAGAGAAATTTTAAAATTTTTGTAAGAAAATTATTTCTAAGTGAACAAAGGTTAATGTCACAGCCTTAAAGGTTCCATTGGGGGTGATTATAGCTGTTTGTGTACAAATATTTGGAATACTATAACAAAGCTACTTGGAGAGTGTAAAATGTAGTTTTGAATGTCCAAAAAATCCCACAAGAATATAAATGGAAAATCCACAGCCAAAAAACATCTAAGAAGATTCAGAAAGATTAAATGCTACTCATTGTATTAATTATTTCTTCCAATCTTTCCCATCTACTTTGAAGAAAACACACATCCCAAAGTTCCTTGGTATAAATTTGGAAAACCAAGATGTACTAAAATATTGAATAGAATTTCTGACAAATTTATACTTGCTAGAACACTAAGTATATGTAGAGCAGTGAAGTGATAAAATCCACTACTGCATGAAAAACTGGTATCGTTTGAATTGGTAGAAATATAAATCTGTTAGTTAAAACAACCATGAAATTAGTTTTATATCTAAAAAGGTACTTGAAGATATTCAAATGGATGTAGGTAGAAATTACATTTTAAAGGTACATTAATATAATAGACATTTAGTTTAAATACATGTACCAACTTAAATGATCATTGATAACACATTATTTATACACACTTAATAAAATTGTATTTCACACAAGGAGGCAGCACCTACCAGATGTGTGATGAGTGGCGACCTCTGGCTTCAACATGGTGCTGTAGACATTAACAGCGACTATGAGACAGCAAAGAAGAATAGGGCCGATAATAGCTCCCTCAAGCCCCATCCAGTACATGCCTCCTGCGATCGCCAGGCCTGTTAAGTAGGGATGGCCTCTGAAAAGAGACAATGCAATTTATGATGTACATACATTACATGTGCATCAAGAAGTCAAAGTACATGCATACTATACACAGGAGTAATTCATCCTAGTCTATTTAATGTCAAGTGATAACATAAGTTTGTTCACAAATTTTTGTGCACATCGCCAGATGTTTTGTATTGAAATTAGGAGTGTGCTGAAATTGGGAGACTCCCTTTTAATGTTACCTGCGTGTTTAGTTATTTATTGAAATATGTTATTTAGCTAATATTGTTATATTTAGTCTTATCTGGTAGTTTACAGTGTATATATTTCTACTGAATTCAAGTTCCGGAACACATTGATTCACAGTCCACGGACAAGTTGATTGACTTGTTATTGAACTATTCACATGTCTTTGCGGATGGTGAGGATGATCTTGGGCATACTACAACCTAGGGCTCTATATCGTTGCCGACATTCGATAAGCTACGTATCATCGATACCGCAAATTCGGCCCGACCCGCATTTTAGAAATCCGCATTTGACAAACCAAATTTTTGGCCCGGAAAGTTGATCTTGCATCAGGGCGGACGTCAAGATGACGCAGTGCTCGAGTTCATTTCATGATTTTGTAGACATTTTCTGTCAAATCTCGGCAATAAAATGACTTTTTCAGCTGGATATAGCATTATTGAACCGAACCGAAAGTGCTGCTTTGAAAACCGGTTCGGGAATCGACCAGACTGTACCGGTACGGCCGGTATTTATCGAATCAGTGTGGACCCCTATTACAACCATCAAGCATCGCATCCTTTTAGAAGAAAACATCTCTCTAAGGCAACCATATTGTCCTGTACCACAATCACAGATTCAAGAAGTTCGCCAGCATATCACAAATCTACTGATTACTGCAGTTATTGAGGAGAGTCAATCTCCATATATATATTCTAGTCCAATAGTTTTGGTGAGGAACAAAAACGGGAAGATAAGAGTTTGTTGTGACCACAGCCTCTTGAATAAGAAGACCAGGAAGAACTCATTTCCACTTCCACAGATTGAAGATTCTTTGACAAACTTCACGGATCGAAATTCTTTTCATGATTAGATTTGAAAAGTGCATACAAACAAGTTGAAGTTGAAGAGCAAGACCAAAACAAGACTGCATTTACTGTACCGTAACCCTTTGGACTGTATCAGTATACTCGCATGCCTATGGGACTTTGCAATAGTCCAGCTACATTTCAGAATCTTGTGCAAACTGCGTTTAGGAACTAGAATGGAGTGCATGAGATGCACAAAAGTATCTCTGCTAGCAAAATAAATAGATTCTAATCATTTTTTTTTACTCATCTTGAACAAAATAATTTTTGGTAGGGATCTCTCAACGAGGTGTTGCTTGATTTAGGAATGACTATTTGGTGTGAAATAAACTAGATGGGAGCATTACGAGCAGGGGGTCAGCAGTGATTGCCAGACAGATAGTGTTTGCTGTAAGTCATAAAAACTTTGACCCTAGGGTTAGCCCCAACCTACCGGTGTCCCCTGAGGTGCCCCCTCCCTTGGGGTATCCCCCGGGGGTGCCCCCATCCTTTGGGTATCCCCGGGGTACCCCCTCCGATACCCCAAGGGTGGGGGCACCCCTGGGGTATCCCTCATGGGTGCCCCCACCCTTGGGGTATCCCCCAGGCATGCCCCCACCCTAGGGGTATCCCCCAGGGGTGCCCCCACCCTTTGGGTATCCCCCAGGGGTGCCCCAACCCTTTGGGTATCCCCAGTTTTACCCCCACCCTTTCGGTATCCGCCATGGGTGCCCCCACCCTTGGGGTATCCCAAGGGTACCCCCACCCTTTGGGTGGGGTACCCCCACCCTTGGGTATCCCTGGGGTGCCCCAACCGTTTGGGTATCTCCTGGGGGTACCCCCACCCTTGGGGTATCTCCCGGGGAGTGCCCCAAAGCCTGGGGTATCCTCTGAATTGCCCCCTCCCCTGGGGGTGTCCCACCCTCAAATCTCTGTCTCCCAGCAGAGACAATAAATTCCTCCTCTGCCATCACCTAGTGGACATAAAGGAAACTAAGCATCCGTATACCTAGCAGGAAATGCAGGAACTAGTTCCGAACTACTCCAAATTGTGATTGATTTCAAAGTAAAGTAAGCAAATAAGCTTGAAATAAAGTCAGATTTTATCATGGAAAAGAGTCAAGTGCATGCAATTATGTATGGTGGAGCACACAGGTACTCAGTTGAAGAAAAATGAATGTATGAATGAACGAATAAGTGGAGCAGAGTAAGTGTGACATGGGACAGGATTCTTGGAAGCTAGGACTAACAAGATCTCTGTCTCCTAGCAGAGATAATTAAGTGTATGCATTTCTACTGGTATTCTAGGATGATCTTCTTGTATATTCTCAGTCGTTTGATATCCATCTGGAGCAGTTAGAAATTGTATTTCAAAGACTGTAGACATGATCATGGATTGAAGATAGAGCCTGCTAAATGTAAACTCTTTCAAGAAGTTTCATACTTGGGTTTGAGAGTGAATCAACAGGGAATTCTTATCTCCAGATAAGGTAACAGCAGTACAAGACTGGCCTATACCTACATCACCGATGGAACTGAGAGCAATCCTCGGAATGGTTGAATATCTGGAGTGCCAGAATGACCAAAGGACAACACTAAAACCCTTACCATTTACATCGTTCTGATTAAGTATAAGGACAAGGGCGTCCTTTGTGCTCTAGGGGGAAGGTGTAACCTGTGTGTTTAGTTATCTATTGACATATGTTATTCAGTTAAGAGACCCACGCAATATTTTCAAATACGTACCCCTTGATTTCGGAATAGATAGCTGTGTCGACTACATAGGAAGGGACCATATGGAAGACAAAAAGGAGGATAGCCATTGTAGCGTCTCCCTGGACCAACCACAGTTCAATCACAGCAGGAAGGGCTGCCCAATAAGTGCCCAGGAAGGGGATTGCCGCAAAGATCGCTGCTAGCGCTGGAAATAAACTCGATATATCTGACGAGGTATTTAATTTATTGAGAAATATTTGTACAAATTATAGAGCTCTGTAGACGAGACAAAAGAATCAGAGGGATGAATGGATGATTGGGACTTTACGTCCTGTATTTATGCACTTGGTAGGCTAATTGGGATACAGCAATGAGACGAAGGATCGATGATTGAAACAGCTCTCCAACATAATATACATCCAGCATAACCATACTGCATTAATTATCAAATAAGTACAACATTTATGTTAAGCTGAAAGCATACCGGAAGGAATGAAAACGATGTTGATATTGAAGAGCGTGTGCGTGAACCATGTGTACAGTCCATAGAAGGCGGCCATCTTGAGTGAGGCTTTGAACACCGACCTGAAAATTACAAATGAATAATTATTATTTTCATCAATTCATTTAATTTCAATCAATCTCAAGAAGAAATAGTTATTTACAAGTCAATAATCCAATACCTCTTTCATAAATTATCAGATCATTAACTGTCAATACGAAATTTACGAATAGCAGACGACCTAGGCCCGTCAATAATGTGTCACTTACCCCACAGCATCTTCAATCGCCGTTCCGAATTTACCCCCACCAGCCCCTGCTGGAGTGAGATGCGAAAACCATTCCACCGGTTTGTAATTGTCGCCACTGGATGCCAGTAGGTAGAATAGGGTCGTGAGGAAGACTGCCTGAAATAGATTGGACAATTATTTGTCATTTCATTACAATGTAGTAGCCCAGTTGGCATATATTGTCAGATTGAATTCACGTAATTCAACATATCCTTTGTTTCTATGAAAGAGTAGGCCTATCTGCCAATGACCCATAGTTGCAAGGTTCAGACAATTCATGTCAAGGGTGCAGAGTTTTCAGAAGCGCATCAAATCATTAGCACTACTCAAAAAGTAGTGAAACCTAGTTCACTTTGGAAGTAAACTTGTACGTAAAACATATTTTCAAACAGATTTATGTTTCCATTTTTCGAAGTAATTTTCAAACTGAGAATAACAATAAACTTACAACTGAGATGACGAAATTCAAGATGGCCGTTCCACCTCCAAGGACCAAGGAGAGAGTGGCCGTCAGAAGGTTGATGATCAAGTTGATGTTTCCCTTTAAGACTCTCCAGACAGAATCCATGACCTGCACAAGACAAAGTAAGAGAGATAAATAATATTAACGAAACATTCCAAGATTCCAACACAATATTTCATCGAGGCCAAAAAGTATGTGTCCAATGTGCAGGGCAAGTCTAATCTAGTTTCCACGGTCAATAAGTCGGACATGTTATGACCTTAGGCACCAACCGAGTGACGTCACAAAACTTTTCGGAATCAGTCGTGGGACTTTCAAGATGCCATGCCTTCTATTGGCTCCTAACCCCGTAAGTGATCACAAAACTTTCCAAACTAAAAGAATTTTAAGCAATCTCACAGTTCCACGAATGCTGGTACATTCACACTTACCGACACGAAAACCCCAATATTTTCATTGATGAAGCCCGTGATGTTCAGACTGAAGTCCGTTCTTTTGTACAAGTCCCACATGTTGCTGATTGACATGTTCAGGTTGTTAATATTCATCACTGAATTTGCATCTTCCTTCTTTTCAACAAGAGTCGGCATCGTTATATTCTGAAATGAGACAAAATTGACCGTTAATTTAGCATGATTATCAGGCTAAAATTATAAACCAAGTATCAATAACGCATCTTTTTCATGTGCTATCAAGTTCCTCTTCGCATATTATGTTAATGATGTCATTTGGTAGAGGTATACTTAACATAATTTTCTTAAATTTTTCTAAAATTTGTGACTGGAAGTTATAATGAAGATTACAATTTTGCATCAAAAGAATAGTTCAATTTCAAAAGGAAATGTTTCTGCAACACAGTCTGCATCATTAAATTGTATCTTTCTTAAGACTTTTAAAGTTGACACAAACAATCGTACCAATTAAGAGATTATTGTTTCCTCAGCAAAATAACGGAAGTACAAAATAGGGCCCATGTAATTTGAAATATTTGATGTCAGGTTAATTAAAACATTTAATTCATTCACATCCAAACAATTCCATGCATTTTCATAAGAAGCAGACAAAATCAATGGCAAAACAAACAAATATAGCGCCAGATAAATAAATTAGTTTCACTCCATTTCATGTGCACATAATACTAACTACTACAGCTACAAAAATACCGCTACAAAAAATTGCAAAATTGTCACACAGAAACAAATTAAATAGTCATAAGCACAGCTCTGCAATAAAACACAACAAAGATGACTGAATAAAATAGTGTCGAGTCTCTTGATGACTGAAATGTTTTTGAGGTTGTGCAACATTTTGTTATAAATTGGACAGAAGCTGACTCTGAATTTGCGGCAGAAGTCAAAGTCCTGTCTTGACCAAAATTTTCACACATTTCATGCACCATACCACTTTTTTGAGCTGAAACTTATTTTAAAAAGACACTTTATAAAAATTTGTAATCGTAAGAAAATTAACTCCTAAAGGCGAAGAACGGCTCAGTCGGAAAGTAAGAGGCATATTTGTGAAAAAAAATTTCACAAAATAATCAAATAAATAATGTAGTCTGAATAAAATATGTACAGAACTACACAAAGTTCATGATATAGGGAGTTCATAAAATTGTTCAAATTCATTTTACAAACTTAATATTTCTACCTGAAGGGAGCTACAGAAGTGCACATCTAAATGTACTAATGCACTCAAACTAAAAACACTGAAACTTCAGAATGGACTAAGAACGAAAATCAGAAAGTGACAGATGAATGCAAAACTAATACTTATTCTTAATTCACTATATATATACACTGACCGAGAGTCATATTATTTCAATAACTTACTCGCGCGAACCATGTCTGGTAGATCCTGTCCCACATTTCCAAAACTTGCTCCTGCATCACGTCGCTGTCTTTATTGCCATTAAACGCAACTTGGATCTGAAATTATCATCACAAAACACACACCATGCAATGCATTAGTGAAAACTAAATGCGCCTAATTACCAAAGTTTTGTTTGATGTATTTGTTACTCCACAAAATGCTACACATGACTTTATACATGCATTATAATAAGATACTTAAGAGAAAGTAATTACATTATTATTAGACTACGGGTTTAAAAACAGTTTCAAGAATGTAATATTAGAATACTAACATTAAATAATTATACACATTCAAATGTTAAAACAGATCATAAGCCCGCTGCGAACAAGTTTAACACAATTCTGAACTGGTTAAATTGTTCTGCGACCATACAACATTCATTTTATGGTAAGCTTGTTATACATTTGTTTGAACAACCTCAAAGCTATGAAATTATGCAATTATGCTAATGAGGTAATACAGACCTTTGTAGCCAGCCATTCTCTTCCATAGAGGTAAGCATTTCCGACCATTGAGTCCAAAGTCTGCTGCATTTCATCTCCATCAGGAAGCCATCTGAAATACAAGAAAAGAACCATAACTCAACCTTCACGGTTCCCACTTCTTTCAAATTCAAGGCTTTTCCCAATTTTTCCAGTTTCCAAAAACCACTTTTCAAGGTCAATATTGTAAAAATCTGCAATTTCTTCAACCAAATTTTGCAGTCCGGAAAGTTGTCAAAATCCGCAAATCATTGTACTAGATTTTGCAACCCCCAACATCGCCCAGTTTTAAAATGACAATGATGTGAAGAAAACATTATGTATTGCTTCAATTTTGTCAAGGAACTCTAAATTCCCACATTTCTTTTCAGATTTTGACGGAAATATCGCACAACCCAAAACTTGAGGTTTTCTAGATTTCCCGGCAGAGGTGGGAAGACCTTAGTTTTCGTTGCCAGTGGTCCAGTCAAAGGAGGGCACAAGAACCAAAATCTCTACTGGACCAGGACCTACAGGTCACATCTGTTTTACTTACTTGCCAAGTTCCGGGTGCATTGAGTTATTCAGAATATTGCTTGTCACTGAAACAAGGTGCATACTTTCTCTCTGGACCTGCAAAATAAATGAGCATAAAAACATCTGTCAAATCCACAAGGATGGAAAATAATGATATTCAAACTTCTTGGACTGCCACTGGAGTTCAGTATGGCATGCTAGATTAAGAGCAATAAAACGTTACTTGTAACTACCTGTACAGCAGCAAAGACGGACATCAAGATTGCGCCGACCACTAGGAGGATGATGATCAAGATAGACATGATTTTATTCACAGACCCAGCTAAGCTCGACACAATCTGAAATAAACAACAAATTAATTTTTAAAGAAATTTCATCCTAATCAAAGACTTTATAAAAAGACAGAATACCAAACAGGAAGTACATTAAGATCCCTCAGGAATTCAAACAAATAAATAACATGATGATATTTCATCGAACATGGTGCGTCCTATCTGAGCAGTAGAATGTCTTCGTCTAAATGTCACATCTCACCTTCCTGTCTCCCTGTATCATGACTTTGACGAGGCCTCTGATTGGTTTCGGCAGAATTATATCAATCCTTTCATCCTTCTGCATCGTGGACTTGCCACTTCGAAATAAGTTGTGGACAAAGTTGGCTGAGTGCAGGTGGGCACCTGGAAAATACAGGGCTCATTATAATATTATAATATAGATATAGTTTATCAGGTACAGTCATGTCAAATTCAAAATTCTCAAAGGGAGATTTCAAAGCTTATCTTGAATGTACACTGTATAGGTAGGTAGATGTAAATCTCTAGTCTCTATACGATACGATACAATATACTTCATTAATCATGCAATTGCGTAAACCTTGTTTTGACATATCAATATAATATACATGAAATTATATCTATAGATCCTGACAAATATATATGTGAATACATCTTGCCTCTCAACCCTTCTAAATTAATACAGTTAGTTCCAGCTTATCAATTGTCTGAACCACACCATCTCACCAAGACCTGATCTCGGCCAACATCATTATACAGTGCCGTTCTAGATTTACTTTTTAAAATACTCAATGCACTCACCAACTTTGTGGAATATAATGAGCACCAATACGACGGGCAGCATGACCTTGATCACCCAGAAACTCTTCCATATTTGGACAAAGACGATGGCCCACAATAGCGCCAGGAAGCAGTTGTCCACCAGAGTGCGCTCCGACTGATCTTGGCTTGACTCTTGCCTTGAAGTCGCTGGGGTGGGTTTAGTTGCAAACAGAGAGGAGGAGGAGGAGGCGCCCACGTTGATGGGGTCTAAGTTTGATGGTTTTCTGAAGAATAATAACAAAGGATTGATTGTAACCCAACAGATAAGGCTAAATATAATATTTTTCTGACTTCACGGATCATCTTGAGGCAATTTTTCTAAGGTCTGTCAGTTTGACGAAAAAAAAAGACTTGTGTAATCTGAATTTTTCATGGTTTCAAAAATTTTATTAAATTGTGGGTAAGCTTCCTGCTTTTTCGTCCGCAGAAAATCTGTTCGATCAGTTGAGAAGCTCAAAATCAATTATGTCTGGTCTAACTTTGGCAAACAATGTATTCGCACTATGATAGATAATGGATGATTGAAGCTTTATTTCCAGAATTATGCACTTTTGTAGTGACACTGTTCTTTTTATCCAAATCTCGAATGGTAAGTTAGCAATTTATATATATATCTAAGGAAAGAACCAATTTCATTATAACTTACTTCAAATCGGTATCGTCCTTTGATTCACTGCCTCCAGTAGTGCCACCAGCAGCGCTGGAGGTGCCACCTTTTGTCGTATCTGCTAATAATTCTGCAGCAGACTGAGATTGGGTGGGAGATTCATTCATTGACTCAGTAGCAGACGATTCCATCAATGATGGTTCTGACTTTTGACTGCCCACTTTGTTTGCACTTGACCAAATACGCTTGATGGCATTTGTAGCTGCTTCTGTTGGAGACAAGGGCTGTTCCTCACCTGTTGGAAGAAGAGTTTTGAAAATATACCAGAATTTATGGGAACAGTTTTGTTATTTAAGGAGACATAAATTTAAACATTATTTTCCATTCTCCTGCTACAAGTAGAAAATGTTAGTCTTAAAATGTAATTGTGTTATTTTCCTGGTACTTTTACTGAAAATGAGAGTTTACAACTTCACAAGATAAATTGCTTTTAAATTTGAAGCTACAAGGCACAATTTTGAGTTGTATATCACAACACATATCTAGTATCATTTTAAAGTATCGATGATATGTAAAGTATCGATGATATGTATAGTATCGCTTTGCTGAAACGGTTCGCATAACTAGACAAAGGTGTAAGAAATATATTAGTTCCAAATCCACAACCAATGTTTCAGCCACCAATTATAAAACTTAGGCCTTACAATACAACAATATGTCCCCAAGAATGCATCGATCATATGAGAGCAAAGAAAATGTCTAACAATATATATATGACTGATATTCAAACAAGTATATAATCCACAGGTTGTGAATTTGGTGACTCTCAAATCTGATCATGGCTTCAATGCCATACTTTATACAGGTATATCACACAGTGTGGTGTATTGTGCATATCATCAATTACTGTCCATGATAAAAGCCATGCTAAGTTTCGCTTGCACATACCAAATATATTACTGATGCATTCGATCAACTAATTCTCCTAGTCACACTATTCTCCTCGTAACACAATCATATGAAATAGACTAGTTACAGATAGCAATATGTGTAGGTCTACAAGCTACAAATTAAATGTGCTACGGGAATACAATTACACATTGGATGTCTACTTCAAGGAGACAGGAGGCTCTGGAGACAGCACTGTTATGCAACATATATAGAAGAGAAGGAATACGAAGGCATATGTTCCAAATAGCAATAGTTCTAATTTCTAACAGACTACCACTGGCAAAAGGACACTAGTAGAGTATAGATTATGGATAGTGTTGCGATTGTCGTAATATAATTTCAGATGTTCACAAACAAATCACCATATAACAAGTAATTTTGCGTATATTTGACAGAAACAAGTCTTTTGTTGAAAGTACAAGACACCAGGCTGACACCACAATGCATTTAGCATAATATATTTGTTAAGACATACAGTTGAACTCATTTAATTTATTTTAATTGTATTATTTGCTTGATTGACAAAGCTATACTGCATGTATAACAGTGATGGAAATAGTAGAAGTACATTGTATGTGAAGTTGACATTAGTAACCTAGTATGGGTGGATAAATACGGACAGATAGACAGATGTATACATGTGATTTGAGATGTGTTAATGATAGAAAGAATTAAATTCCTATAACAAGAACCCATGGATTGCAACTCGGGAGCTTTTTACAAACTTATCATAAATTCAGAATTCAGCTGTCATCAAGCAAATTAATAATTGCATCATTCTCATTCACGAAACATTCTATATAGTAGAGTTCAACTGGATGTCTATAGAGGTCACCACATGTAAAGTTAGTTTACCACTTATGTCAGAAGGGTGAGCCACTGCTGTTAATGAGGTTAAAATAAACAAACATCAATAAAATAATTAATTCAATTAAAAGCAGATCGCGAACAATTAAATGGACTTGCAAGGTTTGTGCAAAACCTTAAAGATCAAACGAAACAAGTAAATATAAATAAGTGCAGAAGACAGTCAATTTTGAAATTATATAAACTTTCATGTCTTATTGTATTTCGTCTTATTGTATTTCTTATTGCAAATACACTGTTTTAAGCACATTAGTGTACAATCTTTATATGGAATAACGTGTTAATTGGAAAATCATCGATATCATGAATGGCATGTTAATACGAAAATCATCACAATTAAGAGTAAAGTTCTATTCATAAAATACCTAAATATTATAACATTCTTACCAGTATCCTTCTGGCGTCTGACTGCTTTCACCTCGGTGGCAAACCCGACTGCCATACAGATTGTGACGCCCACCACCAGAGGGACACGGAATACTCCCGCCACAGAGGAGGCATGGAACAGAACCAGGATCCACACAGGAACCGCTAGGGGGCGCAACATTCCAGAAGAAGAAGGGGTCCAGTAGAAAATCACCACCAGGACGTAGGCGATAACAATTGAGTAGACCTGGAATAGAAATAAAGAATACAAATAATTTTATGAAACAAATTTATTGGGGTGTTCAGCCGACAAATACAGATGAAAGACATGTTGTAGTAGGGGTAGGTGGTTTGTAAAGATCTACTGTCTTACAGGTGTCACTTCACTCATGAATTAGCATATTTAAAGGAGTTTCTTTTCACTGATTATGATATATTTTGAGGAGCAATGTTGGCATACAGACTAGAAATGAGGAGAAATACCATTTGAAGAAAATTGGTAAAATTCAAGGCAAATTCAGCTGTGTGTGAGTTTTCAATTGACTATTTTAAAACCCAATTTGGCAACCCGCAGGTTCTTGTTTTCTGGAGTGTAGGAGTTTATGACTGGTGGTGGGCATTTATAACTTTGTTTTCTCTAGATACATTGATATTTTGATGTGTCGATAAATGACCTTTCCTTGCTTAACCATGCATCTCTTCCTCCTCAGTTTCTTTTACACTTCAGCCAAGGGCAAGCTGCTGAACAGCCTGTTTTATCAGTTCCCGCACATGCTGAAGGCTGCAGAAGGCAACTGCAAACAGCATGCTCCACTAGTGATCTGCTTCTTTACAGTGGCAGGGGGGATACTTTGCTTGCTCTAAAGCTTTGCTCACTTGGTAGAGTATCTCCCAATTCTCCCATCAACATGATCAACAAACAACGCAACTGTTGAACAATATATAGAGTAGGATACTGGATAAATTGAATGACAGTCAGTGAGCCAGAAATCTCAAGACCTTCCAAATGGTGCCCGGTGGTTTTTGTGATAGCCATATGACTAACTTTTTTAAGGAGTATATCAACATTTTATGTCCTTCTCAGAATAAAGAGAGACTTACATTTACATGATTTACTCATAGTATAAATAGTCATGGATGTCGGGTATTAAGTCATTTACCCTATTTTCAAGAATTATCTTTACTAGAACTTATTTTGTTTAAAAACAATTTTTTGGCCAACACCACAATAAAAATATTTGGGAAAACAATTAAAAAGGCTGGCTTCTGAGCTTTACTACAATTCCAATGTAAAACTGAACACTGAAAGCTTTGGCATTTTATTTCATTCCTGTCTCTTCCCGTCTCTACGCTAAGTGTTTCAACATCAACAAACAGAGTTCAGGTCACTCCCAAGTTCCACACTTGCACCTCCACTGAAGTAGTGCAGCTGTTAAAAGCCAACAGACTGTAGTTACCAATGCAGACCATGCTATCTGTACTATCCCTCTTGTAATACCAAACAGCCCACCTCATAGTACCTATCCCCCTGGGCTATCCCAGGTGTAATAACTTCTGACCATGCTGAACAATACTGAATGAGCATAGTAAGGTTATACTTGGAACTATTCTCCAATATCCCTTGTATACAGCATTGAACCTTCACTCCCATCTCACATAGGCCAGACATACTAGATTTTCTGTTTAGCCTACAGGAAAAAAACTTGAGCTTACCCGCAATTTTTACGAAATTGAGGACTATAAAAGATTGAGATTAGTTTTTTTTTTTCGTCCTACTGACCAACCCCAAAAAAAAGTGCCTCAAGAAGATCCGAGAACTGGCGAGAAGCTAAAGATCAATTATGTCCAGCCTTAGCTTTTCAGCTTGACCCCCGGGGGGGTACTCACTCTATAAGGGTGTATATAGAGGCGCCGCTGGATGGTTTAGGTTTTTTGGCCTTTTTGGATTAAAATGGTTATGGTTTTTTGACAATTTAGATTAATTTGGTTCTGGTTTTCGCAACCCCAACATGTTTGGTACCGTTAGAATCGGCTTCAAAAGAGGATTAAAATGGTTTGCAAAAAATTTTAGTGAAGGATTAAAATGGTTTGTGGTTTTGGCGCAGTTTCCGGATTAAAATGGTTCTGGTTTTCAAAATTGCCGCGGCGCATCCGTATGCAAAAGTCCGCGAAGTACCCCCCCCGGGGCTTGACCGACCCCAACAGATTTTTTGCCTTCGGAAAAAAAATCCAAGTTTTTCCACAATTTTCATTGAGCTGGCATGATAGAAAATACAGTTTATTTTTCCTTTTTTTTTACAAACTGGCATTTGAAACTGCAACATGCTTCTTTTTCTTTTTTTTACGAACTTCAACATCATATGTTCACTCCATGTGTTGGACCCTTTGCTGGCTTTGCTGGTCTACCACACACAAAAATCACTAAGCTCTATCTCAATACCTCCTACCTAAATACCCGTAAAACCATTAACAAGCACAACTGACACCAAGAAGTTGGCAAGAACCTGTCTGTGTTGACAGATATACAAGATCATAAATACTGCAAAATAAATCATCTGGCAAACACAAAAATGCTGAAAAAATGCAGAAAATACAGACAAAAAGAGAAGCCAAAATCAATAGGGTTAATATATCACAAGTACACAACACTCTGACAAAATTGTGAAAACAGCGTATGTTAAAGTTTTTTCTAGCTGCCGAGTGGTGATGTATATTTGATAGACATGTTTATAGAGAGTGCTCAGATATACGCCTGTAATAAATACAGTATGACGGTTTTTTGTACACCTATAGATTTACCTAATCAGACTATTCTATTACAGGTCTAGTATTGCCATTCTACAGAGGAACAATATTCTTGTAACAAGTAAGTTACAAGTTTGTATTGGGACTTCTATGTATATTAAAATCAACAGTACCATTTACATATATTCTGGTTTTTATCAAATACAAGGTAAAGTAGACATATTTCTGAACCTATATGTACATACTGTGATGTATGACAAATTTTGAAAATGACATTGTAAATGCAGTATGGATATTTTATATCGTTCCTACTGTATACAGTTATTATCATATGAATATTACTAATATAATGGTATGTGTATTTTATGTCAATCATACTGTATATTTCATGTAGTTCTGTATATTATCATTGTTTACAATGATTTGCTATTGTGTATGATTGTTTACATTAACATTGCATGGTTATTATGTAACACCAATTAGCACTGAATTGCTCTTCTATTATGATTACATAATCAGTTGATAAACAATTGTGTTGAAATTGTGACCCAGTTAAGTTGTTTATTTGAATGTGGAAACAAATGGAATGTTCTGTAGAAGAAATAATATTTCTGGAAAACGCTGGATAATGAGTCATGCATCCCAGAAGGACTGGAACTTGCTAGAAGGTTTTGATGCATACAAAAATGCCTGGGAGCTGACATAGTCAGTCACTTTCTACCAAATCGCTGAACGGTGTATATCATAGACTGGACATTGAGGATCACCCTGTTGGGCACTACTACACTGGATATTATACTGGATTTACGGGATTACACCATACAAGGACTCAGGACTCTGGATTATTTTTATACGGACGCTATTTTCAGTGGATTATAGTTCACACGGACTTCATTGGACATTTCGAAACACCATCGGACCTCTGGCTTCCGGAACTTTCTCTACGGAAGTTTAGCCATAGGATAACACAGATAAGTGGTTAAAATTACTTTGGGTCACAAATAGATAAATTTGAGTAAATTTCAACTTGTGAAGATTGTAACTGTAAATATTTTTATTGTTTTATTAAAATTGTAAACTTTAACTATCTGTGTTTGTTGTTCATTGCTGCTGACCCGTAACATAAATTGGGGGCTCGTCCGGGATCAACCTAACTTTTGGCATTTAAATTAATTGTGAAATTTCTGAAAATTTTGAAATTTTGTAAGGCTTTCTGGAAATTTCCATCATGACTTCAGCAGCAGTGAAAAACTTTGTGGACACACCAAGTGTTGAAGGTTTGAAGGCTTTAAAGAAGCCTGAGTTACTAGAATTGGCTGAACATTTAAAATTAGATGAAGTTAAAGGTTCCTGGAGAAAACCAGTTATTGCTAGGAAAATAGCTATGTTCTATGCAGATGAAGATGTATTTACTGAAGATGATTTGGATCTATTTCCGGATCCTTCTGAGAGGAAACCTTTGTCGGAGGGTGAACTTAAACTCAAAATGTTGGAACTAGAATTGCAAAGGCAAAATGCAGAATTAGAGCGACAAAGAGAGGAAAGAGATACTAAATTAGAGCAGGAAAGGTTAAGATTACAACATGAGGCAGAACAAAAGGAAAGAGAAAGAGATTTAGAGAGATTGAGAATTCAGGAAAGGGATAAGGAAAGACAGCATGAGTTAGAGAAAATAGAAAGAGGAGCAGTAAGGAGAGAAAATCCCAATATGGGTGACACATTTGTTGCTAGTAGGGAAGTGCGATTAGTTCCTCCATTCCATGAAGTTGAGGTAGATAAATACTTTCAACATTTTGAGAAGGTAGCTGAGAGTTTGTCATGGCCACAAAGGTACTGGCCATTGATGCTTCAAAGTGTTATTAAGGGTAAGGCTCAGCAAGCCTACTCTGCTCTTTCAGTTACTGATGCTGCTAATTATGAAACTGTTAAGAATGCTATTCTCACTGCCTATGAATTAGTTCCAGAGGCTTACAGACAGAGATTTAGAAATCTTAAGAAGACTGATAGCCAGACTTATGTAGAATTTGCTCATGAGAAGGAGGTATACTTTGAAAGGTGGTGCACTTCTCGGTCCGTTGAAAATGATTTTAAGAAATTGAAGGATCTTGTTCTTGTGGAGGAGTTCAAGAGATGTGTCAAAGATGATTTGAAGTCTTATCTTGATGAGAGAGATGCTTCTACTCTACAGAATGCTGCTCGCTTAGCGGATGAATACGCTTTGACTCACAAGTCTAGATTTGGTTCCAGTGCTAAGGGTCCATTCCATAGGAATAATGGTGGTAAATTCCATAGTTCCCAACAGTCTCAGTCCAGTGATGGTAAAGATAAGAATAATGCAGGCAAGAGCTTTGGCAAAAGCCAACCTAAAGACCAGGCAACTGGTCCCACGTGTGCATATTGTAAGAAACCAGGTCACTTAGTG
The DNA here is from genome assembly GCA_026936325.1 of Platynereis dumerilii. Lineage (NCBI taxonomy): Eukaryota > Metazoa > Annelida > Polychaeta > Phyllodocida > Nereididae > Platynereis > Platynereis dumerilii. The sequence continues at coordinate 21,649,056 of JAPTHN010000014.1, read as the reverse complement.
TCTGATTGTTATTCCTTGAAGAAAAAGAAGGAAAAGGAAGCCTTGCCTAATGCACTTGTTAAATCCTTTCAAGAGACACCTATTGTTAAATCAACTAATCCAAGTGGATCTTCTTGTCCTTCTTTCGCCAAAGAGGCTCTTTTGTCTGATGGTTTGAGGGAAGAGTTCCTTCCTTTCGTGTCAGAGGGATTTGTTTCTCTAAATGAGAGTTCTTCTCCTGTACCCATTCGCATTCTTCGTGATACTGGGGCATCTCAGTCACTTTTACTAGCTGGTGTGTTGCCATTTAAGGATGAGTCGGCCACTGGTGAATTTATTCTTGTTCAGGGTATTGAAGAGAGGATTGTTTCTGTACCTCTGCACTCTTTGTTCTTAAAGTCAGACTTAGTTACAGGACAAGTTAAAGTGGGACTTAGGTCAAGTCTCCCTGTTAAAGGTGTTTCTTTGTTGCTAGGCAATGACTTAGCTGGTGGAAAGGTTGTCCCCTCTGTTGAAATGTCAGTAAAACCTGTGTCTGAGGAAGTGCCTCTTGATTCTGACATCTTTCCGTCTTGTGCCGTGACGAGAGGAATGGCTAGAAAAGCTAAAGAAGAGGAGGACCGTGCACAAAATAGCACTTTGTCTCAACGAGACCATGACTCGGAAGAGAGTCTCGATTCTGATGATTTGTCAGATTCTTTTATCAAACAATTGTTTGATCAGGACCAAGGAAGTTCCCAGAAGTCAGTGAACCTTGGATCCAGCGGAAATCCGCCCATGTCTACGGATGTGTCTTTGTCAAGACAACAGTTGATCCAGGAGCAGGTCAACGACCCAACTTTGTCGGATTTGAGAGAGAAAGCTCTCCCTCCTGATGAGATAGCCAAAGTGCCTGTTGGTTATTTCCTGAAAGATGGGGTACTTATGAGGAAATGGAGACCCCCAGATGTTCCTGCAAATGAAGAATGGACCGTCCTCAATCAAGTTGTGGTTCCTGAGATCTACAGAGATGAGATTCTATCTATGGCACATAGCCAACCCCTTGGAGGTCATCTCGGTGTGAACAAGACTGTTCACAGGATTTTAAAGCAGTTCTTCTGGCCCGGCATTCGCAAGGATGTCTCTAACTTCTGTCGGACTTGTCATGCTTGTCAAGTCATTGGTAAAAGCCAGTTAGATCCTGCCAAAGCACCATTACAGCCCATTCCAGCCATTGGTGAACCTTTCTCAAAGGTGATCATTGATTGTGTGGGACCTTTACCCAAGTCAAGGACAGGTAACCAGTACTTGTTGACCATCATGTGTGCTGCTACCAGATTTCCTGAAGCTGTGCCTCTACGCAACATCAAGGCAACTACCATCGCCAAGGCCCTAATCAAGTTCTTTACTGTATTTGGATTGCCGAAGGAGCTTCAGTCGGATCAAGGCAGTAACTTCATGTCCGGAGTGTTTCAGCAAGTTGTGTATGAGCTGGGCATCAAGCAGATTGCTTCCAGTGCTTACCATCCGGAGAGTCAAGGAGCATTGGAGAGGTTCCATGCGACGCTGAAGACAATGCTTCGATCCTATTGCCAGGACAATGAGAAGGACTGGGATGAAGGTGTTCATTTGGTGTTGTTTGCTGCAAGGGAAGCAGTTCAAGAGTCCACTGGATTCAGCCCATTTGAACTTGTGTTTGGACATCAGGTTCGTGGTCCTTTGTCTTTGCTTAGTGAGCAGTGGTTGGACAAGGATTCAGATGTTAGTCTTTTGGATTATGTTTCCAGGTTTAAGGAAAGACTTTACAGGGCTTGTGAACTCGCTAGAGAGAATCTTGAGTCTTCTCAGAAGAAAATGAAAACTTGGTATGATCGCAAGGCTAGAGCTAGAAAGTTTAAGACAGGAGATAAAGTTCTTGTGTTGTTTCCAATGCAACAGAACCCCTTGCAAGCCAGATTTCATGGTCCTTATGAGATCCATTCCAAAGTTAATGATCTTAATTATGTTGTGCGGACTCCAGACCGGAGAAAACCGACACAACTTTGTCACATCAACATGTTGAAGCCTTATCATGATAGGTCTGTAGGGATTGTGGCAGCTGTAGAAGCTGATGTATCTGAGGATACTTCTGAAGGTGAAGGTCAAGACAATGAACCTACCATTAGGACAGATACTGTTCCTTGTAAACTGACTAATTCTGAGGTTCTCCAGAATTTAGATACTAAGTTGTCACACTTAGACCCTACACAGCAGGCTCAGATGAGGGATTTGATATTCAAGTATCAAGATTTGTTTCCTGATGTACCCAGAAGGACATCAGCAGCTATCCATGATGTTGATGTAGGTGAAGCTAGTCCCATTAAACAACATCCATACCGCATGAATCCTGATAAGTGTAAGCTTTCTCAGCAGGAGATTGAGTATATGTTGGAGCATGATATTATTCAGCCTTCCACTTCTAATTGGAGTTCACCATGTGTGTTAGTTCCAAAACCAAATGGTACTATCAGGTTCTGTACAGATTACCGCAAGGTTAATGCAGTTACAAAAACGGATGCATTTCCTATACCTAGAGTGGATGATTGTATAGATAAGGTAGGACAGGCCAAGTTTGTTACAAAGATTGATTTGTTAAAAGGGTACTGGTGTGTTCCACTAACAGATCGGGCAAGAGAAATCTCTGCTTTTGTCACACCTTCTGGTTTGTACGAATACAAAGTTTTAGCTTTTGGAATGAAAAATGCTCCTGCAACGTTCCAAAGGATGATTCATGGCGTGATCAAAGATCTGCCTAACACTAATGCGTACATTGATGACTTGGTGACAGGAAGTGACACCTGGGAAGCTCACCTGGAGGCAGTTGAGAAATTGTTTCAGTGTCTGTCTGAAGCTAAGCTGACAGTCAATTTGGCAAAGAGTGAGTTTGGCCAAGCACACGTTGCCTATCTAGGATATGTGATTGGTCAAGGTGAAGTGGCCCCAGTTGATGCTAAAGTTCAGACCATTTTGGCATTTCCTACGCCCACAGGCAAGAAAGCATTGAGACGATTTTTGGGCATGGTAGGATACTATCGGAAGTTCTGCAAGAATTTTGCAGACTGTACTTTGCCTTTGACAAATTTACTCAAAAAGAGTGTGAAATTTGTTTGGGATGAACCTTGTCAAAAGGCTTTTGATAAGTTAAAGAATATATTATGTCACTACCCTGTTCTCCAGTCACCAAACTTTGATACTCCTTTCTCAATAGCTGTGGATGCTAGTGAAGATGCTGCTGGTGCAGTACTTCTGCAGCGGGACAGTGATGATCTCATTGAACATCCTGTTGCCTACTTTTCTAAGAAGTTCAATAAGCATCAAAAGAACTATTCCACTATTGAGAAGGAATTGTTGGCATTAATCCTAGCACTTCAGCATTTTGAAGTCTATGTTAGTACAGGCCAGAAGCCCTTCATTGTGTATACTGATCATAATCCTTTGGTGTTCTTGCATAAGATGAAGAATAACAATAGGAGATTGTTGAACTGGAGTTTGATACTTCAAGAGTATGATATTGTTATTAAACATATCAAGGGCAAAGATAATGTAATTGCTGATTGTTTGTCTAGATGTTAAG